>CM034302.1:56427178-57045569 GCA_019925795.1 Dendrobium chrysotoxum
TTGAGTTCATCTAAATTATTTAATTATTTAAGGTAGATTCAAAATATTCTATTCATTAATTAAACCCTTACTATGGAAGGAAATTCTACTTTTGAAGGAAGAACTACATAAGATCAAAATGTTAAAGGCATAAGGAGTTGGTTGAGCTAGAGTTCTATATGTGGTTTGATAAGCCCATAGAGCCTCAACTAATTTATCATGTCATTCTCTCACTTATTAGTTGTAAAAATTTTCTTCAATAAGATAGTAAGTGTTTTATTAAGGAATTCAGCCAAATTAATGGCATGACGATAATAAGTTATAGAATATAGAAAATTGGTATCCTAATGTTAAGCAAATATTTTAATTTTAATTCATTTAAGGACATACTATTGCAAACCAGGATCCTGAGCTTATGATTTTAATGATAAAAAATATTATTGGGTTTCTATTTTGGTTCTCCTAACATTATTATTGGATATTTATTTGGTGCACACTAACATTTTAGTTACGCAGTACACCGTGCAAAAGACTCATCTCATGATTGGGTAGAATAGGTTTGATGTTTTGGCAAAGAGATTGTAATTTTATTTTTTTTAATTTTTATATTTCTTAAGTCAAGAGTCCTGTAAAAGGGGTATTCTAGCTTAGCAATTGTGTACATATAAAAAGGGGGAGGATAATTAAGTGAATAAATTTTTGTGAATATCATAGTGTACAATCTAGATCATATGATATAATTTGAGTAAAATAGAGATTAATTAAACACTTAATTAAGAAATTTTGAATTTGAACTGATTGTACTATATAATGCACATCATATAGGGTGATTAGAAGAAATTTAGAATCCTGCCGCTAATCACAAATTAGGCAATATTTTAAAACTCAAAATATGATTGAATCGTATGGTGTGATACCCATCATATGATACGATCATAATAAATCTTGCTTAATTTAATCATGTGATTAGAAAATCAAATAAGGATTAATTAATTATTAAGATCATACTGTACGATATCCTCAATCATACTATATGACCCAATTTGCTCCAAGGATGATATTTAATCACCACCAATCATACTGAATGGAAATCCTATTTGATTAAACTCATCATACTGTACGATCATGAAATCATACTGGATGATCGATTTAAGAAATTAAACTAATCGTATAGGACCCATACTCATTGAATAGTACTAATTGGATAAGTTAAGCTAATCAAACTATATAATCCCCAATCATACTGTGCAATCCAAAGTGATAGAATTGAATTTTTAGTGTTTTTTTTAAGCCATGTATAAAAACCCTTCTATTAGACTTTCAAAAAGACTTTTAACTATTGAAGGAGTTCTGAGAGAGGGCTTCGTGAGGTCTAAGAGCTTGGAGAGGAAGAAAGAGAAATTGTATGAAGGAGAAAAGTAGTGTGAGGGGGTTCACGTGGTTTCTCTCATTAAGCTTCTACCTTATTTCCTTTGGGTATCCTTGTTGGTCTCTAAGGTAGCTCAAGGGAGAAAGGCTTCAAGGCTAAAGGTCTAGGTTCTTTGCCTTCATCAGGAGGGTGAAAAAGGATTCTAGGTTCTCTGCCTTCCCTAGGAGGGTGAAAATGGATTCTAAGTTAACTACTTCACCAAGATGGTGAAAAAGCTTCCAGGTTTGCTTCCTTCACCAAGAGGGTAAAAAAGCTTTTGGTACTTCGCCACACTGAGTTGGTGGAAGAGATTGTGTAAGTGCTTCTCTGCCTTGCTATAGGGGCAAAAGGAGAGGCACTAAAAAGTTGTAGTGCAATACCCTGAGAGGAGGACTCTGGGGAGTGGACATTGGTCATTATTTGACTGAAGAACTATAAAATTTGGTTTGTTCGTTCTTTATTTATGCACTATTATTTTTCTTGTATTTTAATTACTTTTACATTTATTATTCCTACAAATTTTTGTTTTGATTACCAAGCTTTGATTATGTTGATTATTATTAGAAAAAGAAAATAAAAATAAAAAGATAAAATAAAAAAAAATATTTTATCATCTATTTTTGTTACAAAAATCATAGGAGCAAAATTACATTATTTCTATTAAGTTCTTCTGCTTTTATTTGTGTATAATTTTTTTTAAAAAAAAAGGCTTCTTTGAGAGAATTTTTAAATAACCAATTCACCCCCCCCCCCCCCCCTCTTCTTGGTTTTCTTAAGGTGGTTCAACAAGGTTTAATCACCTCACTTGAGCTTTCATGTACCATTATCACATATAACTCAATGAGGTACGCCAATGTAATAGAAAATTTCATCTCTAAAGAAATATAGTACATTATTTGTTTATACACTCTTAATGGAATGGCTTTGACCCATTTAGAAATGTAATCAGTAGTGACTAATATGAATATAATACCCTTTGATAAATGAGGGTCAATGGAACCAATAATATATATATATATATATATATATATATATATATATATATATATATATATATCCCAACATTCAAATGGGCACTATGTAATGGTTAGATGTAAGACATTTGGGGATATTCAAAGAGTAGGACTATATATTTAACATTGACGACATTTCTCTACATAATCCATGTAATCTTTCATAATGCTTAGCCAATAATATCATAACCTTATTATTAATTTAATCTCAGGGTGTGATTAGTAAGCACATCATAGCTTTTATTATGCCTCTCTTTTGACCTTATGAGCCTTCATTTTATTGAGACAATGAAGCCAGATCTGATCAAATTAGTAATGATAAAAGACATCATTAATTAATGTATAGGGTAATGCTCTGTTTTGAATTTGAGATTAAATGTATTGGTATACATTATTTTTTTGTCAACTATGATAATCTTTAAGGATTTGCCACCAATCTTCATATTGGTTGGTTGATAACTATAGAACAACATTTAAATTTCCAATTTATGTAGAGTCAAAAGCATCCAAGTAGGCTAGAGCGGAGTACATTATATTTGAATTTTAATAGGACCTTCATGTTGATTAGAGAGTTCTTTAGCTAATTTTACCAAAGTACCATCTTTACTATTATAACTTCAAAGTATTATGATAATAGTGTAGTGATAATAGTGACACTAGGATTTTTTTCCAATAGTGGCATAACTCTTTGATATTAAGCATATGGGCCAAGCTTTAATACTTTTTTAAATATCCACTACTTGGGCTAATAATCAATTGGGTATCACCATAAATTTAATTCTCTTGATTTTAATTTTAATGGCTAATTTTATGTCTATAGTTAGTGCTTAATATTCTGCCTCATTATTAGTTCAAGGATATATTAAAGCATAGGATTATAAAATAATATCTTTAATAGGGGTTATAAATAGTAATCAGATTCTCTCTTTAACTAAGGGAATTTTATCAATATTTTCATACATAATAGAAAAGGCACTATCAAAGTAAACATCCTATTCTTACTCTTGTATAGTTGACATTTGCTCATCTTATGGGTTATCATTTAAGAAGGAATTATTTAGCACCAGATGTGTAACAAGGAAGTCAACTAAAGACTATCTTTTATTTGGTCATTGAGAAATACAAGTAATATTAAATTGAAGTAAAATCATCACCCATCATGCTAAATGTCCTCTTAGTAATGTTGGTTTAGTCATTAGAAATCATACTAAATTTACTTGAGAAAATAAGTTGATTTTATGAGAAAATAAATAATATCTTAATTTCTTAATGATAATGTTCAATGCCAAATAATTTTCTCGATAAGAGGATATTTTATTTTACTTGTATAAGTCTTTAGCTCTAATAATATAAAACAATATTTGTATCATATTCATTAATTTGAGCTGATAGATCTCCAACTGATTCATCTAAAGTTACTATATAAAGAATTAAAGGGCTTCAAGTACTAGAAAAGTGAATACTGGACTATTTAATAAATATTTCTTAATATTATCAAATGCTTCATTGAAAGGTTTTCCCGTTGAAATTGAATTTTATTTTTTTCTGAGGTGAAAATTGTTGGCATCGACCAAAAATATTTTATAATAAAGTGCCCCAAAAACCCAAATTTTCCTTGAGGTGATCTTAGTTGTCTTATATTCATCAGCAATTCCATTTTCAAAGTGGTTTGAATATTTTTGGGGGTTTATCTCAATTCTTTTAAATGGAATAGTAAACCTAAGGAATTTCCCTAAAGAGACCTCAACTATAAAATTTAAATGTTTCATATTTAATCCATATATTCTAAGGTATTGGAATACAACTTTAATTTATTGATATGATTGTCAAGTGTCTTAGTTTTAATGGCAATATACTTAATATAACACTCAACTACATAATGAAGGAGTTCATGGAATATATGTGTCAAGTCATGTTGATATGTTGGGAAAACATTCCTTAACTTAAAATTTTCACTTTATAAATATATATTCTTATCAAAATTCTAAATGTAATGAATTTTTCATCTTCTTAGTAACTTTAATTTTAATTATATCTAGATATACCATCCACAAAGAAAAACATGGAGTTATTGGCTACTTTATCAACCATGATTTCAATAATAGGTAAAGGGAGTTCATTCTTACGACATGCTTTATTCAAATCCATGAAATCAATTCATACTTGTGTTTGCCCATTTTTCTTTTAAATAGGGTCAATATTAGTAAGCCAATTTAGGTATTAATATTCCTAGATGAAGCCAACATTGATTAACTTTTTAGTCTCCTCAATAACTAATTTCTTGATGTTAGAGTGCCTCATCTTAGGTGTTTATTTAAAAGGTGAAAGGATAAGACTAATAGAAAGTTTATGAGAAATTATTTTGAGGGATAAATTTGGCATTTTTAGCAAAGATCCAAGTAAAACAATTCTAATATTCTTTCAAGACCTAAATTATCTATCAAGATAAATCTTCAGTAAGCAATTTAAGGATAAAAGTTGGATGAGGTTAATCATCCATATTAAGTTTACTTTATTTAACTCTGCTATCGTAGATGGGGTACCTTCTTCCAAATCTTGAGGCACATTGATATTTTTAGAAGGTATTTCTTAAGTATCATTAGTGTTTTGTCAATCCTTAATAGAAATTGAGGAGTTAAAAATCATCCTATAAATTGATTTGTTCATCTTCCTAGGTTTCCCTTAAAAAAAAAATCTACTCCTCAATTTTTGTAAGCATATTTATGTTAAAATAGGATTAGATCTATTTTAGCATGAGGCCTAAACCATTATTTAAGAAGAATTTTTTTCTTTAGCCATTTAGTAACTAGGGGAGAAGAGAATTTCAAAACACATATATCTTCTTATTCATCTAAGAAATGGGGTTAACACATCAGTTATGATTTAACATATCATAGTGGCACTATAAAATAAATTGGGATCAATTTAGGAATATTTCCCAGGATATTAATACATAGTTTTCAAGATAGATGCTAATGATACATTAGAATTTGGGAGATCTTGAATTAAATGTTTTCATATTGAATCAACATTGAGGACCTCATTTGATAGTTAATGTTTCTTGAGTTTAGATGTTTGAAAGATGGTAAGAGAATCAAAATTCAGTAACAACTTTATCTTATGAAGTTGTAATATATCTTGAGATAATTAATCTTCATTATCATTTTGGTGAGTCTCCAGATCAGTATCATTGAAAACTTTGTATTAAAGTGTGATTCTTATAGGAGGAAGCATACAAAAATCCTTTTCTTCTAATTATGATCAGAAATATGCAGTTCGTTGGCCTCTTCCTCTTGTCACTATTGGACCACTTCATTTTGAAGCAAACAAAGATGAAGGGGCAAGATTTTGATATACAACACTTAGTGGAGAAGTGGTTGAATGAATAAGTTTTTTTTTAGGTATAAAATTCTAATCTTCATCATATATGCCTATTTAATTAATAAAGAATGATTATAAATCTCCCAGTATATTGAGTTTATCACCATCTAAAGTGTAGTTGATACATTGATGCGAATTTGAAGGAACCCATATTTGCGAAGCTAAGGTCGACCTAACAGGGCAGAAAAGGATGTGCTGTCATCAATGGCATGGAATTTGTCTTCTATTTTAGAATCACCAAATCTTAAAGGAAGCATAATAAATCAAAGCATCTTTTGGTCTTTCCACTGAATCCATATAACATCAACCTATTTGAACGAAATTACTTAGTGCTCAAAGATAGTAATTCTATGGTATGAAGAGTGCCACATTTATAGAGACTTAGGGTCTGATAAGATATAATTTAAAGTATTTTCATAGGCCAAGACAGTGACATATAAAGGCTTATTGGGATCAGTAATTTTTCAATAAAAGATCATCTTTTTGTGAATGTAACTATAAATATATTTGGTAGAAGGAAATTCTTCTAAAATTTCTTCTACAAAAATGGCCTGGCAAACAGTAGGCTCTAATGAGGCTCTAACTTAAGTCACATGACGCTTATGAGACATTATTAAATATTTTAAATGATTAATAATGCAAGAAATTTTTTAAAATGTGTGAAGACATTATAATCTATTTTAGAAGTAGATGACCATAGTTTATCTTGACGGTATTGAGAAGGTTTAGCATGCTCATAGGAAAAGATATTCTGACCTTTTTCATGGATGTTTGGTTTTGGAACTTGAGATAGCAGGACTTTACCACTTCTTAATTAGACTTGATGAATATAAATCATTGATCCTTGCATCTTTTCTTTTAAATTTAGTAATATTTATGCTTCAAAAGAATATTTAATGTTACGATTAAGATAGAAAAATACCATATGTAAGCATCAAGCTATGCTTTACTTCTCGATTTATGTTATCTTAAGGAACAAATCATTTTTATTGAGGTAGAAGACAATTATTGAAATGTCAAATATTTAATTTTTTTATTTCCTCATGATTTGATAAGTAGTTTACATTATAAGAAATATCTACAATAACTATTATTAGAACTAAAGTTGCAGACCCTTCAGGAAATATACCACATGAAATTTGATTTTATAAGTTTATTGAAATTTATTTAGCATTTTTTATAATTTTCTTGTATTTTAGTAAATTTTCTAATCCTTGGGCTACTTATTTATTTTTATCTTATAAGCCTTGGAATTGCAAAATTTTATTTTAGGTTTAAATGACTTTAAAAATTTATGAAATAATTCTTTGAGGTTAGGTATGACTTAAAGAATACTCAATATAATTATGAGATTATTTTGTTTTTTAATTCTATTTTTATTAAAGAAAACACAAAATGATGTTTAAATGAATTCTTAAAATGGTAATGAATTGCTCAATGGAATAACCTCGTAGACCTCTCATTAAAACTTAAATCATTTAACTTATTTTGAATTTTTTAAAACTTTCATTTGATTTAATAAACTTATTTTTTTATTTTTTAAATCAATTCCAATTAAAATGAAACTTCTCACATATGCTAGGAATGACCTCAAGAGGATTCCATAACAATATGAGATCAATTTGATTTTATTTTTTTATATGATTTATTTTACTAATTGGTGTTTTAGTGAAGAAAATAATTAAATATGCTTTCTCATTTTTATTTCCTAAAAATTTTATTCTCAATGATTTTAATAATTTTCCAAACTTTAGTATATTTTATTTTAGATTTTTAAGATTTAACTTTTTTAGTGCATTTTCTAAGTTCTAAGACATTAGGGAAACCTATTTAGTGTACTAGGTTTTTGGTTTTATATAAGCAACAACAATAATAACAATGACAAGCCTATCCCACTGCGTTGGGTTGAATGCAAGAATCCTTTTTCTATATTTTGTCTTATTAAAAGTTGAGTTCTCATTTATATTTAATAAAAAAGATCAATTTTAAAACTTCCTAACCACATCTTTTTAGGTCTACCTCTACCTTTCTTAACATAGGTTGGATCTAATACATCACTCTTTATTTTGATTGAAAAATATATTTTAATTTATTTTGAAAAAAGGATTAATTATATTTAGGAAGGTTAATTTTTGGAATTTGATTTTAAAATCGAACACTTATTATGAATGATATATCACCTCGAAAGGTGAACATATCGTTCCCTAATAGGTTCAGATTACAAATCTTGATTTATCCTGATTATCATAGTCAAACTTAAGGAGAAACAACATATGATCCCAAAGAATCAGAATGATGTTTAATCCAATATTTAACTATTATAATCTAGTAAAGAGATCATTAATTTCATAATCAAGATCACGATAATAGTACGATATTCTTTCCAAGGAAAGAGGATATTGTCTGTTATCGATCATTCAAAAATGACGAAAATGATCGTTGACTTTTGATTTTCCCAAAGATAATTAATTAAGGTTTTGAAAATTTTGATTTTGAAATTCTGGTCTGGGTTTCTAAGTCACCTATGAGTGCAAGCCCTCATACTTAATTACATCATAGGAAACCAAAAAATTTCCTATGAAAACTCTCGATTAAAATAACAAAACAAATTTTATTTAGATTTTAAAGTTTGATGACAAAGGAGGTTAAGGGTTGGAAATTCAACAGGGACTGGATCAAATTTGAACAGTTATTTTTAGAATCAAAGAAAGAAGAGTAGGAGGTGTCTTGAGATTCTGAATTACTTCAGAAATACCCCAACCTATCCTAAGTGTTGGGCTTGAATTTGATTGAAAGAGATTTAGGTTTGAGTGGTTAATTTTATTAGAAAGTGGGAATTAGATTCCCAGAAGGTTGAGGTCTTAGGATTGAAGATCTGCCTCAGAACCTAAGTCTAAAATGGGTACTGAAAATCAGTAACCTGGATCCTAGCTAATGCAATGCAATCTGGACTTACCCCAGCCTGGATTGGGGAGCCAGCTAAACCACCTAAACGCTTCAAAACCATGTGTCCGGTCTTTATGAAAGAGTGGTTAAGGATGTTATTTAAGATTAGTTTAAGGAGAGTGGGGCTGACAACTAGAGCAGATTCCTAATTGACCCCTTAACACATGTTGGGTTAAATGCTTAAGCTAGAAATGCAATTAAGATTTAGACTCAATTTTTAATTTGTATCTAATACAATGCATGCTAGTTGACTCGATTAAATGCTTAAATCAAAATGAAGCAGTTTTAAAATTAGGCTTAAAAATTAGATTTTATCCTAAAGATTGCACAACATCTCCTTGGACAGAACTGCACCCTAATAGGTCAGGTGGTCTGCCAAAACCTGCAAGCGGGGAGGTGCCTAACATGGAAGAGAAGATTCAATATGATGCATGAAAAACCCCCGATGAGACTGGGCTTACTTCTTAGAAGCGTTAGAGTTTCTATCTGAGCCTAAAGTTTTTAAATTTTGTTTAAGTAGAAATAGTTTTGATCGTACCCTCACGAGCCTCCGATCGGGTTCTAGGCTAAATCAAATACAACATATAAGATCACCAAAGAAACTAATAAAAGCAGGAAAATCCTAATCGCAATCAACACATCAATCAAATTAATCAAATAATTAAATTAATTAAATAAATATTCAAAATAAAGGTCTATAGGGAAGTGCCTTTTAATATTACAACTCAGGGTCTGCAGGAAAAGAAAAGTGGCCGGGTACCACTGACTACAACCGGGATTCTACTCCTAAGACTCAAGTGACTTTGAGAATAGGTCTTCTCGTTCTTCACTTCTTCATCCTTTTAGAACTCCTGGATCGTTAGATCCGGATATCCAAATGAAAAAGAAACTCCCCTTGAAAGGGGGTTATCTTTTCTCTTTGGATATTTAAAAATATCTGAATCTAAATCTTCAAATGAAGAGGGACTCTCCCTGAGGGATGTCACCCTTCTCTTTGAATTTCAGATTTGGATTTATATCACATCTCAAATCACTTGACACATTACAACTCAATTCAAATTAAATTATATTAATCAAAATTCAAAACTCTAGACTCGATCCTGCAGGGTTATCCTTATAATCAACAGTTATATAAGCATCCCAAGTAGTTAATAGATTAAAATTTAAATGCTTAATCACAGCCACACTTGGCCATGCTCTTTTAATTTTAAAGGGGGACTTAAGCAAATTTCTGGAGCACCTGTGCAATTTAATATTTATGATTTTGCCCTCTTTATTTAATGCCCTGTATGAGCATGGCCACCTGCATAAGATTGAATTAGTACACATCATCCCTAGCCTAGGGGTAGATCTAACGTACAACCAATCATATTACAAAGTGCAAAAATTTAAATAAATAAACACAGTAATTCTACTACTAGCAAACAACATGAAGTGAAAGCTCGAAAACCTGGCACACAGTAGAAAAGTAAACACCGGCCTAGCCTAAGGCTAGAGTTGGTTGTCCTAGCAAATCATCTAAAGTGTGTGTAAAGGTTGTCTGGGTTTGATATGTCCTAAGTAGGATCATTTGATTGAAGTTGTTAAAGATTCCTGTTGGTTGAAAAGGCTTCAAGGAAATTTTAATTAAAGTTTAAATATTAATGATTTAAATTTGATTTTAAATTGATTTTGATTATTTGTTGGATATCACCTTTGTCGCACACCGAGGCCGTGAAGTTTATTTCACCTTCCATGGGGCTAATTTAATAGCCTCGTAGGCCTGGGTTACCTAGTGGTACCCGATATAATTAAGTATTTTGAGTTTGATTAAGGTTTAAAGATTGATTGAATTTTAATTAAGGTTGGTTGCTTATTGGTTTTAATATTCATTTAAGATTTTCTGGAATTTTGAATGATTTATCAAATTTTTAGATTTTCTAGATTATTTTAATTAATTAATTAAGGGGTTAAAAATTGACTTTTTAATTTAAAGTATTTTCTAGGAAGTTAATATTTTATTAAAATACTAGACTTTACTACGATCAGTTAGATAGTAAGTACACTAAAATTAGATTTTTTTAGATTTTATTATGAAGGTTTGAAGTTTTGACTTAATTTTAAACTAAGTTTAACTAAAAGTTGACTTTCTCAAATTTGATTGATTTCTGGAAGCTTGATATTTTTGATAAATATTAGACCTCAAGATAAATTGTATGCCTTTGAGTTTTCTCAATTTGGAGTTCATTTGAATTAGTTATGAATTTTTGAAGTTTTGAGTATTTATTGAATTTTCAAAATTTGCTTAATTAAGGGCCTTTTATTGGTTTGAATCCAAATGAGCTCCAAACTTCTTGAAATCAACTCCAAAGGTCATGAATGACCTAAGGAGTGATCTTCAAATGTTTGTGAAATTTTTAGAATTTTTAATTATTTTTAATTAATTAAATTAATTAAATATTGAGTTTCAATTAAACTTAAATTAAACTTAATTTTAAAGTCCAATCAAGGGGCTTTTATTTTTCATTGATTAAGGGTTTAATTTTGGTCATTAGATGTCTTATTTATCATTTTTGAATTTAAATTGTATTTATTACATTTTCTGGAAGTTTAAAGGGTTTAATTAAGGGTTAAGTTTGATTAAGTTGATTAAAGGGCTTAATGACTTCAAAATTCAGTAGGAAATTTTCCTAGGGCTGAGAGTGTCACTAAGTTTAAGTGTTCAAAGTTTCAAGTCAATTTGGACTGTATTTTAATTATTATAAATATTCTAAATCCTCTAATCAAGTTCTTAATTATTATCCTTAATGACACTAAGTCTGATAGGTTTGAATCAAAGTTTCTAGACCCTTGACTTAACATATACATATATACATCAAACAATCAATCCTAGGTCTAAGAGAAGCCTTAAAACTAAGTGCAAGTGTGTGTTCTCTACACATAACCAAGATACAATTTGAATATTTGAAGATAAAGCTTAACTAATGAATAATTAGTAAGCTAAATCCTCATTATATAATCCCTATTGAATCAATTCAATCAAACTTCAATCTCTAATTAAAAATTTCAAGTCAACCTTAAAATGCTCAAGATAATTCACATACTTATATAATTTTAAAATAGTATTTCTAAAATCATATAAGTAAAATATAAGTTATTTTGATAATAAAATAAAATAAAATCAAAATATTGTTCAAATAGTTTCAAAAAGTCCTCTGAATGTTTAAAACATTTTAAAATAATTTTCTTAGAATTTTGAAAATATTTTGATTTATTTTAATTAAATAATAATTAAAATAGTCAAATAATCAATATTTGAAATTACTCAAAATATAGGGGATATTTTAAATTAATTTTATTTTTAAATTAAAAGTTTTGAAAATTCAAGCAATTTGATATATTATATTGATTTTTTGGATTTGTATTAGATTTATAGCATTTTTTTAAAGTTTTTAAGGTTTAAAATACATTTAAATCAATTAAAATATCTTTAATTAATCCCTGGCGGTGGAAATGGACACCTGGCGGCTCCTGGTTTGTTGGATTAAAAAGGCGAGGCGGCAGCCAATCATGGGCAATAATTGCACCACCGCGCAATCATTGCCCGCTGATTAAAAAGGCGGCGGGACCAGCAGCCTCACTTAACCACATCGACAAGGAATGAGGACCCCTTGATCCTCCGCCTTTTCGATCCAACAGCTGTGATGGTGTCGGACGGAGGAAATTATCATTTGAGGCATATACACGGTCAGAACGACGCGCGGAACTTCTTGATCCTAGCCGTTGATCGAATGATCAACGGTTAAGATCACACACAGTATTACAGAAGTGCGAACTAAGCTCAAAATGATATTTTTCCTCATTCTCTCAAATTATGCGATAGAATTTAATGAAATTTTAAACAGAGATTGCATATATGAACATAAGCAATGTGGATGTGTTTTATTGCTTGAAAAGCACTTTTTAGAATGTTATTTAGCTATATGTGTCTAGGCTAGGGTTTGAGTTTATAGAGAATCAAATCGATCGATTTTGGATTTTTTTTGATGCTCTGAACTTGTAGTATGCCCACGCTCATTTCTCTAGTTGAGGTCGTGGCTTGAAGCTCTCTGGATCGAGCTATATAACACCTTGGGCGGATTTGGGCTTGGTGTGATCGGAGCCTCGCCGACGATGACTTCTCACGACTGGGTTTCACTTGGGAAGTGAGGAGGGGAGTCTGGAGATTCAAAATGATTCAAGATCTCAGCCTGAGGTCTTTTGGATGGTGAGAGAATATCAAGGTTAAAATAATCCCACTTGAGAAGTTTTTGCCCTATTTACTCATCCTCAGGCCAAATGGATGGTTGGGATTAACTGGCTGGAGTCCTAGATGTTTAACAAATGTCTTGGAGTTGGTTAGTAGCAGGGAATAAAAAGGACAAGAGCACATGCCATGTGGAAAGCTTATTTTTTCCTCTAGTCCATGTGGGTTTGATTGAGAGCCATTTGATTTTGATCAGAGGGCTAGGGAGAGTTTTGAGAATGTTCTAAAGACCAATTAAACAGTTGGAGGGATTTGCATTAGAGGGGAATAGGTTTAAATAGGGTTTTGACCAAGTTTGACACATTTAAAAGCTCAATTTGACTGTTTGACCAATCAAACAGTCAAATTGACTGCTGAGTGGACATGGAGAGATAGCTTGAGCTATTGGAGTAATTTCAAAGGGGCTTGCAGGCTAAGGGTTGGAGCTTAGGCATTTCAAAGAAGTTTTAAAGAAATTTGACGAAATCTCAAATGGTTGACTTGGTTAACTCCATTAGACTCCAATTGAACTATGGTTTGGAAAGGTTCAAGTCATGATATGGACTAATTTGGAAAGCTTGATAAGGGTTGAAATGGCCAAAACTTGGTCAAATTTATAGGTTTGATTAAGGATTAGGTTGGACCTAGTCAAGCCTAAGATGATTTGACCTCAAATGAATTTGAATGTGTTAGGATTATACTTTGAAAGGGGTTTGAGAGTTTTGAAAGGTTTGATTTGGATTAAACTTGGATATGAGTCCTTAAAGGGCCCATATTAACTTGAGTTGACTTGAATTGAGTTTAGTTGACCAAGTCAACTAGTAGTTGGGTCATGGTGACCAGTCCAATCCAAATCATCGTGGGCATGCTTAAGGAGGTTTGAGTGTTTTAAAAGGTTTGATTTTGATGCATTTGAGGTTTGATTTGAAGTAGGGAGGCTTAAGGGTTGAATTGGTCAACCTGAGTTGACCTGGTCAATCAAGTTTACCCAGGGCCAGGTTCTAGACTGAATCAACTTCAAATGATATATGAAGTCTGGTAGAAAAGTTTTAAGAGGTCAAATAGGTCATTTGGTTCAAATCACCTGTTTGGGCCCTTAATGGGCCTTTAGGTAAACTCTGGTTGACTTGGTCAACCAGGTGGGTCCAGGGTCTAGGAATGGGATCAACAGATTCAAAATAACATTTGGAGACCAATGGAGATGGTCCCAAGGTCTGAGGAGGTCATTTGGTCAAAATGACCTATTTTGACCCTTAAAGGCCTGTTTGGTCAACCTGGTTGACCCAGGGGCTAGTTTTGGGTCCAACAGGTTTGGTTTGATGATTGAAATTTGCTGGAGGTGGTTGCATTCAATTTGGAACTCATTTGGTTTAAATGACCATTTACACCCCATAGGAGTATTTTGGTCATTTTGACCCCTAGTCAACTAGGGGTCAAATTGAGTCCAACAAAATGCAGTTTATTTCTCAATGGGTCATAATAAAGTGTTTGGAAGTGATTTGAGGATTTGGAGAAGGCTCCAGGGTCAGTATTCATTGGGTGGAAGGTACAGTGGCATGGACTATAAATATTTGAAGGTTTTACAGCCTTTAGATTTTAATTCAATTTTTAGGGTTAGAGACCTCAGAATGAGCTCAAATTTGGAGGGTTACCTTTAGGGACATGTCACATCAATATGCAACTGACAGACTCTGAATCAGAATTCAATTAACTAGGTTTTGAAGTATTCAAATATTCACTGGAAAAGGCTTTCAGGACTTAGACCTTTAGCCTTAGATTTTAGTCTGGAGATCTGGGTTTGAGCTAGATTTTAAACTTGACTGTTTGGATTTTAATTATCTTCATCTCTAATAATCATATGGGTAATTTTGATAGATTAGATAGGATTGAAGTTTGATCATAGGTTTGATTAAATGAAGTTTGATCTAGAGATTAAATTGCCTAGGAATCTAGACTAGTTTGAAGCTTAAATAGATTTGAAATCTAGATTAGTTTAAAGTCTGGGTTGGTCTGAAGTTTGAATAGATCTGGATTCATGATTGATCTAAGGTCTAGGAGGATCCTAAGACCTAGACTGATCTATAGCCTGGGTAGTTCTAGGATATGGGTAGATTCTAAGACCTGAAGTCTGAAAGAATCCTAAGGTCTAGGATCTAGGAGGTCTCTAAAATCTAAGGAATTGTAGGTTCTAGGATCTATAGTAGATCCTAGAGTCTGAATTCTAGGAATATCCTAGGGTTTGGGGATCCTAGGGTCTGGGGTATAGAATGATCCTAAGATCTAGACATATCTGGAGGAATCCTAGAGTCTAGAGTAGATCCTAGGGTCTAAGAAGATCATATGATCTAGAGTCTGGCAGAGTCCTAGGGTCTAGAATAGATCCTAGGGTCTGAAGTCTAGGAGGATCCTAAAATTTAGATTAACTTGGAGTTTAATTAAGTTGAGTTTAAAATTAAAATGGGATTAAGTTGATTTGAATCTAGATTGATATTAAGGTCTGGATTAACCTAAGATCAGATTGATCCTAGGGTCAAGATTGATCCAAAAGATTGGAAAGATCCTAAGGTCTAGATTGATCCTACTAACCTCATACCAAAGTGAGGTCAATAAATGGACCCCCAATATGTGTAATAGAATATAGTTCTATTACACATATTAGTGTTGACCGAATAGAATGGTCAAGCCTGGGGTTTTAATCCTAAGGGAAAGTAAAGTCTATCCCTGGGGAATTAAGTTTGAATTGATACTAGGGTAGTGCTAGGAAAAGCGTACTCTACCACTAGTGAGTCTGGTCCTAAGGGTAGGAGAATCCTAACCTTAAGGGAAGAAAATCTAGGGTATCGTATAGGAAGGAAGAACTCCTAACTATAAAGGATTGAATCTAGATTTGATTCTAAGGAAAAGAAAAGTCTAACCTCAGAAGATTAAATTTGAAATGATACTAGGGTAGTGCTGGGGGTAGTGTACTCTACCACTAGTAGATCTAATCCTAAGGGAAGAAACATCTAACCCTAAGGAGAGGAGGTTGAGTGGTCATATAGAAAGAAGGAACTTCTAGCTATAGGGGACCGAGTCTGGATTTTGATTCTAAGGAAAGGGAAAACCTAACCCTAGGGA
This sequence comes from Dendrobium chrysotoxum, assembly GCA_019925795.1. Classification (NCBI taxonomy): domain Eukaryota; kingdom Viridiplantae; phylum Streptophyta; class Magnoliopsida; order Asparagales; family Orchidaceae; genus Dendrobium; species Dendrobium chrysotoxum. The sequence continues at coordinate 56,443,287 of CM034302.1, forward strand.
AAGGAATTTGAAATGGTACTAGGGAGTCTTAAGGGTTGAATTGGTCAACCTGAGTTGACCTGGTCAATCAGGTTGACCCAGGGCCAGGGTCTAGACTGAATCAACTTCAAATGATATATGAAGTCTCGTAGAATAGTTTTAAGAGGTCAAATAGGTCATTTGGGTCAAATCACCTGTTTGGGCCCTTAATGGGCCTTTAGGTCAACCATGGTTAACTTGGTCAACCAGGTGGGTCCAGGGTCTGGGAATACGATCAACAGATTCAAAATAACATTTGGAGACCAATAGAGGTGGTCCCAAGGTCTGAGGAGGTCATTTGATCAAAATGACCTATTTTGACCCTTAAAAGCCTATTTGGTCAACCTGGTTGACTTGGTCAACCAAGTTGACCTAGGGGCTAGTTTTGGATCCAACAGGTTTGGTTTGATGATTGAAATTTGCTGGAGGTGGTTGCGTTCGATTTGGAACTCATTTAGTTCAAATGACCATTTACACCCCATAGGGGTATTTTGGTCATTTTGACCCCTGATCAACTAGGGGTCAAATTGAATCCAACAAAATGCAGTTTATTGCTCAATGGGTCATAATCAAGGGTCTGGAAGTGATTTGAGAATTTAGAGAAGGCTCCATGGTCAGGATTCACTGGGTGGCAGGTCCAGTGGCACAAACTATAAATATTTGAAAGTTTTACAGCCCTTAGATTTCAATTCAATTTCTAGGGTTAGAGACCTCAAAATGAGCTCAAATTTGGAGGGTTGCCTCTAGGGACATGTCACATCAGTATGCAATTGACAGACTCTGAATCAGAAGTCATTTAACTGGGTTTTGAAGTATTCAAATATTCACTGGAAAAGGCTTTCAGGACTTATACCTTTAGCCTTAGATTTGAGTTAGGAGATCTGGGTTTAAGCTGGATTTTAAACTTGACTGTTTGGATTTGATTTATCTTCATCTCTCATAATCATATGGGTGATTATGATAGATTAGATAGGATTAAAGTTTGATCATAGTTTTGATTAAATGAAGTTTGATCTAGAGATTGAATTGCCTAGGAATCTAGACTAGTTTGAAGCTTGAATAGATTTGAAATCTAGATTGGTTTAAAGTCTGGGTTGGTCTGGAGTTTGAATAGATCTGGAGTTAGGATTGATCTAAGGTCTAGGAGGATCCTAAGACCTAGACTGATCTATAGTCTTGGTAGATCTAGGACATGGGTAGATTCTAGGACTTGAAGTTTGAAAGAATCTTAAGGTCTAGGATCAAGGAGGTCTCTAGAATCTAAGGAATCGTAGGTTCTAGGATCTAGAAGAGTCTTAGGATCTAGAGTAGATCCTAGAGTCTGAATTCTAGGAATATCCTAGGGTTTGGGGGTCCTAGGGTCTGGGGTCTAGAATGATCCTAAGATCTAGACATATCTAGAGGAATCCTAGAGTCTAGAGTAGATCCTAGGGTCTAAGAAGATCATATGATCTAGAGTCTGGCAGAGTCCTAGGGTCTAGAATAGATCCTAGGGTCTGAAGTCTAGGAGGATCCTAGAATTTAGATTAACCTTGAGTTTGATTAAGTTTAGTTTAAAAGTAAAATGGGATTAAGTTGATTTGAATCTGGATTGATATTAAGGTCTGGATTGACCTAAGATCAAATTGATCCTAGTGTCAAGATTAATCCTAAAGATTAGAAAGATCCTAAGGTCTGGATTGGTCCTAAAACCTCATACAAAAGTGAGGTCAACACTCTCTTAAAAGGGTCGTCAGAAGGCCAACATTTTATGTAATCAAACCATCTAAGGCAACTCTCTCTAATCTTATCTACCACTGGAGCTACTCCAACCTTTTCACGTGTATCCTCAGTTTGCATTCTATCTCTAAGTGTAAAGCCACTTAATCACCTAAGTATCTTCATCCCTACAACACCTATCTTAATTTTATGCTACTCTTTTAATGGATAACAGTCTGCACCATAAAGCTTGTAAGTCTCACCACCATCTTATAAAATTTTCCTTTAAGTTTAACGTGTACTTTCTATCATATAAGTGGTTCGATGCATTCCACCACTTTAGACATCTAGTTTGAATTCTACTAATAATATTCACATCCATTTCACCATTGCTTTGAACAATAAACTCGAGATATCTAAAACATGCACTCTTTTTAATGACTTGATTACCTAATGTCACAATCCCACCACTAGTTCTATTACTACCAAAATTATACTCCATGTATTCAATTTTAGACATACTCAAATGAGAACCCTTAGACTCTAAGGTTGACCTCTATAAATCTTATTTTTTATCGACTCACTCTTTAGTCTTACCAACAAAAAGAATATCATCAGCAAAAGAGCATGGACCAAGGTACAACCTCTTATAAATGTTTAGAAAGAACATCCATAACTAATGCAAAAGGATATGGGCTTAAATTTGATCGTTGATGTAATCCAATTAAAATAGGAAAATACATGGTCAAACCACTTAATGTTTGAACACAAGTAACAACTCCTATATACATATCCTTAATGACTTGAATATAATAATTATTAACTAATTTATTTTCTAAAACTCTTTAAAGTACAATCATCTTGGACCTTTATCATATGCTTTCTCTAAATCAAAAAATATCATATGTAGAACCTCGTGACTCTCACTATACTTCACTCCATGAAGCCAACAAATGTATAGCTTCCATAGTAGACCCACTCGGCATGAATCCAAATTTATATTAAGAAACATTAGTATCACTTCAGAATCTACGCATAATTACTCTCTCCCATAAATGTATGATGCATTAACTTAATTCCACTATAATTCACTCACTCTTACATATCACCTTTATTCCTAAAAAAAGGAACCAATAAAATCCTTCTCCACTCATTTGGCATCTTTTTAGTCCTTAAAATAATATTTAAAAGTTTTGTAATCTAAAAAATTCCTTGATCTCTGTTGACCTCATTTTTGTATGAGCTCAGTAGGACCAATCCAGACCTTAGGATCTTTCCAATCCTTAGGATCAATCTTAACCCTAGGATCAATCCAGATTTTAAGATCAATCCAAATTCAAATCAACCCTGATCTCAGATCAATCAAATTTCCAGACTATTCTAGATCCTAGGATCTTTCCTAGATTTTAGATCTTAGGATCAATCTAGATCTTAGGATTCCAAGATCTTAGGATTCCTAGATCTTAGGATTCTTCTAGATTATAGGATTCTTCCCGACCTTAGATCCTAGGATTTCCTTAGGACTTTTGGATCCCAGGATCTTCCCAGACTCCAGTCCCTAGGATCTATTCTAGACCCTAGGATTCCCTTAAGCTGATTTGGACCCTAGGAACTATTCTTAAACCTAGGATTCTTCTAGATCAATCTAAGCTTCAATTCAATCTAAAATTAATTCAAATCCTATCATTCAAGCTCAAAATCCAATTCAAAACCAGACTTCCAGATTCAAATCCAAGGCCAAAGGTCTAAGTCCTGAAAGCCTTTTCCAGCAAATCTTTGAATATTTTAAAACCCTATCAAATGACCTCTGATTCAAGATCTATCAGTTCCACACTGATGTGACATGTCTCTAGAGGCAACCCTCCAAATTTGAGCTCATTCTGAGATCTCTAACCCCAGAAACTGAATTGAAATCCAAAGGCTATAAAACCTTCAAATATTTACAGTCTATGCCACTGGACCTGCCACCCAGTGGATTTTGACCCTGGAGCTTTCTCCAAAGCTCCAAATCACTTCCATACCCTTGATTATGACTCATTGAGCAATAAACTATATTTTGTTGGACTCAATTTGACCCCTAGTTGACCAGGGGCCAATATGACTAAAATACCCCTATAGGGTGTGAATAGTCACTTTGGTCAAATGAGCTCCAAATCAAATGCAGTCACTTTCAGCAAATTTCAAATGTCAAACCAAACCTGTTGAACCCAGAACCAGCCCCTGGGTCAGCCTAGTTGACCAAGTCAACCTAGTTGACCTAGAAGGCCCCTTCAGGGGCAAAACAGGTCATTTTGACCAAATGACCTCCCCAGACCTTGGGACCACCTCCATTGGTCTCCAAATATCATTTCAAATATGTTGAACCCATTTCCAGACCCTGGACCCACCTAGTTGACCAGGTCAACCAGGTTTGACCTAAAGGCCCATTAAGGGCCCAAATAGGTCATTCTGACCAAACAACCTCTCCAGACCTTGAGGCCACCACCAGTGGACTCAGAATATTATTCTGAACTGGTTGGACCCAATCCTTGACCCTGGGTCAACCTGGTTGACCAAGTCAACCTAGTTGACCCATTAGGCCCATTAAGGGCCTAAATAGGTTATTTGACCTAGATGACCCATTTAAACCCTGAATCCACCTCCACTAGACCCCATTCATCATTTCAAACCAATCCAGTTCAAACCCAAACCCTGGGTCAACTTGGTTGACCAAGTCAATCCAGTTGACTTATTAAGACCATTAAGGGTTCAAATAGGTGATTTGACCCAAATGACCTATTCAAACCCTCAAACCACTTCTGCCAGACCTCAAATTTTATTTGAAGTTGATTCAGCCCAAACCCTGGCGCTGGGTCAACGTGGTTGACCAAGTCAACTCAGGTTGACCACTTTCAACCTTTAAACTCATTTAAACCCAATCAAGCTCCAGATCGATTTCAAACCCATTCAAACTTCTTTGATCACATTCCCCAATAATTTGAACTTGACTGGACCCATTGACCCAGTCAACAGTTGACCTAGTCAACTGAGTCCAAACTTAGTCAAATTTGACTCATTTAACTCAAAATCAATTAAACCATTCAATTCAAGCCTTATAAGAATTTCAAACTCTCAATCTCATATCAATAACTAATTCAAGCATATCTAAACAAATTGGAAGTCAAATCACCCTTGATTTGACTTGGTCAGACTATCCAATCTATTCAAACTAGTTCCTTAATCCAATCCATACAACTATTTCAAATCATCTCTATGTCATCAAGCCTCAAGTTTACTTCAAATTATGGCTCAAGTATTTGCAAATCTACTTTGGGTTGAATTCTAGTTGATTTGACCAAGTCAATTAAATTAAGCTTGGTCAAACTAGTTCAAACCCTCTTAAAGCATTCAAGCTCTAATGTCAAGACATCAAACTCCCTTTGAATCAACCCAAGCAGCTCCCATGACCACTCCCTTGCCACCTCAGCAGTCCAAGTGGCCTTGGACTGGTCAAACAGTCAAAGCAAGGTGTTAGAGTGGTCAAAGATGGTCAAAATCCACCTTAGACCTAATCCATTCCTCCCTAATCCCCTCCAGCAGCTCTAAACTACTCTAGAACCTTCCTAGGACTACCCTCAGCCTTCAGATCAAGATCTAATGGCTTGGATCATCTCTACATGCTTGCAAAAGGACAAAAGCCCCTTTCCACCTAAGTTGTCCTTTTGTCCTTGATACCTCCTGCTCCCAACCACCCTAGGGACAGATGGCATGCATCCAGGAACTGCCCTAGCTAATCCTAGCCGTCCATTCAATCTGGAGTGGATTGAATAGGGCAAAATGAGGAAAAAGGCTATCATTCTAAACCCTATCTTCTCTCACCACACTTGGGTTTCCCTAGCCGGCCCTTGTTTCGTTAGAGCTGCTAGGGTCATTCTCTTGAATTTCCAAGTCAAGATTAGCCGGTCAAAGCTGCCACCGGTGAGCTTCCCGGCGAGCCGAAGGCAAATTCCGTCCAGCCCTCATAACTTCTGATCCGAGACTTATCAGACCGCGAGTTCAAGAGGGAAAATTAGCATGGACAAACAACAAATTCAGAAAACCCAATATCGTTCTAATCCAATGGTTAGTTTGCTCATTATTCCTAACCTTAGCTTAATTCACTTAGAAGAAATTAGCGTTTTATAAAGTTCATTTTAAGCCAAACTTTTATATCCACATTGTTTCTGTTCATCATCTTAATCTATGTTTTAAATTTCAAGTCTTTTGATCGAGTAAATTAAGAGAACGAGCCAAAAAATGAGCTTAGGGCATTTTGCGTAGCCTGTTTCAGGTGTACGAGATCTCTGCCATTGATCTTCTGATCAACGGCTGAGATCCCGTCTTCCCGCGGTTGAGATGAACGCGTGGATTCGATCCGATGGTTAATATCGCCATTCACCAGGATCACAGCCGTTGAATCAAATGGCGGATAATCGAACGGTCCACGTTTTGATCCGACGTGGTTTAGTAAACCGCGTTAGCGGTTCAATCATTGTCCGATGATTGCTGGCGGCACAATGATTGCACCGCCGTCAATCATTACCCCGCTGTTTGGAATGACGAATAGGAGATCGCCACGTGGCTTCTGGCCGCCGAATTAATTAAAAATTGTTTAAATTAATTTTAAATGTTATTTTAATTATTAAACTTTAAGAAAAATTATTTAAAAAAATAATAATAAAATTTATAAAAAAAAATAGAGAATTATTTCTTTTTTCTTTTTAAAAAATAATAATAATAATAATTAATTTGAATTTGAATTAATTTATGATATTATATATATATATATATATATATATATATATATATATATATAATTATTTTTAATTATTTAAATACTATATTTTTTTAATTAAAATTTAATTAAAATAATTTTGAAAATTTAAGTGAAATTGTTTTCTAATAATTTAAAATTTTAGAAATGATTAAAACTTAATTAAATTTAATTTAACAAATACTCTAATTATTAATTAATTTGAAATTAACTTAATTCCTTTTAAACTTTAAAAATTCATATTAAACTCAAATTAAATTCAAATAAATTCATTTTTTTTAATATATTAAAATTTCTGAAATTTTAAGTATTTTAATTGAATGTTATTTTCAAAATCTAAAACTTAATTTATTTTGAATAAATTTGAATTATTTGAATGCTTTACTATTTAATTAGTATTTGATTAATTATTGTATCAAATATTTTATTTTATTTTTTTTAAAATTTACTTTTAAATCACTTTAAAGATCAAAGAATCTCTCAATCCTTTAAAGATTGTTTTAATAATATTTTAAAATTATTTTATTTCAAAAGCTTATATATATATATATATATAGGGTTATATATGGGTATATGTTTTAAAGCATATTTTGAAACTATACATATATTTAAATTCTTAAATTTGAGAGATTTCTTGGAATTCTAAACATAGATTGAGTATATGAATAGAATTAATGTGGGGGAGTTGATCATTAATCAATGAGCAATTAATCTTGTTAATTGTTCATTGATTAAGTCTCTTAATTAATTAAAATTTTCTTAAGCTTGCATGTATAGGAAACACACACCACCTAGCTTTAAGGCATTCTTAGATATAGGATTGATTATTTAATATGTGCATTTTATATGTATTTGTCCAAGGGTTAGAAACATTGATTAAGACCCACTAACCTAATGACATCATTAAGGACAATAATTAATGACTTTATTTAGAGAACTTAGATTATTTCCAATACTTAGGATACAATTCCAATTGACTTGAAACTTTGAACACTTAAACATATTGACATTCTCAGCCTTAAGAAAAATTTTCACTGACTTTTGAGATCGTTAAGCCCCTTAATTAACCTAATCAAGTTTAAGCCTTAATTAAGCCTTAAAACCTTCCAAAAATTATAATAAATCAAATTTAAATCCACAAATTACATATAATACCTCAAACTGACCAGAATTAAACCCTTAATCAATGAAAAATAAAAGCCCCTTGACGGGACTTCAAAATTAAGTTTAATTTGAGTTTAATTGAAATTCAATATTTAATTAATTTAATTAATTAAAAATATTTAAAAATTCCAAAAATTTCTCAAACACTTGGAAATCATTCCTGACCTTTGGAGTTGATTTCAAGAAGTTTGGAGGTCATTTGGATCCAAATCACAAAAAGGGTCTCTAATTAAACAACTTAAATAATTCAAATAATTGTCAAAACTTCAAAAATTCATAACTAATTCAAATGAACTCCAAATTGAGCAAACGCAAAGGCATACAACTCATCTTAAGGTCTAATTTTTATCAAAAATGTTAAGTTTCCAGAAATCAATCAATTTTGAAAAAGTCAACTTTTGGTCAAACTTAGTTCAAATTTAAGTCAAAACTTCAAACCTTCATAATAAAATGTAGAAAAATTCAATTTCAGTGTACTTACTGTCTAACTGATCGTATTAAGGTCTAGTATTTTAATAAAATATTAAATTTCTAGAAAACATTTTAGATCAAAAAGTCAATTTTTAACCCCTTAATTAAATGATTAAAATAATCAAAAATTCCAAAATTCAATAAATTGTCAAAAATTCTAGAAAACATTAATTTGAACTTAAAACCAGCAACCAACTAATTCTAATTAAAATTAATCAACCTTCAAACACTAATCAATCTCAAATCATTTAATCATACCGGGTACCACTAGGTAACCCAGGCCTATGAGGCTATTAAATTAGCCCCAAGGAAGGTGAAATAAACTTCACGGCCTCGGTGTGCAACAAAGGTGGTGTCCAACAAATAATTAAAATCAAATTTTAAAATCAATCTCAAGTCATTAAGATTTAAATTCAAATTAAATCTCCTTCAAGCCTTTCAACCAACCAGAACTTTAAACAACTTCAATCAAGTACCCTATTTAGGACATATCAAAGCCACACAGCCTACCTCACACACTTTAGATGGTTTGCTAGGACAACCAACTCTAGTCTTAGGCTAGGCCGGTGTTTACTTTTCTACTGTGTGCCGGGTTTTCGAGCTTTTACTGCATGCTGTTTGCTAGTAGTAGAATTGATGTGTTTGTTTACTTATTTATTACACTCTGTGATGTGATTGATTGTACGATTAGATCTACCCCTAGGCTAGGGACGATTTGTACTAATTCAATCTTATGCAGGTGGTCATGCTCATACAGGGCATAAATTAAAGGGGGCAAAATTATAATTATTAAATTGCACAGGTGCTCTAGAAAATTGCTTAAGTCCCCTTTAAATCAAAAAGAGCATGGCCAAGTGTGGCTGTGATTGAGTATTTTAATTTCAAATACATAACTGCTTGGGATGTCAAATATAAACTGTTGATTATTAGGATAACCCTGCAGGTTGTTGAGTCTAGATTTTTAATTTTTTTTAATTGATGTAATTTGAATGTAAATTGAGTTGTAAATTTAAAGTACTTTGAGATTGAGATGTTTAAACATCCAATTTGAAATCCAAAGAGGAAGGAAAATCCCTTAGGGGAGAGTTCCTATCTATTTGGAGATCTAAATTAGGATGAAGTTTAAATATCCAAAGAGAAAAGATAACACCCCTATTCAGGGGGGAGTTTCTTTTCATTTGGATATCCAGACCCGACGATCCAAGGAGTTCTAAGGAGACGAAGAAGTGAAGAACGAGAAGAATCTCAAATCTCAAAGTCACTTGAGTCTTAGGAGTAGAATCTGGGTTGTAGTCAGTGGTACCCGGCCACTTTACTTTCCTGTAGACCCTTGGTTGTATAATTAAGGGCACTTGCCTATGGACTTTCAATTTGAGCATTTATTTAATTAATTTAATTATTTAATTGATTTGATTTATGTGTTGATTGCGATTAAGGACCCGTATACTTTTAATAGTTTATTTGGCGTTCTTGCATGTCAATTTTGATTTAGCCTGGAACCCGATCGGAGGCTCGTGAGGGTACGGTCATAAACTTTTTCTACTTAAACAAAATTAAAATTTTTAAGCTCAGATAGAAACTCTAATGCTCTTAAGAAGTAAGCCTGGACTCGCCGGGAGTTTTTCATGCATTCATATTGAACTTTTCTCTACCTTGTTAGGCACCTCCCCGCCTGCGGGTTTTGGCATACCACCTGACCTATTAGGGTGCAGTTCTGTCCAAGGGGATGTTGTGCAATCTCTAGGATAAAACCTATTTTTTAAGCCTGATTTTAAAATTGCTTCATTTTGATTTAAGCATTTTATCGAGTCAACTGGCATGCATTGCATTAGATACAAATTAAATTTGAGTCTAAATCTTAATTGCATTTCTAGCTTAAACATTTAACCCAACATATGTTAAGGGGTTAATTAGGATCTGCTCTAGATGTCGACCCCAACTCCTCAAACTCAATCTTAAATAACATCCTTAACCACTCTTTCATAAAGACTTTGACTCATGGTTTTAAAACGTTTAGGTGGTTTAGCTGGCTCCCCAATCTAGGCCGGGGTAAGTCCAGATTGCATTACATTAGCTAGGTTCTGGGTCACTGATTCTCAGTACCCATTTTAGACTTAGGTTCTGAGGTAAATGTTCAATCTTAAGACCTCAATCTTCTGGGAATCTAATTCCCATTTTCTAATAAAATTGATCACTCAAACATTAAAAATCTCTTTCAATCTAATTCGAGCCCAACACTTAGAATAGATTGGGGTGTTTCTGAAGCAATTCAGAATCTCAAAACACCTCCTACTCTTCTTCCTTTGACTCCAGAAAGAACTGCTCAACCTTGAACCATTCGCACTCGAAATCCCAACCCTTAATCTCCTTTGACATCTAGCTTTAAAATTCTTAAATAAAATTCGTATCGCTATTTTAATCGAGAGTGTTCGTAGGAAATTTTCTGGTTTCCTACGATGTAATTAACTATGAGGGCTTGCGCTCGTAGGAGATTTAGAAACCCAGACCAGATTTTCAAAATCAAGATTTTCAAAATTTCAATTAATTATCTTTGGGAAATTCAAAAGACAACGATCATTATCCTCATTTTCAAATGATCGATGATAGACAATATTCTCTTTCCTTGGAAAGATATATCGTACTATTATCGTGATCTTGATTATGAAATTAATGATCTTTTTACTATATTATTATAGTTAAACATTGGATTTAACACCATCATGATCTTTTGAGATCATATGTTGTTTCTCCTTGAGTTTGACTACGATAATCAGATGAATTCAAGTATTTGTAATCTGAGCCTATTAGGGAATGATATGTTCACCTTTCGAGGTGATATATCATTCATAATAAGTGTTCGATTATAAAATTTAAAATTCCAGAAATCAAATATTTCCCAAAGAAAATTAAACATTTTCAAAACGATATTTTTTAATCAAACAAAAAAATGGCAACTCCGCTGGGGAATAATCTCTCTCTCCATTTTTAATAGCGCTATGAATTTTGTTGCATCGGTAGTTTTGACTACCTTTCTTTCGTTGGTCCTTCTACCCATTTCTCCCTTGGGTGAGTGTGGCCAACTCAATTAAGACATGTGAAAAGAGAGGTGAGTGTAGGAAACCTCTCTCTAAGTCTGGCTTTGACATTTTGCCTCTAAATTCATTGGTAGAGCGAAAGAGTCAAGCCGAACTTTTCAAAGTCTTTCTGTACGTGTTGCAAACTCGCATGCAAATAAACCATAGCATGCTAAGTTTCACAATTTACAGAATAATTCTCTAACTTCAAAATCATAGTTTCAACTGTCTAGCAAAATCTCATCTTCTTCAAATATTAATTGATTCTTATATCTTACCACTACATACAGGGTTGTAATTCTTATAATTCAATATGTGTGATAGGATATAGATCTCTCTTCCAAATTTTAATCCAAAGTTTGGAATCTTCTGGTTATCTAACCTTCGACATTTCAATCTCGAATCACTAGTCAGAATGAGAGAGTCGGGTTAGCTTATAGCATCCCCATATTTTTGTAAACTGTTATGGTGAACACACGTCCAACACTTCGAGTTTCAAAAATAAGGGGAGATGCTGCCGAAATTTCAACTTTTTCAACATCTATTTCAAGTCATAATAATCATTGCAACTATATATTCTACAAAAATGATTGTAGGTGTATATAGTTAATGTACTTTCAATTCCTCCGGTCATTTCAGTCCTTGACATTTCATTCTGAATCATTCATCGAAATGAAAAGAGTCAGGTTGATTTCCTAGAATCTCCCTCTTATATGTTTGTAAACCGTTATGTTGAACATATGTTCAACACTTCGAGTTTCAAAAAAAAGGGGAGATGTCACCGGATTTTAAAAATTTTCAAATCTCTTTTCAAAATCAATCAAGTTTAAAATGCATTGCCATATATTTCTCTACAACAATTATTGTAGCTTAATATATGCAATATTTATTCAAATTTTTTCGGATAAATCAATCTTTGACATTTCATTTTAAATCATTCTTTTAAAATGTAAAGAGTCAAGTGGTTTTCCCTGGCTCTTCCCTAACATTTGTAAACCGTCAAGTTGAATGCAAATTTAACACCTCGAGTTTCAAAAATAAGGGGAGATACTGCCGGAAATTCAAGTTTTCAAAAATATCCATTCAATTTTCTTCAAGTTTTAATCATCACTTGTCAAATGTTCTTCTACAGCGCCTTTTGTAGATTAACATTGACAATTCAAATTCAACATTTATTTTCAGTATCGTTTAAATCTTTGAACTCTGACATTTTATCTTTAATAAGATATAAAGAGTCGAGTTCCTTCCTGTAAAATCTTCTCTAATGTTTGTAAACTATCTTGTTGAATGCAAATTCAACACTTCGAGTTTCAAAAATAAGGGGAGATGCTGCCGGATTTTTGAGTCACTTAAATTCCCTTTCAATTCAAATTCAATTTTCACTGTCACATGTACTACTACAACACTCTATTATAGTATAACATATATCATTCCCAGATTCAAACTTAATCATCTAATCTTTCCATCAAGTCAAACCTCTGACATCTTATCCCTAACCTAATCAGTGGGATAAGAGAGTCGAGTCAAAACTCCTTGACTTTCTTTGATATTTTGTTAACTATTAAGTTGAAATTAAATCCGACTTATTGGTTTCAAATAGTCAAAGAAAATCTTTCAATCTTCAAAATTTCAAACCCCCGTCAGATCCTTTCAAATCAAATCCAGACCGTTGTTGTTATACGTTCTCTACAACATCCTCTTGTAGTTGAACATATACAACAAAAATTCAAATTTTCTTCAAATCAAAATTGATATCTATACTTTATCACTACATATCGAATTATAGTTCCTATAGTTTGATTTATGTGATAAAATATAGAAAATTTCTTGTCAAAATTCAAATTCAAAAGTTTGATTCAAATCTTCTCTTTCGAATTTCAGACAATCAAATCTTCTACAATGGCTGGAAAACTTCTGTTCTCTGTTGACCGAGACCTTCAAGTCGAAGAGTTAATTCATAGCAGTGCAATTCAGTTTGGAATGGGTTTCAAGACTCTTAAACTATCTGTGAATGGTGGAACAATCATTAATCTCGCTGCTGAGGGAGAGAATGGTCCAGTAGTGGAACTAGCTGTGGGAGCTACGAGTGACCTTCCCCCAGTGTTGGAACTGGCAGCAGGTGCTACCCTTACACCTTTTGTACCCTCAGTCCAAAGTGAGGACAAGAAAAATGAAGTGAAATCTATTATTGAGAAAGGGTCTTCTAGTTCTGGAGTACTGTTTGGCACTAAGAGTGCTAGGAAGAACTACCTGAGAAGGATAAGGAAGAAAATCACCAAGTCAAGGAAGATAGCTGAACAAAAAGCCCTGATTTTAGTTGAGCCTGAGGCTGTTGAGGAGCTGCCTATCCCTGCCTCTTCTCCACTTCTGAAAGGGAGTCATTTTCACCCCCTCGCAGCTGCTACAGGGGAGGAGAGAGTCACGCGGATTGCTAGCTCTCCACCTAGCCCAGTCGACTATACTGTTAAGAGAACCACTAAGGAGAAGAACACTTTAAGAACCAGGATGTTGAGGAACATCATTCATACCTGTGCTGCTGAGATAGGTCAGACCAAAGAACAATATGTGAGACACCTGAAGGGGGTGATCTCACATAAGCTTAAGAAAGAAGTTTTAAAAGAGGAAAAGTCTGAAGCTAGAAACCTGACTCCTCAGCCAGTGAGGAGAAACAAAAAGTTTGTTAAGCAACCAGTTGCTTCAATCTTAGTGGATGGATATCACTGGGTGCCTCGTCTCCCAACTGCCAAAACTGAGGAGATAGTTTTAACTGGGTCTGGTAGGAGTCACCCTCTCAGTGGTAGACCACCAGTTCCCCCTTCAAGACTCTCAAAGTTGGCCCCTGTGGTAGCCAAATCAAAAGAGATCATTAAAGACCTGCAGTTATCTGATGTTAAGGGCAAGAGGCCCATACCTTCGGATGAACCATATGTACCGATGAAGATAAGCAGAACTGTTGGGATTCAGATTAGAGATACTTCAGTTCAGTCACCAGTTCAGTCACCAGTTCAGTTACCTGTCAAAGTCCCCCGACTCCTTATTCAGGGATGTGAGGATCCTCCTCAGATTGATGTTGGAGTTCCTACAAATCAAACTCCTTCGTCACCTGTTAGGTTAGATATCCCTCACCCTGTTGAGGATGTCACCCTCGCGACTACCGACCCCAGGACAGTCGGAGGGGAGGGGAAAGAACTTGAGGATGATCAAGAGATGTTAGATCAGTTAGTGGCAGAACCTACTGCTGATGACTTGAAAATTCAAGAGGTCCTCACCCAGTTCGGAGATGAGGAATTTGAAGAGATGATTAACTATAAGGGGTACCTACCAATCGACCTCGAGTCAATTGAGGGTAGACCGGTTGATGAGGTGGTACAACAAATAAGGGACATACTTAAAAACAAGGCAATTGAAGCCTTTGATCCAGAAGCAGATGATCTGATGGAAGAAGATTCAGCTGGGAACATTTGTATGGTTGAGACCAGAGCATCAAATAAAGATGCTGAGCCTTTAAGACACCGATCTGGTAAGGAAGAAGCCTCTGCAGTAGTAGATTCAGACTCTGATGGATCAATTAAATTGAATGAGAAAAATGAATACATCAAGAGTCTGGAAAATAAAATTGAACAGATGATGCTCAGAATGGAACAAATACAGAATCAGATGATCAAAGCACAGCAATCCCAATCCGAGCAGTTACAACCTACAACATACACAGTTGTTGCAAATCTGGTTTTGATGATGACAAACATGTTTCCAGTGTGTTTTGCTTGGCTAATCTGTTTCAGGCACAAAAGACCGCGAGCCACTCAAGCCAACTCAAGATCAGGTCCAAGTGTGTCAAATGTATGATTTTTCTTTTTATTGAGTCAATTGTAATGTAACTGATTCCCTAGCTAAGTAACCTTGCACACACACACTCAGGGAGAGAGATTGAGTGAGTTAGAGTTTCTGTTAAAAATTTTGTTCAGATCATCCTGGATGATCTCCACATCGTCCTGGACGATCCAGTTAAAATAGAAACCCTAATTAGGGCGACTAAGTTAAGAGGGTCTGATTGAGCCGATCGTCCTGGATGATCTCTAGATCGTACGGGATGATATGCCCAAATCAGAAATTCTCAGCCGCCAGATCAAGTTAGGCAAGTTCTTATTTTTAGATACTTGGTCTGATCGTCCCGGACGATACGTGTATCATCCCGGACGATCCAGTACAATCATGCCTAATTTAATCTGGTAATTAAGGAAAGCAATTTATTTTTGGTTGATACGATCATATCGTCCTGAACGATCACAGGATCGTCCCGGACGATCTTGATCGTCTAGTGCATTTAAGCTGTACGTCCAGAACTATGTACAGGATGATTTGGGGCCTTTTTGAACTAATCGTACAGGACGATGACCCCATCGTCCTGGACGATCAAGTCATTTTTTGGTCGTCCAGCACAGATTTCTCTGGACGACCCGAACTGTCTTCTGGATGATTTCCCTCAATTTGCATTAATCATCCCGGACGATCGCAGGATCGTACGGGATGATATGAACAACTTTTTCTACTGATCATCCAGAAGAGCCTAATCGTCCAGGCTGAAACAGCTGAATTTGAACTGATCGTACAGGACGATCTACCGATCGTCCTGGACGATCTTGGCCGACCAGTTGAGATTTAGGGCAAATTTTAATCCCTCCTTTAAAAGAACTTTTTCCAATTTTTGGAAAAATCTTTTGCTGCCTTCCTTCCCTGAGAAACCCTAGAGAGAGAGAGAGTTGGGAGAGAGAGAGAAGATCTTGTGAGGGGGAGTTAGTGAGGGATTCACTAAGGTTGCTCCAAGCACGGATCAGAGTCATCTTCTCCGCTTGTCGTCTTTCGTCTACTCGGTGTTCGTCGTGGGAGGATCGTTCGCAAGAAGATCCGAGGTTCTCTGCCCACTTCAGGTGGAAGCAAAAGGAGTTCGTAGGTTCTCTGCCTGCTTCAGGAGGAAGCGAAAGGAGTTCGAAGGTTCTCTACCTGCTTCAGGAGAAGCGAAAGGAGGTCGGGTTCTTTGCCTCACCGTGTGGTGAAAAGGAGATTTTTTTACAGGCTTCTCTGCCTTGCTATGGGAGCAAAAGGAGAGACACTTCTGTTTAGTGCAATACCCGGAGGGGAGGCTCCGGGGACTGGACGTAGGTCAAGTTGACCGAACCACTATAAAATCTGGTTTGCTTTTCTGATTCAATTCTGCACTTTAATTTTTCCTGATATTAACTGCTTGGGTGAATATCTGTGATTGATCTTTTTATCGTTGTTTTAATTCGTTTCCGCTGCACGTTATAAAAAGATTTTCATAGTTATCGTGAAATTTTTAAATAACCAATTCACCCCCCTCTTGATTAGCCTCGGGACTAGTTCACTAGGGCTTAACATCCCTATCGTACTTTCAAGTGGTATCAGAGAGGGATTCAAAATTTAGGTTTAAAAACTTTTGAATTTGATCCATAGCTTACTGTAATAATTGTAATACTGCTGAAGGATATTCTATAACAAGACCACCATTGTTTGATAATATTCCTTTTGATTTTTGGAAAACACGCATGTCTACTTTTCTACAGTCTATTGATTATCGCATGTGGATGTTAGTTAAGGACGAATATGAACCACCTTTTAGACTGATTAATAATGTGAAAACTGAACTGCCTTTTACTGATTGGACGTTTGATGATCGTGATTTAGCACAGTTAAATGCAAAATGCTTGAACTATTTCTTTTGTGCTTTAAAATCTGAAGACTATATGCGTATTTCTACTTGTACAATGGGAAAGGAAATCTGGGATAGATTATGCATAACATACGAAGGTACAACTGAAGTCAAACAGTCTAGGTTAAACAACTTGTTACATGATTATGAACTTTTTTGCATGAAACCTAGTGAGACTATTTCAGAAATGTACACAAGGTTCACTCAGATTGTTACCTCTTTGCATGTTCTAGGTAGAGAACTTACTAACTACGAAAGAGTGAATAAAATTCTAAGATGTTTGCCTGCCTCTTATGATGCTAAGATTACTGCTATTACTGAATCTAAAGATTTAAATACTTACTCTATTGACAGCTTACTTGGATCACTCATTGCTTACGAGCAAGGGGTGAACCAAAGGCAACTTGATGCAGGTGAACGCAAGAAAGAGAAGACAGTGGCACTAAAGGCCAAGGATTCAGATGCTAGCTCTTCCAGGTCTGATAGCGATGATGTTGCCTTAATCACCAGGCAATTCAAAAGCTTTCTAAGGAAGAAACATAAGAACTATCATAAGTGGAACAAGGGTAAGTCCAATAAAAATTTTAAGAGTTCATCTGAATCTGTTTGTTTTGAATGCAGGAAGCCTGGACACATTAAGGCTGATTGTCCAACACTTAAAGCTCACCCAAGCAAGGAGAAGGGTGAGGAGAAACCAAAGTTCAGAAAGGACAAGAAGCGGATTCAGAAGGCGTTCTGGGCAGACTCTGCATCTGACTCTTCTGAGACTGAAGCTGAAGAGGAGGAAACAAACTTGTGTCTTATGGCTGATGATCACCCTGGTCAGTCGGATCAGGAAGAGGTATGTGAGCTTACCTACGATTAATTATTTAAAGTTTCTGAAAGAATTCATACGTCGTATAGGAAGCTTAAGAAAACTCATGCTAGTTTGAAATTAGATTACTTAACTTTGCAAAAAGAGCATGATTCTATAGTTAAAGATCATTCCACACTTGATTCAAATCACATGTCTTTGCTTGATGAATTCGATGAGGTGAATAAAAAATATTTTGATTTAGTTTCTGAGCATGATTCATTGAAAACTACGTATGTGGACTGAGAAAGAGCTTTTAAAGAATTAGATACAATGGCATGTGAAGTAGAAAGTAGTAAGGGAACCTTGAAATTTGTAATTGCAAGTTTAAAGAAAGAAAATGAGTTTTTGAAAGTAAAGATCAGTGCTTTTGAAAAGAACAAAACACCGCCTACTTTTGAACAGTTTTATGCACCGCCACCTTTTGAAAAATCTGTTGCAAGTTCTTCAAAGCATGTTTCATATACATCTAGGAAGAGGCATTATCATCCACGTATATTAGTTAACCCTTTTCCTGGTGTTAGATGTTTTTCATGTGGCATGTTAGGACATATTTCTCACACCTGCACTGTTCACCGTAGTACACATTAGGTGTGGAAACCCAAACTGCCTGTTTCACAGCACAGCATGCATGCATTGCATTCTTCTTTTCATAAGAAGGAACCCAAACCTGTTTGGGTTCCTAAGACTGACGTTTGATACTTTTGTAGGTGTGCTCTCACACAAGACCTCGTGAGAGCATGTGGTACCTGGACAGCGGATGTTCTAGACATATGACTGGAGATGCAAATCAGTTCATTTCGCTGGAGGCAAGGTTACACTTGGAGATAATACCACCAGGAAGGTGGTAGGCACAGGTATAATTGGTGATTCAAAGAATTTTATGATTGATAATATTTTGCTTGTAGATGGACTAAAACACAACCTGCTGAGCATCAGTCAACTCTGTGACAAGGGATACAGCATCAAATTTTTGCCCACTGGCTGCATTTTAAGCTTAAATGATGAAGTTGTTTTGCAGGGGCAAAGGATCAACAACGTCTACAAGCTGGATGTAAGTAGCATTAAATCTGATAATTTAATTTGCTTAAAAACTGCTGCTGATGAGTCTTGGTTATGGCATAGGAGATTGTGTCATGCCAGTATGAAAACCCTTAGGAGAGTCACCCAAAAGGACTTAGTTAGAGGTGTGCCCAAGCTTAAGTTCACTAAGGATCACCTGTGTGATGCCTGTCAGTTGGGGAAGCAAGTCCAGTCCTCTTTTCACTCTGTTAAGGACATTAGCACCTCTAGACCTTTAGAAGTTCTTCACATGGACCTCTTTGGACCCATTAGCACTGCCAGCTTAGGGGGGAGAGTCTATGGTTTTATGATTGTAGATGATTATTCGAGGTTCCCTTGGGTTAAGTTTTTGTCACATAAATCTGAGTCATTTGATGAGTTTAGATCCTTCTCTACTTAGATTCAAAAGAAGTTAGGATGTGAGATTATTACCATCCATAGTGATCACGGAGGGGAGTTTGAAAATGAAAGATTTAGAAGTTTTTGTGAGGATCATGGGATTAGTCACAATTTTTCAGCTCCTAGGACCCCTCAGCAGAACGGGATAGCTGAAAGGAAGAACAGGACCTTAGTGGAAGCCGCTAGAGCCATGCTTGCCAAGTATTCACTTCCAAAATACTTTTGGGCTGAAGCGGTGAACACTGCCTGTTATGTGCTGAATAGGGTGAATGTGAGATTCAAACTGAGCAAGACACCTTATGAGATCATTAAGGGTAGAACTCCAAATCTGTCCCATCTCAATGTCTTTGGCTGTAAGGTTTTCATTCTGAACAACGGGAAGTCACCCTCAGGAAAATTTGACCCCAAATCTGATGAAGGAGTGTTCTTAGGATATTCAAGTGTGGGGAAATCCTTTAGGGTGTTCAATAGGAGGACTTTGGTGGTGGAAGAAACAACCCATGTAGTGTTTGATGAATCTGATCCTAAGGAGTCTAGATCTGAAGGAGAAGATGAAGAGATTATTGAGGTTACCCAAGGAGTTGCAAATATAAATTTGGAGGAAAGGGTAGAACCTCAAACAAAGTTGCCTAGAGATTGGAGATATTCTTCGAGTCATCCTAAAGAACTGATCTTAGGAGACCCTTCTGAAGGTGTTAGGACTAGGCATGGACTTAGGAAGGAAGTAAACCATTCTGCCTTTATCTCAATGACTGAACCCACCAACATCAATCAAGCCCTGTCGGATGAATTTTGGATTTTAGCTATGCAGGAAGAATTGAATCAATTTGTGAGGAATGATGTTTGGGAGTTAGTAGAAAGACCTAAAAATCAAAGTATTGTGGGAACCAAGTAGGTCTTTAAGAATAAGATGAATGATTCTGGTGTGGTGGTGAGAAATAAGGCAAGATTGGTGGCTAAGGGGTATAATCAGATAGAAGGGATTGATTTTGAGGAGACTTTTGCCCCTGTAGCTAGATTGGAAGCCATTAGAGTGCTACTAGCCTTTGCCTATTATAAGGGATTTAAGCTGTTTCAAATGGATGTTAAGAGTGCCTTTTTAAATGGGGTAATTAAAGAAGATGTTTTTGTAGAACAACCCCAGGTTTTGAGAGTTCCCAATATCCAAGTCATGTCTATAAATTAAAAAAGGCCTTATATGGATTGAAACAGGCACCCAGAGCTTGGTATGAGAGGCTTAGCACATTCCTGTTAGAAAGAGAGTTTGTTAAGGGGAGCATAGACACCACCCTTTTTCTGAGGAGATTAGGGGATGACTTACTCATTGTCCAGATCTATGTTGATGATATAATTTTTGGATCTTCTGATAAATATTTATGTGAAGAGTTTTCTAAAACGATGAGTAAGGAGTTTGAGATGAGTATGATGGGAGAATTGTCCTACTTTTTGGGTTTTAGCATAAGGCAAACGGATGATGGAACATTTCTCAATCAATCAAAATACACTAAGGACATTTTGAAGAAATATAAAATGGACAAAGCCAAGCCAATCAATACTCCCATGCCCTCCTCAGTTCAGTTAGATAAGGATTCAAATGGAAAATCTGTTGATCAGAAGAAGTATAGAGGGATAATAGGTTCACTACTTTACCTGATATCATGTTTAGTGTCTATCTTTGTGCTAGGTTTCAGGCTGATCCTAAAGAGTCCCACCTGACTGTTGTTAATAGAATTCTTAGATATCTTTTAGGAACCCCAAACCTAGGAATTTTGTACCCTAGGCACAGCACCTCTTTTGAGATCATTGGATATTCTGATTCTAACTTTGCGGGGTGTAGGGTGGATAGAAAGAGTACTTCTGAGACTTGTCAATTTATAGGACAATCATTAGTCTCCTGGTCCAGTAGAAAATAGAACTCAGTTGCACTTTCCACTGCTGAAGCTGAGTACATTGCCTTAGGGAGTTGTGTGGCTCAAGTTCTTTGGTTGAAGCAGCAAGTCTTGGATTTAGGAGTACCTGTTGGCACAATTTCTGTTCTGTGTGATAATACTAGTGCCATCTGTATCTCTAAGAATCTAATCCAACATTCTAGGACCAAACACATTGACATTAGGCATCACTTCATTAGGGACCATGTTACAAAAGGGGACATTGAGCTACACCACGTAGCAACTGAAAATCAGCTGGCTGACATATTCACTAAACCACTGGCCTTTGACTCATTCAGCATTTTGAGAACCAGATTAGGAGTGATTGATATAAATGCTTGATTCTGATGACTGCTGATTTATAATTATTCTGATTGGTATTCTGATTTCTGTTAGTTAGTTTTGGTATTCTGATTTCTGATTTTTATTTGTTAGTTTTGATTTGATTATTTACTTTCAGTTGATTTTATTTCTTCTGCTGATTTCTGTGTTAGCCTTACTGTTAGTTTGATTTGAGTATTTACTTTGCTGTGATTTTCTACATGTTTTTATTTATTTACTGGTTCATATCTTACACTTACTGTTTTATGCTTTTCAAGATCTGATCACTGCTCACTACTTCTGATGATCTGAATTTTTGACTGGGAGTTTTTACCTTATTTTGGTTTGGAAGCTGGTAAGCAGTGATTGACTTCGCTGAATCTGTTAAAGGGAAGAAACATTGATAATTGTTTCTCTTCCTCTAACTCCTTTACTGGTGTGTAGTTTCTTTTGAATAAAAATCCTCTTCAAAATTAAAATGTTAGTTTTTGAAATAGAGATTATTTTATCTTCCTACAGTAATCTGCCTCATATCAATAGTGTTTTTCAAAGTCTTGAGTCATTAGTTTGATTTTATAAACCAAGTGATTGCATTTATCATATGTTGTATGGCTTTTGTTTTGTGAATCATTCTTCCTTACTGCGGAGAGTCATCTCCTATGTCTGGAAGATAATCTCACAGCTGAGACACTTTAATGATTATGAAAAGGAGAAAGCTTATAAAAGATGCGCAGTGCGCCAGATAATTTGAAAAAGAGGCATAAAATGAGCTCAAAACTGAAAAGATACGAAATTGCCAAATTGGATACACAAAGTGTATCAAAAAATCAAAAGATGCGTAAAGCGCCAACCAATTTGAAAAAGAGGCACAAAATGAGCCCAAAACAAGCTTTCTTCCCTTTCAGATTATTAAATGGCTTAGAAAAATCTGTGCGCCACTTAATATTTTCAAAAGCTTGAGTCTTGAAAATCCTGATTCCTGATTTTTTACTTTGTAACACTATTATATCAGATATTTTTCTGGAACGAGGCTTGAAAGGATTTCTTTTCAAATCTAATATCTTTTATTCTGAATCGGATTTTTGTTTTGAAAGAGGTTTGCATCGATAAGGTGCCCGGGGTCAGAGCTACGAACGTTGATTATTTCCAACCTTTTCTGGATTTTAGCGCTGTCAATCGTCCTGTCATTGGTTTTCGAATCTAAAGTCAAGGAAAAAATTTTGATTTTCTAAGAGCAGCTTAATCAAAAAAAAATGCTTCTATATGTTTTTGCGATCAGGATCCGCCTCAATTTTAGTTTTCTGTCGTGTAGTTGTTCTATTTATGTTTTATTTCCGTGTTATATTTTTTGCTCCTCCTTTTTGTGATGTTAAAAGGGGGAGTCAGTTGTAGTCGTGTCTGTTTCTGTTTTCTGAGTCATGTTTCCTGTATTGTTTTAGCTGTTAAATGAAAATTTAAAAAATGTTTGTTTGTTTGATCTCCTAATTTACTTTTAGTTTCAGACTACTTTACAAATATTTGCCATCATCAAAAAGGGGGAGATTATTGCAAATCTGGTTTTGATGATGACAAATATGTTTCCAGTGTGTTTTGCTTGGCTAATCTGTTTCAGGCATAAAAGACTGCGAGCCACGCAAGCCAACTCAAGATCGGGTCCAAGTGTGTCAAATGTATGATTTTTCTTTTTATTGAGTCAATTGTAATGTAACTGATTCCCTAGCTAAGTAACCTTGCACACACACACTCAGGGAGAGAGATTGAGTGAGTTAGAGTTTCTGTTAAAAAATTTGTTCAGATCGTCCTGGACGATCTCCACATCGTCCTAGATGATCCAGTTAAAATAGAAACCCTAATTAGGGCGACTAAGTTAAGAGGGTCTGATTGAGCCGATCGTCCTGGACGATTTCCGGATCGTACGGGACGATATGCCCAAATCAGAAATTCTCAGCCGCCAGATCAAGTTAGGCAAGTTCTTATTTTTAGATACTTGGTCTGATCGTCCTGGACGATACGTGTATCGTCCCGGACGATCCAGTACAATCATGCCTAATTTAATTTGGTAATTAAGGAAAGCAATTTATTTTTGGTTGATACGATCATATCGTCCCGGACGATCTTGATCGTCTAGTGCATTTAAGCTGTACGTCCAGAACTATGTACAGGACGATTTGGGGCCTTTTTGAACTAATCGTACAGGACGATGACCCCATCGTCCTGGACGATAAAGTCATTTTTTGGTCGTCCAGCACAGATTTCTCTGGACGACCCGAACTGTCTTCTTGACGATTTCCCTCAATTTGCACTAATCGTCCCGGACGATCGCAGGATCGTACGGGACGATATGAACAACTTTTTCTACTGATCGTCCAGAAGAGCCTAATCGTCCAGGCTGAAACAGCTAAATTTGAACTGATCGTACAGTACGATCTACCGATCGTCCTGGACGATCTTGGCCGATCAGTTGAGATTTAGGGCAAATTTTAAGCCCTCCTTTAAAAGAACTTTTTCCAATTTTTGGAAAAATCTTTTGCTACCTTCCTTCCCTGAGAAACCCTAGAGAGAGAGAGAGAGTTGGGAGAGAGAGAGAAGATCTTGTGAGGGGGAGTTAGTGAGGGATTCACTAAGGTTGCTCCAAGCACGGATCAGAGTCGTCTTCTCCGCTCGTCGTCTTTCGTCTAGTCGGTGTTCGTCGTGGGAGGATCGTTTGCAAGAAGATCCGGGGTTCTCTGCCCGCTTCAGGTGGAAGCAAAAGGAGTTCGTAGGTTCTCTTCCTGCTTCAGGAGGAAGCGAAAGGAGTTCGAAGTTTCTCTGCCTGCTTCAGGAGGAAGCGAAAGGAGGTCGGGTTCTCTTCCTCACCGTGTGGTGAAAAGGAGATTTTTGTACAGGCTTCTCCGCCTTGCTGTGGGAGCAAAAGGAGAGACACTTCTGTTTAGTTCAATACCCGGAGGGGAGGCTCTGGGTAGTGGACGTAGGTCAAGTTGACCGAACCACTATAAAATCTGGTTTGCTTTTCTGATTCAATTCTGCACTTTAATTTTTCCTGATATTAACTGCTTGGGTGAATATCTGTGATTGATCTTTTTATCGTTGTTTTAATTCGTTTCCGCTGCACGTTATAAAAAGATTTTCATAGTTATCGTGAAATTTTTAAATAACCAATTCACCCCCCCCCCTCTTGGTTAGCCTCAGGACTAGTTCACTAGGGCTTAACATCCCTATCGAACTTTCAACAGTGGGTGAGCACAGCAGGAAAATAGAATCAAGTCCTAGAACTCCAGAGGTTGCTTCCCCAACCTCTCCACCAGATGATCGAAACCCAGGTAAGGGAGGCCTTAGCCCATTCTCAAGGGACTGTATCTATTCCAAAGGGTAGACCCTACCCTGAAGAATATGATTCAGTTTCTTATCCTAAAGGCTTTGTGCCACCTTCATTCAAAGTTTTTAGTGGGTTACAAAACCCAAGATAGCACCTGGCCCACTTTCGAGCGAGCTGTTGCAACGCAGGAGGGTCAGATGCTCTACTTTTTTGCCAGTTTATGAGTAGTCTATCTGGTATTGCTTTTGAGTGGTACCCAGATCTACCTAATGGTTCAGTGAAAACATTCACAGAGCTCGAGAGTCTATTCTTAAAGAGATTCTCAGGAGCTCAGCAGCGTGTAACTGTTGGTGATCTCGTCATCGAAAAACAAAAACCGGGAGAGTCTTTGGTTGAGTACATCTTGAGATGGCAAAATCTCTTGATGAAGTGTGAACTCCAGTTGTAAGAGCAACATGCAGTGGAGATTCTTTTAAAGAACATCCATGGGCCTATTACTTTTCTCCTGAAGGGTTTCACTATCAAAACCTTCGAAAAACTTTTGAATAAGGCTAGTAATCTACAGGAAGAGGCTTCCAAAAATGCCATTCCTGAAGGATTCTACTGAGGAAAAGAAAGCTAGCAAACCATCGAAGTCCTTTGAAAAGAGAACAGCAATGGTTTCAGCTGTTGACAAGGGGAAGAAACTAATGAATGTTTAGTCTAGTAATTCTCCGGCACAACAAACTCAAAAATCTTCACCTTTTCAGGTAACTTCCCAACCTACAAGAGATTCTCACTCGATTTCTTTTAAAGAGAGATTGGCTCGTACATATCCATTTAAAAGGGAGTCATTGAGAAAGATCTTTAAAAGTCTTCAGAAGAAGCCAGATTTTTGATTGCCGGAGGCCAAAAAGCCGGAAGAGGCAAATAAGAAGGATGATCCAACTTTTTGCCCCTAACATCGCATGTTAGGCCACACAATCGAAGACTACATCGTCTTCAAAGATTGGCTAGAAAAGAACTTCCGTCAAGGTAATATTATAATTCCAAAGGAGTACCTGGTCGATCCGGATCAGGGGTCTGTCAAATCCATCTCAGGTATGAATTCTAACTTTTCTCTGTCCATTGAAGATGGTTGGGATATAGCACTATCCTGGGCATTTAAAAAGTCGATTAATAAATCTTTTTGTCTTTCTCAACAGTTACCGACGAGAGCCCGGGACCCGATCTGGGAGGTTGACCTCGAGGCTTCGTAGGAGGACGTTGGGACAGTTTCCTCTCCAGTAGTCTTAGGAACTACTGTATTAAATAAAAATGAAAAGAGTGAACTTTTTGTAGAGAGGAAATTTGTTGATGAGAGATCTGTACAAGTGGTTGATGGTGTTGCAAATCTGGTTTTGATGATGACAAACATGTTTCCAGTGTGTTTTGCTTGGCTAATCTGTTTCAGGCACAAAAGACCGCGAGCCACTCAAGCCAACTCAAGATCGGGTCCAAGTGTGTCAAATGTATGATTTTTCCTTTTATTAAGTCAATTGTAATGTAACTGATTCCCTAGCTAAGTAACCTTGCACACACACACTCAGGGAGAGAGATTGAGTGAATTAGAGTTTCTGTTAAAAATTTGTTCAGATCGTCCTGGACGATATCCACATCGTCCTGGACGATCCAGTTAAAACAGAAACCCTAATTAGGGCGACTAAGTTAAGAGGGTCTGATTGAGCCGATCGTCCTGGACGATCTACGGATCGTACGGGACGATATGCCCAAATCAAAAATTCTCAGCCGCCAGATTAAGTTAGGCAAGTTTTATTTTAAGTATTTTGGTCTGATCGTCCCGGACGATACGTGTATCATCTTGGACGATTCACTACAATCATGCCTAAATTAGTCTGGTAATTAAGGAAAGCAATTAATGTTTAATTGATACGATCACATCGTCCTGGACGATCGCAGGATCGTTCCGGACGATCGTGATCGTCTTGTGCATTTCAGCTGTACGTCCAGAACTATGTATAGGACGATTTGGGGCCTTTTTGAACTACTCGTACTGGACGATTACCCTATCGTCCGGGACGATCAAGTCACTTTTTGGTCGTCCAGCACAGATTTCTCTGGACGACCCGAACTGTCTTCTGGACGATTTCCCTCAATTTGAACTAATCATCCCGGACGATCGCAGGATCGTACGGGACGATATGAACAACTTTTTCTACTGATCGTCCAGAAGAGCCAGATCGTCCAGGCTGAAACAGCTGAATTTGAACTGATCGTACAGGACGATCGATCGATCGTCCTGGACGATCTTGGCCGACAAGTTGAGATTTAGGGCAAATTTTAAGCCCTCCTTTAAAATAACTTTTTCCAATTTTTGGAAAAATCTTTTGCTGCCTTCCTTCCCTGAGAAACTCTAGAGAGAGAGAGAGTTGGGAGAGAGAGAGAAGATCTTGTGAGGGGGAGTTAGTGAGGGATTCACTAAGGTTGCTCCGAGCATGGATCAGAGTCGTCTTCTCCGCTCGTCGTCTTTCGTCTAGTCGGTGTTCTTCGTGGGAGGATCGTTCGCAAGAAGATCTGGGGTTCTCTGCCCGCTTCAGGTGGAAGCAAAAGGAGTTCGAAGGTTCTCTGCCTGCTTCAGGAGGAAGCGAAAGGAGGTCAGGTTCTCTGCCTCACCGTGTGGTGAAAAGGAGGTGTTTTGTACAGGCTTCTCCGCCTTGCTGTGGGAGCAAAAGGAGAGTCACTTTCGTTTAGTGCAATACCCGGAGGGGAGGCTCCGGGGAGTGGACGTAGGTCAAGTTGACCGAACCACTATAAAATCTGGTTTGCTTTTCTGATTCAGTTTTGCACTTTACTTTTCAATATAAACTGCTTGGGTGAATATCGTTGGTTGATCTTTTTGTTATTGTTTACTTGTTTCTGCTGCTAAGTATCGAAAAGATTTTTGTAGTTATCGTGAAATTTTTAAATAACCAATTCACCCCCCCTCTTGGTTAGCCTCGGGACTAGTTCACTAGGGCTTAACATCCCTTTCGAACTTTCAAGTGGTATCAGAGCGAGATTCAAAATTTTTGTTTAAAAACTTTTGAATTTGATCCAATGGCTAACTGTAACAATCATAATACTGCTGAAGGTTATTCTATTACCAGACCACCGTTGTTTGACAATATTCCTTTTGATTTTTGGAAAACACGCATGTCTACTTTTCTGCAATCTATTGATTATCGCATGTGGATGTTAGTTAAGGACGGATATGAACCACCTTTTCGAATGATTAACAATGTGAAAACTGAATTGCCGTTTGCTGATTGGACGTTTGATGATCGTGATTTAGCACAGTTGAATGCAAAATGTTTGAACTGTTTCTTTTGTGCTTTGAAATCTGAAGATTATATGCGTGTTTCTACTTGTACAACGGGAAAGGAAATCTGGGATAGGTTATGTATAACATACGAAGGTACAACTGAAGTCAAATAATCTAGGTTAAACATCTTGTTACATGATTACGAACTTTTTCGCATGAAACCTAGTGAGACTATTTCAGAAATGTACACAAGGTTCACTCAGATTGTTACCTCTTTGCATGCTTTAGGTAGAGAACTTACCAACTACGAAAGAGTGAACAAGATTCTTAGATGTTTGCCTGCTTCTTATGATGCTAAGATTACTGCTATTACTGAATCCAAATATTTAAATACTTACTCTATTGACAGTTTACTTGGATCACTCATTGCTTACGAGCAAGGGGTGAACCAAAGGCAACTTGATGCAGGTGAACGCAAGAAAGAGAAGACCGTGGCACTAAAGGCCAAAGATTCAGATGCTAGCACTTCCGGGTCTGATAGCGATGAAGTTGCCTTAATCACAAGGCAATTCAAAAGCTTTCTAAGGAAGAAACATAAGAACTATCAGAAGTGGAACAAGGGTAAGTTCAATAAAAACTTTAAGGGTTCATCTGAATCGGTTTGTTTTGAATGCAGGAAGCCTGGACACATTAAGGCTGATTGTCCAACACTTAAAGCTCACCCAAGCAAGGAGAAGAGTGAGGAGAAACCAAAGTTCAGGAAGGACAAGAAGTGGATTCAGAAGGCGTTCTGGGCAGACTCTGTATCCGACTCTTCTGAGACTGAAGCTGAAGAGGAGGAAACAAACTTGTGTCTGATGGCAGATGATCACCCTGGTCAGTCGGACCAGGAAGAGGTATGTGAGCTTACTTACGATCAGTTATTTGAAGTTTCTGAAAAGATTCATACATCGTATAGGAAGCTTAAGAAAACCCATGCTAGTTTGAAATTAGATTATTTGACTTTACAAAAAGAGCATGATTCTGTAGTTAAAGATTATTCCACACTTGATTCCAATCACATGTCTCTGCTTGATGAGTTTGATGAATTGAATAAAAAATATTCTGATTTAGTTTCTGAGCATGATTCTTTGAAAACCACGCATGTTGATTTAGAAAAAGCTTTTAAAGAGTTAGATACAATGGCATGTGAAGTAGAAAGTAACAATGACGCTTTAAAATTTGAAATTGCAAGTTTAAAGAAAGAGAATGAGTTTTTGGAAGTAAAAATCAGTGCTTTTGAAAAGAACAAAACACCGCCTACCTTTGAACAGTTTTATGCACCGCCACCTTTTAAAAATTATTTTGCAAATTCATCAAAGCATGTTTCATACACTACTAGGAAGAGGCACTATCACTCACGACGTTTAGTTAATCCTTTTCCTGGTGTTAGATGTTTTTCATGTGGCATGTTAGGACACATATCACACACTTGTACTGTTCACCGTAGTACACATTGGGTGTGGAGACCCAAACTGCCTGTTTCACAGCACAGCACGCATGCATCGCATTCTTCTTTTCATAAGAAGGAACCCAAACCTGTTTGGGTTCCTAAGACTGACATTTGATGATTTTGTAGGGTTGCTCTCACATAAGACCTCGTGAGAGCATGAGGTACCTGGACAGCGGATGTTCTAGACATATGACTGGAGATGCAAATCAGTTCATTTCGCTGGAGGCCAGAGCTGGAGGCAAGGTTACACTTGGAGATAACACCACCAGGAAGGTGGTAGGCACAGGTATAATTGGTGATTCAAAGAACTTTATGATTGATAATGTTTTGCTTGTAGATGGACTGAAACACAACCTGCTGAGCATCAGTCAACTCTGTGACAAGGGATACAGCATCAAATTCCTGCCCACTGGCTGCATTTTAAGCTGAAATGATGAAGTTGTTTTGCAGGGGCAAAGGATCAACAACGTCTACAAGCTGGATGTAAGTAGCATTAAATCTGATAATTCAATTTGCTTAAAAACTGCTGCTGATGAGTCTTGGTTATGGCATAGGAGATTGTGTCATGCCAGTATGAAAACCCTTAGGAGAGTCACCCAAAAGGACATAGTTAAAGGTGTGCCCAAGCTTAAGTTCACTAAGGATCACTTGTGTGATGCCTGTCAGTTGGGGAAGCAAGTCCAGTCCTCTTTTCACTCTGTTAAGGACATTAGCACCTCTAGACCTTTAGAAGTTCTTCACATGGACCTCTTTGGACCCATTAGCACTGCCAGCTTAGGGGGGAGAGTCTATGGTTTTGTGATTGTTGATGATTATTCAAGGTTCACTTGGGTTAAGTTTTTGTCACACAAATCTGAGTCATTTGATGAGTTTAGATCTTTCTCTACTTGGATTCAGAAGAAGTTAGGATGTGAGATTATTACCATCCATAGTGATCACGGAGGGGAGTTTGAAAATGAAAGATTTGGAAGTTTTTGTGAGGATCATGGGATTAGTCATAATTTTTCAGCTCCTAGGACCCCTCAGCAGAACGGGGTAGCTGAAAGGAAGAACAGGACCTTAGTGGAAGCCGCTAGAGCCATGCTTGCCGAGTATTCACTTCCAAAATACTTTTGGGCTGAAGTGGTGAACACTGCCTGTTATGTGCTGAATAGGGTGAATGTGAGAGTCAAACTGAACAAGACACCTTATGAGATCATTAAGGGTAGAACACCAAATCTGTCCCACCTCCATGTCTTTGGCTGTAAGGTTTTCATTCTGAACAACGGGAAGTCACCCTTAGGAAAATTTGACCCCAAATCTGATGAAGGAGTGTTCTTAGGATATTCAAGTGTGGGGAAATCCTTTAGGGTGTTCAATAGGAGGACTTTGGTGGTGGAAGAAATAACCCATGTAGTGTTTGATGAATCTGATCCTAAGGAGTCTAGATCTGAAGTGGAAGATGAAGAGATTGTTGAGGTTACCCAAGGAGTTGGAAATACAAATTTGGAGGAAAGGGTAGAACCTCAAACTGAGTTGCCTAGAGATTGGAGATATTCTTCGAGTCATCCTAAAGAACTGATCTTAGGAGACCCTTCTGAAGGTGTTAGGACTAGGCATGGACTTAGGAAGGAAGTAAACCATTCTGCCTTTATCTCAATGACTAAACCCACCAACATCAATCAAGCCCTGTCGGATAAATTTTGGATTTTAGCTATGCAGGAAGAATTGAATCAATTTGTAAGGAATGATGTTTGGGAGTTAGTAGAAAGACCTAGAAACCAAAGTATTGTGGGAACCAAGTGGGTCTTTAAGAATAAGATGAATGATTCTGGTGTGGTGGTGAGAAATAAGGCAAGATTGGTGGCTAAGGGGTATAATCAGATAGAAGGGATAGATTTTGAGGAAACTTTTGCCCCTGTAGCTAGATTGGAAGCCATTAGAGTGCTACTAGCCTTTGCCTGTTACAAGGGATTTAAGCTGTTTCAAATGGATGTCAAGAGTGCCTTTTTAAATGGGGTAATTAAAGAAGATGTTTTTGTAGAACAACCCCCAGGTTTTGAGAGTTCCCAATATCCAAGTCATGTCTATAAATTAAAAAAGGCCTTATATGGATTGAAACAGGCACCCAGAGCTTGGTATGAGAGGCTTAGCACATTCCTGTTAGAAAGAGAGTTTGTTAAGGGGAGCGTAGACACCACCCTTTTTCTGAGGAGAATAGGAGATGACTTACTCATTGTCCAGATTTATGTTGATGATATAATTTTTGGATCTTTTGATAAATATTTATGTGATGAGTTTTCCAAAACAATGAGTAAGGAGTTTGAGATGAGTATGATGGGAGAATTATCCTACTTTTTGGGTTTAGCATAAGGCAAACGGATGATGGAACCTTTCTCAATCAATCAAAATACACTAAGGACATTTTGAAGAAATATAAAATGGACAAAGCCAAGCCAATCAATACTCCCATGCCCTCCTCAGTTCAGTTAGATAAGGATTCAAATGGAAAATCTGTTGATCAGAAGAAGTATAGAGGGATAATAGGGTCACTGCTTTACCTGACTGCTAGCCGACCTGATATCATGTTTAGTGTCTGTCTTTGTGCTAGGTTTCAGGCTGATCCTAAAGAGTCCCACCTGACTGCTGTTAAGAGAATTCTTAGATATCTTTTAGGGACCCCAAACCTAGGAATTTGGTACCCTAGGCACAGCACCTCTTTTGAGATCATTGGATATTCTGACTCTGACTTTGCGGGGTGTAGGGTGGATAGGAAGAGTACCTCTGGGACTTGTCAATTCATAGGACAGTCGTTAGTCTCCTGGTCCAGTAGAAAACAGAACTCAGTTGCACTTTCCACTGCTGAAGCTGAGTACATTGCCTTAGGAAGTTGTGTGGCCCAAGTTCTTTGGTTGAAACAACAAGTCTTGGATTTAGGAGTACCGTTGGCACAATTTCTGTTCTGTGTGATAATACCAGTGCCATCTGTATCTCTAAGAATCTAATCCAACATTCTAGGACCAAACATATTGACATTAGGCATCACTTCATTAGGGACCATGTTACAAAAGGGGACATTGAGCTACACCACGTAGTAACTGAAAATCAGCTGGCTGACATATTCACTAAACTACTGGCCTTTGACTCATTCAGCATTTTGAGAACCAGATTAGGAGTGATTGATATAAATGCTTAATTCTGATGACTGCTGATTTATAATTGTTATGATTGGTATTCTGATTTCTGTTAGTTAGTTTTTTGTATTCTGTTTTCTGATTTCTGTTAGTTAGTTCTTGTATTCTGATTTCTGATTTCTGTTAGTTAGTTTTGGTTTGATTATTTACTTTCAGTTGATTTTATTTCTTCTGCTGATTTCTGTGTTATCCTTTTTGTTAGTTTGATTTGAGTATTTACTTTGCTATGATTTTCTACCTGTTTTTATTTATTTACGGGTTCATATGTTGCACTTACTATTTTATGCTTTTCAAGATCTGATCACCGCTCACTACTTCTGGTGATCTGAATTTCTGACTGGGAGTTTTTACCTTGTTTTGGTTTGGAAGCTGATAAGCAGTGATTGACTTCGCTGAATCTGTTAAAGGGAAGAAACATTGATAATTGTTTCTCTTCCTCTAACTCCTTTACTGGTGTGTAGTTTCTTTTGAATAAAAATCCTTTTCAAAATTAAAATGTTAGTTTTTGAAATAGAGATTATTTTATCTTCCTACAGTAATCTGCCTCATATCAATAGTGTTTTTCAAAGTCTTGAGTCATTAGTTTGATTTTCTAAACCAAGTGATTGCATTTATCATATGGTGTATGGCTTTTGTTTTGTGAATCGTTCTTCCTTACTAAGGAGAGTCATCTCCTATGTCTGGAAGATAATCTCACAGCTGAGACTCTTTAATGATTATGAAAAGGAGAAAGCTTATAAAAGATGCACAGTGCGCCAGATAATTTGAAAAAGAGGCATAAAATGAGCCCAAAACTGAAAAGATGCGAAATTGCCAAATTGGATACACAAAGTGTATCAAAAATCAAAAGATGCTCAAAGCGCCAACCAATTTGAAAAAGAGGCACAAAATGAGCCCAAAACAAGCTTTATTTCCTTTCAGATTGTTAAATGTCTTAGAGGAATCTGTGCGCCACTTAATATTTTCAAAAGCTTGGGTTTTGAAAATCATGATTTCTGATTTTTTACTTTGTAACACTATTATATCAGATAATTTTCTGGAACGAGGCTTGAAAGGATTTCTTTTCAAATCTAATGTCTTTTATTCTGAATCGGATTTTTGTGTTGAAAGAGGTTTGCATCGATAAGGTGCCCGGGGTCGGAGTTACGAAAGTTGATTATTTCCAACCTTTTTTGGATTTCAGCGCTGTAAATCATCCTGTCATTGATTTTTTAATCTAAAATCAAGGAAAAATTCTGATTTTCCTGTTTTGTAATTGTTTTATTTTATGTTTTATTTCCGTGTTATGCTTTTCGCTCCTCCTTTTTATGATGTCAAAAGGGGGAGTCAGCTGTAGTCGAGTCTGTTTCTATTTTCTGGGTCATGCTTCATGTATTGTTTTAGCTGTTAAATGAAAATTTAAAAAATATTTGTTTGTTGGATCTCCTAGTTTACTTTTATTTTCAGACTACTTTACAAATGTTTGCCATCATCAAAAAGGGGGAGATTGTTGCAAATCTGGTTTTGATGATGACAAACATATTTCCAGTGTGTTTTGCTTGGCTAATCTGTTTCAGGCACAAAAGACCGCGAGCCACTCAAGCCAACTCAAGATCGGGTCCAAGTGTATCAAATGTATGATTTTTCCTTTTATTGAGTCAATTGTAATGTAACTGATTCCCTAGCTAAGTAACCTTGCACACACACACTCAGGGAGAGAGATTGAGTGAATTAGAGTTTCTGTTAAAAATTTGTTCAGATCGTCCTGGACGATATCCACATCGTCCTGGACGATCCAGTTAAAACAGAAACCCTAATTAGGGTGACTAAGTTAAGAGGGTCTGATTGAGCCGATCGTCCTGGACGATCTACGGATCGTACGGGACGATATGTCCAAATCAGAAATTCTCAGCCGCTAGATTAAGTTAGGCAAGTTTTATTTTAAGTATTTTGGTCTGATCGTCCCGGACGATACGTGTATCGTCCTGGACGATTCACTACAATCATGCCTAAATTAGTCTTGTAATTAAGGAAAGCAATTAAAGTTTAATTGATACGATCACATCGTCCTGGACGATCGCAGGATCGTTCCGGACGATCGTGATCGTCTTGTGCATTTCAGCTGTACGTCCAGAACTATGTACAGGACGATTTGGGGCCTTTTTGAACTACTCGTATCGGACGATTACCCTATCGTCCGGGACGATCAAGTCACTTTTTGGTCGTCCAGCACAGATTTCTCTGGACGACCCGAACTGTCTTCTGGACGATTTCCCTCAATTTGAACTAATCGTCCCGGACGATCGCAGGATCGTACGGGACGATATGAACAACTTTTTCTACTGATCGTCCAGAAGAGCCAGATCGTCCAGGCTGAAACAGCTGAATTTGAACTGATCGTACAGGACGATCGATCGATCATCCTGGACGATCTTGGCCGACAAGTTGAGATTTAGGGCAAATTTTAAGCCCTCCTTTAAAATAACTTTTTCTAATTTTTGGAAAAATCTTTTGCTGCCTTCCTTCCCTGAGAAACTCTAGAGAGAGAGAGTTGGGAGAGAGAGAGAAGATCTTGTGAGGGGGAGTTAGTGAGGGATTCACTAAGGTTGCTCCGAGCACGGATCAGAGTCGTCTTCTCCGCTCGTCGTCTTTCGTCTAGTCGGTGTTCTTCGTGGGAGGATCGTTCGCAAGAAGATCCGGGGTTCTCTGCCCGCTTCAGGTGGAAGCAAAAGGAGTTCGAAGGTTCTCTGCCTGCTTCAGGAGGAAGCGAAAGGAGGTCAGGTTCTCTGCCTCACCGTGTGGTGAAAAGGAGGTGTTTTGTACAGGCTTCTCCGCCTTGCTGTGGGAGCAAAAGGAGAGTCACTTTCGTTTAGTGCAATACCCGGAGGGGAGGCTCCGGGGAGTGGACGTAGGTCAAGTTGACCGAACCACTATAAAATCTGGTTTGCTTTTTTGATTCAGTTTTGCACTTTACTTTTCAATATAAACTGCTTGGGTGAATATCGTTGGTTTATCTTTTTGTTATTATTTACTTGTTTCCGCTGCTAAGTATCGAAAAGATTTTTGTAGTTATCGTAAAATTTTTAAATAACCAATTCACCCCCCCTCTTGGTTAGCCTTGGGACTAGTTCACTAGGGCTTAACATCCCTTTCGAACTTTCAGATGGTGGCTCAAAACCTCTGTCACCACTAAAATTATCTGACTTTTACTTTGCCCCATCAAAGGCAAAGGGTCAAAAATTGAATAAAAAGTCTGATTCTTCTGCTCAAATTTTGATGATTAATGTTGAGAATGAAAATGTAAATGACTCTTCTGTTGAAAACAATGAAGAACAAGCTAAGATCAATCAAGAAATGCAAACACTCAGCTCTCCAGATTTGACTCTTCAAGAGAGAAATGAATCTGATATCTTATTAGATAGTGAAACCCCTGAAATTAACTTTCAAGGGAGTCCTATCGTGATAGACTTTTCAGATTCGGACTCTCGCTCAGATAACGATAATCAATCGCCTAAGGAGAGCATAGACTCCCCTGTAGTTTGTTCTTCTGATGAAGTCGTGCAAGTACAACTACGTGGTGGGAAGGTCTTACCTCCTAGGCTACCTCCTCAGGATAAAGGAAAATAAGTTGTTTCTGATGATCCAATTCAAATCCCCACTCAACAATCAACTCCAATTCTTTCAAATCCACCGGGTCCCAACGTTAATGTTCCATGTGTTGATTATAATGTCTTAGCTCACCTTAGGAAGTTGCCCGCCAAATTAAGCATTTATGATGCCCTTGTCCTTTCAAAAGAGATGAGGGAGACTCTAATTAAAGCACTTCTCGACCCAGAGATTTGCTTAGCTCAATTAGCCTCAACTTCCGAGGAAGAAGCTTTGTACTTTAAGGAAATCCCTGGGGTTACCTTCTCTGACGAAGATTTACTCCTTGGAACTGCCGACCACAATCGTCCACTTTATATCACAGTAAATGTGGGCAAGTTTAAGTTATCAAGAGTTCTAGTTGACCCAGGTGCATCGGTCAACGTGATGAACATAAAGACTCTCGCATACCTTAAAATTGATACTAGCAAGCTCTCAACTGACAAGTTAGTGCTTCGTGGGTTCAATGAAAAGGGCAAGAAGGCTTTAGGTTCAGTTACCCTTCTTCTAGAGATAGGAGAATTGAAAACTGAAGCGAAATTTCATATAATTGATTCGG
This sequence comes from Dendrobium chrysotoxum, assembly GCA_019925795.1. Taxonomy (NCBI): domain Eukaryota; kingdom Viridiplantae; phylum Streptophyta; class Magnoliopsida; order Asparagales; family Orchidaceae; genus Dendrobium; species Dendrobium chrysotoxum. The sequence continues at coordinate 56,480,239 of CM034302.1, forward strand.
CAACGTCCTTTAACGCGCTCCTAGGAAGGCCCTAGATCCATGAGTATAGGATGGTTCCTTCTACCCTACATCAATGCATCAAGTACCAACGAGATGGCATTGAGTTTGAAATTAAGGGAGATCTGCAACCATTCTCTATTCACGAGATCGGGATCTACGAGGATGCGGCGTACTACGTACCTAAAGGGTCCACTACTTGTTCTAAGGTAGAGATCAACATCAAGGAGGAAAAAGCAGAAAGTCAAAGTTCAAAAGCAATTCAAAGATTGAGAAAAGAAAAAGTCAAAAATCAAAAGAGACAAAACTCAAGTAGTGAAGACGACGTCGAGTGTGTGATCTTCAGGCCTCCAAACATTATACCTCAAAGAGGTGGGAGGATGGCCCAAAGAGCACGCGGTCGAGGTCGTCCTTCAATTGAAAAAAGAAATTCCTCGATCTATGTCGAACTTGAAACAAGTTCTGATGAAGATTCAAGAAAAAGGGGTACCAGATTTGCTTTTGACTATACAAAAATCAATCCTCCTCCGAAGTTTGATCTCACTTTAGAATCGGATAGCGACCAGGAGGATACAAAATTAAATATTCAAAGTGACGAGCCTAAATTGAGTTTGTATGAAAAGCTTAATAGAACGGTTGAATCCTTAACCTTAACCCCACTGTCTGCTGACAGGGTCTCAGGGTTAGTAATTAAGGATGCTCCGAACATAGATGGAGAAGTAAGGAAAGTCAAGAAGTTCTTCCCTGGCTCTTCCTCCTCAAGGAATGAAGATGATGTAATCCTTGAGGAGGAAAATTTCAATGAATTAATGGAATTACCTTTTGGCTACTTTCCTGCTGGTGTTAAATCTCTTATATCTAAAGGTTTTGCTCCGAGTCAATGGACTAATGGTCAGGCTAGATGCCACGAAAGTCTTTGGAATTCAAAATTTAATAAACATTGGACCAGTGGTATTGGCTTTAGTACCGTTAGATCATTTGAAGATGACGAATTTTGTCTAATGATAACTAGTCGTCCTGAATTTAAAAATGTCCCTACTGAAGTCATTGATTCATTCGATGGACTTTGTTTGGAGACTTTTGATGATTCTGACGAACTTCAGGTTTGGGATGCACCCCCTGAATTTGAAGAAGAAATTAAATCAACAGTCGATGAACTTAAAGAAATCAACCTTGGAACAGAGGATGACCCTCGCCCCACTTTCATAAGTTCTTTGTTGAGTGAGGATGAGTCTAAGGATCTAATTCAACTTCTATCTGAGTTTAAAGATTGCTTCGCCTGGACATATGATGAAATGCCGGGGTTGTCTGCTGACGTAGCAGTCCATAAACTTGGAATCCGGCATGATGCTATTCCTGTCAAGCAAGCTCCACGACGCATGCGTCTGGAGATAGAACAACAAGTCATTTCTAAAGTCAAGAAGTTGGCAGAGGCCGGATTTATTCGAGAAGAACAGTATCCTTCTTGGGTAGCCAGCGTCGTGCCAGTTCGCAAGAAAAATGGTCAAATCCGAGTCTGTGTCGACTATAGAGACCTGAACAAGGCATGTCCTAAGGATGAATTTCCTTTGCCAATCCCAGAACTCATGGTGGACATTTCCTCCTCGTACACTATTTTCTCCTTTATGGATGGCTCGTCTGGTTATAATCAAATCAAGATGGCCCCAGAAGATGAGAGAAACACTGCATTCAGAAGTCCTATAGGGATCTTTTATTATAAAGTGATGCCCTTTGGCCTCAAAAATGCGGGTGCAACCTACCAGCGGGCCATGACTCATATCTTTGATGACTTAATACATAATCAAGTCGAATGTTACATTGACGATTTAGTTGTCAAGAGCAGAGTAAAAGAGGCTCATCTTTATGATTTAAGAACTGTTTTCGAGCGGTTGCGCCGCTACGACCTTAAAATGAATCCCTTGAAGTGCGCTTTTGGCGTCACATCAGGGAAATTCTTAGGTTTCGTAGTCAGGAACCGTGTAATCGAAATTGATCCTGCCAAAATTGAAGCTATCTTAAATATGCCGCCTCCTAAGAGTCTCACTCAACTGAGATCTCTCCAGGGCAGGCTGGCGTATATAAGAAGATTCATTTCTAATCTTTCTGGAAGATGTCAACCATTCTCTGTCCTAGCTAAAAAGGATGCCAAATTCATTTGGGATGAGAAATGTCAAAATGCCTTCGAAAATATCAAACAATACCTGACAAACCCGCCAGTTTTGGCAGCCCCCATTCCGGGGAGACCTTTAATCCTTTACACTGCAGCCCTTGACGAATCCCTCGGGGCTCTTCTAGCTCAAATCAATGATGATGGGAAAGAGAATGCCCTCTACTACCTGAGTCGGAGATTACTTCCAATGGAAATCCGCTATCCTGTAATTGAGAAACATTGCCTTGCCTTAGTCTTTGCAGCATAAAAACTAAGACATTACATGCTTTCTCATCAGGTCAGTCTGATTTCCAGTGTCAACCCCCTGCAATATCTTATGACCCGGCCCACGATGTCAGGATGTTTGGCTCGTTGGTCTATGATATTATTATAATTTAAAATCAATTTCATTCCCCTGCGTACTGTGAAAGGGCAGGCCGTCGCTGACTTCCTTGCGGCACACCCGCTACCAGCGGAATCTCCTCTAAACGATGATTTACCTGACGAGCAAATCATGAGTTTCGAGGAATCCAATGTTCAAACCTGGGAAATATATTTTGATGGTGCAGCGTCCTCTCAAAGGGGCAAAACACCTCAATCCACTATTCCTGGAAAAGCCGGAGTCGGTCTGGTTTTTATAACACCGGATAAGGGAATGATGCATTTTTCCTACCATTTATCAGAACCTTGTACGAACAACGAAGCTGAGTACGAAGCTTTGATAACTGGTCTGGAACTTACAATCCAAATGGAGATTAAAGAGATTAGGATCTATGGTGACTCTCAACTGGTGATCAACCAAGTTGCAGGGACCTATAAGATTTTGAATCCTAAACTCTTGAAATATCATCGATATACAATACATCTGCTCGAGAAAATTCCTATTGTAACTATGTATAGGGTTCCTCGTGGAAGCAATTCCTCTACGGATGCCCTAGCAAAGCTTGCAAAGGAATTTGCTTGCCCAGAAGAAGACTTCATCTCTATAGAAGTTCAGGGTCGTCAAGTCCTGTCCCCTGTAGACATGGAGTACCTCGACAATCAATCTTCCCAGGTCCTTTCTACATCTTCAGCAGTCGATGAAGAAGAAGATTGGAGACAACCAATAATCAAGTATCTACAAGAAGGCAAGCTTCCCCACGATAGGTCTCTTGCCAATCAAATTAAGAAACGTGCCCTATCATATGTACTAGTCAACGATACGTTGTACCGACGATCGTTCGATCAAATGTGGCTCTGTTGTTTAGACAAACGAGAGGCCCTGAAGATCGTTAACAAAGTCCATGCTGGACTGTGCGGTGTTCATCAATCGGGTCCTAAGATGAAAATGAAAATCAAAAGACTTGGTTACTACTGGCCTACGATGATTGACGATTGCATGAAAATTGCAAAATGTTGTCATCAATGCCAAGTTCATGGTGTGGTTTTACATCAGCCGCCTAATGTGTTGCATCCTACGATAGCCTCGTGGCCCTTTGAAAGTTGGGGCACGGATATCATCGGGCTAATTGACCCTCCTTCTTCAAGAGGTCATCGCTTCATCTTAGCAGCGATTGATTACTTTTCAAAGTGGGTAGAAGCAGTTACACTAAGAAATGTAACATCACACCATGTAATGAAATTCTTTCGTGACCATATCGTATATCGATTCAGCGTGCCTCGTAGAATCATATCCGATAATGGGTCTGCTTTCAAGTCTACAAAAATCAATAACTTTGCAAGTCGCCACGGTATTGATTGGAGATACTCAACGATTTATTACCCACGGGCTAATGGATTGGCTGAGGCCTTCAATAAAACCCTGGTACAAATCATCAAAAAGACCCTAGATGACAATAAACTTCAGTGGGATGAGAGGTTGGTGGAAGCTCTGTGGGCCTACAGGACCACATATCGAACCCCAACCCAATCCACACCATTTGCACTAGTGTATGGGTCCGAGGCCGTACTCCCTCTGGAAATTCAAATCCCTTCACTCAGAACTGCAGTCCAGAATTAGATCACAACAGAACAGAATGCACAACTCCGACTTGAAGAACTTGAGGGTCTTGAAGAATGTCGTTTCCAAGCCCAGCAAAATCTAGAACTTTATAAAGCCAGAATGGTTCAAGCTCATGATAAGTTAGTGCGACCTAGAACCTTCCGAGTAGGCGACTTGGTCTTGGTTCTTCAGAGGCCTATCTTAGCCCATCGAAAGCTCGGTGGAAAGTTTGAACCAACCTGGGAAGGACCCTTCATAGTGGAAACAGTCTACGAAGGAGGCTCGTATCAGCTAGTGGATTGTAAAGGAGATCACCCAATGCTTCCTGTAAACGGGCGATTCCTGAAAAAATACTATGCTTGATGTAGCTCGAATTTCGAATCAATAAAATTTTCAAATTTTGAATCTATTCAGCTCAATTTTGTCCAAGTTTTTCAAAATCCGAAATCAAATTCAAGATGAATCAAAAGCAAGCAACTTTCAAATTCAAATTCCTCAAATTCAAAAATAATTCAAATCAAATTCGAAACACATCTCAGATTCAAAGCTCTTTAAATTCAAATTTGTTCAATCAAATTTCAAATTCAAACACTTTCAAATTTAAAACAAAATCAATTAAAAAATCATTCAAACCTCAAATTCTAGAATTTAAATCCGATCCTCTGTGTGAAGTAAGTTTCCTTCACATACGATCAATTCAGGTCTCATCCCCTGTATAGAGCAAGTTTCCTCTGTACATGATCATTCCAGACCCAATCCTCTATATAAAGCAAGTTTCCTTCATATACGATCATTCCAGATCTGACCCTCTATATAGAGCAAGTTTCCTCTATATACGATCATCCTGATTCGATCCTCTATGTAAAGCAAGTTTCCTTTACATACGATCATTCCAGATCCGATTCTGTGCAAAGCAATGCTTCCTTCTCACAAGATCATCCAGTTTTCTTTTCCTTAAGGTTAGATGTGAGTCATCGCGCTTTCTTCCCTTAGGATTAGATCTTCTAGTGGTGGAGCACGCCCTCTGTGGCACCACCCTAGTCTCTTTCCAGTTGAGATCCTCTATATAGAGCAAGTCTCCTCTATATACGATCACCTTGACTTGATCCTCTGTGTAGAGCAAATTTCCTCTACACATGATCATTCCAGACTCAATCCTCTGTATGAAGCAAGTTTCCTTCATATACGATCATTCCAGACTAGATCCTCTATATAGAGCAAGTTTCCTCTATATACGATCATCCTGACTCGATCCTCCATATAAAGCAAGTTTCCTTTACATACGATCATTTCCAGACCTGATTCTGTGCGAAGCAATGCTTCCATCTCACGGGATCATCAAGTTTTCTTTTCCTTAAGGTTAGATGTGAGTCATCGTGCTTTCTATCCTTAGGATTAGATCTTCTAGTGATGGAGCATGTCCTCTGTGACACCATCCTAGGTTCAAAATCTAGATTTGACCTTCTGTGGGAAGCAATGCTTCCTTCCCTCAGGGTCCTCCAGTCTTCTTTTCCTTAAGGACAGATGTGAATCATCGTGCTTTCTTTCCTTAGGATTAGATCTACTAGTAATGGATAACGCCCTCTGAGGCACCATTCTAGTTTCAAAATTCAAAATTTTAAGGATGATCTCCTATATGAAGTACTGTTACCTTCCTATGAGATCATCTAGCTCTTCTCTTCCTTAGAGTAAGTATTCTCCTTCTCTTAGGATTTGATTCCCCAGTGACGGAATAAGTCCCTTGTGGCCCCGTCCTGGATTCAATTTCAACTCCAAATTCAAACTTTCTTCTCCTCAAGGTTAGGTTCTTATTCCTTCCCTTAGGATTAGACTCCCCAGTGATGGAATAAGTCCTCTATGGCACCGTCCTGGGTTTAATTTCAAAATCCAGTTCTCTCTTCCTTAGGGTAGGTTCTTCTTCCTTCCCTTGAGATTAGACCTCCTAGTGATAGAGTAAGTCCTCCATGGCACCGTCCTGGAATTAATCTCAATCAGGCCTTCTTTTCCTTTAGGGGTAGGTTTTCCTCCCTTCCTTTAGGATTAGATCTACTAATGGTAGAGTACGTTGTCCCCAGCACTATCCTAGTATCATTTCAAATTTAATTTTCTAAGGTCATGATTTCCTTTCCCTTAAAATCAAATATAGATTCAATCCTTTATAGTTAGGAGTTCTTCCTTCCTATAGGATCACTCAGACTGCCTTCTCCTTTAATGATAGATTCTTCCTTCCCTTTAGGACCAGACCCACTAGTGGTAGAGTACGCTTTTCCTAGCACTATCCTAGTATCTGTTCAAACCCCAATTCCCCAGGGATAAATTTATTTTTCCCTTAGGATCAAAACTCCAGATTTGACCATTTTATTCGGTCAACACCAATATGTGCAATAGAACTACATTCTATTACACATATTGGGGGTCCATTTGTTGACCTCATTTTTATATGAGCTCAGTAGGACCAATCCAGACCTTAGGATCTTTCCAATCCTTAGGATCAATCTTAACCCTAGGATCAATCTGATCTTAGATCAATCCAGATTTTAAGATCAATCCAAATTCAAATCAACCCTGATCTCAGATCAATCAAATTTCCAGACTATTCTAGATCCTAGGATTTTTCTAGATTTTAGATCTTAGGATCAATCTAGATCTTAGGATTCCTAGATCTTAGGATTCTTCTAGATTATAGGATTCTTCTCGACCTTAGATCCTAGGATTTCCTTAGGACTTTTAGATCCCAGGATCTTCCCAGACTCCAGTCCCTAGGATCTATTCTAGACCCTAGGATTCCCGTAAGTTGATTTGGACCCTAGGAACTATTCTAAACCCTAAGATTCTTCTAGATCAATCTAAGCTTCAATTCAATCTAAACTTAATTCAAATCCTATCATTCAAGCTCAAAATCCAATTCAAAACCAGACTTCCAGATTCAAATCCAAGGCCAAAGGTCTAAGTCCTGAAAGCCTTTTCTAGAAAATCTTTGAATATTTCCAAAACCCTATCAAATGACCTCTGATTCAAGATCTATCAGTTCCACACTGATGTGACATGTCTCTAGAGGCAACCCTCCAAATTTGAGGTCATTCTGAGGTCTCTAACCCCAGAAACTGAATTGAAATCCAAAGGCTGTAAAACCTTCAAATATTTACAATCTATGCCACTAGACCTGCCACCCAGTGGATTTTGACCCTGGAGCTTTCTCCAAAGCTCCAAATCACTTCCAAACCCTTGATTATGACTCATTGAGCAATAAACTGCATTTTGTTGGACTCAATTTGACCCCTAGTTGACCAGGGGCCAAAATGACTAAAATACCCCTATAGGGTGTGAATAGTCACTTTGGTCAAATGAGCTCCAAATCAAATGCAGTCACTTCCAGCAAATTTCAAATGTCAAACCAAACCTGTTGAACCCAGAACTAGCCCCTGGGTCAACTTGGTTGACCAAGTCAATCTAGTTGACCTAGAAGGCCCCTTTAAGGTCAAAACAGGTCATTTTGACCAAATGACCTCCCCAGACCTTGGGACCGCCTCCATTGGTCTCCAAATATCATTTCAAATCTGTTGAACCCATTTCCAAACCCTGGACCCACCTGGTTGACCAGGTCAACCAGGTTTGACCTAAAGGCCCATTAAGGGCCCAAATAGGTCATTCTGACCAAACAACCTCTCCAGACCTTGAGACCACCACCAGTGGACTCAGAATATTATTCTGAACTGGTTGGACCCAATCCTTGACCTGGGTCAACCTGGTTGACCAAGTCAACCTAGTTGACCCATTAGGCCCATTAAGGGCCTAAACAGGTCATTTGACCTAGATGACCCATTTAAACCCTGAAACCACCTCCACTAGACCCCATTCATCATTTCAAACCATTCCAGTTCAAACCCTAATCCTGGGTCAACTTGGTTGACCAAGTCAACCCAGTTGACCTATTAAGCCCATTAAGGGTTCAAATAGGTGATTTGACCCAAATGACCTATTCAAACCCTCAAACCACTTCTGCCATACCTCAAATTTTATTTGAAGTTGATTCAGCCCAAACCCTGGCCCTGGGTCAACCTGGTTGACCAAGTTAACTCAGGTTGACCACTTTCAACCCTTAAGCTCATTTAAACCTAATCAAGCTCCAGATCGATTTCAAACCCATTCAAACTTCTTTGATCACATTCCCCAATGATTTGGACTTGACTGGACCCATTGACCCAGTCAACTGAGTCCAAACCTAGTCAAATTTGACTCATTTAACTCAAAATCAATTAAACCATTCAATTCAAGCCTTTTAAGAATTTCAAACTCTCAATCTCATATCAATAACTAATTCAAGCATATCTAAACAAATTGGAAGTCAAATCACCCTTGATTTGACTTGGTCAAACTATCCAATCTATTCAAACTAGTTCCTTAATCCAATCCATACAACTATTTCAAATCATCTCTATGTCATCAAGCCTCAAGTTTACTTCAAATTATGGCTCAAGTATTTGCAAATCTACTTTGGGTTGAATTCTAGTTGATTTGACCAAGTCAATTCAATTAAGCTTGGTCAAACTAGTTCAAACCCTCTTAAAACATTCAAGCTCTAATGTCAAGCCATCAAACTCCCTTTGAATCAACCCAAGCAGCTCCCATGACCACTCCCTTGCCACCTCAGCAGTCCAAGTGGCCTTGGACTGGTCAAACAGTCAAAGCAAGGTGTTAGAGTGGTCAAAGATGGTCAAAATCCACCTTAGACCTAATCCATTCCTCCCTAATCCCCTCCAGCAGCTCTAAACTACTCTATAACCTTCCTAGGACTACCCTCAACCTTCAGATCAAGATCTAATGGCTTGGATCATCTCTACATGCTTGCAAAAGGACAAAAGCCCCTTTCCACCTAAGTTATCCTTTTGTCCTTGATACCTCCTGCTCCCAACCACCCTAGGGACAGATGGCATGCATCCAAGAACTGCCCTAGCTAATCCTAGCCGTCCATTCAATCTGGAGTGGATTGAATAGGGAAAAATGAGGAAAAAGGCTATCATTCTAAACCCTATCTTCTCTCACCACAGTTGAGCTTCCCTAGCCGGCCCTTATTTCGTTAGAGCTGCTAGGGTCATTCTCTTGAATTTCCAAGTCAAGATCAGGCGGTCAAAGCTGCCGCCGGTGAGCTTCCCGGCGAGCCGAAGGCAAATTCCGTCCAGCCCTCATAACTTCTGATCCGAGACTTATCAGACCGTGAGTTCAAGAGGGAAAATTAGCGTGGACAAACAACAAATTCAGAGAACCCAATATCGTTCCAATCCAACGGTTAGTTTGCTCAATATTCCTAACCCTAGCTTAATTCACTTAGAAGAAATTAGCATTTTATAAAGTTCATTTTAAGCCAAACTTTTATATCCACATTGTTTCTGTTCATCATCTTAATCTATGTTTTAAATTTCAAGTCTTTTGATCGAGTAAATTAAGAGAACGAGCCAAAAATGAGCTTAGGGCATTTTGCGTAGCCTGTTTCAGGTGTACGAGATCTCCGCCATTGATCTTCTGATCAACGGCTGAGATCCCATCTTCCCGTGGTTGAGATCAACGCGTGGATTCGATCCGATGGTTAATATCGCCGTTCAGCCAGATCACAGCCGTTGAATCAAATGGCGGATAATCGAACGGTCTGCGTTTTGATCCGACGTGGTTTAGTAAACCACGTTAGCGGTTCAATCATTGTCCGATGATTACTGGCGGTGCAATCATTGCGCCGCCAGCAATCATTACCCCGCGGTTTGGAATGACGAATAGGAGATCGCCACGTGGCTTCCGGCCGCCGAATTAATTAAAAATTGTTTTAATTAATTTTAAATGTTATTTTAATTATTAAACTTTAGGAAAAATTATTTAAAAAAAATAAAATTTATAAAAAAAACAGAGAATTATTTCTTTTTTCTTTTTAAAAAATAATAATAATAATAATAATTAATTTGAATTTGAATTAATTTATGATATTATATATATATATAATTATCTTTAATTATTTAAATACTATAATTTTTTTAATTAAAATTTAATTAAAGTAATTTTGAAAATTTAAGTGAAATTATTTTCTAATAATTTAAAATTTTAGAAATGATTAAAACTTAATTAAATTTAATTTAACAAATATTCTAATTATTAATTAATTTGAAATTAACTTAATTCCTTTTAAACTTTAAAAATTCATATTAAACTCAAATTAAATTCAAATAAATTCATTTTTTTTTAATATATTAAAATTTCTGAAATTTTAAGTATTTTAATTGAATGTTATTTTCAAAATCTAAAACTCAATTTATTTTGAATAAATTTGAATTATTTGAATGCTTTACTATTTAATTAGTATTTGATTAATTATTGTATCAAATATTTTATTTTATTTTTTTTTAATTTACTTTTAAATCACTTTAAAGATCAAAGAATCTCTCAATCCTTTAAAGATTATTTTAATAATATTTTAAAATTATTTTATTTCAAAAGCTTATATATATATATAGGGTTATATATGGGTATATGTTTTAAAGCATATTTTGAAACTATACATATATTTAAATTCTTAAATTTGAGAGATTTCTTGGAATTCTAAACATAGATTGAGTATATGAATAGAATTAATGTGGGGGAGTTGATCATTAATCAATGAGCAATTAATCTTGTTAATTGTTCATTGATTAAGTCTCTTAATTAATTAAAATTTTCTTAAGCTTGCATGTATAGGAAACACACACCACCTAGCTTTAAGGCATTCTTAGATCTAGGATTGATTGTTTAATATGTGCATGTTATATGTATTTGTCCAAGGGTTAGAAACATTGATTAAGACCCACTAACCTAATGACATCATTAAGGACAATAATTAATGACTTTATTTAGAGAACTTAGATTATTTCTAATAATTAGGATACAATTCCAATTGACTTGAAACTTTGAACACTTAAACATATTGAGATTCTCAGCCTTAAGAAAAATTTTCACTGACTTTTGAGATCATTAAGCCCCTTAATTAACCTAATCAAGTTTAAGCCTTAATTAAGCCTTAAAACCTTCCAAAAATTATAATAAATCAAATTTAAATCCAAAAAGTACATATAATACCTCAAACTGACCAGAATCAAATCCTTAATCAATGAAAAATAAAAGCCCCTTGACTGGACTTCAAAATTAAGTTTAATTTGAGTTTAATTGAAATTCAATATTTAATTAATTTAATTAATTAAAAATAATTAAAAATTCCAAAAATTTCTCAAACACTTGGAAATCACTCCTTAGGTCATTCCTGACCTTTGGAGTTGATTTCAAGAAGTTTTGAGGTCATTTGGATCCAAATCACAAAAAGGGTCTCTAATTAAACAATTTAAATAATTCAAATAATTGTCAAAACTTCAAAAATTCATAACTAATTCAAATGAACTCCAAATTGAGCAAACTCAAAGGCATACAACTCATCTTAAGGTCTAATATTTATCAAAAATGTTAAGTTTCCATAAATCAATCAATTTTGAAAAAGTCAACTTTTGGTCAAACTTAGTTCAAATTTAAGTCAAAACTTCAAACCTTCATAATAAAATATAGAAAAATTCAATTTCAGTGTACTTACTGTCTAACTGATCGTATTAAGGTCTAGTATTTTAATAAAATATTAAATTTCCAGAAAACATTTTAGATCAAAAAGTTAATTTTTAAACCCTTAATTAAATGATTAAAATAATCAAAAAATTCTAAAATTCAATAAATTGTCAAAAATTCCAGAAAACATTAATTTGAACTTAAAACCAGCAACCAACTAATTCTAATTAAAATTAATCAACCTTCAAATACTAATCAAACTCAAATCATTTAATCATACTCCCAGGCCTACGAGGCTATTAAATTAGCCCCAAGGAAGGTGAAATAAACTTCACGGCCTCGGTGTGCAACAAAGGTGGTATCCAAAAAAAATTAAAATCAAATTTTAAAATCAAATTTTAAAATCAATCTCAAGTCATTAAGATTTAAATTCAAATTAAATCTCCTTCAAGCCTTTCAACCAACCAGAACTTTAAACAACTTCAATCAAGTACCCTATTTAGGACATATCAAAGCCACACATCCTACCTCACACACTTTAGATGGTTTGCTAGGACAACCAACTCTATTCTTAGGCTAGGCCGGTGTTTACTTTTCTGCTGTGTGCCGGGTTTTCGAGCTTTTACTGCATGTTGTTTGCTAGTAGTAGAATTGATGTGTTTGTTTACTTATTTACTGCACTCTGTGATGTGATTGATTGTACGATTAGATCTACCCCTAGGCTAGGGACGATTTATACTAATTCAATCTTATGCAGGTAGCCATGCTCATACAGGGCATAAATTAAAGGGGGCAAAATTATAATTATTAAATTGCACAGGTGCTCCAGAAAATTGCTTAAGTCCCCCTTTAAATCAAAAAGAGCATGGCCAAGTGTGGCTGTGATTGAGTATTTTAATTTCAAATATATAACTGTTTGGGATGTCAAATATAAACTGCTGATTATTAGGATAACCCTGCAGGTTGTTGAGTCTAGATTTTTAATTTTTTTTAATTGATGTAATTTGAATGTAAATTGAGTTGTAAATTTAAAGTACTTTGAGATTGAGATGTTTAAACATCCAATTTGGAATCCAAAGAGGAAGGAACATCCCTTAGGGGAGAGTTCCTATCCATTTGGAGATCCAAATTAGGATGAAGTTTAAATATCCAAAGAGAAAAGATAACACCCCTATTTAGGGGGGAGTTTCTTTGCATTTGGATATCCAGACCCGACGATCCAAGCAGTTCTAAGGAGACGAAGAAGTGAAGAACGAGAAGAATCTCAAATCTCAAAGTCACTTGAGTCTTAGGAGTAGAATCCAGGTTGTAGTCAGTGGTACCCGGCCACTTTACTTTCCTGCAGACCCTAGGTTATATAATTAAGGGCACTTGCCTATGGACTTTCAATTTGAGCATTTATTTAATTAATTTAATTATTTAATTGATTTGATTTATGTGTTGATTGTGATTAAGGACCCGTATGCTTTTAATAGTTTATTTGGCGTTCTTGCATGTCGATTTTGATTTAGCCTGGAACCCGATCGGAGGCTCGTGAGGGTACGGTCATAAACTTTTTCTACTTAAACAAAATTAAAATTTTTAAGCTCAGATAGAAACTCAAATGCTCTTAAGAAGTAAGCCCGGACTCGCCGGGAGTTTTTCATGCATTCATATTGAACTTTTCTCTACCTTGTTAGGCACCTCCCCGCCTGTAGGTTTTGGCAGACCACCTGACCTATTAGGGTGCAGTTCTGTCCAAGGGGATGTTGTGCAATCTCTAGGATAAAATCTATTTTTTAAGCCTGATTTTAAAACTGCTTCATTTTGATTTAAGCATTTCATCGAGTCAACTGGCATGCATTGCATTAGATACAAATTAAATTTGAGTCTAAATCTTAATTGCATTTCTAGCTTAAACATTTAACCCAACATATGTTAAGGGAATAATTAGGATCTGCTCTAAATGTCTACCCCAACTCCTCAAACTCAATCTTAAATAACATCCTTAACCACTCTTTCATAAAGACTTTGACTCATGGTTTTAAAATGTTTAGGTGGTTTAGCTGGCTCCCCAATCCAGGCCGGGGTAAGTCCAGATTGTATTGCATTAGCTAGGTTCTGGGTCACTGATTCTTAGTACCAATTTTAGACTTAGGTTCTGAGGCAAATGTTCAATCTTAAGACCTCAATCTTTCGAGAATCTAATTCCCATTTTCTAATAAAATTGATCACTCAAATATTAAAAATCTCTTTCAATCTAATTCGAGCCCAACACTTAGAATAGATTGGGGTGTTTCTGAAGCAATTCAGAATCTCAAAACACCTCCTACTCTTCTTCCTTTGACTCCAGAAAGAACTGCTCAACCTTGAACCATTCCCACTCGAAATCCCAACCCTTAACCTCCTTTGACATCTAGCTTTGAAATTCTTAAATAAAATTCATATCGCTATTTTAATCGAGAGTGTTCGTAGGAAATTTTCTGGTTTCCTACGATGTAATTAACTACGAGGGCTTGCGCTCGTAGGAGATTTAGAAACCCTGACCAGATTTTCAAAATCAAGCTTTTCAAAATTTCAATTAATTATCTTTGGCAAATTCAAAAGACAACGATCATTATCCTCATTTTAAAATGATCGATGATAGACGATATCCTCTTTCCTTGGAAAGATATATCGTACTATTATCGTGATCTTGATTATGAAATTAATTAGCTTTTTACTATATTATTATAGTTAAACATTGGATTTAACACCATCTTGATCTTTTGAGATCATATGTTGTTTCTCCTTGAGTTTGACTACGATAGTCAGATGAATTCAAGTATTTGTAATCTGAGCCTATTAGGGAACGATATGTTCACCTTTCGAGGTGATATATCATTCATAATAAGTGTTCGATTATAAAATTTAAAATTCCAGAAATCAAATATTTCCCAAAGAAAATTAAATATTTTCAAAACGATATTTTTCAATCAAACAATCTCCTGAGAATTTCCACACTTCTAATCAAATATCATCATATCCTGCAATTTTTCATACTTAATTTTCTTTAAAGCCTCTCCAACTTCAATTTTACTGAAATGACAATAAAAACATAAATCTATATGTTCATTTGGCGAACTAAGGTAACTAAAGTCAATTGTATTCTCACAACCTTCATTTAAAACTATATCAAATATCGCATCCACTTATGTTGAGTTTTAAATGACCAAAAAAGTTCAAATTTCTAATAAACTTCTTAAATGGGTCAAGGATGGTATGAAGGAGGTTTACTGAAAATTTAGACCATTTTATTTATTTATGACTTTATATGATTTATTAATTTTTAAATTTTATTAAAGTTTAACTTTATTTTATTTAGTTTTATTAGTCCAATGTGTAATCACATGATTGCCTTCTTAGGTGTGTTTACAGGTTGTAATGAGGTTATTCTTTCTAAGTATAAAATCCCTCAAAAGGACTCACTTGGGACTAGCTCAGAAACTTACCCAAGGAGTCCAATGGGAGTCAAACACCCACATCCACTAAGGAGCTCGCCCGATGCTATGCAACCCAGAAGTTCTTGATCAAGCAGAAAGATCACCACTCATCTCAGTCAAATCCTTCTCCCTTCAAACTCTCAAACTCAGTTAAAGGAAAGAATCCACACAAGGGGTTTCACCCTCCAATAAGCTCAAAGACTCTTCATCCCTGCAAACACCACTGCTTGCCTTTCTCATCTAGGTAACCCCAAGCTCCCTACACTAGTCATTGATTTGATAAGATTATTCAATAGATTTGGGTTCATCCCCTTTTGGTACTTTCCCTATATTGACTTTCCCCATCCTTAGCTTATTAGATAGCTCATTGGTCTATAGACTCCATCCTACTATAGCCAAGTCAGAGGTAACACAAGTCCTAAATTAGTTTATATCATTATATAGATATTGTGTGCATCTTGTAGTTTTATTTTCTTCTATAAAGCCTTAACTATATCCCTCAAAATCATATAAATAAGGGGTGATGAAGTAAAATTTAGGACCTTTTAGCATCTTAGACTTCTCCCCTTATAATTTTTCCTCTCTTATATTTTTACTTAGATAGTGGATTTTTTGCTAGCTCACTATCCTTGTATCTACTTTCAATTCTCTCTATTATCACTAATAAGTGTCTAGCTCACTATATAGACCTGTTAGTAAAGTCAGGTATCATCCACTAGATAAATTTGAATTTAACCTCCTCTTTGGTATGATGAATGTAGATTGATTCCAGTGATAAGAAGATAGGCTTTAATTTGAGCAACCCTAGTAGAATACCTCTATGAACAAGGAAAATATTTATTTTACCACTCACCATGACTGCCAAGAAATAGAAGAGTGACTCATGAAATTAATCTAGGATACCTTGGCCAGCTACTCAGAACAAATACAAGCTAGCATCATAACCGAGGGATCCTCTAACTTGGTAGTTGCCATAGACACTTAGATAGAGCACTTTTTATAAACCAACCCAATATAACCAAGAGATAGATAGGTCATACCATGTTGAATGACGATAGACTTAGCCTACAATCTTATTTTTGGGGACCTTTTAGATTTCTTTAATTTACACAAACCACAGAGTTACAAATAAACTACAAAAAAATAAAAATAACTCAACCACATATTTTTCTTCTTTCCATTCATTAATGAAATATTTAAAATAAAATTTACATGGAAACAAACCAAAATAGAGTAAATAAATAAATAGCAATGAAAGTACAAATTTTGAAAATGCCTCTATAGACTCAAACATATCTGATTTTGAATCCTCAGTTACTCAATCAGCTCCTTTCCCTATCCCTGACTTGAAATTGAGCATAGAGTAGGCGAGCGCCAACACAACTTAGTAGGTCACACCCACTAATCTAAAGTTTTAATAATTACCTTATTATGAATTTAATTAAATTTAAAGTTAATTCATAAGAAAATTATCATACTAAGCATAATAATAATTATGCATAACTAAAATAGAGAAGATTACGCACTGAAAGTAAATAAACAATCACTTCATATATCAATACATAAAGTAATAGATTTCACGTAGGTTCTTATACCTCCCATTAGAAATAATCCTTTATGACTCCCTTACGCTAGCATATAAAAAAGTAGGCCCTTCTAACTCCCAAATGATTAGCATATATCAGATATTTAAAAATTTTGACCATTATGACTCCCACAACATTTAGCACATCAAAACATCCTCCAACATTAGATCACCTAAGAATCACAAATTTTAAGCAGATAAGCATATATTATTGCAATTCAATAAAGAAATAATAAATAAATCAACTTGTAAAAATTGATTGTGCTATATTGCAACCTACAACTTTAACAATTGAGCAAAAATTTATCATTTCAAAAATTCACCAAATTACCATGGATTATTCAGAGTGTTATTTTAAAGCTTTTATTATATTATAACCTTATTTTTATGAATGATAATTATTTTCTAATTTCATTAAAATTGTGAAAGTTCAAAGAATGGTTGGGAAAACACTTGAACTACTAATTGACACACCAAGAGGGGGGGGGGTGTTGCGGGGTTAATTGGTATTTTTAAAATCATTCAAAAATCATTTTTGAAATTTAAACTAATCTCTCAAACTTGAAATAAAAATCAGATTTTCTTAATGCGGAAGTGAATAATGAAACAAAACTAATTTTTGCCCTTTTGACTTTTTGTACAAAAACAAATATATATATATATATATATATATATATATATATATATATATATATATATATATATATATATATATATATATATATATATATAATTCTTTTTTTTTCAACTAAGAAATAAACTTAATCAACCACAAGTCTTGTATCACAATAATCTCCAACATGAACCAATAGAAGGAAGTAAATTTATAAGAAAATAAATAGCAAAAATATAAAGTGCATAAAGTAAGGGAATAAATACACTAGAATTTTATAGTTGTTTGGTCAACATTACCTATGTTCACTCCCGAGAGTCCTCCTATCTAAGTATTATGCTAAATAATTTAATGTCTCACCTTTATCACCCCCCCATCCCCAATAAGGCAGAGAATCCCTCACAAAAATTACTTCCACCCTCATAGCGGCTAAGAACCAAAATCCCTTTCATGTTCCTTGGTGTGACAAAGTAATTAAATCCCTTTCACCTTCCCTAGTGTGGCATTGTATCTGAATCCATTTTACCTTCCCTGGCATGGTGGAGTTGTCGGTGGCCCTTTGACTACACGAGCTTCTTCACAGAGTTTCCAATAAAAAAGTCTTTGACACATCAAGGAACTAGTTGGACATTAGTCGAAGCAACAGTGTAAAAATATCCTTTTAACACTCCCTTAAACCCATAAGGCTCTTCTCCCTCTCTCACAACTTCACCTCTCTCCCCCTTGCTCAAAACTCTCTCTTTAAACCCTGTCTTATACAAGTCACACACCCTTAGATTTCTAAAGACTCTTTCAAATGGATTAAGAGTTGTTTAAATAGTAGGCTTCTAAATAAATCCTAATTTTTAATTAAGCCATCACTATTTATAAAATATGATCTACGGATAATATAGTATAATTAATTCAAATATCTCACTGCAGCACCGTATGATGAATATTGTACAGGATGATTAATTCAATTTCTTAATTAATCATATTATCTAAATGAATAGTAGTACAATATGATTAGTTCAAATAATGATCAGATCTTACAGGACAAACAAAATTTCATCTAGAGAGACCTAAGGTGAGTCATATAGTATAATCCTATGATCATATTTGGCGGACCGAACTTCATCCAAAGACTCATCAAGTGAGTCATACAGTACGATATAAGATCTTACAGTATCATCTACAATCAATTCAGATTCAATTTTATTTCTTAATCAACTGACCTAACTAGGCAATGATTTAAAAGATTGTAAAATATGAAATTATTCGTATAATATAATTATTATAAATTTCAAATCTCAAATTTTCTTATTTTAGGTATGTTAGATTTGATAGTGGGTTTTTGGTTATAGCTGATCGTCTAGTGCGATATGGTGGTCATATTGTATGATTAGTTATATTTGATTTTAATTTTTTATTTAAATTAAACATTTTTAATTAATTTATATTTGAGTTGATCATACAGTACGATTGAGATCATATAGTTTGAATTAATAAAAAATTAAAACATTTATTTTTCACTCCCCCGCCCTAGTGTGTATGTGCATGGTTACTAAGATAGCATACACTTTTTACATAAATTGCCTAAAGAAAACCAAAAGTATAGACTCTTCAATACATAGTTTAACTCACACACTCACAATGTCTAGTCTTAAGCCTGAATCTTCATTCTTTCTTCATGTATGATATTACCTAAAATGTTAGTTGTGCATAAAACAAATATCCAAAATAATATGCAGGAATAAGTAGATAATCATCTTATAATGTTTGTAATCATCAAAACACAAGATCGAGATCATAGATTGTAACAAATAACATATTTTTCAATTTTCCTAGTGAAACTTTTTCAATTTACCTTGTGAAAATATTTTTTAAAAATACCAAAGTGTCCAGAACTGTTATATCAATAACATATAAAAAGTTACATGATAAAAATTTTGTTTGTACAAAGTTATCCCCATTTTTACTCTATAATTATAAATTTAATTAGGAAAATATTAAAATTTTTATATTTTTAAAAATTTTGAAAAATTAGATAGGCATAATGTATCCTACCCCGATCTAAATAATTTCCCAAAAAAAAATTAAATTTTTATGTATAAACACAAACCCCTAGGGTACACTTCAAAATAATCTTAAACCCTCACTAATATACAGAATACTCATAGACACATGATAAAAGTATAAATACAAAAGTTTCACTTCATTGCTCTTACCAGACATGGTTAAAATAGGTGCAACTGCATGTTGCTATAACAACTATTATAATCCTCCCCTCATTAGAAAAAATATCTTCCTTGTCATTTCAAAGCTCATATAAGAGATATAATTTAGGGTATAATTGTCTCATTTCTGACTCATTCTCCTAAGTGGCTTCTCTTTCGGTATGGTGCCTCCAATATATCTTAACCCTTAAGATCTATTTATTCCTTAATCTCCTAACATTGTATGTCGAAATCCTTTCTAGTTCTTCTTCTTAGCTCATATTAGGATGTACTATAATTTTTTATTCATGCATAGTTCCCAAACTCATATACTCATTTCCTTAAAGATAACACATGAAATACATTGTGAGTATCAACCATATGCTCTAGTAACTATAACCAGTAATCAAATTTTGCAATCCTTTTAAATATTTCAAATGTTTTAACATACCTTGGACTAAACATTCCCTATTTTCAAAACCTTCTTGTGCATTTCATTGGTATGATCTTCACATATACAAAATCCCAAATTTGGAATTCTATAGCTTGGTATTTTGCATCATAATATCATTTTATATATCCTTTACAACTTTCACAATATCCCTAATCAAATACATCTTTTCAATAGCATCATCCACCAAAGTTTTCCCAGTTAGACTCCATTCACCCACTTCTATCCAAGAGAAGCGATTTTGGGCTTCATATGGGGCCATACCTATAATTAATTGAAAATTGTTAGTATAGAAGAATTCAATCAAAGTAATGTGATCCTACTAGCTACAACCAAAGTCAAAAATACATAATCTTAAAAGACTTTATTGAACTTGAACAGTACTCTTAAACTATCTATTAGTCTGTAGATAAAAAGTCATACTAAAATATAATTTTATACCTAGAGCTTGTTGAATGGCTCTCCATAGCCTGGAGGAAAATCAGTCATCTCTACTAGAAATTATCATTATCAGTACTCTAAGTAATCAGACAATCCCTCACATATACACATGTGTCAATCTATTTGCTGAATTAACTTGTTGAATCAAATTGGAATGTGCAAACTTCATTAGGCAATCCACTACCACCCATATGGCATCATGTCCTTTCCTCAATCAAGGAAATCCCATAGCAAAATTTATCATTATTTCTCTCCATTTCCACTTTGGAATGGGTGACAATTGCGTAAGATGTCCTAGACACTAATGCAAGGCTTTCACCAACTGATAGGCTCCATAATTGGTAACAAAATTTATTATATCCTTCTTTAATCAAGGCTACCAAAACATACCCTTCAGATCAACATCTTACTACTCCTCGAATGAATGGTATAACCAAAATAATGTGCTTCATTTAGAATATCTCATTTCAAATCTCTAGAATAAAGAACCCATACTATTCTTATAGGAAATGATACCATAATCAGATAATTATAGTACAAGCTTTCTACTAAACTTGATTTGATCAATCGGGTTCATATATTCTACATCTGACTTTTGAGCCTCCTGAATCCTTTCTTGCACAGAGAGTTGGATAATAATTTGAGCCAAAATATCAAAATTTTGGTCAATAGGAGTAACCACCTCCAACACTATTCTTTTCATTTCTTGAATTAGATGAGCATCAAAAGAAAATTACTTGACATCCCAGAAGACTTTCAGCTTAGAGCATCTACCACTATATTCTCCTTAACATGCTTATATTAAATAATAAACCATACTTTTTAATCAATTTAAGCTACCACCTTTTACTCAAATTTAAATTATTCTGCATAGATATGTAGGTCAAACTTTGATGATTAGTATATATCTCAGACTTGACTCTATGCAAGTAGTTCCTTCATATCTTTAAAGAAAATAAAACTAAAATATGCTCCAAATCATGTGTCAGATAATTTTTCTCATGCAACTTTAAATGATTGGAAGCATACGCTTTAACCTTTCCATGCTACATCAGAACATATCCTAATCGTTTAAGTGAAGCATCACTGAATACCTAAAATTCTTTTATAACTGATTGGATGGTCAACACTAGAGTAGATGTCAAATAATCCTTTAGCTTTTGAAAGCTCTCTTGAAAATCAAATTTATAGATGAAAGCCTATGACTTTTGAGTCAGTCTCATCATAGGTGAAAAATTATGAGAAAACTCTTTCACAAATTTCCTATAATAATTGGCTATACCTAGAAAGCTACGTACCTCATATACTATAGTAAGCCTCGGCCAATCCTTAATAACCTAAACATTTAGAGGATCCATAGAGATACCTCTACTATTCACCATACATCCATTAAAAGAAATACTCTTTATCGAAAATGCATGCTTAGAAAATTTTACATACCACTAATATTATCTCAACATTTCCAGTACAATCCTTATATGAGCTGTATGGCCTCCTCAGAAGTTGAGTATACAAAAATATCATCTATGAATAGAATAACAAACTAATTTAGATATTCCCGAAATACCCTTTTCATTAGTTCCATAAAGACTACAAACACATTTATTGTGCCAAAATGCATAACTAAAAACTCTAATGTCTATAGTGGGTACAGGAAGTCCTCTTTGCCACACCTTCCTCTTGCATATTCACTTGATAAAATTTAGATCTAAAATCAATCTTGGAAAATATAGAACCTCCCACAAGCTGATAAAAAAGATCATCAATCCTTGGTCGAGGATACAAGTTCTTGATTGTTACCATATTCAATTCCTGATAATCATTACACATATGAATAATTCCATTCTTCTTCTTTATAAATAAAATAAATGCTCCCCACGCAGCCATGTTAGGATGGATGAAACCTCTATCAACCAACTCCTAAAGCTGTACCTTCAACTCCTAAAGCACCGTAGGTGTCATTCTATATAGAACCTTGCATATTAGTGTGAAATAAGAAAATATATCTATATAGAACTCAATCTCTCTATCAGGTAGTAAACTCAATAACTCCTCATATAATATATTATAAAATTCTTATGCCACAAGTACATCCTCAAAAGATCTAAAATCCAAACACCTATCTCAAATAAATGCCAAAAATATAATATAACACTTCCTCCATAACCTATCCACATGTACAGCAGATACCAGATACGATAGATCTCCCCTAACTCTCTAAAATAAGAAACTCTCACTACCTAAAAATAGTATAACTCTCATCTTCAAAGAATCAATCCAAGCTTTGTATTAACTCAAAAAATCCATAACAAGAATAATATCAAACTCAAAAAATATGCAACTAAATCAAACTAAATATCCATTTCCTACCACACATTTTAATATCACACAAACATACCTTGCTGGCTATTATACCATCTTTAGATGACAAAGTAATAGTTAAAGAAGTAGGAAATAATACACAAGGCAAGTGAAGTAAATCAAAGTATCGCTGAAAAATAAATGAATAACTAGCCCCAAAATTAAATAAAATGCAACATTAAAGATTTAAAATATTGGACATACCTATAACCACATTAGGATAATCTCTAGCCTCAAGCTGAGTCAAATTGTATACGTATGTCTGAATTGGAGTTGGAGCAATAGCCCTACTAAGCTATCTCTTTAACCACTTCTTGATGGTCTCTTGACTATCAATAAACATATGAAGTAGGACTATCCTCGATCTCTCAATAGATCTAACATAACTCTGTGACCTAGGCTCAAAATGTTGATCTGTTCTTGCCTATGGACACTCAGCCACCATGTATACAATCTGATCACACTAAAAGTACAATCCTATCATCTTAAAACACTGACCAAAATGTCTCTTGCCATAATTTTGGCATATATATACCCCACTAACTGATCCTCCAAAACTAGTGACATCATTTACACCTAAAATTAAAACTAATGATCCTCTCTTAGAATCTCTAGGTCCAACCTTTCCCCTCTTGCTAAATAAGCTACTACCAAAAATCTCATAGCCAAATCTCTTCCTACTAGTAGTCCATCACTGCTAAGTGGATGATAGAGCAATCTTAATCAGATGGGTTTTCTCCACCAACTCAGAGAAATTGCTAATGTGAAAAAAGGCTAATGGATGCCTCAAACTAACCCAAAGTCCCCCTAGAAACCCATAACACTTCCCCTCTAGTGTGCTAACCAACTGGGGAGCTACCTGGCCAGGGCAACCAATTCTACCTCATACTATATAACTAACCTACTCCCCAGAACCAATCTCTAAAATTTCTTTAGTATCATATAGATGGAGGGAAAAATCATGCCCTTAAAACTTTTATGAACTCCTCCCAACTGATCAAGGAGTTATGCCTCCCTTGAAAATTTTCCCTATTTTGACCCAACCACCAATGCTCAACTTCACCATCCAATAGATACCTTTCTCTCAAGAGGACAATACATCACATCAAATATTTTCTATAGCCACATCAACTAGTTCTTAATTTCTGTGGCTCAATAATACCTCAAACCTCAGAGGCTTCAACCTTGGAAATATCTGGAAGTGCATGTCAACATCATCAGATTTGATAGAAAAAATGTTCCTCTATGTCTCACCCAAGAATTGGGCCACCAAACTAGCAAATTAAGAAATGGAATCATGGCTGACAGCAATAGTAATACTTAGCTATAAATTTTCTTTTTTTTTCATTTGATATCAAAATATTTTAATAACAAAATGTACACACTAGAGTACATAGCTATAAAACTAGAATAGAACAAATAAATAAATAGTCATGGATGTATTAAATTTAAAAAATACCTATATAGACTCAGATAGATAAGATCCTAAATCTTCAGCTTTTCAAGCGGCTCCTTCCCCTTTCCTTGGCCTGAATAGAGAGTAGAGTAGGTATGAGCCAACATATCTAACTAGGTTACGCTTATATATTTAAATTTCTTATAATTACTTCATTATGCATTTAACTGAATTTAGAGGCATTTTATAAGATACTTATCATATTAAGCATAATATTATTGAACAGTTTTTGTATGACGTCAATTCTTTAAAACACCACTTTCATTCTTATTTATTCAAGTCATTAAAACTTCAACTAATTATCAATATTCAGAAATTAAACTTTAATTAGTCAACCATCAAAGCCTAAATAATTATTCATTCAATAACAATCAATCATTCAATGGTTACCAATCAATCAAAATAAAGTCAATCATTCAAATTTATTCTTTCAGCCAATCAATTTCAAACACTGTGATTAGTCATAGTGTTCACTCTTTTTAATTATAAATCATGATTCAATAGAGCTCAATTCAATCTTTCAATCATTCTGAACCATTAAATCAAATTTAATCCATTAATACATTTTAAATCTTCAATCACATTCAATCAAAAAAATTCAAAGTTCAAAATCCAAGTTCAAACTTAAACCCTAAAGACTTTGGACTTTTCCCTTTTTCAGGGTGATTTTTAATTGAATCAAAACCTAGATAAAACCTTTAGAATAATGTTTGATCTTTCACATATTTATTAAACATACCCCTAGAGCTTACCTAATCATTTTGTAAGCTTACATGCCCTTCCAAACCTTAAAACCTAAAGCCTCTTCCCTATGTCCAAAACCCTAAAATATTTACCATTCATGCCACTCTATATGGAATCTTAATTCAAAAGCTTTGGAAACCTATGAAAATCTTTTAAACATGTACATAATCATCGTTACAATGATTTAAACCCATTTAGGTTTATGGTTGAACATGTTGACCTAGGTTAACCTAGTTTGACCAAACAAACCCTTAAACCCTAAAATCCTTTCATATGCATGAAGCATATTATAAACCTTTATTCAAGACCTAGGTTTAACCCCTAGGAATCCTATAATCATCATTGATTATGCATAGACCCAAAATGACCTATGGTTAATCTTGATTAATAATGACTAGCCACTTTGACTATTGAAGGACTCTTGAATATAAGCATTCATTCTTGCATATAAAATCAATTAAACCATGCCAAGATCGTCAAAATCTTCCAAACATTAAACCATAAATGCATGAACCTAATGAACCATTGGTGGACCATGGTTGACCATGGTTAACCAAACCCACATTCAACCTAAATTTGACCTAAATGAACCCTAAATGTAATTCAATGCTTGGAGACCATGGTTTGACCTACAATCACTTCCAACAGGTTTTGAATGTTATTTGAAATACATTAGACCCAATGTCAAAGGTTAGTCAAAAATTGGTTGACCACGTAATCTGCATTTTTTGTTTGCATGAATTTTAGAATATTATTAGTTTGGAAATTTAATATGTTTTATAAAAATAAAAACTATAAAAGAAATTGTACGGTAGATATTACTTTTGCCAGTTCACTTTCATTTGGCAAGATAATTTGTAGTAGTTTGTATAATTCATAATTAGCATTTCAAATTAGACTTGAGTATTATCCTCATGGGAATGATACTCAACTTATCATTTTATTGCTTTTTTGTGGCACGTACACTTACATACAAAGTAGTAATATGTATATCCTTTTATAATATTGTGTGGCCACTTCAAATGTTTTTGGCACCATTGTGAGGGAGATTTAAAAAAAATTTTAAAGTAATTTTGTGCAAGTTGATATTAGTTCTAAAAATTACTTATTAGTCTTGCTATTTTTTATTTCTTATACTATACAATTGCATATGCTTAACCCTTTTAGATTTACATCACCATCCTAGTATTGTTAGCATACCTATTAGCATTATTGTAAGTAAAAAAACAAGAAAATCTTGTGACATATGCACTTTGTTATGATATTGTATAATTGCATATGCTCTACCCTGTATAATTATTATGGCTAGCATACCAATAATTTCTAGTGGACTTCCAAAAGAATGAATCTTAATCAGGTTTCTAACATGCATGAATTAGATGTGTTGTCCATTTTAACCTTAAAGGTCATTTCCATTTTTAGGAAATTAGACAACTTAAGAGTTACTACAACCTCAGGAGCACATATGCCCCAAGAAGAACCAAAGTATGGAATACCTACTGACCCGAGCTCATGAGATGGAGAATCTTTAAATTTGATTAATATGAAGAATAACCTATATTTCAATACCTATAACCCGGAAGAATCATCCAATCTAAATTAGAATAATCAACAACCCAATCTTGTAGACATTTAGAATTCTCCTCCATAATAGAATTATGCCAACCCTATGAATAGTTATCCATCAAATTTTAATTCCAATAGCCAAAATAAGGATAAAAGGCAAATTTTAAATAATTTATTTTTAAAAATGGGAACCCAAATTCAAAGTTAAGGAACTTCCATTAGGAGCATAAAAAACTAGTTAGGGTAGTAATCCAATTCTTTGAATAATAAACCCTAAGGAACAATACCTAGTAACATAGAAATCAATCATAAGTCGAAGGGTAAGGAGCATTGTAAGGCCATTGAGCTTAGGAGAGGTAAAAAGTTAGAAAAGGTAGTGAGAAAAGATGAACATACTAAGGATGTCTCAATAGATGAAATGAGCAAGGAAACATCAATAGATCCCAACTTATCTCTAGAATAACCTAAACATTTTCCTGCATTAGATAATCCCATTAAAAAATTTATAGAGAGACCACCACGACAATTCCCATAGAGACTATAGAAATCAAACATGGATAGGAAATTCTCTAGATTTTTAGAGATCTTTAAGAAGTTGACCATCAACATGACTTTTTATTAAAGCCTTGGAGCCATTGCCAAGTTACATTAAGTATACATTAAGTCTATGAAGGATATCCTTACAAAGAATGGGAAGTTAGGTGATTATGAGATTGCTTCTCTAACTAAAGAATGTAATGCAATCTTATATAGCAAACTTCCTATAAAGCTAAAGTGTCCTAGTAGCTTTACTATTCCTTCTTCTATAGGGGAGAAGTTTTATGGAAAGGCATTGCGTGATTTACGAGTGAGCATTAATCTCATGCATTTATCTATCCATGAGGCATAACTCATGACTATCACCTTATAATTAGCTGATTAATCATTAATTTAGCCTAAGTGGGTGATAGAGGATCTATTGGTCAATGTAGACAAGTTTATCTTACAAGAAGATTTCAATATGTTAATTATGGAAGGAGACAGGGAAATAGAAATTATTTTAGGAAGACCTTTTGTAGCCATTAGTAGGGCTATAATAGATATCCAAAAGAAAGAATTAACGATGAGTTAATATTTTGATGTCAATAAAATTCCCCTTTGACTATAGTGAGAAGCATTATTATAGAGTCAATGAAGTAGATAGCTAACTAGAGGATGCTTTAGATGGTATCTTGGACTAAGATGTGATGGATTAGATATTGATTGATGATGAGATAGAGTCTAGGAGTTATATTACTATTCTTTTAAGAGTTAAACATTTTCCTAAGAGGTATGAGACCTTAGATACTTCAGTGTTAGGTAGATCTTTAGAGCCATCTATTTTAGAGGCTCCCCCCTTATAGCTCAAATCATTTCCTAGACACCTTAAGTATGTATTTTTGGGAGATTCATCAACTTTACTAGTGATTATATCTGCTAATCTATATGAATTTAGAGAGAAAAAGTTGATGGGGTTCTTAGAGACCATAAAAAAGCTTTTGGGAGGACTATAGCTAATATTCATGGGATTATTAAGTCAGTGTGCTTGCGTAATATTTTAATGGATGAAGATTGTCAACCAAAGGCTAACCCACAGAAGAGGTAAATCCCTTTATGAAGGAAGTAGGGAAGAAAGAGATCTTTAATAGGTAACACATAGGTATCAATTATCATATTTATGATACTGATTAGGTTAGCCCAATTCACTCTGTGCCTAAGAAGGGAGAGTTAGCTGTAGTCAAGAATGGGAAGAATGAACTCAACCTAACTAGAATTGTGGCTCGGTGGAGGATTTGTATAAATTATAGGAAACTTAATAAAACCAATAGGAAGGACCATATTTTCTTGCTCTTTAAAGATAAATGATTGATAGATTAGTAAGGACCCCTCTCTATTATTTCTTAGATCATTATTAAGGTTACAATCATATTCTTATTGCCCTAAAAGACTAGGATAGAACTACCTTTATGAGTCCCTATGAACCTTAGTATTTAAAAGGATGCCCTTCAGATTGTGCAATGCCCTCACAACATTTCAATAATGCATGATGCCTATCTTCTCATATTTAATAGAGTAGGAAATTGAGATTTTTATAAATGATTTTTTAATCTTTGGAATAATGTTTGATGTTTGCTTAGATTATTTTAAACTTACTTTAAAAAGATGTGAGAAATATTACCTTATTCTCAATTAGGAAAAGTACCAGTTCATGGTTAAAGAAGATATTATCCTCGAACACAAAATCTCTGAGAGGTGTATGGAGGTTGATATGGTAAACATTCAAGTGATTGAGAATTTTCCAACTTCCACTTTTGTTAAGGGGGTCTAGAGTTCTTTAGGTCATGCTAGTTTTTATAGAAGGTTTATTAAAGATATTTTTACATTTACGAAAGCCCTATTTCATTTTCTTGAGAAGGATTTAACTCTTGAGTTTTATTAAGACTATTTAATTGTATTTAATTAACTTAAGAAGTGCTTATTTAAAGCACCTATAATCATTTCACGTTAATGGTCCTTCAACTTTCAAGTGATGTGCAATGCAAGTGATCATGCCATTAGAGTGGTTTTAGGGTAAGATTAGACAAGAAATTTCACATTATCTATTATGCTAGTAGAACTTTCAACAATGCACAAATTAATTACCGCAAAAATGAAAAAAAAATGCTAGAGATAGTCTTTATATTTGATAAATTTAGATTATATTTTATTGGCACCAAGGTTGTTATTTTTACTAATAACTATGTTAGTAAAAATATGTTAACTTATAAAGGTGCTAAACCAAGATTGGTTAGATGGATTTTCCTAATACAAAAGTTTGATGTAGAGATTTTATATATTAATGGATCTGAGAATCAGGTAGCCGATCATTTATTTAGATTAGAGAGGGATGAGCCTGTGTATAATAATTTTGACATTAATGAATTTTTCCTTGATGAGAAGCTATATGCATTACCTAACACTATTGTGCCTTAAGAAGTGGACATTGTTAACTACATTGTCAGTAGTATTATACCATTTGATATGTTATGGCACTAAAGGCGCAATGTTTTATAAGATGCTAAGTATTACTTTTGGTATGAGCTATATCATTTTTGGAGAAGTAGTGATAAAATCAATAGAAGGTGTGTGGCTTTAGAATAAACCCAAAGTATTATTAGCCAGTGTTATGACTCTGATTGAGCAGGATATTTTAGAGGATATAAAATGGCATCCAGAATTCTGCAATCTTGATTATATTGGCCTAACCTATTTAAGGATATCAAGGAATATGTTAAAAATGTGATAGATGTCAGAGGGTAGGTACCATTACAAAATTAAACGAAGTGCCCATGAATTTTATATTAAAAGTTGAGTTATTTGATGTTTGGGGGGGGGGGGGGGGGTAGAATTTAGGGGACCATTTATCAATCATTTAGTAATTAATATATTTTATGTATCTATATGGATAAAAGCTGGGGCTTGCTCCATGAATGATGCCCTCGTAGTTATGAAATTCTTGAAGAGAAATATTTTTCTAGATATAGAACACCTTAAGTAATCATTAATGCTAGGGTAGTCAGTTTTGTAATAGAAAAGTGGGAAACCTAATCTCCAAATTAGGAATTCCACACATAAAGAAACAACATATCACCCTCAAACTAATGGGAAAGCTAAAATTAGTACTAGGAAAACTAAGAAAATTTAAGAAAATACTGTGAACACAAATGAGAAGGATTGGTCTATTAGATTGGATGACACTTTATGGGCTTATAGGATTGCATTCAAGACTCTATTGGAATATCTCCCTATATATTGATTTTTGGAAAAGCTTGTCTCTTGCGAGTAGAATTAGAACTTTAGGATTTTTGGGTTGTAAAGAAATTGAATTTTAATATTAAGCATGTTAAGGAGAAGAAATTAATACAATTGATTGAACTAGAAGAGTATAGATTGGATGCATATGAAAATGCTAAGATTTATGAAGAGAAAAGTATGAAATGGCATGATCGTAGAATCATTTGGAAAAAAATTACACCTGGAATCATTAGGAAAGCATTTACACCTGGATAGGAGGTATTATTGTATAACTCTAGATTAAGATTATTTCTTAGGAAGTTGAAATCTAGGTTGTCAGGTCCATTCACTATCATTAGAGTTATCCTTACAGAGTTATAGAAATTTAGGATATAACAACTGTCTAGTCATTTAAAGTTAATAATTACATACTAAAGCCTTATCTGGCTGGGGACATAGACCAATCTAGGAGTATCATATAATTGGCACATCTTGAATAGTACTTAGAATAATCTAGTTGAAGATTATAAATTTAGCACTACGTAGGAGGAAAACCAAAGGATTGCATCTATTTGCTAATTTTTATAGATTATATTATGTGTTTATTTTTCCTTTCTTGTGTGTAATTTATTATATTTAAAATTTAGTATCCAAATAAAAAATGAAAAATAAAAATTTGGATTAGCACCATAGAGATACATTAGCCATCACCATAGTGCATAACTCTTCAGCGCTGCAATGTTGTAGCTTATACAACGCCGCAACACTATAAGATACTAGGTCACAATGATCTACCCATTTCATATAAAATTTAGATGTACCATTTTAATGCACAAGTGCACCTTCAATAGCATCAAATCTAAATCAGGAAGACAAAGAGGATGAAGAATAGGGAGAATTTCCTAATGGTTGTATTTTAGTTCTTATTTCTTATTTTTAATTTGATTTTTAGTATATAAAAATTTTTTAATGAAAATCAAAGGCTCCAAATTTTAATGCTTTGCAATTTTATTATTTATCTTAAAACATTCTATTGTAATTTTATGTTTAAGTTATTTAAAACTTATTATTACTTGAAATATAAAAACTTGAAATTTAAAATAAAAATAATTAATTAATTAACATATAAAATTTGGAAATTTACTAAATAAAGCAACTTAACTAACAACTAATCATTTCATTTAAATTAGTAATTCCTAATAAGTAAAACTTCTACAATTATTTAAATATCTAACTATTTATACCAGATCAATTGATTAAAGGATTAATGTGAATGAATAATTTATATTAATTTTAAGTCATCTATTAAGTGAGTATTTGTGGAATGAAACCTCTAATGAACCTTGGATAGAACTTAAAAGAGAGAGAGAGAGAGAGAGAGAGAGAGAGAGAGAGAGAGAGAGAGAGAGAGAGGAAAAAAGTGGAGGTAAAAGACAGGTATTCAAAATGATTATAGGGTATTTAATAATTGAAAATTAAAGATAAGTGAAAGTAAGAGAAAAAAATCTAAGTACTGGACTATCAAAAATTGGTATCTTCAATGTCCAACCCAGCTTATACAACTTAAAGAAGAACTATACTAAGATGAATTATTTGAATTATAGTACTTAAAGAAAGCTTATAGTATATATGATGAATTAACTAAATATGAAATTCCATTAATATCCAAAATCATAAACCTTAAGAAAGTTAGTCAAATTAGTCATATACACCTTAAGGAGTTTCATTTAGAAGGAATATTAATCAAAAATAAAAAGGGAGGATGTTATGAGTTTCTTTATAGAAAAATTTACAATCTATGTTAAAAGATACTTAAATTATTAATTTTTAAATTTCTAAACATTATATTCGAATAAAGAAAAAATAAGTTTTGATTTAAGTGCAACATGAATTACTTGGGGATAAGGAATGCTTCAAGTTTTGGGGGATAAGATAATGAAAAAAAAAAATTATACTCCAAATACAAATATTTTTATAAAAAAGATACCTCACTCTATCTTTTTCTTTTCTTTTTTGAAAAGATGTCAATTGCATTAAAAGAAAAGGCCAAATACAACCTACATGGTGATAGTAATACTATCACATTCCTCCTTTAACAAAGAAAAAAAGGAGGAATCTTTTTGTCACTAATATCATTCCATAAGAAATCATTAAAAAGAGCTAAGTTAGCATAGAAATCAGCTATTTATTACAATCTCTACTAGAATAATGAAATAAAACATCATTAAACTCCTTTAAGAATGAAAGCTCCTCCAAGAACCGATTTCCAATCAGCCGATTTGATTTACCGAAAGAGTTATGTAAAAATTTGATAATATTATAACTGTCACCTTCGATGATAATACCTTTAGCCTCTAATATCCAACTCTGGACAACTGATTTTAAAGAAGTAATAGATAAGAGCTCCACCTAAGCAATATCCCAATGCATACATTGAAGACCAAAAGCCAACAAAAATCTGCCTTTATTGTCTCTAAAAACTCCACCGATGCCTGCTTTATTAGATCTCAACAAAGTAGCATCAATATTTACCTTAATCCAATCGGGAGGAGGAAGGTGCCAATGATTGCAAAATAGCTTAGGAAGCTGATTAACACCCCAGCGTTCTGATATAAGGTTAAATTGATAAGAAGAAGCAATAAAGCTAATCACATTTGATGCAACAAAAGAAGGACTATCTTCAACACCTCCATGCTTAGCTTTATTTCTACTCTTCCAAGAGAAGTATAATAATGTACAATAGATGTTAGCCATAAATGTATTAGTGCAAGCTAACCTCTTCAACTAAGATTTGTAATCCACAAAGGAGAAGAATGCTGGTACAATAAACCCCCATGCATTCAGAACCTAAATAACTTAAAGAATCATCACAAAGTTGCCTGCAATATGATCATAATTTTTCAATTGCAAGACACCCTCTAGGACATACATTATTATCACATAACCTTCTCTGCTATAAGAAATTATTTGATGGAATAGCATTGTTACACAAACACCAAAACAATAACTCCCCCCAAGTATTAAGCTTCAATTTCTTTACCCACTTCTAATAATCATCATCCACCTCAACTTCAACCAAAGCCTGTAAAGCCATAGAAGCAATTATTTTACCAAAAAATTTGGATGTAAGCTCTAATCGATCCTGTATAAGCTCTGGAAAGATCTGAGTTTGAATAATCAACTCAATAAGGTCAATTCCAAAGTGTTGCATCAACCTGTCAATATTTCATCCTCCAGCTTAAAAGTTTGTGAAGGTTGTTAAACCTAATCAAACTGTCCCAAGGCTAACCAAGAGGGGGGTGAATTGGTTAACAAAAAAAAATTCTTAAAGTTTTTGAAAACTATTTCTAGAAAATTTAATTGATGATCCTAAAATTTGAAGTTATTTGAATATAATTATCACAAAAGAAATTCCAACCATAGTAATTTAAAGTGTAGAAAAATAAAATGCAAGAAAAAGTAAAGGAACAGAAGAACACCAAATTTTATAGTGATTCAGTCCAACTAGGCATACAGGTATTACAATAAATAATAGTGACTCTCCTTTTTCCCCCACAGCAAGGCATAGAAGTCCTTACAAACTCTCTTCCACCAATCTAGTGCAATAGATAACAGATGCTTTTTATAATCTCCAAGTGAGGGAAGTGTACCATCACATCCTTTTTCACTCCCCTGGTGAAGGCAGAGAATCATCGCCCTTTTTCACCCTCCTAGTGAAGGCAAAGAACCCTCATCCTTTTTCACCCTCCTGATGAAGGCAGAGAATCTTGTCATCTTTTTTCACCCTCCTAGTGAAGGTAGAGTACCTGATCTACTTTGGAAATATTATCTCTAGAGTCTTTAAAGAAGTAGAGGCAGAAGTATGAAGAAATAATAAGAGATCCTCGCCATTGGGCAACCTTGTGAATCCCTCACAATTTCCTCTTACAAGATCCCTCACTCTTCACTCTCAAACACTTTCCCAAACACACTCTCTTTTTCCACTCTAAAGAGAAATTCATAGCGGATCCTTTCGTAGACAGTTTCTAGGACTTACTTTATAAAAACCTCAAGAAAAAATAGTCAGAAAATTTAATTTCAAAGTCAAACGAAGTCAGATCGTATAGTACTATCATGGATCATCTGTACGAACAATTCAAAAATCCTGGCATGAACTGGTAAGAACTTCATTTCGTACACTGTCAATTGTCTATATGATTTTAGATCATCTGTATGAATAGTTCAAGTTCATCTGGAAGATATGGTATGATACATATTTCAAACACTGTTAATCGTATGTATGATTTTAGTTCGTCGAGATGAATAGTATGAGTTCGTCTGGATGATCTTGTAAGAACCAGATTTCATACACTGTCAGTCATCTATACAATTTTAGTTCATCTAGATGAGCAGTTAAATTTTCTCTGGATGATTTTATATTAACTGGATTTCATACACTATCAGTCGTCTAAACGAACTAACAGCGTACAGTATGAATAAGGTAAAAAATTCAATTTCAATTTTAATTTGTTTAACTCTCTCCCCTGTGTGAGTGCACAGTATCCAATTACAATCACGCTCTCTCAGACTCAAGAAAATAAAAATTTATAGACTTTATTACATAAAATTCTATTCTACTCTATCTTCAAGTCTTCAGCAGTCTAGAGTATGATTACCCTGAAATGTTAGTACACATAAAAAGAAATAGAAATATATCCAATATATATCAGGAGAAATAATAATTATTAGAATAATAATATTTTATTATCATCAAAAACTCCCATAACATAGAACTCAATTTTGATTTCTAAGTTACAACACAGCCGAAATAAAGAAATCCAGGAAAACTGCATCATCTTCAAATTCAGCAATAAAAGTGGGCCACTTATCCAAACTTCTATAAAGAATCCAAATATCTCTTAGGACATTAATAGAAGAAGCTGACAAAATTCTCTATCTCACAATATTCTGTAGATACTTTACTCCATCCAGAATTAATTTACAAGCAGATGAAGTAAACCTCTTTGGCTCCATATTCCAAAATTTTTCACCATACTTAGCAATTAAGATTCTATTCAATAGTGAACCAGCATTAATAATAAGATTCCAAGTAAATCTCACCCTCAATAGACCTATCTTGGGTGTAGCTAAATAAAGACCACGACCTCCCTTCTCCTTTGATCTACACAAAGTCTCCTAAGAAATATAATGAATACCATGCTCACCATTATGCTTTTTTTCCAAATGGAATTTCTACACATTTTATCAAAATCTTTCAAAATGCTCTAAGGAACCAAACAATGAGATGCAAGAAATAATGGAAGAGAAAGAAAGACAGTTTTAACAAGAACAATCCTGCCAGCTAAGGAAATAAATCTATTCCCCCAAATATTCAATCTAGTTAAAGCTTTCTCCGTCAAGTGCTAAAAATCTGACTTCACAAGCCTTCACAAGCCTTCCAAGATAGTCCAACTCCTTCACAACTTTAAAACCCAACATTTTTTAGATTCATTTCCTTCTTCTCCTATTGATAGAATTACCAAAAATAATAGACAATTTTTGTGAATTAATTGTTTGATCGGACTAGTTACAATAGTCCAATAAAATCTTCCTTATCTTCTTAACATTTTTAGAAATAGCATCCAAAAATGATAATATATCATTTGCATGCAACAAGTAAGAAATTCTCTGTGCATTTGAAGAAATTTTAATCCCCACATTTTTGGCTTTTTGAGCAAATGCATTAGAAAGTAGTTGAGAGAAAATAATAAATAAAAAGGGAGATAGCGAACATCCTTGCCGAAAACAACTTCTCGCCTCTATCCACTTGGAATTACAACCATTGATCATAATTGAGAACATAGCATCCACTACACATTCTATTATCAGATTTGAAAATTTATCCAAAAATCCAAAGTAATCCAAAACTTGTTTTAAGGTAGACCAACACATATTGTTGTATGCTTGCTCCATATCAACCTTAATGGCCAAAAAACCTTTTTTTAGCTTTAGAAAATCTAATTTTATTAAAGACTTCATGAGCCAATAGAATGTGATCCAAGATAGACCTCCCTCTGGTGAAAGCCACTTATTCCTCATATATGATTTTTGGAATGATTAGGAGTAATCTATTCAACCAAACTTTTGCCACAATTTTATATATTCATTTGCATAGACTGATCGGCCGATAATTTGATGAAACCATAGGATTCTTTACTTTAGGAATTAAAATAACAAAAGTCTCCTTCCATTTAGATGACATCTTCCCTGAAGTGAAAAATTGATTTATAGACTTGCAAAAGTCTCCACTAATTATATTCCAGTAAGCTTTAATAAAAGAATGAGAAATACAGTCAATGCCCGGAGATACATTAGTCCCAAAGTTATTAATAACCTCCAACACTTCTTTCATAGAGAAATCAACCACTAGTAATCTCTTGTCTTCCTCCTGAAGCTTACAAGAAGGAATCGGCCAATTACTCAGAATACACTTCCTATCTCTCTACTCATCAAAGAAGTAGTTGAAAAAAACTTCTTCAATG
This sequence comes from Dendrobium chrysotoxum, assembly GCA_019925795.1. Lineage (NCBI taxonomy): Eukaryota > Viridiplantae > Streptophyta > Magnoliopsida > Asparagales > Orchidaceae > Dendrobium > Dendrobium chrysotoxum. The sequence goes on from CM034302.1 coordinate 56,517,118, forward strand.
CCCTTCTAATCTTCGACCCTAACTTCGTGCACATTCTTTACATGATTAATCCAATTCACATTCCTTCTAGTAGTAGCAAAACCAAGAAAAAAAATTGAATTAGAATGCCCGTCCGTAATCCATCGGGCTCTGCATCTTTGTCTCCATCACGTGTTCTACCGAGCCAAATGCACATTCAGCTCACTAACTTTTGATCTTAACAGCAACATATTTTCATCAGATAGAAAACCATTATCCACCTCCTCCCCTTAAAGCTGCAGTACTTCCTTTTTTAGATTTTACTTCTAGGATAAGAAATTCCTCAATTTTTATGATTGTGAAGTTTCTCATGCAAATAACACATATAATGAATACCACCATGGTTATTTCCTTAATCCAGCCGTCAGCTGAGACGTTTGAGCTATTTGATGACATAATTTTATTATGCAAGGTGAAAATTATTTATCAAGGTCTTCGAGAGATTAAAAAAGAAGAAAAAAAGAGAAATTCCTTAATTTAGCATTACTCCAAAAAAATAAGGATTTCAAAGTTCTTCTGCATTTTTTATTTAAAATATGGGCTGCATCTCCCTCAGCCATAATGGTAGTCACACCAGGATAAGAGATCCAAATATCATCAAACTTTAATAAATTATTCTTCCTCTCAAATGAGTTAAAGATCTTCAAGACAATTGGACGATGGTCCGAAGCAAACCTAGCAAGGTGCCTTACAACAACTACATGAAGTTTCTCTAAGGCCAAGGAATTCAATAAGCACCTATCCAATCTTTCCAAAATACGACCACTCCAAATTTTGTTATTACACCAAATGAATTTAGGGCCCACCAACCCCCCTTCATGAAAATCATTATTATTCATAAACATCTTCATTTCTTTAGGACCTTGAGAGAAAAAAAAATTTTCCCACCCCTCTTATCCACTTGAGAAAGAAGATAATTAAAATCACCACCCACTACCAAAGGAATGATTCTATGATAGAATTACTGAAGGCAATCCCACAACTCTCTTCTCTTACACACCTCCTTGCTGCCATAAACTGACGAAACCATCCACACTTCTTTATTAAAAATATTTAGATCACCAACAACACATTGGGATGAAGCATGCAAAATAGAGAACGAAGCCAAATAGGCTCTCCACATAACCATAATCCCTCCAGACAAACCTTCAACGAGAAAGAGGAAGAAATCCCACTCAACACCCATTATTTTATTAAACTCCACTCTATCCAAAGAAAAAAATTTTGTCTCCATAATTCCCACAAAAACCACATCCATATCTTTCACAAATTCTTTTAAATAAAGAGTGGCTTCCCTTTTCCTAGCCCCTCTATAATTCCAGAATGCTATGGAACTCATTAAAGAACCACAGGGAAAGAGCTCCCACCCTTACTTGTACTCAAATCTACAATCTTTCTATTACGAGAAAGGATTCTAACTGGCCCTAGGAACTTAACTTCCTTGGACAGCTTAGTCTTAGTTGCACCCGAGCTGCTATCAACCTCCTTGCTTTTAATTACCTCCCCAAAAACAACTGAATTACTGAGCCCCAGACTTCCTTTACCATCTTCAACTTCCAAATTACTCCTACATATCTTAGCATCACTGGCTAACTCAATACAATTCTCCTCCAGTACTACAATAGATATTGCTTCATTGTCACACCCATTTAAAGCATAAAATTTTGTTAAGGCAGTGGGAATAACAACAGAGATAGAACTTGATTTCAAACCAACTCCTATTGAGAGAAAAGACACTTCCCTATCAACAATCTCTCCTTCCTCCAGCACAGCATCAGCACCAATAATATCCTCCTCTCCCTCAATGACTGCTTCCACCCAACCAATGTAAAGCTCCAAACCTCCATCAGCCTTTAAACTGGAAAAACCATTATCACCAGATAAAGGATATTATGCATCAATAGTCTTTACAATATTTTCCTTCACCGATACCTTTTTAGAGTAATTTCTCACATTTTTCATTCTGACCACCTTTTGACCAATAAAAGTTTGCTTAGGTTTAAAAGCTCCCTTCTTCCTTCCATAGTTGACATGCACCCAAGGTCCATATGAGTTATTATTATTAGTTTGAGTATTAACCTACCTGCCATGCTCAAATTTACTACCCTCAGCCTCTGGGTCCCTGACCTGACCCGGTCTATCCAGGAAAACATTACTCACATGACCAATTCTAGCACATTCATAACAAAAAGTAGAAATCTTCTCATATTCTACTTTTTGGAAGAATCGACCATACATTGCTTCCACCCAAACTCCTAAAGGAAGTTTGTCCTCTAACAAAACTCACACACAAACTCTTGCAAATTCACGCCTTCTCCATTGAAACATATTTCCATCTAACATAATTGGCTTCCCCACTTTAGAGGCTATTCCAGTCACATTTTTCTCATCCCAACAGTGCAAGGGAAGATGAGGCATTCTTATCCATATCGAAGATGATAAACCCTTCATGGAAGAAGGAGAAAAATTAGGGGACCACTTATCAAGGCCAATAATGTGACCATTCACATACCAAGGCCCTTTAGAGAGAACTGATTCCATAGCTTCAACTGAACGGAATGAACACAACAACCATCCTTTTCTCAAAATAGTCAAGTGAAACAGGCCCAAATTCACCCATTGCCACCTTAATTTAGAAGCAATAATATGAAAAGGTAGCTCTTTGCCAACCACCTTCACAACCACAGCAAACTGTAACCTATTAACATTTGCCATTTCATTATCATTTTTTAATCTCACTGCACCATCTTTAGTGTAACAAGCTTCCCCAGCCTCAAAATTAATCCTTATGAAAGGACATTTTGACCACAGTTTAATCGCAACATTATTTACGATAGGATTAGAAATAGTTTCCCTAATCCCAATCGAATCATCCATGACCTCTTTCTCATTGTTAGGCACATTCACAACATTCGAGTTCACCACCGAAGTTAATTTGTTATGGAAAAGATCTGAATCCAATCCAAAAATAGAATTATAATTACCAAATCTATTGATGAAGATCTCCATGCCTGATGAAGATGCTTCAAAATCATCGAACTAAGAGGGAACTATAGACTGTAAACTTGCATTCCCTAAAGGACGAGGTGTTTTGAAGCCTACCTCTTGAATCACATCCTTACCTTTATGTTTAATCATCTTCAAATTCTTCATCTCAGGATGAACATTTTCTATACTTACAAGTGAACATCCCTTCACTGGCTTTTGAAAATCTCCATCTAAGGAACCCCTCCTACCAATATTAGGACGATCACCCATATTTCCATTGAAGCTACGAACACCAACTTGCGAAAGAACCACCAAACTAATGCCGGCCATCTACCGCCATTCCAGAACCTCCTGCTAGAAAAGTGGAAATCAAAATGAAAATTTGAAATTGGACATTCTCTCTCTAAGTAGGACTTTCTCACTCTATCTTTTAGTGCAGGAAATGATTGAAACATGAATTAAGATTTAAACAAGTGTCGGGGTGCCGCTAACTAGAGTGCTACAGTGCCACACAAACTAGCATTGGAGCACTATAAATAGTGTCACGATGGTGAAAATTTGGTTTGAAGATAGAAATCAAGGTGCTAAGACGCCATGAAAAAAGCTCCATAGTGCTATATCACCACCGCAGTACCACGACTGTGATAGTTAATGACACTTGCACCAATGAACCAAAGCAATGATACATAAACTAAGTGATGATATGAAAACTAACACATTAATTCAATTCAATGCTGCAGCATATTAAAAAGTAGAGCTGCATCACTTAAAACACTATGTACCATATAAGTCAATGTTATAGTGCCAGAGCAGATATTTCTTGAAACCTGTAAATAGGTGGCTCAATCCTCATGTAAGGGGGTTTATTATAGGAGAGTGTAGACAATGATAGTACTTTTTTTTCATGTGTGTTATAAGTGTGTGAGAGAAAATGGTAATATTGAGAGTTTTGATAAAGGGACCAGATATTACTAGATCTGATTTCTTGTAGCCTCCCTTGACGATAGTAGTTCTATCCCTTTAACTTCTAAACTTGATTCCTATTTTAATGTGTAGAAAAATAGTTACTACTTTTTAATTTCAAGCATGTTCAATGATAAAAAATACTTTTCTAAATTGATGGAAATTTTATTTTGAGCATCAAAGAATAGTTAGATGTATTAGAAATGTTATGTTATCTTTCATTTTTTAGGCTTAATTTAATTGTATAGTTGGCCACTCACTTTTTAAAATCCAATGTGATCTACTACCACAATGAATGTGTAGTGGAATCAATAAATGAAATTTAAGTAAGTGTTAATTAGACCGAGATATAGTCTAATCTAATATTTGGGATTCTAAGTTGATGTTTAAAAATGCAACAATAGTCAAAATATGGGTAAACTAGATAGAGGTAAGAGATTATTATTGCTCTAATCCATATTAACATATTATAATCTGTATCTTGATTTGCATGAAATTAAAAACATTATTAGTTTGGAAATTTTATATATTTTATAAAAATAAAAATTCCAAAAGAAATAATAAGGTAGATTTTACTTTTTTTTAGCTCACTTTATTTGGCAAGGTAACTTGTAGTGTTTTGCATAATTGGTAATTACCTTTCAAATTATACTTAAGTCAAATCCTCACAAGAATGATACTCTACTTATCATGATATTACATTGTTATGACATGTACACTTATATACAAAGCTGTAATCTGTATATCATTTTATAATATTGTGTGGTCTCATCACTTTCATTTTAGTTTAAATTTAAAAGCTAAAAGAGCAAAGGAGTAGAAAGATAGAACCAAGAAATCTCTGCTGCACATAATTTCTCCCAACTCCACATGCGCACTCTCCCACACTAAAACCACCAAGAAAAGATAGAAAAAATAGAGTGAATTAGTGTTACTACAATAAACTCTGTAATAAAAAATTAATTTTCTCTCTTCATAACACTATGGCCTTGCAAAGAAGGGCTCTACAATGCTACCTTCTCTACCTCAAGAATAAATATTTTCTCCCTTTTGGCCTTCCGTTGCTGACTTTGGTGGTGCTATGACTTTAAACACTCTGTTTGACACCATATTTTTTCCCATAGCGCAGTGATCCCTAGTTGTATGGAACCAAGATGTTGCACTAAATTTCCTTTATATTATACTACATTTTGTGAATTTATTGCACAAAAATAATAACTTAAGTATATTTCATTAAAAAAATCACTATTTAAACACTATTATTTCAAACTAATCAAAATCCCCCAAACTTAACTCATTACTTGTCCTCAACTAATTCGGATGTACACTAAGGTCTTTCCTCATTTTGTTAACTCTTAATATTTCAAAATTGATTTCAATAGATTTTAATAATAATAATACTTAGCTAGTACATAAATTATAAATAATAAATTTAGGATGACCAATAATATCCTAATATTTTACCTTTGTTAAAATTCTTTTGAAATTGAACTCGTATATATAGTTGTGAATTTTAACTAACTTTAGTAGGTTTTAATTAATTCAAGTCTTAAGGATTTTTCAAATTATTTATTTTAACTAGATATAATTTAGGATTCCTGGTTTCACATAATTCCATCTATTATCTTTAGGGTTGAACTTCTTAAGATTCCTAGTTTTGTATTTGGTTGCTTGTTGGGTGGGTGGGTATGTACTGGCTTGGATGTATGTGTGGGGTCTCGGTATCAATTTGCCAGAGGCTGTTCTCAATTGTAGGAATTGGCTTCTTGTTTATTTGCTTTCTCATTCCTTAATGGTAAGCTTCAGCTCTTATTGTGACAGGTCCAATATCATGTATTGGCTGATTCTATTCTCTGTGTTCCAGAGTTATTATAGTCTAGATTTCCATTTTAGTATTTTAGTTATAGGTACTGATTATTTATGGATTCAGGTTATTCTCAATTGTAATTGGTACTGGACTCTAATATCCTTTTAAGTTAATTCTCATTATTACTTGACCATTCTGTTATGTGAGCTCAAGGTTTCCAAGAAGGTTTTTTTGATCGCCATAAACAAGGGGATATTCATTAATTCAGTTCGGAAGTATTTCATCTATACTTACTTAATTTTGCATTGGTCTAAACGGATTACCTATTATAATATTTCTTGGTTTTTACTATTGCTATTATGCTTGTTTCTTTTTTGCACTCATTTTCTCTTGCAGGTGTTGTGGAAGGAGGTAATTTTGGACAAAGTTGCTATTTTTTGCAGGTAGTTTGTGCTAAATTCCTTATCTCTGATCTTCCTTTTTTGGGTGTTGCCTATTACAACCCTAGATTGTTATTATGTGATTTGGTAATTCTTAGTATTGGGGACCATCGGCTCTTAGGTTTTATTTTGATTTTTGTTGCAGCTCTTTCGAGCATTAGCGAGCTGAAGGTCCCCTTTAAGGACCTTATAACCTCCTTTTTATTTAACGTGTAGGCCCCTCTACGGATTCCCCTCTCCCCCCCCCCCCCCAAAAAAAAAAAAAAGGTAATAGAAGAAGCAAAATGGATACCAATTTTTATTTGTCAATACTTAGTATCTATTTTTCTTTTTTCCTTTTTTTTTTTTCCTTTTTCTTATTTTCATTTTCTTTTCTTATTTTCTTTATTTTTCACTCACAACACTTTTGTCAGCTAAGTGCATCTTAATGATTTTAAATATCCATTAGTCCTTCCATTCAAAATTAATGCAACTAAAAGTATATTGAATTTTTTTATACTTCAATTAATACTCACCTAAATTATATTATAATAATAAAGTAAGTCTTCAAATCCTTAATTTCATGGTTAATTAACCCAAGGAAATATCAAAGCGGTGCTTAATAAGTTTAGAATTTTTCTTTATTGAAAATTTTAACACTCATAAAATTATCAGTTATTATTAATTTAATTTAATTTATTATTTTTTATGCACTTCCAAGTTCAAATTATTATCTATTTACTATATAATTTTAAAATTAAAGTTAAACAAAAAATAAAAAAGTAATTAAATAAAAATGGAAACAAATCAAAATAAAGGACACCCCTTATAATTTTATTCTTCCTCTTCTTCTTATGATATTTTACTGCAGCCGATAAGCTAGGGCTACTTTAAGGTGAGAAAGATGGAGTTGTAAGAAAATAGGCATGGTTTGGACAAATATTGAGCTGGTAGTTTTAAATATTTAAGAAAGGGTTGAGTTAAACTAAGCATAGAACTAGAACTATCATTACTGCTAATCCAAAAATAGCCCATAACATGGCTCGTTCCCTACTGCCATTATCTTTACTTCTCAAAAGTTTACAAAATCACTTGAATTTTGTCCCTTAAATTAGACATTTGGTCCCCTAGAGTATGAGGGTTCTAATCCTAAACTAGCTAGGTTGGCAACGAAAGCCGGGGATGGAAAACCCCCTACCAGGTTCCCTAAAAAACTACTTAAGGAATAAGATTTTATTTTTTGTTAGAGCAACACTAATGAAGGTCTACTCCTTCCCATGATCTCCTATGACTCCTAATTGGGCACACAGAGTATAAATAAGAGATGCATGGCCAAACCCTACAGAGGTGGAAACCTTAATTATGTACAAAATAGACTGATAAGTTATTTTTCATTTCTCATCTCTACATGCTCTGGCGACTTCTTAGTGATTTTATGGCATCTCTGAATGCCTGCTTCATCCTCTCATAGTGGAGGATTTTTGCTTTATTTTTCAGCCATTTTTTTGGGTTGGTTCCTTCAATGCTTTTCATGTTTTATTTTCTTGCATTTCCCTTTTTTGTTCCATTTTTCATTCGATGGAGACTCTATCATCATCTAAACCTTGAATTTCTTATAAACCTATAGATACGGTTAAATTGGTGGGTTTATCTGGTGTGTTTGGTAATAGTAACTCGTCGTCTTTTAAGGATGTGGTTGCTGGAGGGTCTCCTTCCTCTTGCACCAAATTTGATTTAGTTCAAACAACTTTTAAAGGCATTCCTGCTCTGATGTTTGATTAAAGCGTGATTACTAGTTGGTTTCTCCCTTTGAGTTCACATTAGCTGGCAAATTTGTGTTATGTCACCCAAATCTTGATACCATTCATATGTTTTTTGTCAATATGAAACTTTCTAGAACCTTCTCAATTGAGCTTTTGGATCAATGTCATATTGTTATACAACTTTTGAATGATTTAGATTATAGTCGGATATTTTCTCAAAGAGCTTATTACATTCAATCTGTCCAAATGCGATTGCTCAAATGGACACCTCTCTTTGATATTAAGGAAGAATCGCCTATTGCTCCTATTTGGATTTCATTTTTGAACTTGAGGCTGCATATATTTAACTCCCCAATTTTATTTGTTATAGCTTCAATTTATGGTAGATCCTTGCAAATAAACCAGGCTAGGGCCTTTATTTCTCATCTGTCTATAGCTCAAATTTTGGTTGAGATGGATATTTCTAAAAAAACATCTTAAGGAAGAATGGATGGGTCTTGAGAAATTTGGGTATCTACAAAAAGGTGAATTTGAAAATTTTCCCATTGTTCGTAATCATTATAGAATGCATGGGCATAGTATTATGGAATGCTTTATTTTGCATCAACACCTTCAAAAACAAAAAGAATTAGTGAAAGAATCAAAAGGAAATGATATGGTGACTACTTTACCTCTTGTGGATACTAATCCTGTACGGGAACTTAATATGGCAATTGAGAGTAATCTTGCTGTTAAGGGATTAGAGCATGGACTGTAAGCTAGTGTGGTAAATGTTAACATTGAAGCTCGTGGCTTTGTAGATCTGGATCATACCAAGAAGCTAAATGAATTTCCTAACAATACCATAGATCCAACTATCAAGGGAGTGGAAAATGCTTCTTATATCTCTATGCTAACTAATCAATGACAAGTTTTTAATGTTGTCAACAATTTAGATGAGCAAATGGTTATTATTTTTTCTGAACACAACAATACTTTAACCTCATTACAATTGCCTTTTTGTACTAATAAAAATGACTGAATTTGATTTAGTTGTTAATAATCTTGAATGTGCTAATCAAGCTATAACTGACCCCTCCTTCACTGATCAAGAAAATATGGAAGAAGGAGAATCTGTTCAACACAACATAGAAGAAGGGGAGCTTATTCAAGATGAAATGGAGGAATGTGAATATATTCATCCCAATGATTTGGGTAATGGTAGTAAGGATTCTCCAACTTGTATATATAATGCTAATAACTATTCTGCTTATGGAAATTATGATTTTGCTTCTAAAAGTATCACCAATGAGGCAAGCATGTTGGAAAATGATAATGAATTCATTAAAGTGCAATGTAGGAAGAATAGGAAAAGTAAACAATTTAATTTTGTAACCTCCTAGAAGTACCCATTCTCAAAGTTATGGTAAGTTACAATTTAATGATTAAGTCTATTATTTAGACTGTTTGGGGCATTGGTTTCCCTTCCACTAGAATTAGGGTTAAGAACATATGTTATCTTCATAATGTTTAAATTTTAGTTTTGCTTGAACCATTTATCGCTACTATTAAGTTAGATAATACAACACAATTTTTGGGTTTCAATCATGCTATGGCTAATTCGTCTAATAAAATTTGGGTCTTATGGAAAGATCTTGTTGCTATTGAAGTTGTTGGTGAATTCTCTCAAGTCATTCATTATAATGTTGAATTTATGTAGATTAAATGTTATGCCACTTTTGTGTATGCTTCATCTTCTCGTATTTTAGAAAGTATCTTTAGGAACAAGCTAATTTTCATGATTTAATTAATTTATCGTGGTTGGTTGGTGGAGAATTTAATACTATATCTACTCCTATTGAAAGACTTGGCAGTTCTAACTCTATCTATCATTCTATAGAGGATTTTAATAATATGATAAGGATTGTAATTTAGTTGGCATTAGTTTCACTGGTAATTCTCTTACTTGGAATCATGGCAATTCATGGCAACATTTTGGATCGCGTACTTTTTAATGATGTTTGGATTAATTCTTATAATAATACTATTGTGGAACACCTGAGTAGAACCTTTTCTGACTATTCTCTTCTTCTCTTTGGTACTATGATGTGGCACGATGGTCCAAATCCCAATTTTAGATTTCAAAATGTGGTTATTTGATAATTCTTTTCTGTACATGGTCCAGGACAATTGGCATTCTCCTTTGCATCCTGATAACTCTATTTTGGGCATGAATAGATTGTGGCTCAAACTTAAAAGGTTAAAGTATAAAATTAATTGGTGGAATAAGAATGTTTTCAAAAATATTTTCATTAATACTTTGGCTACTAAGGAGAAAGTTAATTCTATTGAGCACAATTGTCAACTTGATCCCTATGATGATAATTTTTGTCTTCTTCAAGATGCTAAAATTTACCTTTTCAATTTACAAGCTCAAAAGTGCTGAACGCATTTTTGTATGAGGTCATTAGGATCCAATCCAGGTTCCAGATTGACCCTGACCCTAGATTAGTCTAGCTTCCAAACCAATCCAGGCCTTAGGATCTATCTAGATCCTAGGATAATTCTAGACCCCATACCCTATGACTTCTAGACTCTGGGATTCTCCTAAATATTAAGCCATAGGATCTATCCAGGATCTAGATCAATTTAGACCCTAGGATCAATTCATATCTTTGATCACTCCATACCCTAGATTAATCCATACCTCAAGTCAATCCAGATCTCCAACCAATTCAAACTTCAGAGATAATCCTGATCTTCAATTAACCCAAACTTAATCATTCCAACATCCTATCAAACTTCAATCTCATCCATTCATTTATAATCATCCCATTGATTATGAATGATGTGGATGATTCAAATCCAATTATTCAAATCAAAAGTCCAATTCAAATCCAGAAATCTAGAATCAAATCCAAGGGTAAGGGCTCAGGTCCTAAAAGCCTTTTCCAATAAATTTTCTAACACTTTAAACCCTAGCAAAATGACCTCTAGTTTAGATTCTATCAATTTCATATTAATAGGACATGACTCTAGAGGCAACCCTCCAAATTTGAGCCCATTCTAAGGTCTCTAACCCCAAAAATTAAATTAAAATCCAAAGGCTATAAAACCTTTAAATATTTATGGCCTGTGCCATTGGACCTACCACCCAGTATTGGAGCCTTCTCCAAACCTTCTAATCACATCCAAACCTTCAATCCTGACATATTAAGCATTAATCCACATTTTGATGGACTCACTTTGACCCCAGTTGACTAGGGCTTCAAAATGACCAAAATATCCCTTAGGGGTGTGAACAGTCACCTTGGATCAAATGATCTCCAAATTGAATGTAACAACTTCTAGCAAGTTTCAAATGTTAAACTAAACCTATTGGACCTAGACTCAGACCTAGTTTAACCTAATTGACTAAGTCAATCTAGGTTGACCTAAAGGCACATTAAGGGCCCAAATAGGTATTTTGACCTAATTGACCTCCCCAGATCTTGGGGCCACCTCTACTGGTCTCTAAATGTAATTTCAAATCTATTAACCCCAATTCTAACTCCTGGGTCAACTTGGTTCACTAAGTTAACCAGGATTGACCCAATGACCTATTAAGGGCCCAAATAGGAGGTTTTGACTCAGATGACCAATCTGACCTTTGAAATCACCTCCACTAGACCCCATTTATTATTTCAAACCTGTTGAGCTTGGACCCACCCCCTAGGTCAACCTGGTTGACCAAGTTAACCAAGGTTGACCCAGGTGTTCCTTAAGGATCTAAATGGGTTATTTCAACCCATTTAATTTAACCAAAGACTTTAAGCTCTCAAACCCATCTCAAAACTTGAGTTAAATCCACTCAAACTTATTTGAAGTCAAATCACCCTTAGTTTGACCTGGTCAAATCTAACCTATGGTCAAACCTTGCTTTCTATGTGTTCATGCATTCCAAATTCAGTCCTATTGCCTAGGATTCTTCAAAATCATTTCATTTGATGCCTTGAGTATACCTTAGCTTACATGGAGTCAAGCCATAATCAACTTGACCAAGTCAACCAATTTTGACTTAATCAAATCCACTTAAAATCCTATACACTATTTCAAAGTTCAACTCCATAGCCTTAGGCTTCTTCCAAACCAACCCAACCAGCTCAAACCCACTCCTCCATGCCACTTCATTATCCATGTTGACTGGTTGACTGGTCATCTCAGTCGACAAGTCTCCAAATGAGTTTAAGAGGCTTCAAATGGTCAACTCTCATAGCCTAGGAAAATCCCACTTAAAGCGAGTTGGTTAGGGTTTTTAAAAGAGAAATAAAGCTCTCTAACTCACTTCTAAACTAGGCCCAAGCCCTGGTTTAACCAAAAGAAGGAAGAATGGTCCCCTCCACCTCAAAAGGCAACCAATGGCAATGAGGCCATTCCAGCCCATACCCCCTGCTGCCCAATGGCTTGGGACACCTGTCCAGCATCCAAGGGAGGCCTCTGATGCATCAGGGTTATCCCTTTTCTTCCAGGTCATTTTGAATAGGGTGAAAGATCCTTGGGAGCTCTCATTGAAACATTAGCTTTCTCTCTCTATTCAAGCTCTCCCAGGCTGAGCCTCCAGCTCTCTCGTGCTCCAGGCTTCTCCCACATTCATTCCAGATCAAACCCCACTGCTAAAACCTTACCGGTGATGATCCTCCGATGAACTAAAGCCTTAATCCCCCCAAGCCGGTTTGATGTTGATCTAGACATCCTTGAGCCAAGGTTTCTTCTACAAATCTAAGCGAGGATAATCTACAAGCTCAACCAAATCGAGATCCTGAAGTTCTAATGGTAAGATCTCTTCAAAACCCTTACCCTAGGTCATATAGCTCAAAGTAAAATAGCTTTCAGTATCATGCATTTTAAGCCATATCAAAGTTTTCCCATGATTTCTGTTCGACTAGGCTACCTAGGTTCAAAGTTTAGTTAAGTTTGGTTCACCGGGTCGAGAGAATAAGATGAAAAACTTAATCAAAGTTTTGTTTGTAATGTTCTCTAACTGTGTGCTTTTGGGACCGTTGATCGTGCGATCAATGGTCTAGATCGAGGCCTTCCATGGTTTTTTCTGACTGCGCGGTCGTTTCTGCGATTCCATCCTTCGTCCAGCTCGATTAGAGCCAATGAATTAAACAACGGGGCATTAGATGACCGACGACGCGTGCTAACACGGACAAGTCAAAACTGCGTATTGTAAGCTGCGCCACCGCCATCTGATGATTGGCATTTAATGCCCTGCCGCCACTGCCGCTTTAACCCGCCAATCAAAGAGTGCCACACGTCTAGCCGTCGCCAGATTTTACTTAAATGTTTTTTTAATTAATTTTAATCAATTTTATTTCAAAAAATCATAAAAAATTCTTTTTTATCCAAAAAATTAATTTAAAATATCAAATAGCTTAGAATTTAAAAACTTTACTTCAAAAATAAAATCAATATAAAATATTATAAACATTTTAAATTATTAAAAATATTAAATATTTGATATTCTTAAATAAGTTTAATTAAAAATAATCTATTTAATTTGAAAAGAAATTTATTTATTTTTAAATATTCAAAGGTGATATTTAAAATATTTATATTAGAATTTAATTTAAATTTAAAATATATTCCTTCAAATCAATTAAATAATTTCCATCTCTTAATATTTAATTAAATTAAAATTAATATTTAATTCTAATTTTAACTTAATTATTTTGAATTCAAAATGTTTTTTTAAGTATTTTAATTAAATTACTAAACATATTTTAAATATTTGAAAATTAAAAAAAAAAATTAAATAAAAATTTTTAAGTCAAGTACTTGAGATGATATAAATAATTTATATTATTTAATTATCTAAATAATTAATTGATATTTAATTAATTAAATATTAAATATTTTTAAAATTAAAAGTTTCACACAAAAATATTTTAAATAATTAAATAATTATATTAAAAAATATTAATTTGAAATTAAAATTAATTTAAAATATATTTCATATTTTAAATAACTTCTTATTAATAAAACCTTTAAATATTTAACTAATGTTTAATTTAAGTTAAATTAAGATAATTTAAAAAAATTCAAATAAGATTATTTTAAATAATTTCAAATTCTAGAAAACAATTAAGATTTAATTAAATTTAATTTAAGAATTACTTTAATTATTAAATAATGTTGAATTAATTTAAATACCTTTACTTACTAAAAACTTTTAAATTCATAAGAAATTCAAATTAAATCACAAAAATATAAATAATACCTTGAAATTTCCAAAAAATCAATAATTTTAATTTAAAATTATTTTCAAAATTAAAATCTTAATGAATATTAAATAATCTTACTTATTCAATTATTTTAATATTTAATTAGTATTTAATTAATATTTTATTAAATATTTTCAAAATTTAAAATTTAATGTTAAATTATTATCTTAAGTAATCAGAGGACCTCTCAATTAACTTTAAAATTATTTTTGATGATATTTTGAATTATTCTATTTTAAAAGTTTATATTATTACATATATGTCTACATATATATATATATATATATATATATATATTCAAAATTTATTTTAAAACTATATGTATTTAAATCCTCATATGATTGGGAGGTCCCTTGAAATTTTAGATATGGTTGAGCTTATATGGATAGAAATCATAAGGAGAATTAGTGGATAGTTATATTCCAATTATTCACTAATCAAGTTATTATTTATATTAATTATTTTTCAATTCTTTACATGCTTAGGGTGCACACACTCGCACTAAGCTTAGGCTCTCCTAGATTTTGGTCTTGATTATGTTATGTGTGTGCATATCATCTATGTTAAGTTTAAGGGTTAGTTGAGATATTGATTTAAACCCACTTAGCTTAGTGACGTCATTAAGGATAATAATTAAGGACTTATTTAGAAAACTTGGAAAAACTCCAATAATTAGGACATACATTATTTTAAATTGAAACTTTGAATACCCAAGCTTAGTGACACTCTCTGCCCTAGGAAAAATTTCTAATAATTTTAAAATTCATTAAGCCGCTTAATTAATTTATTTAAGTTAATCCTCATATAAGCTTTTAAAACTTCTAAAAATTCTGATAAATCAAAAACAAATCCAAAAATTACCAAAAATACCTCAAATTGACCAAAATTCAATGCTTAACACATGAAAAATAAAATCAACCAGATTTAAGAATAATTTAATAATCATTAAAATTAAAATTTTAATTAATATAATTAATTAAAAATAATTTAAAAATCTAAAAAATTATCAAACACTTGATAATCCCTCCTTAGATCATTCCTGATCTTTGGAGGTGATTTCAAGAAGTTTGGAGTCAATTTGGATCCAAATTGATAAAAAGACCTCTAATTAAAATAATTAAATAATTCAATTAAGTCATCAAACTTTGAAAAATCATAACTAATTCTAGAAAACTCAAAATTGAGTAAACTTAAAGGCATTTAACTCATATAAAAATCTAATATTTATCAAAAATCTTAAACTTCCAGAAATCATTCAATTTAAAAATTTCAACTTTTAGTAAAACCTAAGACAAATCTTCAAACCTTCAGAACTAAATGTAGAAAAATCCAAATACAGCATACTTATAGTCTAATTGATCATCTTAAGGTCTAATATTTTATAAAAATCCTAACTTTTTAAAAATCACTCTTAATTAAAAAGTTAATTTTTGACCCTTTAATTAAATGATTAAAATAATCCAAAAAATTCTAAAATTTGACAATTAATTTTAAATTCCAGAAAATGTAAAATCAATGTTAAAATCACTATACTAGCCCTTTAATATATAACAGGCACTCCAAAGATGAAGTTTTTGGATGGACTACTCTAGGTTGCGGGGCTACATGTCCTAAGGAGGCCTGGTTCCTCGAGCCTAGTGGCCCAACGCCATGAACAGATTCAATGGAGTATAAAACTGTAATTCTAATTGATTAATAACTATTTAAATAAATTTAAAATCCTTAATTCAAATACATTAACCTAGTTTTTAGGCTGGACTACTCCAGGCTGCGGGGCTACGTGTCCTAAGGAGGCTTTGTTCCTCGAGCCTGGTGGCACAACGCCACGAATCAATTAATGGAAAACTTAAACAAATTAAATCATAAAAATCAGTAACCAATCAATCTTAATTAAAAATTAATTAACTTTTAAACCTTAATTAAATCAAACCACTAAATAATACCGGGTACCACTAGATAACCCAGGCCTACGAGGCTATTAAATTAGCCCCAAGGTGGGTGAAATAAACTTCACAGTCTCGGTGAGCAACAAAGGTGATATCCAACATATAATTAAAATCAATCTTAAAATTAACTTCAAATCATTAAGATTTAAACTTTAACTAAAACTCTCCCTAAAGCCTTTCAACCAATCGAATCTTCAAACAACTTAAACTAAATATCCCATATAATATACATCAAAGCCACATAGCCTACCTCACACATTTTAGATGGTTTGCTAGGACAAACAACTCTAGTCATAGGCTAGGCCGATGTTTACTTTTCTATAATTGTGTGCCACATTTTTGGTAATTTTCACTGCATGTTATTTTCTTGCTTAGATTGATATGTTTATTTATTTAATTTTTATACTCTATGATGTGATTGATTGAGTTATATTTACCTCTAGGTTAGGGTTGATTTATACTAATTCAATCTTATGCAGGTGGCCATGCTCTTACAGGGCAATAAAAATAAAGGGGGCATAAATTAAGCTTTAAAATTAATAATATTTTCTGCAGGTGCTTCAGAATGCATAAGTCCCCCTTTAAATTAAAAGAGCATGGCCAAGTGTGGTTGTGATTTGAGCATTTAATTTTTAATAAATATTAACTGCTTAGGATGTTCATATAATTACTGATTATTAGGATAACCATGCAGGTTATTGATTCTAGATTTCTCTTTTGAATTCAAATAGAATTTGATATGAATTTGAGTTGTAATTATAAAGTGATTTGAGATGGGATAAACACCTATCCTACTTAGATTCCAAAGAGGAGAGGACATCCCTCAGGGGAGAGTCCTCCTCCATTTGGAAGCCTAAGGTAGGATACTTTGAGAACCCAAGGAGAAAAGATAACACCCCTTTCGAGGGAGAGTTTTTTTCACTTGGATATCCGGACCCGATGATTCAAGGAGCCCTGTAAAAGAACAAAGAAGTGAAGAATGGGAAGACTCATTCTCAAAGTCACTTGAGTCTTAGAAGTAGAATCTGAGTTGTAGTCTGTGGTACCTGGCCACTTTACTTTCTATAGACCCTGGGTTATAATATTAAAAGGTATTTGCCTATGGACATTAAACTTTAATTGATTTATTTATTAATATTAATTATTTGATGCTGACAATGACTTAGGATTGCCTATTTTTAGTAGTTATTTTTGTGCTTTTTGCAAGACAATTTTGATTTAGCCTGGAACTTGATCGGAGGCTCGTGAGGGTATGAATAAAATTCTGCTACTTTGAAAAAATTAAAAATTTTAAGATAAGATAGAAAATCTAATATTTTAAGAAGTAAGCCAGGGACTGCCGAGAGTTTTTTATAAAATATTTTTTGCCTTTTCTTTCCACTTGTTAGGCACCTCCCCGCCTGTGGGTTCTGGCAGACCACCTGGCCTATGAGGGTGCAAATCTGTCAAGGGGGGTCTGTGCATTCTAGGATAAAATCTATTTTTAAGCCTAATTTTAAAACTTTTTCATTATGATTCAAGCATTTAATCAAGTCAACTAGTATGCATTACATTAGTAATAAATTAAATTGAGTCTAAAATTTAAATGCATTTTTATTTTAAGTTTCATATCACCTAACCTATGTTAAGAGGCCAAATTAAGGATCTACTCTAGATGTCGGCCTTATTCTCAAAAACTTATCTTAAGTAAAATTCGCACCACTCTACATTAAATGATTGGATACATAGTTTTGAAGCGCTTAGGTGGTTTAGCTGGCTCTCCAATCCAGGCCGAGGTAAGTCCAAGTTTGCATTGCATTAGCTAGGTTTCAGGTCACTAATTTTTAGTACCTATTTTATACTTAGGTTCTGAGGCAATCTTAGGCTATAAGACCTCAACCTTTGGGAATTGAATCCTAACTTTTTAATAAAATTGATCATTCAAACTTAAAATCTCTTTCAATCAAATTCAAACCCAACACTTAGGATAGATTGGGGCACTTTTGAATTGTTTCAGAATCCCAGGTGCCTCCTACCCTTACTCCTCTAACTCCACGAATAAGTGTTCAAATTTGACCCAATCCTATTGAATTTCCAACCCTTACCTCCTTTGACATCAAGCTTTGAAAATCTAAATAAAATTCATACCACTTTTTTAATCGAGAGTATTTGTAGGAAAGTCTAATTTCCCTACGATGTAATTAATTATGATGGCTTGCGCTCGTACGAGATTTAGAAACCTAGATCAAATTTTTCAAAAATCAAATTTTTAAAACCCTCAATTAAATATCTTTGGGAAAATCAAATTTGACGATCATTATCATCATTTTCAAACGATCAAAGGTGATTGATAACTTCTTTCCCCGGAGAGATATATCAATTACTATTATAAGTTTGATTATGAAATCAATGATACTTTATCCAAATTATCATAGTTAAATATTTGATCGAACGATCATTTTGACCCTCATAGGTCACATGTAGTTCTTTCTCAAATTTGACTACGATAGTTAGGAAAAATTCAAATTCTAAAATTTGAATATATCAGGGAATGATATCCTTACCTCCTGAGGCAATATATCATTCATGATGACACATTCGATTTCAAAATTAAACTTTCCCAAAGAAAATTAATCCTTTTCAAACCAACATTTTCAATCAAACAAAGAGGAAGTTTTTTGAAAATAAAAAGCATCCTCCAGGCATCTCATTGAAGGGGATAAAAAAACTAAGTACTTTCATACTCTGGTAAAAAAGAATAGAGTAAAAATTTTATTCATAAATCTCTCGTCCTATTGGCTCCCAAATTGAGGATGCGAGGAAAATTGCTAACTCTGCGGTGGAGCATTTTAAAAACCTATTCAACAAAAACTTTTATCCTAATCCTATTAATCATCCTGATCTTATTCCTAATATCATTAATGAGAAGATAACATGTCCCTTACCAAACTTCCTACTTTGGAGGAAATTAAGGAGATTTTTCATGCAATGAATTCTAACTTTATGGCAGGGCTATATGATTTTACTATGAAGTTTTATCAAAAGGCTTGGGATATTGTAAGTATTGATTTATATGGTGTTGTTTTGGATTTTTTTGCTAGTAACATCATTCCTAAGTTCTTTACAACAACTTCCATTATTATTATTCCTAAAAAGACTGCCATTAATAATTGGGATGGTCTTAGGCCTACTAGTCTATTAGTCTTTGCTCTTTCTGTAATAAGCTAATTTCTAAAATTCTTATGAATCATTTATATCCTTTACTTTCCAAAATTATTTCTCCTAACCAAACTAGTTTTGTCAAGGGGAGAGTTATTTTTAATAACATTCTACTTGCTCAAGAACTATTGCATGGCCTTGATCTTAGGGTGAGAGGGGGAAACAATATTTTTAAATTAGACATCGCCAAAGCCTATGATAATGTCAACTAGAAGTTTCTATATAATATGTTGCACTTGTTTGGTTTTAATTCTATTTTTATTAATCTCATTAAAATATATATTGAAGGTCCTTTTTTCTATTAATTTCAATGGTAAAAGCAATGGTTTCTTTAAATTATTTCATGATTTAAGACAAGGTGATCCTATCTCCCATGCCCTTTTTATTATCATCATTGAGTATTTACCTAGAGGTCTTGCTACTCTTTATGAAAATCACCCTAATCTTATAAAACTTTGGGTAATTCCTATCTCTCATTTATGCTTTGCTGATGATGTTATTATTTTTACCAATAGCTCTTGGAACATGGTTATTATTGTTATGAGATTTTTACATAATTTTGAGATTTTTAGTGGTCTATTCCTTAACAAAAGTAAGAACTATTTATTGCATTGCCTCTAACAAAGTCCTATGGGATCATATTAATGCTATCAAAGGTATTACTAGCTTTTTGCAAGCTTCCTTATATATTAAGTATCTTGGGGTTCCCCTTTACAAAGGTAGAAAGAAATCTTTTCTTTTTTATGATCTTATTACTTTTGTACAAAAAAGGCTTAATTATTGGGAATTAAACTATTTAAGTTTTGGTTGGAGATTGATCCTTATTAGGAGTGTTCTTTGCTCCTTACCTATTTATATCCTTCAAACTTTACAACCTACTCATGTTGTTTGCAACAGGTTTGAATTTTTTTTTAATAAGTTCTTTAGAAAGGTACCAAAAACAATTCTAAAATCACTTGGTCTTCTTAGTGTAACTATTGTGGGGTTTTGGAGGTAAGTGCTTTGGGTTGTAAAAATATGCTTCATTTATCTTATGCATTTTCTATCAAGCTATGGTTTATCTTCCGTGCTAAACTTAGCCTTTGGGATAAGTTTATGTCGACCAAGTACTGTGTTGGTAAGCATCCTACAATATACTTTTACAATATGGGTGATTCTAGAGTTTTGAAGAGACTTTATAATATGAAATGGGAAGTTAAGCCTCATTCTCAATGGGGTCTTGGTCGTGCTAATATTTTCTTTTGGCAAGATTATTGGTTAGGTGCTCACTCTATTGATTCACTTCTCAATACTTTCTCTACCGCAGATGTTAAGGTACATTTTTTATTACTAATAATAGTTGGGATTAAAATAAACTTGTAAAAGTTCTTCTTGAGCCTATTATCAATCATATTTTACATCTTCCTATTAATATTGAGTCAGATGATTACTTATTATGTAACCTTTCTAATAATAGTATGATTAGATTAAAGGATGCTTGGAATGCTTTTAGAGTTAAGAAATCTGTCACAAAAGTTTTTTCCATGATTTTTCATAAAAGCATTCCTACTTCTATTGCTACTTCTATTTGAAGAATTATGCATAGATATGTCCCTATTGATGAGAACTTATTAAAAAGAAGTTTTATTTTACTATCTAAATGTCAGTGTTGCTATCATGTGGAGAATATGCACCATATGTTTATTCTGGTCCTATTGCTGTCAAAATTTGTACTCATTTTGATGATCTTTTTAGACTAAATCATTTTAGTGCTAATTTTAGCATCAATGAGATGCTTAATCTTTGGTTTATTCATTCTAAAGGTCATATTAGGAATATGATCCCATGCCTTATTTTGTGGTGCCTTCGGCTTACTAGAAATAACTCATTTTTCAACAATACTTGCATGAACCATCATAAGATTATTAGAAATATTAAAGAAAAAGTTTTGAAGTTGTACTCTGCTAACCTTTTTCCACTAGAAACTTTAAAGGCTACTCCCTTGTTGCACATGATTTGGGTATCTCTCTTTAGGCTAATCAATTTTATGATGAGCCTAAGCTGGTTTATTTATTTAAACCCCCTTATAATTCTTTTAAACTTAATGTGGATGGTTTGGTTAAAAATTTTACTTATGGGTTTGGTGGTATTATCAGGGATGCTCTTGGGAATACCATTATGGCGTATGCTAGTCCCTTACACAAGTGTTTTGTAATTTATGTTAAGCTTTCTGCTATTTTATATGGGCTTAAATTATGTTTAACTCTTGGCATTGTTGATATTTGGATTAAGGTGGATGCTACTTATAGTCTTTACTATTTAAAAGACTCTGATGATAAAATTTATAATCCAAATTTGTTTTATCTTATTAGGAAAATCAAGCAGTTATTTGTTTTCTTTAATTCCTCTATGACTCTTGTTCATAGGGAAGGAAATGCATGCACTGATTGGTTAGCGAATCATAGTTGTAATATGAAATTTTTCACTAATTTCACTTATTTTAATTTCCCTAACACTGTGAAAGGCCTCATTCGATTAGATAAAATTGGTCTTCCCTATGTTAGTCTTTAAGCTTCCTTCTTGTTTGAGGTTTGTTACTCTTATCTTTTTGGGGTTTTTGTCTGTTGGTTCTCTGATGTTTTCTGGGTTTAGTGATCATGCCTTCTAGGTTTCAATCAAGATTTATAGATACATTGACACTAAGGTCTTATTTTCTCTATCGGTGTCCTATCTGGTGGAGTTAGTAATTTAAGGGATTTCTTTTTTAAGTACATTACCTACTCTTCTTTTTCTTCTTCCTTCTCTAAATAAGATAGGGAAGGTTTGTGTTTACCATATCTGGGCGGGGCTTGCATTTGTTTGTTGGGAGTGGTGTAGTTTTTGGTTAGTTTTGTCTGCCCCTTTAATATTTGCCTTTTATGTTTACACTATTACAATGTTACCTTCTCTTCTTCATCTCTAGTTGTGGTATTTTGGCTTATTTAAGTATGATTATAATTTTTCATTTATTGATTTAAATCTTATATGCTGCCCATCTATCCCAAGTATGGAGTTTGGGGGGTTGTTTTGTTGTGGCTTTATGTGGATTCTGCTATGCAAGGTCTACTTGCTTGGGTGGCTCTTCACCATTGGTGGTTTTGCTAAGAATATTTATTGGTTCCCTTTCTCTTTGTCTGTGGAAATTATTTTTGGTATCCCGTTGATAGATGAGTGTTTGGTTATTCATTATCATTTGCTCTTTCCTTTGGGCAATGGGTGAGGAAATCTAGATAGGTTCTTTTTATGAATTATACCTTTTTTTACTTCTCGATCTATTCCAATCCAATCTTCAGGTATGTGGCATTTCTTAGATGGCTGTGATGGGTTTGGTTTAGATTTTAGTGTCATTTAGTTTTATTTCGTGTGGCATTAGCGATACTATATTCTAGAGCTTGATTAGCCCAGCCCCCCTCAATTATTTTGGCTCTCTGGTTTGGTTTTATTGTATGATTGGGAGTTGGATCAATGATTTTTGGGATTTTTTAAGCTGCGATTTCTATTTTTAGGGATTGTTGGTGTTGCCTCAAGCCCTTTCTGTGTTGTTTATTGGTTTTCATGTTGGAGTTTTTTCTGGAAATGAGGTTGTTTGTGAGATTTTTGTTTTCTTCTATTCAGTCATTATTGAGCTGTATTCTGTTGGGCATTTTAAGTGGGATTTTGATGATTTTATGGCAGAATTACCCTCTTAATGGCTCTCCTTAGCATTTGATGGGATGCTCTTTTTATTGATGTCTTGGCCTTTTGGTTATGCTTATTCAGGTGTAAAACTCTTTAGTTTTCCTATATTTCTCATTTCTCATGTGGTATTATTTTAACTTTAGTAATATTGTTTTAAATTATAATATCTGCTAGACTGGTGGCTATCCCCTCTACTCACTGTGCAATTCCTCTTTTGTTTATCACTTTGTTTTGCAGGTTGTTTATAGTGCAGGTTTTTTGTCTTTTGATTTTTTTGATGGGAAGAGTGAGCTTAAATTCAACCTGTGGATCTTCCTTCTTTTTTTGGATGTTGGCTTCTAGCCACCCTAGAATGTACCTAAGAGTTCTTGTTCTTGTGCTTAGTAGGGACCTTAGGCTCTTAGGTTTTATTTTGGCTTTTGTTGTACATCTTTTGAATAGTAGAGAGCTCAAGGTCCCTTTTAAGGACTTTATAATTTTAATTTTAATCAACACATGGGCCCCTCTTTGGGTTTTCTTGAAAAAAAATTTAAATAAATAAATAAATATTATTTTCCTATGTCTTTTATTATTCCTATTTGGATTTAAAATTTGAGGATAACCCTATCTAAAAGTGGCTTGGCAAAACCAAAAGGGGGTTAATTTGGTTATTTCAAAAAATGTTTAATTAACTCAATCCAAATATAGGGGAAGTCTTAAAAAATTTTCTTTTTAAAACAAATATTTTTATTTTTTTTTCTTCTTCCAAATAATTTCTAGAACAAGAGTAAAAAATTTTTGTTTTTTTTTTAAAGAAAAATTAAGTTCTAACAATTTAGATTATTTTTCTTTGCGACTCCTACTATCCTCCACCCAGTAATCCCCTATAGTGCTTACTATATATAATAAGGAATGAATCATTAGTAAACTGAGAGGGTAGGTAGTCAGCTGGTGCAGGGTAGGTATGATTATATTTGGCTACTAAGATGTAAGTTATGTTATGTCCTAATGCTATGTCCTTCCTTTGTCGGGCCCTAGGACTTCTAATGGTTATAAGATTTTATATGTATCATATGATCATGTTTGCAGTATTAAACCCTAATCTGGTTAGGTGACCATAGAATAAAGAGGGGTGATATTTTTTCTATCATCAGTTTTAGGAATAATAGTGTGTCCAAGGAGAAGTTAGATACACGTGTATTAAACACTAGAGTGCTGATTAGTGGTTGTTGATATTTTATTACACAGTTTCTAACAACATTATTTCCATCAGTCTAATTATAGTGTAGTTTATTTACTATTTCATTTGGTGTTATCCCTATGTGACTAATTCCATGTCTCATCCCATGTCTAATCTTAACTCTTGTAGATAGCTCTTCTATGATCAGCTCTCTATGATGAATAGAAGCACATCTCCACTCCCTAAGTAATGACTCTTGATTCTCACATCTATCCTCCATTCTTATACTCTCAATTCTAATAGTGATATCATCCTCTTCTTCTTCTTTAGGTTGAATAGCCCTATCAATCTCAATAAATATAACTTGAGTTGGTTCATCAACTACCAATGACCTTCTATTAAACACCCTAAAGGCTTTTCTTACAAAAAATATCCTAGAAACATTGTCTCATTGAATTTAACATTAAATTTTTGCTAAATTTGATTTTTTATTATTCATCACAAAACACTTACACAAAAAAATAGAAATGTTGGACAAATTTGGTGTCCTACCCTTTATAAGTTCATAGGGGGTTTTATTTAACTTAGATCTAGTATTCTCCTTATTCAATATCTATCATACGATGTTTATAGGTTTTGCCCAGAAATATTTCAATAACTTATATTCATTCAACATCGCTCTAACAGCCTCAACTAAAGTTATACTCATCCTCTCAACAATTCTATCTTTTTTTTTTGAAAGCTGCAAAAAGCAATTTTATTTATAACTAGATATAAACAATCAAACTAAATGACTGCTCCACAATCATAATCCCCCTTGAGTAAAGAAAGAAAAGAGGGAGGAGCATTATTAAAACTTAAGCTATCCCAAAAGAAATCTAAAGATTAAGCATAGTTGGCACAAAAATCGGCCAACTTATTACTCTTCCTATTCACAGTATGAATTAATACTTGATGAAAGCCATCTAGGAACGAAAATTCCTTGAGCTTTGGAAATGCTGACCCAACTGGCTGCTTCTTCAAAATTTTATTTACCGAATCAATTACATTCCTGTTGCCTCCTTCAATGATGATCCCCTTGTACTCATACATCCAATCTTGGACAAAGCTCCTAGCCGACAATATAGCAAGTAGCTCCAAATAGGACGAATCCCAATGCATACATTTCTTACCAAAAGCACATAAAAATCTACCTTGATGATCCCTAAAAACTCCCCCTACTCCAGCAATGTAATTACTTCCAAGTGAAGCATCTAGATTGAGTTTAATCCATCCAGGAGGAGGGGGGTGCCAAAGATAAGATAGCTCAAAGAGCTGGTCAGAACCCCAGTGACCCGAATTTCCTTTGAAGGAAGCCATAGCCATACACATTGCAAAACTTGCTATGAATGAGCTGCTATCCTCCTTGTCCCCGTGAATGGCCTTATTCCTGCTAAGCCAACTAAAGTAGACCACTGAACAGTACATATTACCTATAAATGGACCAGCCTTAGCAGCTCCATCCAAGCAAACAAAACAATCCTCAATTGAGGAAACAACCGGGATAGAAACACCCCATCTCCTAATAATATCAAAAACTTGGACAAGCTTGCTGCAGTTAACTGCAATATGCTCCACATTCTCCTGGTCCTCACATCCTCTTGGGCAACTTGCAGATGCTACTAACCTCCTTTTCAGCAAGAAATCTTTGGAAGGTAATGCATTATTTGCTAGACGCCACCGGAAAACATCAACTCGAGGTCTCAGTTTTAAGCATTTTCTCCAATGCCAATGCCAGTCTTCATGATCATTCTCTCTACACCTCAGGGAGATTAATGAAGATATGGATTTACCTGAGCAAAGAGACATAAGTTCAAGCTGATCACCCCCCTCCTCCGGAGCAACAGGAATTTGCATAATAGTTTGAACCAGCTGCTGACCAAAAAACTGTTACAGCTTGCCTTCATCCCAACCTCCATTTGACAGAAAACTATCTAGATGAAGCATTTGATCCTCCATACTACCCGGAAAAGTAGGCCATTTAGCAATGGGTTTGTCCAATAACCAGATATCATTCAAGGTGTTAATATGAACACCATTACTCACCCTCCACCTTACCACATTCCTTAAGGATTTAAAGCCATTAACAATAATTCTCATAGTATTGGAGCTATATCTATTTAGTTGAAAATCCCATAATTGTTGCCCATATTTATACCTTAATAATCTATACACCAAGGAAGAAGAATTTGAAACAAAATTCCAAGCAAACTTGGCCCTCAAGCAGCCCACCTTAGAAGCAACCGAAATGATTCCTTGTCCTCCCAACTTCTTCGGCCTGCACATTTCATCCCAAGAAACATAGTGAATCCCTCTACTCCCATCATGTTTGTTCCACAAGAAACCCCTACACATCCTATCCCAAGTTTGAATAACACTCATTGGGACCATAGAATGAGTAGCAAGAAAAATCGGAATGGAAGACAAGGTTGTTCTAGCCAAAAGAACCTTTCCTGCAAGAGACAAGAATCGATTACCCCAAGCATTCAAATACTTTGTTGCCTTCCCCAACAGATTGCTGTAGTCACTTGCAGTACCCCATTTCAAGGATATCTTAACACCAAGATACATGAACATTGTCACCATTTTGAATCCCCAAATTCTAGCCAGGGACCTTCCTCTCGACTTCCTGACAGATTTTCCAAAGAAAGTAGATGATTTCTGGATGTTGATCTTCAAACCCGTCCATCTACAGTACTCCATTAAGATACTGTTTGCCTTTTTCACCTTCCTACTAATGGCTTCTACAAATAACACTATGTCATCTGCATAGAGCAAATGAGAAATCCTCTCACCACCAGGAGATATTTTAATACCCAAATCACTCCCTTTTTGAGTAAAAGCATCTGAAAGGAGTTGGGAGCATAAGATGAAAAGAAAAGGAGATAGGGGGCACCCTTGTCTAAATCAGCTCTTAGCTTCAATCCAGTTAGATTCCTTGCCATTGATAATTATAGAGAACTTTGGGTCCAAAACACATTGAAGAATGAGATTAGCAAACTTGTATGGAAACCCAAAATTTTCTAATACCTTTCTAAGAGTGGACCAACCCATGCTATCATAAGCTTGCTCCATATCAATTTTAATTTCCATGAGACCATTCTTGGACTTAGAAAATCTGAATTTGTTTCATACTTCTTAGGTTAAAAGAATATGGTTAGACATTGAGCGACCTTTAACAAAAGCCACTTGTTCCTCCGAAATCTGCTTAGGGATAATACCCAATATCCTTCTCAAAATTAACTTTGCTACCAACTTATAAACTGACATACAAAGGCTGATGGGAAGGAAGTTAGACGGGAACATGGGGTTCTCTACTTTAGGAATAAGTACAACCAAGGTCTCCTTCCAATTAGAACTCAAAAAACCAGTCCTAAAAAAATTGTTCAAAGCCCTCCACACATCATCTTTAATAATACCCCAATAGGTTTTAATAAAAGAGTAGGAGATACCATCTATACTAGGAACAACATTTGTTTCAAATTGCTCCACCTCCATGTCCAACTCTTCCTTCTTAAAATTAGCAAGAAGAGAAATCCTGTCTTGATCATCCAGCACATGCATAAGTCTCGGCCACACATCCAACTTACAATGTTTCTCCCTCCATTTCCCACCAAAATATTCCATAAATATCTCCTCGATCTGCTTCTGGTCTTCCACTACAACTCCATCCTTATTCTTGACCTGATGAATCCAATTAGTATTCCTCTTTCCTGAAGCATAAGCATGAAAAAACTGGGTGTTGGAGTCACCATCAGCTAACCAATGAGCTTTAGCACTTTGCCTCCACCAAGTGTTGAGCCGGCTTAGAGTAACATTCAATTCATGAACCTTTGATTGCAACAGAAGCAATTTATCATCGGATAGGCCTCCCCCTTCAGGTTCTTCCATTTGGAGAATCCTAATCTCCTCCTTTAAGCTATCTTTCAACTGATTCAAGTTCTTATGCTTAGCTCTACTCCAAAAAAATAGGGCCTTCAGAGTTCTTCTGAATTTCACGTTAAGAGACACTACCTCATCTTGATTCACCCTCTTCTCCCAAGTCTTTGAAACAAATGGCAGCCGATGCCGGGTAAGAGGACCACACATCCTCAAATCTCAAAAGGAGTCGCTTCTGAAAACCAGAAAAATTCAGCTTCAAGAGAATTGGATAGTGGTCAGAAGCTATGCGAGGAAGATGACGCACAACAGGCATTTGAAGAACATCCAAGGCAGCCAAATTCAGAAGACATCTATCCAATCTTTCAAGGATCTGAGCACCTCCCTTCTTGTTGTTACACCATGTGAATTTAGGGCCTAAAACTCTTAAATCATATAGATCCATATTATTCATAAAGCAGCTCATGTCTTGCACTCCCTGGGACATGACGAACTTTTTACCTGCTAGCTTCTCCTCCTGTGACAAAATGCAATTAAAGTCCCCACCTATGATGCAAGGAAGATTTGGATTTAACATCCCTTCAAGGTCACTCCACAATGTTCTTCTCTTCACATGATCATTACTGCCATAGGCTGACGCTATGATCCACTTCCCAAGAGTGGTGCTATTGAGTTCTCCAACCACAACTTGAGAAGAGTCACTTAAGACATTATAAGAAGCCAAATCCGTTCTCCAGAATACCATAATACCTCCTGATAATCCCACAGCAGGATGAATAAAAAAATTCCACTTGGTTCCAATGAACCTATCACATTCCAACCTCCCATAAGAATTGATTTTTGTCTCAAGAAGGCCTATAAACACCACATCATGCTCCTTAACAAAATCTTTTAGGTAATGAGAGGCTGCACTTTTCTTAGCCCCCCTACAATTCCAAAACACAATGGATGACATTATAGATAAGAATTGGGATTGCTCCCTTTCCTATCCTTAATCTTACTACCACCCTTCCTTCCATGAGTAATAATATTGTCCTTACCTAAGGATTGCAACTCCTTATGGAGCCTGAATTCTGACTTATGATAGGGATAACTTGAGTTTGCAGATAATCCCAAAGGATTAACCTGAGTCCGCAAGCATCCCTTCCCAACCATGCCAACTGAAGAGGCAGGCAATCCTTCCTTGCTTGGTTTAGGGTTGTGAGAACCTGAACCCACATAACAATCAATGGAGCTCACCTTCTCAGAAAAAGCTGATTGCAACAGAGGATCAATGCAGCCATCCACCGCCTTATTCCCTTCACCATGTTCCACAATAGAATGTTCCTGAACCTCCAAGACCACTGTATTAACAGCTGTATTTGGATGGACATCCACGACTCGTTCTCCCTCCTCGACATCAATCTCTTTCCCATTACTTTTGCCACTTCTCATTTTACTGACTTCATCAGGTTCCTTGGATACAACCAACTCCTCCTCCACTTGTTTGCTTAAACATTGAAATTTGTTATCCATTGGAAGAATAGAATTATCCAGGTCAACAAGAACCCTCCCAACACCTGACATCTTATTCTTCCCTTCAAAACCATTATCCAAGTAGCTCCCTTCCTCCAAAGGCTCATCACCCCTATCCTTTGTAAAGGAACTTCCTCCACTAGTCTTCCATTTTTAACCTCATTCTTTTCAGGCCAATACAATGAATTGATTTCAGAGCTACCTCAGCAACAGGCAGCTTGTTCAAAGGCTGATGCCTCTCATTAATTTGCTTGTTGACCCTCCTGTTCCTTTTATAATCCACGTGAATCCAAGGACCATAGGATTCAACAGCATCAAGCCCCCTAACTTTCAAATTCGGATCCATCACTACAGGATTAGAAGGAGATATACCCTTATCCGTCACCTACCCCCTCTTTACACCACAACCACCACTAAATTGCCAACCATACCACAATCATAACAAAAGGTAGAAATTCTTTCATACTCAACTTTCTGAAAGAACCTACCACCCATACCATCCACCCAGACTCCCAATGGAAGAGGTTTGTCCAACTCCACTCAAACACAAACCCTCGCAAACTCCCTCCTCCCCCAATTAAACATATTACCATCCATCATCAAAGGGACTCCTACCCTTGATGCAATCAAAGACACATTGTTCTCATCCCAACATTGCAAAGGCAAGTGGGGCATTCTAATCCATATAGGGGACGACAAAGCCTTTTAAAGAATTAGGAGAAAAGTCTATAGACCACCTCTCCATTCCTACTATGTGGTTATTGACAAACCAGGGGCCACCTGTTAGAACCCCCTCCATTGCCTCAACACTCTTGAAGGAACATAGATACCATCCTTTCCCAAGAGTTGTAAAATGAAATTGACCAAAATGTTGTCCATTGACGTCTCAAGCTCCAAGCCACAACATGTGAAGGTAGTTCACTTCCAAAGACTTTAGCCACCAAAGCCCATTCGAGTTTCTTTGTATTCACTACTTCAGAAGCTTCATTTAATCTAACAGCCTTTCCATCCTCCGATAAAACCACCTTATTTTTATCAAAACTTAATTTGATATTGGTTGTCTTCTTCCAAGGATTAGAGACAAGATCACCTACCTCCTTGCTCTGAGACAAATTCACAGGCAATGGAGATGCATTGCCAACCAAACTTACATCATTATTCCCAGAAGATCCCAAAGGCATACCAATAAGCTTATGATTATTTTGGTTAACCTCATTAGAAACATTCGCATTTATCTTACTGTCTAAGACAGGGATTACATTTGAATGGACAAATCGGTTAACATAAATATTCATACAAGAAGAAGATGCTTCAGGATCACAGTTTATTGCAGAAAAATCGGATTTCTTTAACAGACGAGGTGTGTTATAATCAGCATCATAAGAAATTCCTTTAACCTTACCTTTCACATGCTTCTTTGGGCTTGGACGCGTATCTTCAACCTCAAAAATGGTAATTCCTATATTTGATCTTCGACCTGCAACAGTCGTCGAACCAAAAACATCGCTGCTACGAATAGTACCTTGAATCAGATTATGCTCCTCTGATATCTAAACGGTGGAGGAATCCGAGATCACAGTTGGAGATGGCCGGCGGCCATCTGCCGCCATAAGCGCCACCTCTGCCAAAAAAAATGAGGATAGCCGGGAAGAAAATTATTTGAAATCTTCTCTCTCTAAAAAAGGGGAGCTTCTTTCTCTAAAAAAGGGGAGCTTCTCTCTCACTTATTATGGTGTTTTGGGTGAAAGTACGAGATGCGCCAAGAGGGGGGGTGAATTGGTATTTTAAAAAATTAATCCTAAACAAGAGTTCTACTTTTTTTTGTATTTTTTAAAGGATAACTCAATAAATAACGTGCGAAAGCAAGTACAACGTTCACAACGACGATATTGGTAATTCAATTGTAACTTTCACAATACAAGATTTAAATTATGATTTTTCACCAAGCAATTTAACGTACTAATTAAGAGCATGAAAAGTAAAGTATGGTAAAATGGAAAAAACACACCAGAGATTTTTATAGTGGTTCGGTCACTTGACCTACGTCCACTCCCCGGAGTCCTCTACTCAAGGATTTGCACTAGTAAAAGTTGACTCTCCTTTTACTCCTACAGCAAGGCGGAAAAGCCTTTATAATACTCACTTTCACCTCCCTTGGTGCGGCGGAATACCAAACGCTATGTCACCCTCCTGGTGACGGCAGCGGACCTTCTCCTTTTTCTCCCTCCTGGAGATGGCAGAATACCTTGACGATGTTGATCTTGAAGTGACTCTTCCCTTGAGAACTTTCCCGAGATTCCCCAAAGCCATAAGAGGAGCAAAGCATGCAGCTAGCTTGGAGCCACCGTGTGATCCCCTCACACTACTTCTCCCTCACGCTTAGGCTCACCTTCACCTCCCTCTCGCAAGCCCTGGATCTCTCCGAGGAAAAACTTCTCCTTCACGAATCTCCTTCTTCCCTCAAAGCCTCTCACAGCAAGAGGATAGACCAACAACTCCTTATAAAAAATTTTAAGTTGTTTTTATATCAGGCTTCAGAAAACCCTAAAGATTTTAACTTTTGTGTTTCTGTTCGTACAATACGATATATAATCGTACAGTACGATCAATTCAAGTACAGTTCCATCCAGTACGAGCACAGACAAACAGTTATCGAAGTTTATACATATTGTACTGTACGATATGTATATCATACAGGATGATAATGTTGATTCGTATTGTTCATACAGGACGATCTATGGGACGATCCCTGGGACAAAAAAATTCATCTCTATCAGTCATCCAGCACTCCAATAGTCGTACAGTATGATTAGTTTGTTTCAGGATATCGTCCTGTACGAAATGAATATCGTCCAGGATGAATAGAATAAAAAATCTTGGTTTCGTCTGGTACGATCGAAGGGATGACTGAAATCATCTCTGTCAGTCATCCAGAACTCCACTAAATGTATAGTATGATCAGTTCATTTCAGGATAATGTCCTGTACGATACGAATATCGTCCAGGACGAACAGAACAAAAAACCTTGGTTTTATCTGGTATGATCGAAGGGACGAATATAATCGTCTGTCTATCGTACGGCATAATATATCATCATACAGTACGATCGACATTAAATAAGAAACCAACGTTTATTTCTTGATTACGGGAGATAATTTTGGTAAGTATTCAATTAATCGTACTGTACGATCATAATCGTACAGTACGATCAGTTCAAAATTAGGAACTTACCAAACTTATTCTGGCAACTAGGGTTTTTCAATTGAATCTTATCGTACAGTACGATAAGGATCGTAGAGTACGATTAGATTACAAAGTTAATCATCTGAAAAATAGCCGTTACCCTGAGTATTATTAATTAATCGTATAGTATAATTTCAAATCGTACAGTACGATATTCTTAAAAAAAAATTAACATTTAAAACAAATCTCCCCCTGTGTGTGTGTATGATTGCTCCTTTCACATACATGCTTCTGTGGCAGACTCAAGAAAATGAAAATAAAAATAAAGAAATAAAAATTACAGACTTTTCAATATCCTAATCTACCCGGTTTGAGTCTCCAGTAACCTTGAGCAGTGTGCATCTGACCTGAAATGTTAGTGCTCATATACAAGGATAAGCATTTGTAATCTAAAGGAAGTCCATATGGATTCAGTAAGTATTAGTTGTCACCATCAAAATTAAGTGCTCGGGATCCTGGATTTCAATATTGGGTACCAAAAAATTATGTTATATTCCTATCTCCATATAGAATATTTCAAATTTCTCATTCTCAAATTCTCTTCCATGATCATTGTGAATTATGGAGATGTAACTTCCTATTTTCCTTTAAATTAATGCAAAATATATTCTAAATTCATCAAAAGTCTTTCTCTTAGTAGCTAAAATTTTTACTAAAGTGAATCTAGTGTAGTCATATACTAGAACATAGCTATAAGATTTGCCTCCAAGACTAACAGTGCTAATCGATCCAAAAAGTTCCATCTGTAATACTTCCAAGGGTCTAGAGGTACTACATCCTTAGTTGTGTGAAAGATGACTTTACTTATTTTCCAAGTTGAAATGCATATGTAAGTGTTCCTTAGTCAAATCTAACTTTGATACACCACTAACTAGGTTTAGGTGAGTAATTTTTCTAAGGATTCTCATGCTTTCATAACATAATCTCCTTTTCCACAACCAAGCCTCATATATAGTTATTTTCCAATAACACACTTCACTAGATTCATTTAGGGCATCTAAGTTAATCATATAACCATTGTTCACTTAAACCCCTTTTAAAATAATTTTATCATTTAACAGAATTAAGCACTTATCATAATAAAATTTAATATCTAGCCCTTTATCATATAATTGACTAATAGTAAGCAAACTATATTTTAAAGCTTCAACCAATAATACTTTTTCAATAGTAAAGCCATCAATTTTACTTATTCTACCTGTACCAATTACTTTTGTTATGTGTTGTCTCAAAGGGTCACTCTTCCTCCACTTTTGAACTTCAATGTGATGAATTTATATATATATCCCATTGATGGGGGTGGTGGAGTAACCTAAAGAATTATGAAAATGATTTAGGGCTCTATCAATCCCTAAATAATGCTTAGGTTTTCTTTGATATAAAAATTATAAAAACTCCACTTAATATATGCAAGTATATGTGCCAAATCATATAATATAATAATAGAGTAGAGTATCAATCCCAAGAGGAAGAGTGTTTACCTGCAAATACTAGTACTTTTTATTACAATTATAATAATTATACTACTCAATAAAAATAAATTTTGGTGGAGATTCAATCACTTAATTTAAAATAAAATAAATAAATAAAATACTATTTGGATAAAATATTTTGGGTTGATAGAATCTAAATACAATATGTTTCCTAATTATTCTCTTTTATATTTATGCTATTCAGATCATATGCATCATGGACTGCTCAATCGAGCATGAAAAGACAAAGGACAAATTAAACCTTCCAACCTCAATATCACTCTAAACTCTCATAGTCTATCACCTTATGTAAATCATAGAAGAGCAAGTAAAGCATGTACTATTAAAACCCCCTCATTATAATTTATCTCAATAAATTTTTTATATGAAGTACTATACTTATGCTTGCATCATACCAATCCAATATAACTAGTTGTGTCTGCTTTCCTATTCCTATGCTTCACATTACACCTGACATTAACTACACATGGCCACTATGTGCATTAAATGAAGACTTAGTATATTGAAAACACGATTAAATTATTGAAGAAGAGAATTCAGTAGTACTACATATTTCATTTACACCATCAATCTAAAACTACATAATTTAGCCATACATGAAGAATAAGGGACGCAAACTTATTTTCATTAATTGCACAAAAGAAAGAAAGTCCATAAGAAAAGATACTATTGGATGGGTTTAATGATCTCCTCTACACTCCTCCTTGAACTTACAGAATTGCTTCCATAAATATTGACCAAACACTCTTATAAAGTGGATTTTGTGCTCCCTGAATTCCCCTAGTTGTCGCTCCTAAGGAATGTGCAGAGAAGCACTATGAAAATTGGAATTAACTAAGTAACTGAACTCCCTTACTAACATTATAAACAAACTATTTATAGAAAAAACACAGAAAATGAACTCTAGCGCAGCGACGCTCTAGATACTTGTGCTACAGCGCCTATAAAATAAACTAATGCCGCAGCACTAAAGAATTTCCTCTTCTACGGTGCTTGCTAATGTGGACCGCTATTGAATGAATTAACACATTTCTTCATTGGCAGATATATCCTAGTCAGTTACAAGTGTAGTGCTACGGCATTACTGACAGTTGAGCACTGTGGCATCCATATGGCACTCTGCTAGGCCTGGAGGTGCTGGAAATAGGTGCCATGATGTTATGCAGACAAGGATTAGGCTTTGCAGCGCTGACTCCGCCTACACCGCAGCACTGTCAAACAAAAATTGGGTGCCTCTATGTCTATATTGGGCACTCCAACATGTCAATGATGGTGAGGTGGTGGTAAAGTGTCCGACGTTGTGGCACTATATGATACTTAGAATTTAATGCCTTTCCTATATTTTTTCCTACACATTCACAACTAAAATAACACATTCACGAGTAATTTAATATATGAAACATAACATTATTTACACTCATCAAATTCTCCCCAGCTTAAACTCTTGCTTGTCCTCAAGAAAATAAAATTTTGTAATTCTGATGAAGTGATTAAACAAAATAAAAAGTGACAATCTAAATTTACTAAAATATTGAATAATACATCACTATCTCGATATAGTGAAAATGAACAAGGCTATACGTCTAGTTTAGAAAAATAATAATAGTTAAACTAATCAATTATTCTAGTTACAGCCCAACTTGAAATTATAAGTTATATATTTAATTATTAACTTTTAATTATTGAAGTGAATAATTTAGTTTTAATCATTAGACATAATGGTAGTTAAATTGTACTTTCACTAATTCACCATCCCTTATCTTAGCACTCCTGTCTTATCCATTTTAGTTTATATATAAGATTATATTTCCAATCTTAAGCTTCATTGTTACCAACTTTTGAATGTTCTCATTTTTTTTAATTATTTTCTTTTTCTATTTTTCGAGAAGTATTTTATAGTTCTTTTTCTTTTTTTGTAGAGCACATAACAGTTTTGAATATCACCTTCTGCTTTAGACCTTCATACAATATTAATGATTTTAGTAAGGACTTGATGAGATTACTAATTCCATCTTCAGGTTAGCTATGATTTAAAATTTTAATCTACTCATTTCTAATTTTTAATATTAATTATTCATCTTACAATTTTAAAAGTTAATTTCATAAAGGTATAGCTTATAAATTTAAATTAGGATAATAACACAAATCGTTGAATGAGTTAAGTATTAGTTTTTTCCAATCTATGAAGTATAAATAAAGTTCAATCAAACTAGAATCTACAGTTTTATTATTATCCTAATTTTATATAATTTTTAATTATCTTTTTTATAAGGGATAATTAAATAATCTGAATATAAAAGAAATTGAAGAACTATAACAACTTAAGCATGAAGGGAATTTGCTAATATGTAAATAAAACACATAAACAAATACTACAAATACATGATTTCTTAAGAATGATAGGAGCATAAAAAATATGTTGAACACAAAAAATACATAACATAATATAGATACAAGATAAACAGTGCACAAGGCACCCAAAGTTCAACAATGGCTTTCCAAGAAAAAAAATTCAATTAAGAACAAAATACAAGCCAACATCTCCCATTAGTACATTCTTCTTTATAAAACATATACCATAGAATGAAATATGCAAAAACTTTCTCAAGAACTCTTCACTCTTCTAAACCACAAGATTTCAATCTATACCCATTGACTTTTGTAATTTATAAAGTTTTCTTATCCTGAATTCTAATAACACCATTAAAAAAAATTCTAATGATAGTATAAGGGACACTCCATCCAATTTTAATTTTTTAATGAAAATACTTCTTATAATCAAATATTGCGCTAAAAAGAGATCATATAAGAAAACTCTACCATCATGTATCTTCCTTACTTCTGCTAAATATTTCTTCTTATCTTCATGCAAATCCTCTTTGAATTCATGCAACTTATTGATAATAGCATAACTTTGCATGTGGAGAAGTGAAAAGGCATCCTCATTTTTCGTATGATCTTCATTTTGGTTTTTTGAAGAACAAGGCTTATGCTTGATCCTTTCCATCACTTAGAGATGAATTTCAAAGAGAAAAAAAATAAGGTTCTCACTAAAGGGTAAGTAAGGCCTGACAAGTGAACTTCGTCCTTATAGGTTGTACAGATCAGCAAGAGGGAATTGAAAATTTTGAAATTTCAATCATTATGTCCCGTAGGGGCACTGTGGCATTTAAAGATATGGTGTCGTAGTGCTCCCTTCTTCTCTCAATGATTTTTTTTAAGCAAATTAAGCAAAACCTATTCTAGAGGATAGGTTTTCCTCCCTAAAAGTGCTAAATTTATAGCCTCCAACCAGACTGGATAACTGACTAGACCTATGATTTGGTTGCCTCCTAAGAAGCACTAAGTTTATAGTCTTCAGCCTGACTTTCTATAATTTTTCATTTGGCTAAGGTGGATGATTGCTACTCTTTAATTGGGTCCCATTGGTATCTCTTTCTTTCTCCTTATGATTAACTTCAGTGTTAATAGGTAAGGATCCTCTGGACCTAATACTCATAGAAATGGCAAGCTAACTTAATTGAGTTTCCAAGTTTTTAATTGAAGTAGCTTTATTTTGTAATTGAGTTCCTAGTTGCATAACCATAACTTCTAGTAGTGTCTTTCTAGTTCCATACTAATTGCCTTGATTAAATCCAAGAGGATAAGCCGGTCTTGGACTATTATTAGCTTGATTTTGATTATTCCAATTTTCTCCTTGGTTATTTTGACTAGAATTCCATTGATTTCAAATATTATTATTTGACCAACTAAAATTGTGGTGATTTCTCTAACCTAAATTATATATATTTGAATAAGGATTATTTTGTCTTCCAATCAAATTTATATTTTCAATCACTTGGATATCATTCTCTTCCATTGAGCTTTTAACTTCCAAATGTAAAGATGAATCATAATTTTAGCTTAAAGTGCTCAACCTCTTATATATTGCTATAACTTGTGTGGTCAAAATGGATAAAGAATCATTTTTATAGAATCATGCCACTCTCTTAAGATTCACCCTATTAGCAGAATACTAGAAATTATTTGTTATCATTTCCTCTATTAATTCACAAGCATCCTCAAAAGGCTTTGACATTAAAGAACCTCCAACTGTAGCATCAATTATGGCTCTATGGGATCATACTAATCCAATGTAAAAATTTTGAATTATCAGCCAATCAGGTAAGGCATAGTGAGGGCACTTTCTAAGCATATCCTTAAATCTCCCCCAACTCTCATAAATATATTCTCCATCTAATTGAGTAAAAGAAGTAATATAATTTCTAAATTTGGTAGTCTTACAAGGTAGAAAATACTTTCCTACAAATTTGTTAGCCAACTCATTGCACATGGTAATAGAGCCTGGGGGTAAAGAATTTAATCATATTTTAGTCGTATCTCTTAGAGAAAATGGGAACAATCTAAGTGCAATAGCATCATCACTAACATCATCGTACTTAAATATTACACAAATTTCTAAGAAATTTGCTAAATATAGGTTAAGATCTTTAATGGGAGTTCTCCCAAACTAAGAATTCTATACCATCTGAATAATTGCAAGTTTTAATTCAAAGTTATTAGCTTGGATGATAGGTCTATTTATACTCTGATGAATTCCTTCTAATATAGGGTTTGCAAACCCCTTAAGAGGTCTAGAATGATCTAAGTCTTGAACAGGGTCAGCCATTTTTATAATCTTTTTGGTGTTGTTAAAAGGGGGAGTAGATAATATTATTGTTATACTTTTTTTATTTGTGTAGTTTGCTTTTAGTTTCAATATAGGTTTGTTGTGTGTTCCAAAACTAAAAAAAATTAAAAGAATGAAAGTGTTTCAAATTTAAAAAATTTATTAAAAATTAAATATTTTTCCCATTTAAAAAATACATTACTTAGTGGGGGGAGGGGGGGACTTAATAGGAAATAAAAATTAAACTTACAAATTTAGTTCTCAACCAACAATGCTTGTCATCATAAGAAAGGAGGAGATTGTTATAATCCAGGAGCCCGACTGTATGTTTTGATGATTACTAATATTATTGGAAGCTTTATTTACTTAGTCATGTATCACATTTTAGATATTTATTTTTGTTTG
Source organism: Dendrobium chrysotoxum (assembly GCA_019925795.1). NCBI lineage: Eukaryota > Viridiplantae > Streptophyta > Magnoliopsida > Asparagales > Orchidaceae > Dendrobium > Dendrobium chrysotoxum. Next base: position 56,556,563 of record CM034302.1, read on the forward strand.
CTACTAACCTTTCTGGTAAAGTATACACCAAGCAAAGATTGAAGAACCTGCTCAAGACAGTGTATCATCTCGGTAAAAGTTAGTATGTATGTTACAGAGTCTATATTTTTTATTTTTCTTGAGCCTATACTTGTATTAGGTGTATGTTGGCTTAGGAACTATACAAACACTTAAGGGGATTAAAATTGAATATTTTAAATTTTTTTATCCATCATACTGTATAATCTATTCAAATAGAAATTAATTAGAATATTTAATTATTAAGTGAGATTAATTAAAATTGCCATATAACTAATCATATTGTATAATCTACACATCATACATAATAATCAACTATATTAAGAAACTCTACATTAGAATCCTAGTTTCTTAAAATAGGCAAATTTGAATTTTAAATTTAAACTATTCATACTATATGATCTAGTTCGCACTTTATGAATATTAATTAAATTGCCTAAATTAAGTTTGAGGATTATACAATCGAATCAAATCAAATTAAGATTTGTGATTGTATAGTATGATTATGTATCAAACTGTACGATTCACCCGTGAAGTAACTGGATGAACTTTGGTTTATCCTAAATAATATGATGTTTATTTTAAATGATTGTCCAATATGATATATGCATCATCCTATATAAAAAAGGGCTGAAAATTAAATTTAGGGTTTATGAGTGCCCTCTTTATAAACTCTTGTTATGTCTTTTGAGATAAGACTTCTGAAGTTTCAGAGATGTGTCGCTTCTATGAGAGAGCTTGGAGAGAGTACACAAAGTAAAAGGAGAGAGAGGATGTGAGGTTGAGAGAGGGAAAAGAACATTGAGGGTGTCAAAAGAGAGTGAGGTAATTCACATGGTTACTCCGATTGGCTTGCACCTTGGGTCCTCTGATTTTATTTGTGTGGAGATCTTGGAGGAAAGCTATAGGAAGGAGAGTCTTTGGACCGAAAGACTCTCACTAGCTAAGGAGGCAAGGGTCGACATCTCTACTAGGCTAAAGGGCAAAAGGAGTTTCAGCATCTCCACCAGGCCGAGGAGGTGAAGGAGGGAGTGTCATCTCTACCGGGCTTGAGTTAGAAAGGGGTTTATGCATCTCTACTGGCCCAAGGAGGTGAGGGGAGGGATTCAACATCTCCATCAAGCTTATGGGCGAAAGTACGGGTGACAGCTTCGTCGGGCTAAGGAGGCAAGAGGAGGAGATTTTTTGGGTGTAAAGAGTATGTAAGGGAGATTCTCCTCCTGGTTAAGCGAGAAGGGCTTCTCCACTTAGCTGTGTGCTGAAGGAGAGACACACAAAATGCAATTCCCAAAGAGGAGGACCTTTAGGGAGTGGACGTAGGTCAATTTGACCGAACCACTATAAATCTCAATTTATATTTTCTTACTTTTCTACACTTTACTTTTCCTCACTTTACTTTTCCTGCAATTACACTCTAGTGTTTTCTTGATTATCTTTGTGAAAGAGGTTATTGGTGATTTATCATTGTTTGAACTTTGTTTTTAAATTTAAAATATATATATATAATATTTATTTTCTACAAACTAAAATAAAACTAAAAACTTAATTATTTTTTTTATGTTGACTCATTTTAATTTTTTAAAAGCTTTCATATATCAAGTCTTATTATTTAATCAAAAAAGAGGATTTCAAAATGTTTTTAAAATAGTGTTCCATAAGCACTTTCACTATCAGGATGCAGACCAAAAGAGCCAAAAAGGAAAGAGATGGATGAATTCCCATGAGTCAGATGAAGAAGTCCTAGGAAAGTTTAATTATTTTTCATTTAACTAAGTGTTGTTGGTATAAAAGAGTTGTAATTATGTTATAGTGACTTTAGAGTGAACCTGAGTGCACCCAAGTGCCTTTATGTGAGTGTAAATGAGTTTAGTTGCCAACTAAGTGAGTGTGCAAGTGTGAAAAATGTCTTGTTCCACTTTGATTTTCCACCTAAGTAGAAGGAGGGAGTCGTTATGGGGTGGTTACGTGCAAGGTGGCCGACCCCTCCTTTCTCCCTCTTTTCCCCAGTTTAAATTCTCTTTTGTTTGTATTTAAGACTCCATTATGAATGGAAAGAGGAGACTGTTGTGTGAAGAAAATTTTGAGAATTGATGGAGAAGGCTTGGTAGCTTGATCCAAGGGAGAAGGCTTGGTAGCTTGATCCATGGGAGAAGGCTTAGTGGCATGATCCATGGACATGGTTTGGTGATAATGTTCCCTTACACTTGACTTCTGTGAGGATTGTGTCTTATCTTTGTGTAAGTATCTTTAGTCAAAATTTTATAATTTATGTTTGGAACGTTTGCATGTTGTTTAGTGTTTAATTTGTGAACTTCCCATAATTTCCCTTACCCTTTTCCCCATCCAAATTGCCTCTTGTAGTGGTCGGGCAAGGTTGAAGAGTTCCAGACCTTGTTGGGTTCTCTTGAACTTTTGGTGGATCAAACATAGTCCAAACATTATGAAACTTTCCAACATTGATCTAGCACTTCATAAAATAATTCACCCATATTTTCAATTTTCAATTACACAATTTTATGTTGGCCAAAATTTCAAAAAATCCTAAACCCTTATTTTAGTATTAATTGTTTTCACCTTTGTCCAGTCAATTAAAAATTCCCAAATATATATATAATTTTTTTTAATTATAATAATTAGTGGAAACCTCTATGATGATGTCCAATTTCATTTTCAAGTGGATGTTTCGAAATATACCCAATATGTTAAAATTTGGAGCTATTTCACCAAAGTTGGTTAGTTCTGGATAGAGAAACACTAAGTCCAAGGTCCAAATGACTCACCCAAACCCTCCTAATTAACCTCATCTACTTGATATCAGCACTTTAAAATATTTTAAACATCTCCTAACAAATTTTGAGAGGTTTCCACCGCCATATAAGAAGCCCGTCAGCCCACTCTCCTATGCAGGGTGATCTTTCTCAAGCCAACCTATATCACTCATATCATTATTAGCCAGCTGTTCTTAATTACACACATATGACAACTTATGTAATTATTAATTATGTAATATTTAATATGCAATTCAATAATCATATTGTAATGTATATCTGGCCTGTAATATTGGAATGCATATTAGTGTGCATCATAATATATGTCAAATCAAATAACCCTTATCATGCATATCTTGTAAATCAAATATAGATACTTTTAATCAATTAATCCATGCTTTATTTCTACTCCTTTAAATCATATATACTGATTTAACAAGTGAAATTTTAATATGATCATATCAGTTTATTCAGATTAATCATTTATATAAGATATGAAAAGGTACATGGTATATACTTGCTAAATCAGGAGTTATGATATTTTAATCAAATTTAGGAGAGAAAAAATAATTCAAAAAAATCATTGAAAATAGTGATAGGTTTAAGGTTACCTATCACAATCAAAAGAAATTTAGTAACTGGTGTGACAAAAAATGATGGCCTGAACCATGCTTTCTCTATCTTCTCTCTCCTCCTCTCCCCCTTTCTCTTCTCTTCTTTCCCAACCAGCAGCAGAAGGAGTAACTGATGATGGCTTGAGGTGAGGGGAAATGAAATTGTTTCAAATAATTATTTTAAAAATATTTTAAATGACCTAGCACCGTAGCACTCTAAACCTCAACATCGCAGCATTCTACTTTGGAATCCTTAGACATTATAAATATTGATAATAGTGCCACAACACCCAGCTCTAGATCTCATTTGTATTTGTGAATATCATTTAAAGTTTGTGAATAAGCTCGATATGAAACTGGATAAGAAGCTCATTTCGTATTCGATATAGAGTTTGTGAATAAGCTCGTTAAAAAGCTCGATTAATGTTTGATATGGAGATAGTTTAAATCTTATTATAAAAATGATGAATAACTCAATATATATTTTTTTATATTTATTATAAAATAATAATAATAATAATTTTTAATTATAATATCTATTTATTAAAATAAATAATATATAATATATAATATAATGATGAACAATTCAATATATATTTTAGATTTATTATAAAATAATAATAATAATAATAATTTTAAATTATAATATCTAGTTATTGAAATAAATAATAAATACTTATTAATATTATATAAAATTTAATTAAAACTTTTTTTATTTTATAATCTTACTTAATTACAACTTGCGATCGCAAAGTCGAAGTCTTAAAAACTGCAACCCACCTTGATCTGTTGATTGTGAGCTTAAACTACAAAAAAAAATCATGGATTCAAGGCTTGCATATGTGATGTGTGTGTGTTTGCATTTAATTCATTCAAAATTAAAAAAGGTCTTGAAGACTCAGAACTAAGAGGTATTAAGTTCAAGGCATGCATATGTGATATGTGTGAGTTTATGTTTAATTCGCTCAAAATTAAAAAAAAAGTCTTGAAGAATCAGAACCTTCGCACCTCTCATTCTTAACACCTAAATATGAAACCTAAGTCATTTCTCCCCTATATCACTCAAGTGCTAAACTTATCTTTTTTCCTGTGCCACTCATGAAAGTCTCGATTATGCCACTCCTAAAAGCCCTTCCTCTAAAAATATAAAACCCTCAAAAAAAACCTTCATAGTCACGGGCAACAAAATTCTTAGGGGTGATAAGTGTAAATAATGCATATTTTATGTGTTATATTTTTAGTGAAAATATGTTATTTTAGTTATGATGTTTAAGAAAAATATAAAAAAGGTACAAAATTCTAAGTATCATCCAACACCGCGGCGTCGGACAAATCAACACTGCCCCACCTTTAAGGACACACCTGGAGCACTACAAAAAGGATATTATGGTGCCAACTTCTCTATTAGGTTGCACCGCAACAATAAAATATCAACTTTGTAGCACCATGTTCTCTATTGTCCAGCACTGCAACATCATAATTTATAACACCTCGGTGCCAAAAACTGCTCTTCCAACACCACAGCATTCAAAAGTCAGTAGCCTCACGGCATAGTATTTAGAACTTTTGAAGGACATGACCTATCAATGAAACAACAAGACTATTTATTAAGTAACTAATCCATGCCAGTAAGCATCACGACAAAGACAGAACAGTAGTGCAGCGGTGTTAGTTCATTTGTTTGCCGCAATGGAACAGACCTTTCAAGCACCGTAGCGCCAGTTGCCTACTTTGTGTTTTTTTTATAAATAGTTGATGTGTTATATTTGTAAGAGAGTTCAATCACTTAAATAATTTCAGTACAATTCAAAGTGCTTCTCTGAATTTCCCTTAAGGTGATAACTAAGAGAATTTAGGGAAGTACTTGATACCATCATTAAAGTATTTGACTTGTGTTTATGGAAGCAATTATGTAAGTAAAAAGGAGTGTAGAGGAGATCCATTGAACAATTTTGGTGATATCTATCTCTTGTATTTTCTTTTTATCATGCTATTAACGAAAATGAGTTTGCTTCAATTCTGCTCCATGTCTGGCTAAATTCTTTAGTTTTGGATTGATGATGTAAATTTCAGGAACACCATGCACCATCCAACAATACTTGTTTATATGTATACTAATATTTCAGGAACTAATCATAGGATTGATGATGTAAATTCTTTAGTTTTGGATTGATGATGTAAATTTCAGGAACACCATGCACCATCCAACAATTCTTTCTATTAATGAAAATGAGTTTGCTTCATTCTATACTTGTTTATATGTATACTAATATTTCAGGAACACCATGCACCATACAACAAAGAATCAGAGCTCAAGATTAGGTTATGCTGCAAAGAGTCTGTAATATTCATTGATATAATTTTTTATTTCTTGAGTCAAGTCCTATAAAGGTGTTTTCTAGCTTGGTGACCACGCACACACAAACTCTAGGGTGTGAGATCTAGTCAAAACCAGATGTTCAATTTTTGAACTAATCATACTGGATGATTTCTATCGTCTATGATTATCCTTTATGATTATGAAAAAAGCTGCCAATCATAATTTAGGCAAGATTTCAATATTTAAATTTTGTTCTAATCATCCAGAATGATATACATCATACTGGATGATTTATGACAATGTTACCTAAATTAATCATGTGATTAGTCAGTCAATTCTATTTAATTTAATATTCTGATCATATTGGACGATCACAGAATTATCCTAGACGATCTTAGAATCATCTTGGAAGATCAGTATAAAATTGAACAAATCATCCTGAACTATCTAGTGATAATCCTGGACTATGAGGTCAAATTCTGCACATCATCCTGGACGATCCTGCGATTGTACTAGATGATATTTGGCTATAGAATTGAGTTTTTAGGGTTTTCTGAAGCCCTCAATTTAAACACATCATACTGGACGATCCTGCGATCATACTGGACGATATTTTCCACTAGAATTAAGTTTCTAGGGATTTTAGAGCCCTCTATTTAAGCTTTCTCAAGGCACTTGGTAAATGTCTTTGGCAGCCATTGTGTCTTCAGAGAACTCGAAAGGGAGAGAGGAAAGGGTGGAGTTTGAGAGGGAGATGATCCTTGGAGGGGGTTTCAAGGGAGTGTAGAGGGTATTTCACATGGTTACTTCAGTAAGCTTGCACCTTAGTACCATTGAATTCAAGGTTCATCTTGAGGGAAGTTTTTGGGAAGAAGAATATCTCTTTTGTGTCAAAGGACCCGGCTACTCCGCCGCACTGGGAAAGGTAGAAGTGATTTTATAAGGGCTTCTCCGCCTAGTTGTGGGGCCTAAAGGAGAGTCACTAAAGGTTTAGTGTAATACTCGGAGGGTGCCTACGGGGAGTGGACATAGGTCAGGTTAGACTGAACAACTATAAATTTGGTGTGTTCTTTCTAATTTTATTTTTTCCACGTTTTATTTTTGGCTTTTATTTTTGGATATAACTGCTTAGTTAAAAATCTGTGATTGATTTTACATTGTATTGATTATCTATTTTCAGATGTTGAAAAAGCTTTAAGAAGGGGATTTTTCTTTTTCTTGAAAGAAGGTTTTTAAAAATATCCAATTCACCACCCCCCTCTTGGTTAGCCTCGGGACTAGTTCTATAGGGTTTAACCACCCTCATAAACTTTCAAGTTGTATCTGAGCGGGATTCATAAATTAAATTTTAGAAAACTTTTAAAAAAAGATCCATGGCTAATTTTAGAAATCGTAATATTACAAAAGGATATTTAATCTCCCTATCACCTTTATTTGAAAATATTTCATTTAATTTTTAGAAAATTTGCATGTCTACTTTCTTGAAATCAATAGATTATCGAATGTGGCATATGATTTAAATTGGTTATTTTATACTGTCACATGTTTTAGATGGAATTAAAATTGATATTCCTTTTAATGAATGGAGTAGAGTAGAATAAATCAATGCTCAATTGAATGCTAAATATTTGAACTATTTTTTCTGTGCTTTAAATTCTGAATGTTATATGTTAGAATCCACATGCACTACTGACAAAGAAATTTGGGATAAACTATACACTACATATGAAGGTACTAGTGAACTTAAGCAATCTATGTTAAATATTCTAATGAATGATTATGAACTTGTTTGCATAAAATCTTATGAGACAATTTTAGACATGTATACTAGGTTACTCAAATTGTGACATCATTACATGCTTTAGTTAAAGAATTTTCAAACTCTAAAAAGGTCAATAAAATTCTACACTATCTACTTGATAAGTTTGATGCCAAAATTATTGTTATTTATGAATCAAAAAATTTGAATGAATATTCTATTAATAATTTGATTGGTTCACTTATTGCCTATGAGACAACTGTGAGTCAAAGACTTGTGGATGCAGGAAAAATGATAGTGTTAAACGCCGAAGACATGGATAAAAGTGGCTTAGTAGATGATGAAAGTGAAGAATTAATAACAGTAATGAGCAAATTAGAAAGTCTACTAAAGCACAAGCATACACATCAACAAAAGTGGAATAAAGGTAAAAATAGTAAGAATGATAAGATTTCCTCTGACATTATTTTCTTTGGATGTAGGAAATTCGGACATATGAAAAATAAATGCCCAAACTTAAAAACTCTTCCTACAAAGGAAAAGGGTAAAAATAAGCAAAATGCAAAAAGGGCAAATGATAAAAAGAAAAAAATCTCCTAGGTAGACCTAGCTTCTGAATCATCAGATCAGGAGCAAGATGATGTTTAAAGCCTTGTTTGTGTGTTTATTTATTTTTGTGTGCATGATATTTTTATTCGTTGCATTTATTTTTTTTTCAGTGTTTTCTTTGTGTTTGATTTTTCTTATTATTTTATATTTTTCTATTAAATTTTAAATTAGTCTCCATGTTATTTATGTAGCTTCTCTGATCAACACATATATATCACATTTTATTTCATATATGCTTTAGAAAATCAAATTATTTTTCAAAGATCATTTTTTCTCAAAATAAAAAATTTACCTCCTATTTTCTTAAAATTTTATGTAAGTTGTGGTTGACTTCTCTAAAATCAGTCAAAGGAAGAAAACTCATAATTTTATCTTTCTATCTCATTTCTTTAATGAGGCTATTTCACTTTTGATTCAAAATCTACATCAAATTATAAATTGGATTTTGAAATTGAATTTTTTTCATCTCCCTATATTTTCTCTATCTCCCTACATTTTCTCTATCTCATAGGGATCTTTTGCAAGTTATTGAACCCACTTTATTATTTTCTTAATCAAGCTATTCATTTTTGTCACTAGATTGGGTTTTTTTTAGTCTTTAAAATTATAAAAAGGAAGTATATTTATAAAAAGAAAAGTGGCACAAAATGAGCTCAAAGCTGAAAAGATGCACAATGATGCCAAAATGAAAAGATACACAAAGTGTATTAAAAATTAAAAGATGTGCAACGTGCACAAAAAACTAATAAAGGGGCACAAAATGAGCCCATAATGAGTTAGCATACCTTTCTTATACTTCTTAAATCATAAAAAAAATCTTATATCTATTGATATTTTCAATACTTGAGTTTGAAAATCATGACTTTTAATTCACCTTTTTGCATTAATATTCTATTATATATATTTCATGAAAGGAGTTCTAAAAAGATGTGTTTCCTTCTCTAATTTATTTCTTAATTTAGATATTTACTTTAAAAAAAATTTTAGCCCTTAAGGAACCTGAGCTTGGATTAATAAATTTTGAATCTCTAACTTTTCTGAGATTATGTGTGGTTAGTATATGCCTTACTAAGTTTTTGAACAAAATCAAGAGGTAACTTTCTCATTCCAAAAATTTTTTGAAATTTCAAACTGATTCTTCTAAAACGTCACCTTCACTAGATCAGGGACTGTTTAATCTTCTAGTCTATTTTTTGTTTGTTTTATTTTTCTTTGCTCCTCTTCTTTTTGATAATGTCAAAGGGAGAGAACTTACTGTTATTTTTGTTGTATTTAAATGTACTAATATTTTTGTGTTGTATTTATTTAGTTTATCACTGTTGGTTTATTTTATTTATTTTATTTTAAAATAAAAAATTAAAAAAGAAAAAGAAAATTATATTTTCCCTGTTTTTTAAAATTTTTTATCTTAGTGAGGGGAAGACTAGGAGAAAATACTTTTAGTTTGTAAGTTCAACCAGTATTGTTTGCCATCATCAAAAAGGGGGAGATTATTATGACTCAAGCTCATGAGTTTCTACTTTCAAAGATAAAAAATATTATGGCTCATATCTTTATGTCTCCTAGTATTTTTATTCTATACTTATTTATGTGTATATTAACATTTCAGGAACACCATGCACCATCCAATGAAGAATCAGAGCTCAAGATTAGGGTAGAATATGTTATGCTGCAAAGAGTCTGTAATATTCATTGATGTAATTTTTGATTTCTTGAGTCAAGTCCTGTAAAGGTGTTTGCTAGCTTGGTGACCATGCACACACACTCAAGGGAGTGAGATCTAGTTAAAACCAGATGTTCAATTTTTGAACCAATCGTACTGGACAATTTCTATCGTCTAGGATAATCCTTTATAATTATGAAAAAGAAGCCGTAAATCATAATTTAAGCAAGATTTCAAGATTTAAATTTTGTTCTAATCGTCCAGGATGATATATATCATATTAGATGATCTATGACAAGATGCCTAAATTAATCATGTGATTATTCAATCAAATCTGCTTAATTTGATATTCTGATCGCACTCGACTATCACAAAATCATCCTGGATGATCTTAGGATCATCATGGACAATCAGTATAAATTTGAACTAATCATCTTGGACTATCTAGTGATCATCCTAGACTATCAGGTCAAATTTTGCACATCGTCCTGGATGATCCTGCGATCGTACTAGATGATATTGGGCACCAGAATTAAGTTTTAAGGGTTTTCTAAAGCCCTCTATTTAAGCACATCATACTGGACGATCCTACGATTGTACTGGATGATATTTGCCACCAGGATTGTGTTTTTAGGGTTTTTGGAGCCCTCTATTTAAGATTTTTCAAGGCACTTGGTAAGTGTCTTTGGCAGCCATTGTATCTTCGTTCTTTTGGAGAAAACATAAAGAGAGAACTTAAAAGGGAGAGAGTAAAGGGTAGAGTTTGAGAGGGAGAAGATCCTTTGAGGGGGTTTCAAGGGAGTGTGGAGAGGGTTTCACACGGTTTCTCAGGTAAGCTTGCACCTTAGTACCATCAAATTTAAGGTTCATCTTGAGGAAAGTTTTGGGAAGAAGAAGATCTCTTTGGTGTTAAAGGACCCAGCTACTCCACCGCACTGGGGAAGATGGAAGTGATTTTGTAAGGGCTTCTCCGCCTAACTGTGGGGGCTAATTGAGAGTCATTAAAGGTTTAGTGTAATACTCTGAGGGTGCCTCCGGGGAGTGGACGTAGGTCAGGTTAGACCAAACCACTATAAATCTGGTGTATTCTTTCTTATTTTACTTTTTCGCACTTTATTTTTTACTTTTATTTTTGGATATAACTGTTTGGTTAAAAATCTATGATTGATATTATGTTATATTGATAATCTATTTTCAAATGTTGAAAAAACTTTAAGAAGGGGATTTTTCTTTTTCTTAAAAGAAGGTTTTTTAAAATATCCAATTCACCCCCCACCTCTTGGTTAGCCTCGGGACTAGTTTTATAGGGTTTAACCACCCTCACAAACTTTCAATGATATTTGTCATCACCTATCATACTGTGTAATTATTCATGTTATTTGTACTAATCATATTAGACAATGCTCTCAATCATCCTGGATGATCAGTCCATTTCTTTGAACGGATTACATAGGGTTATGGTTCTCTACCATCTTTAGGAGGGAGAAAAAAGATTCTTGGTTCTCTACCATCTCCAAGATGGAGAAAAAGAATTTTTGGTTCTCTGTCATCTCCAAGAAGGAGAAAAAGGATTCCAGGTTCTCTACCATCTTCAGGAGAGAGAGAAAAAGGATTCTTAGTTCTCTGCCATCTCTAGAAGAGAGAAAAATGATTACAGGTTCTCTGCCTTCATCAGGAGGGTGAAAAAAGATTCTAGGTTATCTACCTTCACTAGGAGGCTAAAAAAGAGTAAGGTCCTCTGTCGCACCGGGTTGGTGGAAGAGATTTTGTAAGCGCTTCTCTGCCTTACTGTGGGGATAAAATGAGAGACTAATTTTAGTGCAATACCTGGAAAGGTGGTTTTTATGGAGTTGACATAGGTCAGGTTGGATCGAATCACTATAAATTTTGATGTGTTTGTTCTTATTATTTTCTACACATTCTTTTTTATGATTAACCGTGTGGTTGAAAACTTTGATCTTTTTGTTATTGTGAAATTAATTTGCTTCCACATCAGGTGATAAAATTGTATATTTTTAAATATTAAAAAGTTATAAAAAGTTTTTTTTAATGAAATTTTTAAATTACCAATTCATACCCCTCTCTTAGTTAGCCTTGGGCTAGTTCTTTGAGGTCTGACAACTTCCTTGAACTTTCAAGTTATATCAAAGAAATATTCAAAAAACTAAGTTTTAGAAAACTTTTGAAAAATGATCAATGACTAACTTTGAAAATCATAATACTACGGAAGAATATTCAATCACACGACCACCGTTATTTGATAACATTCCTTTTGATTTTTAGAAAATTTGTATGTCTATTTTCTTGCAATCAATAAACTCTCATATGTGGATATTAGTTTAGGAAGGATATTCGACACCTTCTCGCTTTATAAATGGCATTAAAACTGAGCTACTTTTTTCTGAATGGAGTATTGAGGATAGAGATTTAGCCCAATTAAATGCAAAATATTTAAACTGCTTTTTATGTGTATTAAAATCTAAAGATTACATGCGTGTATCTACTTCCACAACTGGTAAATAAATTTGGGATAAACTCAGCATAACCTATGAAGGAACTAATAAAGTGAAATAATATAGGTTAAATATTCTACTCCATGATTATGAACTATTTCGTATGAAACCTAGTGAGTCAATTTCTAAAATATATACTAGGATCACTCAAATTGTGATATCCCTTTATGCTTTAGGTAGAGAACTTACAAATTCTAAAAAAGTTAATAAGACTCTACATTGTTTACCTAGTTCCTATGATGCTAAAATAACTGATATTATTGAATCGAAGGATCTAAATCTTTATTCAATTGATAACTTGCTAGGATCACTCATGGCCTACAATCAAGGAGTGAGTTAAAGGTAGATTTATGCATGTGAGAAAAAAAGGAGAAAACTATAGCCTTAAAAGCTAATGATTTTGATAATGAAAGTTCCATACAAGAAGATGATGTGACATATTGCTGATGACAAGACAATTTAAAAGCTTTCTTAAGAAAAAGAAAAAGCATCATCTGCAATGGAATAAAGATAAAGCAAATAAAAATTCTAAGGTTTCATCTCAGGTCATCTATTTCGAATACAGGAAGCTAGGGCACTTGAGGACTGATTGCCCAAATCTTAAAACTCACCAAATCAAGGAGAAGGGTGAATAAAAAGCTAAATTCAAAAAGTGCATGCAACAGACTCAGAAGGCTTTCTAGGTAAACTCCGCTTCAAACTCATCTGAGACAGAATCAGAAGATGAGGTAACCAACTTGTGCTTAATGGAAGATAACCATCTTGATCATTCTGATCAAGAGGAGATATGTGAGCTTTCTTATAATGAATTATTTAAAGTTTTTGAAAAAAAATCATAATGCATATAAAAAGCTCAATAAAATGTATGCCATCCTTAATTCTGATTTTTCACATTTAAAAAAAGAGCATGAATGTCTTAGGAAAGATCACTCTACTTTGGATAACAATTATATGATCTTACTTGATGAATTTGATATATTAAATAAGAAACTTCTTGATTTAACTATTGAACATGATTCCTTAAATGCATCTCATGTTAATTTAAAAAATTCATTTAAAGAATTAAAGGCATGCTTAGATGAAGCTGATAATAGAGAGCATGCATTAAAAATGGATAATTCAATTCTTGAAAGTACAAATAAATTTTTGAAAGTGAAATTAACTCTTAAAAAAACCAAAATATCACCTACACTTATAGAATTTCATAACCCTCACCACGGCATGCATCGTTTAAACCTGGGAAGAAGCACCACCACCCACATAGACTAGTAAATCCATTCCTAGGAGTTTGGTATTTTTCTTATGGCATGGTAGGACATATATCCCAAACTTGCACTATTCATCATAGAACACATTTAGTGTGGAGGGAAAAAATACATAAATCATAATATAGCATGCAAGCATTTCATCCATCAATCCATAAGGTGGAACCCAAACTTCTTTGGGTTTCCAAATCTAATCCTTAATAATTTTATAGGGGTGCTCTCACAAAAGGCCTAGTGAGAGCATGTGGTGCCTAGATAGCGGATGTTTAAGGCATATGACTAGAGATGTAAAGCAATTCATTACGTTAGAGGCCAAGGCAGGAGGCAATGTAACACTTAGAGATAACATCACTAGGAAAGTGGTTGGATCAAGTATAATTGGTAACTCAAAAAAATTTATTATTAAAAATATCTTACTGGTAGGTGACTTAAAATATAATTTGCTCATCATTAGCCATCTGTGTGATAAAGGCTTCAGTATAAACTTTTTATCTACTAGCTGTATTATTAGCTTTAAATGGAAATATTATTTTGCAAGAAAAAAGAATTAATAATGTTTACATACTTGATCTAAATTGTATTGAATCTACTACTTCTCTTTGCCTAAAAACTATTATTGATTAGTCTTGGTTATGGCATAGGAGACTGTATCATGCAAGTATGAAAAATCTTAGAAATATTACCCAAAAAGACTTAGTAAGAGGCATACCCAAACTAGATTTCACTAAAGATCACTTGTGTGATGCCTATCAATTAGGAAAATAAGTCAAATCCTCTTTCCACTCAATCAAGGATATTAACACTAGAAAATCCTTAGAAGTTCTTCACATGGATCTAAGTGAATCATTCGAGGAGTTTAGGACATTCTCCACTTGGATTCAGAGTAAGCTACATTGTGAAATTCTAACCATTCATAATGATCATGGTGGAGAATTTGAGAATAAAAAATTTGAATCTTATTATAAGGAGTAAGGGATATATCACAACTTTTTAGCTCCTAAAACCCCTCAACGAAATGGGATTATTGAAAGAAAGAATATAACCTTGGTAGAAGCTGTTAGATCCATGCTAGTTGAATACTCACTTCCTAAATATTTCTAGGCAGAAGCGGTAAATATAGTCTGTTACTTTCTGAATAAAGTTAATGATAGATCCAAGTTGAACAAGATACCTTATAAAATCCTTATGGATAGGACACCCAACCTCTCTTACCTTCATATCTTTGGATGTAAAGTGTTTATTATAAACAATGAAAAATCTCTATTAGGAAAGTTTGACTCCAAATTTGATAAAGGAATTTTTTTAGGATACTCAAATTTTGGAAAATTCTTTAGAGTTTTCAATAAAAGAATATTGGTGGTAAAGGAGAAAACTCATGTGATATTTGATGAATCTAATAATTATGGAGGATTTAGGGTAGAAGAAAAGAAGTGGTTGAGGTCACCTAAGTAGTAGAATCTACAAATTCAGAAGAAAGGGTAGAACCTGAAAATTCATTGCCTAGAGAATGGAGATATTCTTCAAGTCATCCTAAAGAACTGAACTTAGGAGACCCATCTGAAGGTGTTAGAACTAGGCATGGACGTAGAAAGAAGCTAACCACTCTATCTTTATATCAATGATTAAACCCATAAATATAAATCAAGTATATTTAATGAATTCTAGATACTAGCCATACAAGAATAATTGAATCAATTTATTAGAAATGATGTTTGGAAGCTAGTAGAAAGACCTAAGGACAAGAGTATTGTTAGAATAAAATAGGGTTTTAAAAATAAAATGAATGACTCTGGTGTAGTGGTAAGAAATAAAGCAAGATTAGTGGCTAAGGGGTAAAACCAGATAGAAGGAATTGACGTTGAAGAGACCTTTACCCCTATAACTAAACTAGAAGCCATAAGCGTGCTACTAGCTTTTGCCTTCTTTAAGGGATTCAAATTGTACCAAATGGATGTTAAGAGTGCCTTTCTAAATACGGTGATTAAAGAGGATGTTTATGTTGAGCAAACCCTAGGCTTTAAAAATTCATAATTTCCCAATCATGTGTTAAAATTAAAAAAGATATTATATGGACTGAAACAAGCACCTAGAGTATAGTATGAAAGGCTAAGCATATTCCTACTAGATAGAACCTTTGTTAAGGGTAGTGTAGACACCATCCTATTCCTCAAAAGGTAGGAGAAGAACTACTCATTGTCTAAATCTATGTTGATGATATTTTGTTTGGATCCTCTGATAAAAACCTATGTGATGAATTTTCTAAAATAATGAGTAAGGAGTTTGAGATGAGTATGATGAGAGGATTGAACTAATTTTTTTGATTTAGCATAAGGCAGAAGAATGATGGAATTTTTCTTAGTCAATCAAAATAAATTAAGGACATCCTTAAGAAATATGAAATTGATATGGCCAAGATAATAAACACTCCCATGAGCTCTAAATTTAATTAAATAAGGACTCAAATAAAAAATCAGTTGATCAAAAGAAATACAGAGAAATATTTGAATCATTTCTTTACTTAACTGCTAGCATACCTGATATTATATTTAGTATTTGTCTCTATGCTGAATTTTAAGTTGATCCAAAAGAATCTCACTTAACTATTATTAAGAGAATCCTTAGATTTCTCTTAGGAACCCAAAACTTGAGAATCTGGTATACTATTAAGAGCACTTCCTTTGAAATCATAAGATATTCTAATTCAGACTTTGCAAGATGTAGGATTGATAGGAAAAATACTTCTAGAACCTACTAATTCATAGGGTAATCTTTAGTCTCCAGGTCGAGTAAAAAATAGAACTCGGTAACCCTATCGACTACTGAAGTAAAATACATAGCCTTAGGAAGTTGTGTGGCACAGGTCCTTTTGTTAAAGCAATAAATACTGGATTTATGACTACCTGTAGGCACCATTCCAATCTTATATGATAACACTAGTGCTATCTGTATTTTAAAAAATCTAATCCAACACTCCAAGACCAAGCATATAGACATAAGGCACCATTTTATTAGGGACCATATCACCAAAGAAAAAATAGAGCTACATCATGTATCAACTAAAAATCAACATGCAGATATGTTTACAAAACCACTAGCTTTTGAAACCTTCAGCATCTTAAGAACCAGATTAGGTGTCATAGATATTCATGCTTAAAATTGCCTACTTTGAAAATTTAAAATCTGAATATTGTGTTTTTGTTTTATGTTCTATCTTTTAGTTTTTTATTTTCTTTTACTTTTATGAATATGTCTGTCTATTTTCTAAATTTAAGAATCTGATCACTACTCACTTTAGTAGTTGGATTTTTTTTTCTTTAAATGAAAATCTTACCTTATTTTTGCTTAATATTATATAAGAAGTGATTGACTCCTCTAAAATAGTTAAAAGAAGAAAAATTGATGATTATCCCTCTTACTCTAACTCCTTTAGTAGTGTAATTTATTTTTAAATCAAAATTTATCTCAAATTAAAAATTGGACCTAAAAATAGATATCTACTTCATCTTCTACAGTTCTCTATCTCATATGAATATTTTTGCAAGTCAATGAATCTACTTCAAATTTTCTTAATCAAGTTATCTGTCTTTATCATATGCATTAGGTTTTGCTTTATGGTTTACTCTTCCTTATATAAGATAGTGAGTTTTTCTTCACTTATATTTGAAAGATAATCTCACAATTGAGCGGACTCTTTCTTTAAAGATTTAATAAGGAAGCAAGTTGGCAAAAATAAAATGAGGTACAAAATGAGCCCAAAATGAAAGATGCGCAATATTTGCCAAATAATTATAAAATACACATTGTATCAAAAATCAAAAGATGCACAAAATGTATGAAAAACTGATAAAGAGGCATAAAATGTGCCCACAATGAGTTAGCTTCCCTTTCTTTCAAATCTTTAAATCATGAAAGAATCCATGTGCCAATTGATATCTTTAACACTTGAATTTGAAAATCATGATTCCTGATTCATCACTTTGCAAAGTTATTCTTTTAGATATATTTCAAAAAAGAAGTATAAAAAGATCATATTTCCTCTCTAATTTATTTTCTGAATTAGATTTTTGTTTAAAAAGACTTTAACCTATAAAGAGCTTGAGCTAGGGTTAACAAAATTCAAATCTCTAACCTTTTTGGGTTTAAGTGTTGTCAATGCATTTCTTACTGAGCTTTTAATCTAATCATGAGGTAAAATTATCATTTGCTAGAATTGATCGATTCTTATATATATATATATATATATATATATATATATATATATATATATATATAGTATTTGGTACATTTTTTCTCTTTTTTCCTGATTGTTTGATTTCTGTTGTATTTTTATTATGATTTGATTAATATTTTCCTTCATGGAGCTTTCCCAATCATGAATCATCCATCTCTGAATTTTGTTCAGGTCATACTGTATAATCTTCACAAATATCATCACAGATCTAATCACAGCACATCCAACGGCTCAAATTGATAAATCATTGGTGATCATACTATACGAACACCTACTTCGTACTGTATGATCCATATTGTTGTAGACATTAGATGAATTGAATTCAACCGATATGATATTAAATATCATATTGTACTGTACAAACACCTAATTACACTATATGATATGACCAGTCAACGATCATCTAGTTTGATTCCTCAGGATGAATGCTTTTTTTTAATCGTCTAGAATAATTCAGATCATACTATATGATGTGACCAATTTTTTGACTAGATCGAATTGGACGAATTGATTACTTTAGATTGTTTAGTATGATCAAACAATCATACTGTACACTCTAATTGATTTCTATTTAAACAGAGGGATTTTAATGGTTTTCTTCACTCAATCCATTTCACTCCTCTTCCTTTCTCTCTTGAGCTCTCAATCTATGAAATGGCTGGAGGAAAGCATTCTCATACACTAGTCGGTAGTTCCTCCTGATGCCTTATAGATCCATGATTCCCTGAGACTGTTGACAAATAGGCCTATCATAGGTACAAAATTGCTGGCATCACCCCCTCAAAAATCATCAAACATGAAGATCTAAACATCTAAGTACTGCCACTTTTTGCTTACCCTTTTAATTTTGAATTACTTTTTGAATTTTTTGCCTGCCTAAGAATAAATAGTGAGGGTACTGCCCTCCAATCCTATGTCAATAGGCGACCCGTAGAGATAACCTATTAGGACTTTCATGAATTCCTACACCTCTCTACTATTGGCGAGAAAATTCACCTTGTGGCCTCAAATCCTAACTATGATTAGACACCTGTCAACACCACTCTTAGGGAATTCAATCTTAGATACCACATTGCCCATGTGAACACTCTAGTCTAGGATGCCCAAATTATCTAGCATATTCTTTAATACTCCATTATTCCTAAAGCTGGTGATAGGATTAACATTACACCTATTCTCTCTCTTGCTACTTATTACATTATGGCTGAAATTAATTCTAATGTAGCTAATCTTATTATCCGATATCTTAAAAAATTGACCTGTATTAGAGATCTTAAAGCCTAATCTTGCCTTAGGACATCTCATTACTTTTGTCCTAGAAACTAAGTACAATTTCTATTTTTTTGCACCACATGATCACCTCCCAATCTTCTATTCCAATAGCTCCATCCACATCCTTCACAGTGCTCGTCGTCATAATATTCATTATGTGGACGAAGAGCCTATGGCAGAAGAGGGAGAACCTATTCCACCACCTGCTCCTATCTGTCAGCACTCACAGTTCGATCTGCTGGTCCAAAGGTTCGATCAGTGAGAGGTCTACTTTAACACTTATGTAGCAGAGCAATAGCAACAACATAAAAATAATTTAGCTCGGTTTGGTAATTACATAGCCCAGCAGCAGCATGATCAGGACATGGCTTGGATTGGAAACCAATTTGCCTCACTCCACCAGTACTTCCAGCCACCACCTCCTCCACCTCCACCTAATTAGGATCCCTCTTTGTTTTAGTTTGTTCTATTTTGTGATCGTTGTTTACTCTTGTACATTTTGTTGTTTGTAGTTTTCTATTTTTTTGTTTTCTCCTTTTTGTGATGTCAAAAGGGGGAGTAGCATGTTGTTGGTATATTATATTTTATTCTGAAAAATTTAATTCCATATTTGTCTCTTAATATTCTATGTTCTCGTGTTATACGTTATTTTTTATTTTAAATAAAAAAAGACTAACACCTCCCATATTTTTGAAAGAATTTACTTAGTAAGAGGGAGCGTAGGGAATAACAAAACACATTTGAAAGATAAACCAATAATATTTGTCATCATCAAAAAGAGGGAGATTATTATAAATTTTAACCCAAGTCTTATTATTTTAATAACAAATATTATTGAATTTCTTACTATGCTATCTCCTGATAATTTAGTTTATTGCATATGTATTTTGCCTTGCTTACTAACATTTTAGGTCCACTTTTCACTTGTAACTTTGATCAGCTCAAAATTGGTAGACTAGGATCAAAGTCTATATTTTCAATCTTTATGTACTTTTTATCTTTCTTGAGTCAATCATGTATTTTGGTGGATCCTAAAGCTGAGTGACCTTGCATACACACACTCAAGAGGGCGAGTTAGTGAGTTAGGAAGAAGATGCATTTTCTGAACTAATCATATTATATGATTTATATCATACTGGATGATCAGTTAACTAGAAAAATTATTAGTTATAGCACTTTTATTTCTTGAGATTGATTAAACAAATCGTACTAGACGATCCTTATCATACAGAATGATCAATTATAATCATGGTATTCAGTCGCCAATCACAATTTAGGCAATATTTTAAAATTTAAATTTTATTCTAATCATATCATATGATATGCATCGTATTGTATGATATATGACAATCATGCTTAAATTAATCTTATGATTAAGAGAATAATTATGGTTAATTTGTTCGATCGAATTGTATAGGACGATTTGACCGATCGTATTGTACGACCCATTTCTTACATGGGATAATAATTAATCATTGCTTATCATACTGGATGATTATCCATATTGTTTGTACTAATCATATTGGAAGATGCTCTCAATCATACTGGACGATCAATCCATCTCTTTGAACAGATTGTACATGGTCTATCTCTTTGTACAATACTAACATAAGTATTTTGAACTAATTATACAATACGATCTTGGATCATACTGGATAATTAGAGTCGGTATATTGAAATTTAGGATTTTTTGAGAGGCTCTCTATTTAAACTCTTATATAGGCTTATTTCTAGACCTTTTTGCTACTAAGTGTCTTGAGAGGGAGCATAGAGAAGGAGTTTAGGTGATCTTTGGGAGAGAAGAGAGGGAGAGTTTTTTGTGAGGGAGAGTTGTGAGGGATTCCTAAGGTTACTCCAAGCAAAGTTCTTGTTTGTCTTCTTCATGTTTCTGCCTTGATCCTTTGGTGGCTCTAGAGAGATCTTCTACAGCACTAGGCCATGGTTCTCTGCCATCTTCAGGAGGGAGAAAAAATGATTCTTAGTTCTCTTTCATCTCTACGAGAGAGAAAAAGGATTCTTAGTTCTTTGCCATCTCTAGGAGAGAGAAAAAAGATTCTAGATTCTCTGCCATCTATAGGAGGGAGAAAAAGGATTCTTGATTCTCTACCATCTCCAGGAGGGAGAAAAAGAATTTCAGGTTCTCTACTATCACTAGGAGGGTGAAAAAAGATTCCACGTTCTCTACCTTCACTAGGAGGGTGAAAAAGAGTATGGAGCTCTGCCACACCGGGTTAGTGGAAGAGATTTTATAAGGGCTTCTTCGTTTTGCTATGGAGGAAAAAGGAGAGATACTAATTTTAATGCAATACTTGGAAAGGAGATTTCCGAGGAGTGGACGTAAGTAAGGTTGGACCGAACCACTATAAATTATGGTGTGTTTGTTCTTATTATTTTATGCACTTTCTTTTTCTATGATTAACTGTGTGGTTGAAAACTTTGATCTTTTTGTTATTGTGAAATTAATTCACTTCTGCATCGGGTGATAAAATTTTCTGCTTTTAAATATTGAAAAAGGTTATAAAAAGATTTTCTTTTTGTTAAAGAATTTTTTAAATTGCCAATTCACCTCCCTCTTGGTTAGTCTCGGGCTAGTTCTTTGAGGTCTTACAACCTCCTCAAACTTTTAATTTGTATTTAAAATAGTAATTAAATTTAAAACATAAATTAAATTTAAATTTTTAATAAACTAACTGTCTTAAATCCTAGATTACATTGTAGTCTATCGGTGTCTAGATCATTACTGCTCTATCATAGTATTATGTGCTCTTTCTACATGTTGTAGTTTCTATTGTACGAACTCATGTTGGACTTGTTATGTGGTATGGAGTTATCTTGAATTTATAACAAGCTTATTGATGTAAATGCTATTTCTTTATTTAAATCTTAAACTACCATAAATCCTAAAATCTCTTACCAAACAGTTTCTTAGGATTTAACATTTTTTATACCAAACAATTTTCAGGATTTAATAGCCTCTGGATTTACTAAATTCGGATTTATAGGATTTACTAAACTTGAATCCAATCCGATATAACAAGCTTATTGACTTAACTTTAGTAGGATTTACTAAATCCCACTAAAGTTAAATCCAATCCGATACTAAACAACCCATAAGTAATTTCTACAATTTTCTTTTCTCTTCTTATTGACTTCAAGTGCTTCGCGTGAGGTAGGATTTTGAACAATGCACTAAAAGGCTTCTTAGACTCCTTCGACGATGCTCCATCTTGTTGAATCAGAAGTCACGATAGTTTACTTTCTTCCCCGTTCTTCCTCTTAGATCTGAAGTAGTGAAGGAATCTTGCCTGCTGTGAAGGTAACTATCTTTCTCCCTTTCACCCGCTTCTTCGTCCAAATCCCTTAAAGTTACTAAACTCTAGGATTTAGTAATAGTAAATATGGGATCCAGGTCAAAAAGACGAAAACGAAGGATTTATTCCGTGTGAAAATTAATGGCTTCTCAAATCCCGTTTTGTAGGATTTAGCATAAATCCTGCTCAAATTATGCATAAATCCTATTGCCAAATAGCCTTAAAGAGGCTAGCTTGGCCGCAATGTTTTTGTTGGATAAGTCATCACTAGTTTTGGGGCTATTTGTCAACAAGTAGGATTTAACTTTAATAGGATTTAGTAAATCCTATAAATCTTGATTTAGAAAATAGTGAGTATCTTAAATCATGAAAACTGTTTGGTAAGATAACTGCTAAATCCTATTAAATCCTATAAAATTGCTTTACAACGTAATCCAGGATTTAAGATAATCAGCTCATTAAGAACTCAAATTTAATTTATGTTTTAAATATAAGTTACTTATTAATTAGAAGCTTCTTTAATTATTAAATAATTTAATTAATTATTTAAATTTAATTTAAATAATTTTTAATTATTATGTATACTATTAATTATCTAATTAATTATTTACATATTATGTTCTTAACTAATTAAATTGGTAATTGATTAATTAATAAATTAATTATTTTTTAATATTTAATTATTTATTTTTTAATTAAATTTACTATGATTTATTATTTCACTCCTAGGTCAGTCTAGGGTTTATTTTCCCCTTTTTCTTCGTTTCAAGTAGCTGGTCGCGTGGGGTAGAGTTCAAACGAGTCTCTAAAAGCTTCTTCGCCTCCTCGAACGAGTCATATTGGAAGTTACACAGGTAAACATCCTTCGACCTCCTTCAACGACAACAGGAGATCACTCATTGCATCAGTAACAAACTTTCTCCCATATCGCTCGCTTCTTGGGCCAAATCCTGTAAATCCGCATAAAATCCGGGATTTACAACAAAAAGGGGAAACGAAGGAGTTAATTTGTCGTGAGATTTACGAGGTCCAATTTTTTTCTATTTGGCAGGATTTGCCCTAAATCCTACTTCAAATCTGATACTAACAGCCCCTTAGGGGAAATAGATGATTTGCATCATATAGAATCTAATCAATAAATGAATTATTTATTAATTAATAATTTATTAAATTAATTAACTCATCATTTCTATTTAGATAAATTAAATAAAAATAATATCAATTATAGTTAATTAAATTTTTTATCGAATTAAAATAAAATTATAATTAACATAATCTAATATCTTTATTATTTATTAATTAGTTAATTAATTTAATATAATAATTTCCATTAAAATAAGTTATAAATAATATTAATTTACATGAATTATTATCTAATTAATTAATGAATATTAATTATTAAGATTAATTTACTCCTAAATAATGAGATTTTTACGTACATACACCTAAAACTATACAACCTTTCCTCAGATAGCCTAGGCCCTGCGGTTTGCTTTTCCCTTGTATTTCTTCGTTGCTGTTCTTCTTCGGCTCCTTCGTCGCTGTTCGACTTCGCTCCTCGAAGACGTTCCCTTGCTGTTGGATCGGAAGTTACGACATTTTGATCGGAAGCAACAATGGGAGCTCGCTCGCTGTGAAGGTAACTTTCTCCCTTTCGCGCGCTTGTTCGGCCAAATCCCGTAAATCCGCCGAATTAGAGTATTTCGGAAATCCGGGATTTACCACGAAAGGGGTAATTTTCCGTCTACGGCGACTTTCATTTACCGTGAGATTTGGTTTTGCATTTTAGGCCGTTTGGCTGGATTTCGCTCAAATCCGCCTCAAATCAGGCATAAATACTGCTTCCAAACAGCCCCTTAGATGTCCATTCATCTTTAAAGGATTTTTTTTTAAAAACTAAAACTGAGTTCATTATTCTTTGTCTTCTCCATTTACATGTCTCTTCACATATCCATCCATAAATGCTTCCATTACCCCTCTTGTCCAATTTCATCTACAAATTTTCATTAAGTTTCAATTTCGTGCTTGATTTTATACAAGTTTGTTGCTCCTAATTATCTTGTTCCTATTGTAGTTGAGTTTCTCTCTACACCAAGGGCCTGTTTGGCAACAAGTAGGATTGAACTTGATAGGATTTAGTAAATCCTATCAATCCATATTTAGTAAATCCTAGAGCTATTAAATCCTGAAAACTGTTTGGCAAGATAGGTGATAAATCCTATTAAATCCTGTGAAACTATTTGACAATGTAATCTAGTATTTAAGGTAGTTAGTTCATTTAAAATTAAATTGATTGTATTTTGAATTTAATTTACGTATTAAGTACTAGTTACATAAGTGAAGGTAACAATTTTCTCCCTTTCTCATGCTTCTTCGGCCAAATCCCATAAATCTGTTGAACTCTCGGATTTAGTCAATCCAAGATTTACCGTAAAAGGTGGTATAAGCGGATTTATTCCGCGTTGAAATTTATGCTAAGTCAAAACCCTATTTGGCAGGATTTATGGTAAATCCTGCGTAAATCTTATTGCCAAACAACCCCCAACTAATCAGTACTGTTAAAAACAATACCATTCTCTTTTCTAGCTTTATTTTTTATATTATTCATTGAATGTTAAAGCTTTTGTACATGCTTATAATAGTTATGAACATTGTTTAAAATTGCACAATATGAGGTTTTCCTTTAGGTCTGCCTCAATGTAATTCCAGTGAAAAATGCCTCGAGCTTTTTTTATGAGGCTTGTGCCTTAGCTTGGTTGAGGTCCTTCTTGAGGCGTGCCTCGCCTCGCCGGCGTGAGGTGTATGCTTCACCCTATTTATATATTTTTTGATTAAAACTTACCTATATCCTAAATTAAAGCTCCGGGCAAATCAAGCCTTCATGCACCCATGAGCCGCAATAACTTCCTCTTGATTTCCTTGAGCTCCAACTCGCAGCCTTCTCCATAGCCACCATCGCTGTAACCTCCGCCAGGGATCACTTCCACCCACTCTAAAAATTTTAGAGCATTACTCTCAGCTTTATGTTGATGATAAACAATTATTAAAGAGGAAGATGACTGAAATAAATGAAGAAGTAACAGATGAGGAGACATTGGACTTCACAGGATGAGGCATGGAAGAAAATAATTTGTTATGATGATGACTCAAATAAAGGCCCTCTCAGTGATGACAGTGTTAATGATTTCTAAGTTGTTGCCAACTATTTTAGTTTTTCTTAGGAACTAAATGTGGATAAGTAGAGAACTGAGAAAGAAGAAATTTGAAGTTAAACTTGATGTTATATGATACTTTTATGCAATTCTTATATTTTATATTGTTTTGTTTATGTAATATTTGGATTTCAATTCTATTTCAAATAATTTATCACTTGCCACTTTATCTGTGTAATTTTTTATTTCATAGTTCAATAGAAAATTAATGTCATCTTTCAATATATTATTTGTGTATTATATAAAAAATTAAACTTTTATTTTTTCCTACATATTTTTGGATTTCAGGCTTATGCCTTAAAACGCTTAGGGCTTATGCCTTGCCTTACTAATCGAAAAATGCCTTAATACCTAGTTGTGCAATTTTAAACCTAGGTTATGAAAGACAAAATTGTGGAGTTTGGCAAGGTAAGCAGCATCAAATGTGTAAACTAAAGAGATTTGGATGAAAGATGTTTTAGAGGATCTGGATTAAGTTTGTAACATTCTTATCCATTCCTAGATTTTAGGTTAAATATTTAATTAATCATTGTATTCAGGATATTTAGCTAGAATCTAAGAATGTTGGTTAGATTGAATTTTTAGTAGAAGTTCTCTCCTTAATTCAAGAAAGTTTTGATTTTCAAAATTTGAGATATTCTCTTCCTCATTTAAGAAGGTTTAGTATAGACATTAAAATTTTAATGAGATTTGAGATATGATGGTAGGGATTAATCATTATGTTTAAAATTTTATATGATCAGCTAGCTCTTTATATATTATATATATTGAGTTCTAGATTATTAAAAACTATCAATTGATTTCAAATCATGTAGAGGCTATATTCTTTAATTAATCATTAAATTGAATTTGCTCATGATATATATTCATGTTTGATAGATTGTTTGTTTTGAGTGCTCATTAAGAAGTTCATTCAATAAAAGTATCATTTATGAGCTCAACAAGTTACTTGTTTACATGTTGGAGAAAGCTTGTTAAGCTTATCATTTATGGGCTTGATAAAGCTCGATAGATATTTTTGCTAATAAGTTTGATAAAACTTGATATTTATGTTCGTTAGTAGACTTGGTAATATTCGTTTGTTAAGGTAACAAATATCTCGATAAGGTTTGTCATTAATAGCACGATAAAGCTCGTTTATTAATTTAAATGAGCCGCTCATTTAAAGCTCGATAAGCATGATATGAACCAAACATAAACTGAGCACAAACCAAACTTGAACATTTATCATTTTAAATTAACCAAGCTTGAACACAAATAAAAAAACTTGAATTGAGCTCAAACATAATATTAATAACTGAGTTCAAACATGAGCATGCACTTGCTTGGCTCAGCTCAATTCGTTTGCAGCCCTAATGAATAGATTAGGAATTTCAGGTAGCTTAATGTTTTTTTAATTAATAATAAAAATGAATGAAAAATATGACCAAAATGTTTTTTTGGTTCATCAAAAGAACAGGAAACTTTTGTACTTAAAAGATTCCAAAATTTAATTTTTTTAAAATGATTTAATATTAAAATATGAAAAATTTTAAGATAAAATTTAATGATTTTTCATAGAAAATATTTGCATTAAATGCTTGACAATTCACAGGTTGAGATTTTGTTGCTTTAAGTGTAGGGGCTATTTGGCTGGAAGTAAAGTGAGTGTAAAATAATGTAAATGCAGGGGTTTTGAGAAGTTCGGTGTTGGCTTGGATAAAAAAACAAATCCATGGTAAAGTAAAGCGAATGCACTGTATTTCATTCTTATTCATTTTTTAGGAAAACTATTCTCGCCTAGCTTTGAGTGAGAAATATTTACACTGCTCCAAAGCTTGCTTGAACAACGCCGATGGTCATTGTCTCCACCGCGACCCCGCTGTCGGCCGCTACCCGCCACCATCGACCACTGCTGCTGCTGCCGACCACAGCCTTTGCTACCGTGAGCTGGCCACCGCCACCACCACCGCCACAGCCAACTGCCACATCCTGCTGCCGCCCCCACCCGTCTCCACCACCTGCTGTCCACCGCCCATCACCGACTTGTCGCCCACCACCGACCGCGGCCACCAGCCACCTGCTGGCAGCCCACCACCGGTCGCCACCATCCGTCGCCGCCACCGCCACCACCCACCGCCACCGCTGCCACCGCCACCACCCGCCGCTCGCCACCGCTCGCCACCGCTGCCACCCACCGCCGTTTTGTCGGCCACCCCGAGCATAACCTTTTTACACTTTCTATTGCATTCACTTTACTTCAAACCAAATAAAAAAAGGTAAGTCATGCATTCTTTTTACACTCATCCAAGCAACTCCAAAATATTTCTTTTACACTGCACTCATTTTTCAGGAAACCAAACAGCCCCATAATTACCTTTTAACTACCACCACTCCTCCCACTTTTGTAGTATTTGGCTGGCCACTAACTCCATGTATAATTCGGCCACTCCACTCCAATTTTGCAATTTAATTGGGTTAATTAAATGGCTAACAAAACACATAATTTGAACTGGCTAATACAACACAAATGCAATAACACTTACAAGTACTTTAATATTACATATTAGACAATACATTCGCATAAAGACTAACAAATAGTCTAATTCTTGAGCCATTGTTCTAGTGAAGCCCTCCTAGGCTTGGATATTGTAATTGGACACCCTTCTCTTAATTAGCATAATGTGCTACATCAATTTTCTTGGACCCTAAAGAACTCTTCTCTGAAGGTTTGAAATCCAAGTAGATATTTGCAAGCTATGGTGCTAGCTTCTCCAAATAATCTCTAGTAAGCTAAGTGTCATTATGGGGTGGCTTGTCTCTTCATCTCAATTGACTGCATTCAAAAAAAATTCATAGAAGTATTATCGGTTACATTCTTCGAGACCCCCTCTGTAAAACCTATAAAAACTATCTAAAAGGTGGTTGGAAAAAGCTTTCTCAAACCCTAAAAAATGTTTTTTAAATATTCTCCAAAGTCTTCTCTAGAATAGGAAAAACTTACCTCCAAATTAGGTTAAATTAGGTATAATGCTTAGTTGGCACCTAGGCATCATGATATCTATTTCTAGGCTAAAAAAATGCTTTTAAGTACTTCGTTCCTAGGTGTCAAGCCAAGCACCTGGGCACTAGACCTAGGCATCATGTTCTCTATTTTCTTGATGAAAACTTTTGAATTGCAAGCCTTAGCGCCAGGAATGGGCGCCTGCGCGTAGTCCTAGGCTCCTAGCTCCTAAAACCTCAAATTACATCAGCTTGGTCACGCGATGCTCGAGCAAATCCGAAAGCTCATTTTGCATGTCACATACGTGAAACTGATCAAAATTCATGCTCACCAACATTAATTGAAATAATTTCATCAATGTCGCAAATTTATAAATTTAAGCACAATAAATGCATAAAGTAAACATCTAAGTCCTCTTTTTTTTAATTTATTTTTTAATTTTTTTAAACATCTAAGTCCTCTTAAAGTTGCATAAAATCATGTGTATCAAACACCCACACTTAGATCTTTGCTCATCCTTAAGCAAAGAAACAAAAGACAATGGATCTGGAAATTAAGGTAGATAAATGGAATCACTGCTTGCATACAAGCTAAATATTTGTTAAATATTGGAGTTGGTTAGATATTACAATAATTGATTTTATTCGATGTTGTAAGAAATATTTTAATCAGTTTATTAACGGTTTTGTCATTCCTTTCCATACTTGATTGAGTAGTGGTCGTGTAGTCTAATCACTTTCTGACTTTTATACCACTATAACCGCTTGACACGTATCTCCTAAATATTTTGTACAGCTCAAAATTTTGTCTGAATGATCACTAAATAGTCAACCTGCTTTGACGAGTTCTTGATAGATAATGTGGAGTGTTATGAAGGAGAATTATATGTCAAAACATTGTTTTCTATTCTATTAGGTTGGGACAGCTTTCATCCCATTATATGTCAAAACATTTTATTGTTTCCTATTCTATTAAGTTTGGCACTGCTCACAGAGTTTAGTATTGCTCATTTTATATTTTTGTTTTTGTTTACATATAGAGAACTTCGATTATACAACCATGAATGTGTTTAATATGGAGTTACCTTTCCACCATGTTAAGTTGGTTCATAATGGTCATTTAATTCATATTATATTTTTTAGGAGGCTTTGTAGATGTTCCGTTAGTATGTTTTCAGTCTGTTTGTGAGGTTTTGATTCATATGATTAATGGATGTTATATTTAAGTCTTTTATTCTGTTTGATGGATAAATTGCATGTATGCTGTTTTAATTTTGTAACTCTAATGTTTTAATGTTGATGGATAAATTGTATAATTGTGCAGGTGATATTTTGATATATGAAAATTTATTAAAGTTATACCTTCTAGTCATTGTGTTGCTGCCATATTCAGGAGGGTTAAACAGGACGTGATAGGGAAAGAGTGAAATGGATGTTGCTGGGGCCAGGGAGGGAGGATCGGAAACTATCTTTGAGAGGACCTCGTGTTTCCAAATCACAGATGGTGTACCAATCTTAACTTTTGATCCTTCTGTGGAGAATTTCCTCTCTATCATGGAAGCCATCTCAAAGCTTTGCGGTGAAGCTAAAGAGGAGAGTTTTGAGGCAAGCGAGGTTGAGCAGTTCAAGTCCATGATTATTTTCATCAGGTAAAAAATTTCTCTCCTGACAAAATTGGATGATTAATGAGGCTTTCTTTTGCATATCCCTAGTGTTTCTTAAAAAAAAAAAATCTTAGTAAGAAGTAGAGCTCTAAATTGCAGCCCATTTTCTCTTGAATTCTTACACAATGCAACCAGTCTTGTTTTCCTAATTAATTTCTTGTGGCAATAAGAAAAATCTATACTGCTGTCATACTGATAGTTTTAAATGCATCGGTACTTTACTACTTTGTTCGGTGCAGGGGTTGCCACTCTTAAATTATTATTATTTAGTACATTGAATGACAGTTTCATTAACCAATTTCACTCTTTTATTAATTTAATTCTTAGTATTTTGATGCGCAGATAGTCGGTAAGGTTTATTTTTCATTTCTTTTCTAAATTGCACATTTATTATATTTTTTGAATAAAAAATGCGTGTCTATGAGCATAGTTTCAAGTTTACAGTAATCTTATGGCGGTTCTAAATATGGGCTTTGGCATATAGATGTCTCCACATGGAAATAAGTGCTTGGTTGGACTTGAGTGAATGCTCAATCGGATCCAATTTGTGAATGTTTATTGGTTTTGGGGTTTAGCAATGACATGATGGGTATGTGCAGGTACTTGGAGGTGTATGCTCATTATTCAGATGCATTTATTCTTTTTATTCAACAAAAAAAAAGTCATTCTTTTGATGGATCCAATTCATTAGAGAAGTCTTCAATGTGATTTGCTAGGATCTACTTTTTGACCTCCGTATCTTATCACTCATGTACTTCTACCATAATGTAAAGTAAATAAGTTATAAATCAAAATAAAAACAAATTATCAAAATTGAATTACCCATATGTACTTCTACCACACACATTACATCGAAATTTGAGATGAGAATGAAATGCGGACTAAAATAAAAATGAACTTAACTTTAACTTTGCATTGTGAAGCATGCAATTATTTTAAAAAGACTGCAACCTCTCAGAAACTTTATTTACATTTTTTGAAAACAAGCTCATTTGCATATGCTATAACGAACGTGCTAAGTGCTTGAATTTCATGTCTAAAGATGTTGTGCGAACTGAGCATAAGATGAATGCAAGTTCTCAACCTTAAACCAAATTTTTTGCAACTATATACAAAGCATTTAACTTCTAATGATTCATTTTAATCGAAAGTTCTCTCTTTTTATTGGTAGTGGTAATTAATCATAAACACTTGCAACTATGAAAAATCTGAATTCAGATTTCAAAGTTCTCCCAAAATGAGGGAAAAGTCTTTGGGTAGTGTCTTATCTACAACATAATCTGCCTTTTAAAATTTTAATCCAAAACACTCAAACACTCTCAATAGAGTTGGGACATGAATTTTTTGATCCCACGCTACGAACTGTTTAAGTTGGGGTGTGTGTGTGTGGTAGGGTCTTTTGTCTTGGCATATTGCATTTCATTGGTGCACATTTTGGGTGGAAAGGGAGATGCATGTTAATTTAAAAGTACTATGCATAGGTGATTATATTACCAACTGAGAGTACTTAGTTTTCCATCTTCTCTTACCACCTGCCACATGCCTATGCCATGCATGGTGTAAAAGCAAAAATAAAATTATTAAATGATTGAAAGATTAATATCTAGCCAACCAGAAGAATAAGTAGAATATAAGTCAACTACTACTATATCTATTAAGTTCTATCTTTAGAATTCTTTAAATAAAAGTTCTATTTAATCCGTTCTTACTAATATTTGCTCTTTGATGTGCAGTGAATGGAAACAATTCTATTTTTGTGAATGGATGCCATTTTATTATAAGCCAAAAACAGTCAATTTTACTTATCAAACTGAATCTGTTGAAGCAAAAAATGCTATTAAGGGGATAAAGTTACCTCACTTTTCATCAGCCGCTATACCAAAAGTATGATACAATTTTAATCTGATAATTAGGTCATATCATTGTTTATTGTTATCACAAAACACGTTCAAAATTTTCATTGATGATTGTGCATTCTGTTGTATTTTTATAAATAATTTTAATTGACAAAGCAGGTGGAGAAATTACGTCACAGAACATCAGCATTGGACAAGTATGTGTTCTAGACTTAACTAATCCATTTACTATTGTTTTTTTAGGAACTTTTATTAGTTAGCCTTTTTAGGAACGTCATACTCTAACAAACTTATCATTCCTGTCTTTTTAGATATTTGAAAACTGCACGTTGATGTATTATTGCAGTGATGATTTTGTTTTGCATGTTGGAGGATCTGTTTGGTCCTTGGATTGGTGCCCCAGGCCTTACGAAAACATTGACTGTAATGTTAAGTGTGAGGTAATCCCAATTCTCAATTGTCCCGTGCTCACTTTTCATACGCATTGCAAGT
The DNA here is from genome assembly GCA_019925795.1 of Dendrobium chrysotoxum. Taxonomy (NCBI): domain Eukaryota; kingdom Viridiplantae; phylum Streptophyta; class Magnoliopsida; order Asparagales; family Orchidaceae; genus Dendrobium; species Dendrobium chrysotoxum. Next base: position 56,589,112 of record CM034302.1, read on the forward strand.
TTTAAATTGCTCAAATGTCCACTAACTTCTCTCTTTTTCATAAGCATTGCAAGTTTTTTTATTTCGTTAATATTGCAATGTAAGATCGTACAATGCCAAGATTTTTAGTCTGACGTGGTCAAAATATGTAATCGTATATTACCATTAACTTTTATCCTTCTTGATGTTTAGTATCTTGCAATTGCTGCGCACCCTGTTGGTTCCGAGTATCACAAGATTGGTGAACAATTGAGTGGAAGAGGTTTCATTCAAATATGGTGCTTCTTGCATTTGGGTGGTAAGGAGGAGTTACTTAATCCTAGAGGCATTGCTCTACCTAGGTTAGTGTCTGCCCTTGCTCACAATGGAAAAGTTGCTTGGGATATGAAATGGAGACCTTCCGATGCAGTTGATTCAAATGGGAAACACCATCTGGGCTATCTTGCTGTTTTGTTGGGCAATGGTTCCTTGGAAGTGTATGTTCCATCCACTGGTTCAATTTCTTTTACATGTTTTAAATATGTGTACTATTACTTTCTAGTTATTTTTGGGATGTGCAAAAAATAGGGTATAACTTTTAGGAGAAAATTTTAATATGCTTGAAATGTTTTTGTGTTACAAATTAATTCCTTACTTCATTTTCATCCACAGGTGGAAAGTTCCAGTGCATAGCTTGGTCAAGTTCGTATATGCTGGTTGTCACACTGAGGGTACTGATCCTCGTTTTTTCAAACTGCAGCCTGTATTTAGATGCTCAAGGCTGAAGTTTGGAGAGAGGCAAAGGTGATCTTATTGGATTGAGCACTCAGCTTTCATTTATTTCTCACCTCAGTGTTGCCAGTATAGCTTTTTAATTTTAATCAGTTATGCATTGCACGGTGTTGACTCTTAAACATTAATCATACAAACAGAAGCATTTTTCACTTATTCAAAGTGGTTGTCTTTTTTAATACCTTATGACGTACAATCTGATATCATGTGAAGCTTGATAAGATATACAAGCTGAATTCTTGGACAGAGAGCAATGTATCTGTCAATATCTAGCATTGCTTTTGTCCTCTTTTTAAGCTTTTATGATTTTCGTCTTAACAATATTTTTTAGATAATAATTAGGCTTGCGAACCAATTCTTTCCTTGCGATGACATGATTTTGTTGTCATTACTAAAAAAAAGAATTATTTATATAATGAATTAGAACATTAAGCCTAAACTCAAACAACAAACCTTAAAATATAATTAAATCTCAAAACACTAAGGTTTGAACAAACAATCCCTAGATATTGGACAATTAAAATTAGAAAATGAAATTCAAAGCCTAATAAGTTGCCCACCTATACCGCTTAGCATACACTAATTTATTTGTTAGGACAAGTTATTATGTGCAGTTGATCAGTACCTAAAGTAGCGGTGAAGTAGCAAACGAATTATTAATAAAGTGAAGTTATATCAATGATCAACAGTTAATTAATTTGTTACGTTGCCCACCCATACCGCTTAGCATACACTAATTTATTTGTTAGGACAAGTTATTATGTGCAGTTGATCAGTACCTAAAGTAGCGGTGAAGTAGCGAACGAATTTTTAATAAAGTGAAGTTATATCAATGATCAACAGTTAATTAATTATTTTCTGATGTGCTTATAAGAAAATATCCTAATGAGATATTTTGGTGTGCAGATGACAATCCTAATTTTTTTCTTACTAGTTTTTAAGGTAAGAACCATAAGGAAAACTTTAAAAAGACAAGGGCATTAGGAGCTGTAGAACACCATCTAAATACATGGTTTGCAATTTTAATAGATGTGAAAATTGGTTAAAATTATAATGCCTACGAAAATATATGAAGGCACGATCAATACATGTAAAATTATTTGGTCAATTCTACAAAATTAAGGGATACAGATAATGACGCTACCTATGAAATCAAAATTCTAAATTTAAAATGGCAGGGTATCTCGAGGAGATTGTGTTAAGAGGATATCCAATAACTAAAGAAAATTGCATCTAACAATTATATGACGGCCAATGTTGTGTGGATTTTTCTTTTAGGTGATAAAAAATGTCACTTAACCGCCAACTTCAGTCTAGAAAAATGATAACCTAAAGATGGATGCATGATCAAAATTAAGAAGGGCAGAGCAAAAGATGCTGAAATTGGAGTGTAAGAGTACATTGTAAAGTAGATTTACACCAACAAGATCAAAGATATAATTTTTTTATAGATCAAAGATAAAATTTACATGCTAGGAACATGAAGAATATGATTGATTAAAAACATGGCTGAACTCTTTTTAATAGGGATTTTTGTGCACCAAACCTACAGATAAATTTATTAAATTATTTGTCCTCAACTCTATGTTTGGGGCTAAGGAAAACCTAATCATTAAACTTAAATGTTGTGACTTAAATGTTATGACTGCATATCTGAATCCCCTATTTAATTATATTATTGAACTATCTGACTATTACAACATATTCAAAATAAATTAAGGATATATTGAATGTTTGTATATGAGTTTATTTTCTTACATGGTTAGTTTAAAGGATCCTTCCCACCATTACCAACTTCATTTTCAAAATTCAAGTTATTACAACAAAAGAGGTGAGGTGAGTTTAGAATTTTGAAAATGAAGTTGGTAATAGTGGGAAAGATACTTTGAAACTGACCATGCAAAGAAATGAATTCCACATACAAACATTCAATTCATCCTTAATTTATTTTCAATCTATTGTGATACATGAATTTTCTTAATTAGTTCAACAATATAATTAATTAGGGGATTCGGACATGCAGTCACAACATTTAAGTTTTAACGTTTAGGTTGTCCGTAGTGCAGAGTAGGAAAATTTTGGTTCAATAAACTTGTTGACAAATTCTTTTTTTGCAATTAAATGATATGTGTACTTTTCGATCAGACATTTATTGTATGCTGCAATCAACTTCGGTGCAAGAAAGATTCTATTCCACATGCCAAAATTTGTAATGTAGGGACAAGTTTTCATTTAAAAAAAAGAACAAAACACTAATTTTGGTAAAAGTTATTTTTCTGCCCTATGGCATGTTCTCACTCACATGGCTTTTATGTGCATTAGGCACATGTTGATCCTTTACAAGAACTAGCATATTTTCTTAGATTTTGTATGTGTTTATTTTTGTCTATTTGCATGCATACAACAACAACAACATCAAGCCTTTGTCCCACTATGTGGGGTCGGCTACATGAATCCTTTTTCTCCATTGTGTCCTGTTAAAAGTCAAATTCTCATTTAAATCTAATAAAGAAAGATCATTTCTAATATTTTCTAACCAAGCCTTTTTAGGTCTACCTCTACCCTTCTTAACATAAGTCAAATCTAATACCTCTACTTTCCTAACCGGGTCATCGGAAGGCCGCCGTTGTTGTTGTTGTTGTTGTTGCTGCATGCATACTTTAATCTATCCGCATCTATAGTTAAAAACCAACAGTAAAAGTGTTTACCTTTAGCTGTTTTTTTATTCTTTATTTGCTTTATATTGAAAAGTGATACATCTCTATGGGAAACATTATGTCATCTTGTTATTGTGATTAATTTAATAAATTGTCCTTGGTTCGATTTGTATCAAATACGTATATGTTTTTAATAACTACAATATTTTCATATACCGTATCTCACTAGCTCTATAACATTTTGTAATTCAGTATTCCTCTTACATTGGAATGGTCTCCTTCAGCCTCTCGTGATTTAATTTTAGCTGGATGCCATGATGGAATGGTACGTTCTTTCTTATTCCATTTTGGAAGTTAAGGTTAGATTATTTTATCATAACTGATTGCTTAAGCTTATTGAAATAAAGGACCATTACCAAATGCCTATAATTTGATTGATTATGTTCATTGAAATACTTTTCATAATAAATTTTCTTTTATAAGATAGCCTAGAAATTAGCTTTGTAATTGGGCACAACAGCTCATAAGGGCCTTAATCACTTGAAGATCCAATCATAGGCAACCTATGTAAGCTTAAATCCTGAATACCCAGAGAACTATCTTGCATGTGGTTCAGATTAAGCATTTTGCATCGCAATAAGCCTGTTTTTTAGGTGGTTTATTGATGAAGTATTTTCATATTGTAGATTTCATGATTTTAAAATTTCATTTATGTAAATGTTTAGTTGGAATAGAACTTATTGTTATTTCTCTTTTTTAGGTTGCCCTGTGGAAATTCTCTTCACAGCTTTCCTCTCAAGGTGAACAAAAGTAAACTGACTGTTTGATATGATGATTTTGTTGTGCTAAGCAGTAACTTTTTTTGATGTATTTTTCGATGCTTGATATCTAAATTATTATCAGAGTAGTCATGACCTATGATGCACAGACACGGACACGGCGACACGGATACGACACGACACGGACACGGGACACGTAAATTATTGAAAATATAGGACACGGACACGAGTTGGACACGGTATTATAGTTTTTATATTTTAAAAATAGTGTATAAAAATTGAATAAGTATAATTTTAAAAATAATTTAGAAATAATAAGTCATTTAATTAGAATTTGTGCTTATAATAATTAATATTAGGATGTTGAGAGTCGAGCGTTGTTGCCGTTTATCAGTCATTGAGAGAGAAGATGACAATACTGTCGAGAGTCGGGCATTGATATTATGCAATAAATATTGGGTGTCAATGTTAAGAGGGCATTTATCATCGATGTTGAGAGGGCGTTGGTCGTCGATGTTGAGAGGGCGTTGGTCGTCGATGTTGAGAAGGCGTTGGACAAAAGATGAGATGTCAAGTTGTGGGTGTAGAAATTGCTAGCATGGAGCATTAATGTAAAGACGATGTCGGACTTTGATATGAAGATCATTTTGAAATGTTGATGTTGTAACGACGTCCGGCGTCGATGTTGAGATGACATCAGGCATTGTTGTGAAATCAAAGTTGTAACCAGCCAAAGAGAAATGAAAATGAGAATATTCGATGAATGGGGTATTAAGTGCGGGCGATTGATTTGGTGTTGTGGATAAGAAATAAGAAATTTAGTTTTTATATTTTAAATAAGTAAAAATTTTAAATACAAGAAATTATATTTAAAAAAATTCATACATATTTAAGATATGCGTGTCGGACACGCGTGTCCAATTTGTATTTAATATTTTTTTAATCGGACACGTTTTCGGCGTGTCCGACACGTATCGGAGGAGTGTCGGACGCGTGTCGTGTCGGATACGTGTCGGACACTGCACGCCTCTTTGAGGAGAAGTGTCGGTGCATCATAGGTCATGACTTTAATGCTTCTTTACATATTATTGAACTATTCCAACCTCATTTGCCATTTTACTGCAAATTTTGTTAGATTTTTTTTTTTATATTAACTGATGAAACTCAATTATTTCATTATCTAGATACCAAGCCCTTGCTATGCTTTACTGCTGACACAGTTGCTATAAGATCTCTTGCTTGGGCTCCAGATGACAGGTAACTATTACAAATCATATTCAATTAAGATTTCTTGCTTGGAATCTTTGATATCTGAAGTTCTAACCTATGAAGTTATTTTTGTCATAACTGTGTTTATGCAGTGATGTTGAATGCTCAAACTTAATTGTGACTGCTGGATATGAAGGCCTAAAGTTTTGGGACCTACGGTATGCACCATGCATCAATTGATCATCTAGAAAGAAGCTCTTTTATGTTTTGCTTGATTTCCTTAAATGATCCATGCATCTAAACACTTTTATTAATTCACTATAGTTGCTGCTGATACTATTAATGTTATATGTTTTCATAAAAAATCTCTTTTTCTAATTAGCGATCTCCTAAAATTCTGTGATAAATGATAGCACTCCGCATTTGTTGAAGATTAAGAAAGAAACTTCTTTAAATGCAATTGGATGCTTTTATATGATTCATGCATCAAACTTTTATTTTTGTTGAGTGGCCATATTTTCTTATATAATTCTTGATTGATAAACTTTCTGCAACGCTTTGGTTGCTCTCTTTTAAACTATTGTTAAATTTTTTTTTTGGTTTTTGCATAAGGAATGCACACTCATCATCATTATCATTGGCAGACCCAATTAACCTATGAGGTAGCTTCTATATCTTTCTTTCTCCATTTTTACCAGGAGCTGGATTCCATTGTAAAGCCAAGTCAAGCCAATATTTTAATATTCCTTCTTTATTCAACTTTAGTTGAGTTTCATACGTTCAAGTACATTAATATGTTAGACCGGTCCAGCCGGTCTAACGGGACCGGCCTTGGTGAAAAAAGACGGAACTCTCCGCCTCTCCTATATGAGTCGTGCAAGCCGCCGGATCCCATGGAGCAGTTTAGGAAGGATTTTTGAGAGAGTTAGGAGGGAAATTTGAATGTAGGGACTATTTAGAGATTTCCTTTTGGATAGTATGTATTAAATATTTTGTTTTCTAAGGTTAGGGCATCTTGAATTTGGCTGAAATTTGAGATCTCTTAGGTTTCTTTTGGGCTCTAGCGACGTCTAGAGATTTGGGAGAGATAGATCCTCCTCTCGAATAGAGGATCAATTGTATCTTGGTATTTTCCATTCCCCTTTCATCAAATAATACAAATTATCTACAGTTTTTGTAGTTTTGTGCAGATTTTTTTTGTAGAATTCTTGCTATTTTCCTAAGATTGATAGGAAATACTTGAGATCTACAAGTGTTTCCTATCAAATTGGTATCAGAGCAGATTTTGGGACTGTTTTGGGGTTTTTTCTGTCAAAATCAGCTGCTGTTTTTCAGCCGGAAGAGGGACTATTTGCTGTTTTCAAGGGTCGAATTCTAGATTTTTGAGTCTACAAAGATCTGGGTATTGATGGCGGCCAAGAAACTGGATGCATTGGAGGCGCCTCGAAGTGGAGATCGGACAAATGAAATCTGAAATTTCAGATCTACAAACTTAAGTTTCAAATTTAAAGAAAGACATTTCAACCATCCACGAGAAGATGGATAAGAATTTGTCTAGCCTGGGGGAGATGTTGAAGAAAATACTCAAGAGCCAAACCAAAATATCGCCGTTGGAGAGGAGAGAAGGCGCCGACAGCCAGGGAGATGGGAAAAATCCTAAGCCAATCAGGCAAAGCGGAGATCGGGAGGTGGAGACTCGAAAGGGAGAAGAGAGAATACCTCACCTAAAGCCTATTCCTAGGGAGGTGCCGGGTAGAGGGTATGAGGAGAGGCGTAAGGAGGTAGGGCAAGAACGAAGATATGCTGATTTAGAGAGGAGAGGGGAGAGATTGGAAAGGGAAATGGGTAATTATGAGCAAAGGGGCGCTGAATTTGAAAAGAGAGGGGTTTGTTATGATCCAAGGGGTGATGAATTTGAGAGGAGAATGTGAAAATTTGATGAAAGGCTGGGGTATGAACGTATAAGTGATGATTGAGACATTTTGGGGGAACCACCCCCTTGGGGAAGGGGAAATTATAAAGGGAACAGAGGAAACAGAGGCGATTTGAGGGTGACGAAACTGAAGATGCCTATCTTTGAGGGAGAGGATGCACATAGGTGGATCTACAGGGTGGAAATGTACTTTACTATCAATAGGTTGATGGAAGAGGAGAAGGTGATGGCAGCCGAGATGTGCTTGGAAGGGAAAGCTTTAGCATGGTACCAATGGAGGGATACGAGGCGACCGATAAGGACCTGGAGGGAGCTTAAGGACTGCCTGTTGTAACGTTTCCAAATCAGTATGGGAGGAGACTTCTACGAGCAGTTCTTCTCCTTGACACAGGATGGTTCAGTGTTGGAGTACCTGGAGAGATTCGAGTACCTTGCTAGTCGATTGGACCGTCTTCCTGAGACAGTGTTAGAGGAAACTTTCATGAAGGGACTGGCGATAGAGATCCGGGCAGTGATTAGAGTAATGAGGCCTCGTGATTTGGGAGATTCAATGGAGCTAGCTCAATTGGTGGAGGATCAGAGACACCTAGAGAGAGATACGAGAGGTAGCAACTCAGGAGGTCCAAACAGAAGGACCACCAACTTTCTGGCACCCAAGGAGCCGACACTGGGTACTCTTCGGGAGACTTCGAAGGAGAAGACTGTAGGAGTAAGACCGGGGGACAACTTCAAGAAGCTCACAAAAACAGAATTACAGGAGAAAAGGGTGAAAGGGCTCTGTTTCAGATGTAATGAGAGGTATACGCCGGGTCATAGGTGTAAGGACCGAACTCTTCAGGTTCTTACCGTTTGTGATGAAGAAGGAATGGAGGAGGGTGTCGTCTTTCCACCTTGCGGACAAGATGGATCTTCGGGAGGGGTAGTATTGTTAGACCGGTCCATTGGACCGGTCTAGCCGATCTGATGGGACCGGCCTGGGCAAAAGAGATGGAACTCTCCGCCTCTCCTGTACGAGTCGCGCAAGCCGCTGTATCCCATGGAGCGGTTTAGGAAGGATTTTTGAGAGAGTTAGGAGGGAAATTTGAATGTAGGGACTGTTTAGAGATTTCCTTTTGGATTGTATGCATTAAATAGTTTGTTTTCCTAGGGTTATGGCATCTTGAATTTGGCTGAAATTTGAGATCTCTTATGTTCCTTTTGGGCTCTAGCGGCGATCCTGCTCTGGAATAGAGGATCAATTGTATCTTGGTATTTTCCGTTCCCCTTTCATCAAATAATACAAATTATTTACTGTTTTTGTGGTTTTGTGTGGATTTTTGTGAAGAATTCTCGTTGTTTTCTAAAGATTGATAGGAAATACTTGAGATCTACAAGTGTTTCCTATCATAATACCATCTTCCTTTTGTATATAAGCATTTGTGTTATATTTTTGATATTGATCAAGAAATGCTATTCTTTGCATTGAATTTATCAATTGCTATGACTGAACATATTCAGAAGAAAACACAATTATTTTCTTAAAATATTAATCAGCATAATATGTATATTGTTTAATAATAGAAATAATGCCTCTTGGCTTCAAATTTATTTTTCTTTTTTTAGCATCAGAAACATTACAAATTAAAATAAAGCTTTATGCTTGCCAATTTTTTATACAAGCAGAGGGCAAAATGAAACATCAAACGCTTCCTCTCTACACGTGGGGTCAAGAGGGAACTTTTGATTCCAGCTAAAACCTTAGAGATATGTTGAAATTTCACTCAAGATATCATAATTAAACTTCCATTATATAATTAAGCAAACCTCTTTTCGTTTTAACTATTACTCAAGCACCTCTTTTATATCCTAACAAGTTCAAACCACCTTATCTTCACCATGCCCACAATCCCCTATACTTTTTTTCATATCCCAGCATAGTTTGGAAGATCCTTTTGTTCTCCTCCTATTTGGATGAATGAGTATGTGATGCAGCATTGAGATAGAGGCCAAGGACAAGGTTTCAAACCAGGGCTATTCATTATATATAACTTTTCATGCAAGCTCATGATTGATCTATAATCTCTTTAAATTCACTGGAGAAAAATTAAGAAGCTTTTCTTCCCTCGATCCCAAAGAACATCTAATCCTTTCAGAACTCTCCCAAATATAGCATAAAACCTGATATGGCGAGATGATTTTCTGCTATGAACAATCATATTAAAATATCAAAACTCTTGAACCCCTGATCCTAAATTCATAAAAATATCACAATTAGTTTTCGAACTTTCAAAACTTTTGATATGGAGTTACTCCCCTTTTTTACTCCATGGAAAATTTATCCTTTGACAATGTATTAGTGTTAGCACTACATTTGTCCAAATCTGGAATAACTATTTTACTATCACCAAAATAACCTTTCAACCATCATTCTATGCGAGTCTCAATTTTGTTGCATTTGCCAGAAAGATTCCATAGATCTTACATCAACAATTCTTATATTATGAGATTTGCAAGAGTTAGACAAATTATTTACCAGATTTTTCTATGTGTATGTCATATGATATTTATTTTATTCTCGATTGTGTTTATTTAAGTTTGCTGGTCGATTCAAACCAGAAGAGTTGTGCATTATTTGATGGAAGTATTTATAATTTTTAAATTATTGGTTAAATGCGTGGGTCAAAAATTTTAAATTATTTAATAAACCGATATTGAAAGCTAATGAATTTAAAGGGTTACATGTAGGGTGATTAACAACCATTGTCTGTAACATAAATTATAGTTTTAAAAAAATACTAGGGGTTTTTGGTAGCATTACTCTGCTTCAGTGGTATACTTTCTTTGAAAGATCTTGCCTGACGTATATTTTAACCTTTCATTTTGAGTTGTATAGGGTTAGCATAACGAATGGCTGGCAAATAACGGCCTCCTAATTTACTAAGAGCCTATTTAGCATCACTTTTTTGTTTCTAAAATATCATGAATGAAGATTTATAAATGTAATCCAAATAGTTGGGATAATGCTAATGATGATAACGGACATATAATATGTTACAATATAGGTATCTTTCTCCTTTTGTATTTGTTTGATCAGATCCTATCAATATTAGATTTAGCAATTTGTCTCATCTCCTTACCGTTGTAAATACTGACAATGCCATTACTTAACTTTTATTACTTACATTTTTAGAAACTTTTGCTAATATTTTAGTTTACTTGCGCTGTTTTTAAAATCTGATTATTGACTCTCTTTCCTTCTTCAGCAGCCCCTATCGTCCTTTAATGGACGTTTGTCCGGTACAAAGAGCTGTGCTAGGTCTTGATTGGTTGAAGGATCCTAGGTAACATTCAATTAACTTGTGCGTTATTCTTGAACGAAACAGTGACTTCTAATGTAACCTTACAGATGCGTTGTCATTGCATATGAAGATGGTATTATGAGGACACTAAGCTTGACAAAGATGGCAAATAATATGCCTTTTACTGGGGAACCAATGACTAGAACAAAGCAACAAGGACTGCACTTTCAATCGTGTTCATTTTTTGCCATCTGGAGTGTCCAAGTATCACGTAGAACTGGTAACGTTTTATTAAACTTTTTTTTTCCCTTAAATTTTACTTCACATACTTTAATTGTATTGGTGATAGAAAAAGTTATGCTGAGTGAAAATATGAAAATAAAACAAAATCACAGTCGATAAAAGATGTAACAACACCAACACCAACATCAAGCCTTTATCCCACTATGTGGGGTCGACTACATGAATCCTTTTTTTCCATTATTAAAAGTTAAATTCTCATTTAAATCTAATAAAGAAAGGCCATTTCTAATATTTTCTAACCAAGTCTTTTTAGGTCTACCTTTCTCTTGCTTAACATAAGTCAAATCTAATACATTTACTTTGCTAACCGGGTCATCGGAAGGCCACCGTTTTATGTGACCAAACCATCTAAGGTGACTTTCTCTAATCTTATCTTCTACTGGATTTGATCAGTAACAATTAGGGGTGCAAACGAGTCGAGTCGAGCTCGAGCCAGGGGTTGTTCGAATCGAGCTCGATGGCCAGATACTGAGCTCGAGCTCGAACTCGAGTTGAGCTCAAAATCCGAGCTCGAGCTCGACTCCTTTCGCTGTCGAGCGTTGAGCTCAATCCGAGCTCAAAATGTCGTCGCGTACTCGCGTCCGCTGTTGTGCTGAGGTTCGTCGTCGTCACGTCCGCTATCGTCCCGAGGTCCATCATCGTCTTCGCGTTCGTTGCCCTGCGGTTTGTCGTGGCGTTCGCTATCGAGGTCTCGTTCGTCGTCGTCGTCGCGTTCGCTGTCGAGGTCGCGTCTGTCGTCCTTGTCGCGTTCGCTGAGCGGCTCGTCGAGCTCAATTCGAGCTCAAAATTTTGTCGCGTCAGCTGTCGAGCCGAGGTCCATCGTCGTTGCGTTCGCTGTCGTCCTAGTCAAGCTGACGAGTCGAGTCTGACGCCTGTTCGAGCCTTCGAGCTCGATAAGCCTTCGAGCTCGAAACTGTGTTCAAGCTCGACACACGAGCTCGATAAGCTCGACTCGTCGAGCTTGTTACCGAGTCGAGTCCGAGCCGGCTTGTGAGCCGGCTTGACTCGGTTGCACCCCTAGTAACAATTTCAATGTGATAAAAATTAAAGTTTAGATAATAATTTTTTTTCCATCTTAAAAGTGCAAGTTGAAAGAGTTTCCAGATTACCATCAAAGTATTTTTCAAGTTCATCCTATCGTTTAGCAAAACATACACACACTGTTCTTGTTGGATTCTTGTTGCGACCGAGATGATGATGATGATGATCATAGATGTGATTAGTACAAAATAAATCCTAAATATAATAGCCATATGAATGCAAGTTACCTGGAATAAATATAGATCCAAAGGCTTTATATGATGGAACTTAAAACATGAAAACTAAATGTAATATATGACATGATGTTCCCCACAATTTCTGTGCTAATATAATGAAGATGATCAAGTATGGTCATATATATAGCGGTGAGCTTAACATAAATGGGTTACTCTTACTTGCATCAAAAGGAAAACTCACTTAGGTAGGATGGGTTTTGGAAGGGATTGGCTTGGTTTGTAAGGGAGTGATTCACTAAAAGCTAAACGTTCATCACATTAATATAACTTGCCAATATATATATATATATATATATATATATATATATATATATTCCCTCTTATAAAAACATGAATCAAGCCATTAGAGTTGCTTGATAGTTCACAAACTTGCTTAAAATATGATAGTAAAGAAGTTCGCAGCTAAGATAGGAGTTAGGTAAAAGATCATCAAGAGGGTCAGAGTGTGGAAATGGCCTTCCTTATTGTAAATGGGGGGAATTCGAAGACAGAGTTGGATTGATCTCAGATTTATTTATAAAATTCAAACATTGAATTATGTTGGAATTGTCCCCAAACTTCATCTTCCCAGTCTTTAAAGAAATTGAGAATTATCTTTGTTGAGAAATTATGGCCTTTAGCTCTCTTGCCTTTCTCAAAAGAATTTTCTTGTAAAGAGAGGACATATATATGTGAGAAAGAAAAGTAGCTACATATACTAAGTGATGAAATTAGGAATGTGCTTTCATACAATTCAAAAGGTCTCAATTCAAATAAGAAAAGATAAATGGAAGTTGGAGACTTGTGAAAACAATGATGGAAGCCTAACTTTGCTTTAGATCAATTGGGTTAAGAGTGTGTGTAGGGTTGTAGGAGTTATGAGGAAGAGGAGGAGGTTTTGATTGGGAGGGTTTGGTGGGTGTTTTTGTTTAGCCAAAATATGGAGGGTTGATGAGGTTTTTAGGTATCAGTAGAAATTGAAATGGTATTGGAAATATGTAGCAATAATTGTTTGGGAAGTTGTAATGGTTTGAGGTTAATTGTGGAGAAATTGTTTATTTTACAAATTCAATACTTTTAAGTGTGAGTTTTTTAGAGTGTAAAGGCATGTGGGATCATATAAGATTTATTAACTATGGAGATGCACCTAGTTAATGGCTTAGGATGAAGATATATGGGGTGCCCATGGTTTGGAAAAGTCTTGAGAATGTGGTGTGATGTTTTGGGAATTTGATTTAATTAATTAAAATAACTAGGAGTTGAGTTAGGTTAAGTATAAGTGAATATGCTGGTTAAGGCATTGGTAATTAGGTTTTGTGAGAAGTATGTTTTGTTTTGTTTTGGTAAATGTAATTAATTAATTTGATCAAGTGGGGCCACTTGGTATCTTTGCTATAAGTCAAAAGTCAAAGATCAAATTTTAATTGATCAAATCAATTTTGGGTTGGATTGGGTTAGCCAAATCATGTAATGAGGGTTAAGGTGGGTTAATTCAAGCTAGGTTTTGGGTGGATGATGTAGAAGAAGAAGGCCATGACAGAAATTTGATGTATCACAAAATAAATATGGTGTTTCACCGCAGGAGCTTGATTTATCATTTATCAATAAGATAAGAGTTGTGAGATGTTTTGCAAATGGCGTTATCATCGTGCAAGAAGCTAATCATTATGATGCAACTAAAAAAAATTGATACATATCATCCATTAATGGAAAGAATATATCTTTATCAATTTTCTAGGAAGTTTTTATTTGTGGAAATTATTATGTTGTTTTTATCAATTATGAAAAAAGTTACTATCATCAATTTCACATCACAATCTTTAAAATATGGAAAGTTATAATTTTATTATTGCCACGCAAAAGAATTAGGAAATAATTTGATTTTTATCATTTCCATCAAATTTGGTGCAATCAATGAAAATTTAACCATAAAGCCATCTGAAATCACTCACTTGCCCAAATGGATTTAGATGAAATCCCGAGAGAAGAGGTATGAAAATTTTGGTCTTTCCTCTCTCTTCTCTTTTCTTTATGGACATATTGCTAGGATGGAAGTTCGGAATGCTTTATTCAATCAAGAAATCAAGTAATCAAACAATCATGCAATCAACCACTCAAAGAATGATGTCAAGAGTTCATGGATCAATGCAGTGGAGTGGACATCTTTTTTAAGAAATTTATATATATTTTTTATTTCTCATTTTTGTAATGAAGGAGTTATAAATATGTAACAACTTTATTGTAAAAAGGTAGACTTGGTTGACTTATGTGGGAGTGTTGCTTATGTGCAATGTAAGAGGGAGAACTTAGTGGTTCTCTCCATGGAGACTTTAGTGAGTCTTTCATCAAACTAATCTTTGTAATGATTCATATTATTCTTATAAATAATATCAATCCCTATCTCTATTCATGTCTTCTATATGTTGTCATGGGTAGCCCACCTTCCATCTACATTAATATGACTCAGATTATTAGGGATTTTAGAGTTTGTAAAGTGTGAATTTTGGGTGGTTGTCTTCAGCAAGTTATAGAGGGAAGTGAAAAAGGTCCAAAATCATAGTAAATAGAATAATATTGGGGGAGGTATGGTCAAAATGCTGTAACCATCTAAGATAGAAAATAGCTGAAGATGAAATAAAATTTCAAATTTGGATAACATTTTTTTAACACTCAATCTAACTTCAAATTTGGTAAAAATTTTATGATTTGCCACGCTAATCAAGAAAAATAAAAAATTATTTAACTTAAAAGGCCATTTAAAGTAGAAGAAAATGTCTTCGGTGAAAATGAAACAAAAATTCAGCTACGAAAACCTAGAAACCAAGGATTTCTAACCTCACATTAAATGACAGTGGAACAGATGAAGTGAGGTGGCGATATGAAAGGATAACATAATCAAAACTGATAAAAGGATGTAAGAATACGGAGAAATTAGGAGTAAAAGAGAGACTAGGGTTTTCTTCTTTGATGATTGGTTGCACTTAACCACCAACCATAAAACTTGGGATGATCCTTGCACTTCGCTTGGATCCATGCACATAGCTTCCTTTCCTATGGGGGCCAAATAAAGAAATATCTGAAGATAAACACTCATTAACCATAGGAAAATAAATAATACTCTTTATTTATACTAACAAATCTTAGTACATTTTGCAGAAAGGTCCCTGCAAAAGCAAAAATGCATACTAGATAAAGCTAAATATATAAATTCATGTTAATGCCCATTATATATAATTACATCAAATGCAACTGTTGCGATTCCGCCTAGAACTAAACCGGCCCAGGAGGGGCCGATTCAATTTTATAGGAGGCGGGCTAAGCCGCCTTCTTAAGTTGCCGCCAAGCCAGGTGGGGCCCCCATGGGGCGGAAATCAAGGAAATAAATAGAGGCGGCAAGAGCTTTAGGAAAGAATTCAAGAGCTGTAGGAAAGAATTTTTAAATTGGTTTATGTTAGGAAATCTTTTATTAAGGAGAATTGTATTTAAATAGCATGAGAGGCTAAGGTTAGGGCATGCATGAATTTTGTTTCTCTTGAAGTTCTCTTTGGTGTCTTGGGCTCTAGACTTCTTGTCTAGAGAGTGGGAGAGAACGATCCTCCTCTCAAATTGAGGATCGATTGTATCTTTGTTTTCGTTCTTGCTTTGCTTTGCTTTCTATAAAATTATCTACTGTTTGATTGCTTTTTCACCAAACTTTTTCTTGTGTTTTCTCGCTGTTTTACCAATTATTGTTAGGTTTGCTTGCGAACTCAAGTATTTCCCGTTAGGGTTACTTGCGAACTCAAGTATTTCCTATCAAATTGGTATCAAAGCTTTGTTCCTGGACCCCTGTGGGCTGAATTTTTCCATAATTCAGCTGTGATTTTTGGATCGAAAAAAGAAATTTTGCTGAATTTTGGATCTAATATCCAAAATTCTTTATGGCGACCAAGAAAGTTAACGAGTTGGAAGAAAGATTTGAAGGAGAAATGAGCCAAATTAAATCCACAATGGAAGATCGACTCTCATCCATGGAAGACAAGTGTTGTTAATGGAAGACAGTTTCCGATCTTCATCTGATGATGATGAAGATCTTCGAGAATCAAATTCAAATGGCGACATCGGAGGCAAAGGGGCTAGTGGGGAGAACTACGAATTCTGATGTTCGTAGGAGGGAAAGCGAGGAAGAAATCATGGAGGAAATAGGGGGAAGATATAGAGAGAGGCGTGGGAATAGGGAACATGGGGCAAGGGGGGCTGGTTGGGAGAGAAAAGAAGGAAGTTATGGAAGGAATGTTGCTGAATTTGGAGAAAAGAGGGGAGAAAGTGAAGAAGGGTTTGAAGATGAATGGGTAAGGAAAGGTCGGGAGACATGGGAGGAACAAAACACTTGGGAAAAGGGAAACTATGGCGTGATACGAGGTAATGGGGGAGATCCGATGGTGCGGAAGTTGAAGATGCCAATATTTGAAGGGGAGGGTGCCTATGGGTGGATCTACAAGGTGGAGAGGTATTTCGCCGTCAATGGGTTGACAGATGAGGAGAAATTGGCAGCCGCAGGCCTATGTTTGGAGGAGAAAGCATTGTCATGGTATCAATGGAGGGACCAGAGAAGGCCTATACGTAGTTGGAGAGCGTTCAAGGACTGTTTATTAGAACGTTTCCAAACCGATGGGGGAGGAGACTTCCGCACTGGTATAGGACGGATCAGTGGCAGGCTACTGGGAGCGATTCAAGCACCTAGCCATTCGGGTGGGTCGACTATCAGAGTCTGCTTTGGAGGGGAATTTCATGAAGGGGCTCAAGGCAAATATCAAAGCAGCGGTGAAAGTCATGATGCTGCGTGACTTGGGAGAGGCCATGAAGTTGGCACAACTGGTGGAAAAATCAGAAGAACATAGAGAGGGAAATTAGGAGCAGCAATTCGGGAGACATGTACCGGATGACGACTACTCATTTAGCACCCAAGGGGCTGACAGCATGAGGGTTTCGTGAGGCCAACAAGGAGAAGATATTAGGAGGAGGAGGTGGGGGCAACTTCAAGAGGTTGACAGAGAAGGAGATGTAGGAAAAGTGGGCCAAGGGGTTGTGTTTCATGTGTGATGAGAAGTATACGCCATGGCATAGGTGTAAGGACCGAACTCTTCAGGTTCTCTCCATCTGTGATGACGAGGAAACTGAGGGAGGCGAGGGAGGATTAGAGGAGGAGATGGAGGAGAATCTACATCTGGATTTGACCGAGATTTCCCTGAACTCGGTGGTAGGATTCACTACGAATCATATCATGAAGGTGAAGGGGGAGATGGAGAACAGGGAGGTTGGTAGTGCTAATTGATAGTGGGGCTACCCATAATTTCATTTTTACTCAGGTCGTCGACCAATTGGGAGTGAAATTGGTGGATACCGGTTGTTATGGGATGATGATGGGTACGGGGATGGTGGAGAAAGGCTAGAGAATCTGTAGAGGAGTGCTACTGACTATCCAGGGGATTCAGGTGAGGGAAGATTTTCTTCCACTGGGGTTAGGAAATACTGATGTCATCCTGGGGATGAAATGGCTGTAGACCTTGGGAGACCAAGGTTAATTGGGGAGCACTCACGATGGTTGATGGTGGATGGGAGGAAGGTAGTGATGAAGGGAGATGCAGGGCTATCCAAATTCATGGATTCACTTAAAACTATGGTAAGGAGTATACATGTGGTGGGTGGAGGATATTTGGTAGAACTGCATAGTTTGGAGGGAGTTAGACTAGAAGAGGGAGGGAACATACCCCTCTCCATACAGCCGTTGATACAGCAGTTCCAAGAGGTGTTCTAGCCACCTCAGGGATTACCACCACCCAAGGAGCAGGAGCACGCTATCGCCTTTAAAGAAGGTGTGTCACCCATTAGCGTCATACCCTATAGATATTCTCAATTTCAGAAGGATGAGGTTGAGAAACTGATCCGGAAAATGATGAAGGCAGGAATCATCAGGCCGAGTGTAAGGCCCTTCTCTAGTCCAGTCCTACTGGTCAAGAAGAAGGATGGGAGCTGGCGATTTTGCGTGGACTATAGAGCTTTGAACAAGAAACAATACCGAATAAGTTCCCTATTTCGGTGATTGATGAGCTCTTTGATCAACTGAATGGGGCAGTGATGTTCTCCAAACTGAATTTGAAGTCTGGATACTACCAGATCAGAATGAGGGAGGCAGATATCTCCAAAGCAGTTTTTAGGACACACGAGGGGCATTATGATTTTTTGGTAATGCCGTTTGGGCTTACCAATGCTCCTGCTATTTTTCAGTCACTGATGAACAGGGTGTTCAGGCAGTACCTCCGGAAGTTTGTTTTGGTGTTTTTTGATGATATACTGGTGTACAGTAAAATGGAGGCAGAACAATTTGAACACTTTAAGATGGTCTTGGAAGTCCTACAGGAATATCAGCTAAAGGCCAACCTGAAGAAATGCTATTTCGCATAGACTAGTGTAGCATATCTAGGGCATATTGTGTCAAAGGAAGGGGTGGCAGCGGATCAGTCAAAGATCGAAGCTATGCTGAGGTGGTCCTTACCTAAGAATCTGAAGGAGTTGAGAAGATTCTTAGGACTGATGGGATACTATAGGAGATTTGTAAAAGGGTACTACACTATATCATGGCCACTGACAGAGCAGTTGAAGAAAGATGGGTTCTCATGGGGGGAGGCAGCCGCAGCCGCATTTGAGAGATTAAAGAAGGCGATGATTACCGTACCAGTATTAGCCTTACCAGACTTCACTCAGGCGTTCATAGTGGAAATATATACTTCTGGATACGGATTGGGGGCAGTACTCATGCAGAATCGTCGACCTATTGCTTATTTCAGCCAGGTGTTGACAGCCAGAGCCAGACTGAAATCAGTCTATGAGAGAGAATTGATGGCCATCGTCTTGCCATCCAGAAGTGGCGGCCCTACCTATTAGATAGGCATTTTATTGTCAGAACCGATCAAAGGAGCCTGAAGTACTTGTTGGAGCAACGGATGGTGACTGAGGAGCATCAGAGGTGGCTGTCTAAATTATTGGGATCTGATTTCGAGATCCAGTACAGGCCATGAGTGGAGAACAAGGCAGCCGATGTTTGGTTCAGGTGTGTGGGGGAGCTACAGACAATGGCAGTATCGGTTCTGTTGATGTTAGATTGGGAGGCCATCAGGGAAGAGAGTGTTAGGGATGAGGAGTTGGGAAAAATCCAGATAAATTTACTGAGGGAACAGGGGAGCCATCCAGGGTACTCACTGGAAGGGGAGAGACTTTTGTATCAAGAGAGATTTGTAATGCCCAGGACATCAGTCCACATTCCACACTTACTGCAAGAGTTCCATGGGAGTGTTGTTGGGGGTCACTCAGGGGTCCAGAAGACCTACAGAAGGCTAGCCTCGGAGCTGTACTGGATGGGGATGCACAGAGATGTGAAGGAGATGGTGGCCAGGTGTGAAGTCTGTCAGAGGAACAAGTACCTGGCTATGTCACCAGAAGGACTACTACAACCATTAGCTTTGCCGGGTAGAGTATGGGAGGAGATATCTATGGACTTTATAGATGGGCTGCCCCGTTCAGAAGAGTTCACAGTGATATAGTAGTAGTTGACTGATTGAGTAAGTACGCTCATTTCATCCCCCTCCAACACCCATACACAGCGGTGACAGTAGCTTCAGCTTTCATCCGAGAGATGGTTAGATTGCATGGAGTACCAGAGGCGATAGTATCAGATAGAGATAAGGTGTTCCTTAGCCATTTCTGGAGGGAGTTATTCAGATTATAGGGGACAGTTTTGAAGAGGAGCACCGCCTACCACCCACAGACAGATGACCAGACAGAAGTGGTCAACAGGAGCTTAGAGACCTACCTCAGATG
Source organism: Dendrobium chrysotoxum (assembly GCA_019925795.1). Classification (NCBI taxonomy): domain Eukaryota; kingdom Viridiplantae; phylum Streptophyta; class Magnoliopsida; order Asparagales; family Orchidaceae; genus Dendrobium; species Dendrobium chrysotoxum. The sequence continues at coordinate 56,609,134 of CM034302.1, forward strand.
TTGTGTCGGAGACACCCAGGTTTTGGTTCAAGTGGCTATCATGGGTTGAGTACTGGTACAACACCTCTTATCATTCTGCCTCTCAAATGACCCCATTCAAGGTGCTGTATGGAAGAGATCCACCTCACTTGGTGCACTTTGGGAGTAGCAGTACTCCAGTGTCATCAGTGGAGGGGTACTTAGAGGATAGGGACAGAGTGATCGAAGAATTAAAGAGGCATTTGCTAAGAGCCCAATAAATCATGAAGAAACAAGCTGATGGGCATAGGAAGGACGTCCAGTTCGACGTGGGGGAGAGGGTATTCTTGAAGCTCCGCCCTTACAGGCAGAAGACAGTTGCCAATAGAAGGAATGAAAAGCTTGCCCCAAGATACTTTGGATCATATGTAGTATTGGAGAAAATTGGAGCGGTAGCTTACTGCCTAAAATTACCACCAACGACGACTATACATTCGGTTTTCCATGCATCCCAATTGAGAAGGGCCATTGGAGATTATACAACCATTCCGGAGTTAGCGGTGACATTTACTGAGGATTTAGGAGTGATGCTGGAACCCTTAGAGTTGATGGGGGTTCGGCAGAAAGAGGATGGAGCTAAAGAAGTGCTAATCAAGTGGAAAAGCCTTCTGAAATACGAGGCCATGTGGGAACCCTATGAGAGGGTGAAACATCAGTTTCCCAACTTCCACTTTGAGGACAAGGTGGTTCTTTGGGAAGGGGGTATTGTTGCGATTCCGCCTAGAAGCAAACTGGCCTAGGAGAGGCCAGTTCAATTTTTTGGGACGCGGGCTAAGTTGCCTCCTTAAGTTGCCGCCAAGCCAGGTGGGGCCCCGATGGGGCGGAAATCAGGGAAATAAAGAGAGGCGACAAGAGCTTTAGGAAAGAATTCAAGAGCTGTAGGAAAGAATTTTTAAATTGGTTTATGTTAGGAAATCTTTTATTAAGGAGAATTGTATTTAAAGAGCATGAGAGGCTAGGGTTAGGGCATGCATGAATTTTATTTCTCTTGAAGTTCTCTTTGGTGCCTTGGGCTCTAGACTTCTTATCTAGAGATTGGGAGAGAACGATCCTCCTCTCGAATTGAGGATCGATTGTATCTTTATTTTCGTTCTTGCTTTGCTTTGCTTTCTATAAGACTATCTACCGTTTGATTGCTTTTCCACCAAACTTTTTCTTGTGTTTTCTCGCTGTTTTACTGATTATTGTTAGGTTTGCTTGCGAACTCAAGTATTTCCCGTTAGGGTTACTGGTGAACTCAAGTATTTCCTATCAGCAACCTTTTCATAAATTCTAAATAAAGGAAATAAACCCTTTCATTGTCATGCTGAGTTACTGGATGGTGTTTTTCTGGTGGCTCTGCATGAACCGGTTACTAATTTGTATTTATTAATCTGAACAATTGCGATACAGACTGTCATGCATGTACAAACGTAAACATTATTTCTAGTGAATGCTGGTTATGTTAATTATTATATTTATTATTCATGCATGAATTATAGAAACTACCTTCAAATTTAACACATTCCCTATTTAGCTGTTATTTTATAAGCATTCAAATAAGCATGTGTTCTATTTTTTCATAAGAAAATTAGTTTGTTTATGATTAAGAATCATATGTTTTTGTTAAACAAACTTTTTAAATTTGGTACTAATGTTGCATCTTGTCTATTTAGTCAAATAAGCTGGTTGACCAAGTGAGTTGTGTACATGCATCATCTGTGTGATAAAGAAATTTTCCCTGAGAAAACTTAAATTTGTTTGTAAGTTTCAATTATTTGCATGTTCTAATTGAAGATGAATTGTAAAATTTAGTTATGAAAATAATAAAAAAAGTGCAACTTGTGCACTAGAGTTTTGCCTATTATGTCATATTTCTGGGTGGTGTTTAGGCAACCCTTACTTTAGTAAAGAGAATGTACTGTGCTTCTAGCCCATGCCTCCAGTGCGTACAATGGGGCAATCTGATCGTTGTACATGGCTTCATTGAAGAGCAGGAAGCTTCATCAAAGAGCAGGAAGCTTCATCGAAATTTAGAAGCCACATTACAGCTCAAGGGATATTTATTATTTTTTAAAATTTAGAAATAAATGTGTATGTGGAAGCTAAGGGTCAAGGGAAACAAGCTACCTATACTATAGTTGGATTATTATATCGATATTGGTTGATGTGAAATATTGAATGATAACCTTATTTGTTGAGGTTTGTTTGAGTGTCATCATTTAGCCAATGTTGTTCCTGGTCGCTGGTGTTACATATGCAGATGAGGCACTTGCACAATCAATAATATAGGATTTTATGGTCGTTAAGGAATGAAAACAATCCTAATACATACTCATAATATTAAATTTAACTGTACACTATACATTGATTTTTATCAATGGCATTTGAAGTGTCCATTGATGCAACCACGCTAGCAAGTTTTAATCTAAACTTAATTTTGAATGCGTTCGTATATGTATTTAAATTATTACGTTAACATGTCGGCTGGAAATATTTGTGTTCAGGTCTTGTTGCCTACTGTGGTTCAGATGGCTGCACTCGGTACTTTCAGGTAATAAATTAATTAAGGTTGGTTGTTGGAAACAAATCAGCTTTCCTCCATATAAATTGTTATGCATTTTAGATGCTCATAGTATAAATTGCATTCTCTCTAAAACAGTTTTAGTTACTACTGTTTGTAGCTTACCGCTGAAGCAGTCGACAAGGATTCTAGTCGCTATCGTAAGCCACACTTCCTTTGTGGTTCCCTTGCTGAGGAAGGTCCAACTCTTAGTATCAACACCCCCTTGACAAGTGTTCCTTTACCCAAACAACCATTAGTTTCAAAGGTGGTGGCCAATGAGGCAAGGCCAATGAATTCTTCAATGCAAGGTAAACATAAATTTTATGTACAATTCGATGAGCAGATAATTCTTCATAACTCTTGATTTTCTTTTTCATTCAGCTTTATGTTCGTATGATTATTATGCAACAAGCAACAATAGCAGCCAGAAGAAGAGGAAAGGTAATCCAAGCAAGCAAGCAAGTGGAGAAGGTGTGCAAGACATCGAGATTAAGGGAGATAAATCGAGGCAAAATGCTGCAAGATTTCCTCCCAAGATCGTGGCTATGCACAAGGTAAGATGGAACATGAACGAAGGTAGTGGAAGATGGCTGTGTTATGGCGGTGCTGCTGGCATTGTGCGATGCCAGGCTATATCCCTAAGATAGAAGATAGATGTGTAGGGTGGCGAGCACTCGTTAGCAAGGGTGTATTTAGATTTATAATAATTTCATGTTAATGTACTCCTTTTCTTTTATTGATGCGGGAAGATGTTTCCTGCTGTAAAAAAATATTCAATTCACTCCCTCCTCTCCTCAAAAAATATAATTAATTTATTCCCCCCATTAAAAAAATTACTGGCTTTGCCATTATGATTGGTTTTATATTTGTAAATATGTCATCATTATTGATGTATATGGATACTCAATTTATATGAATGAACACAAGCTTTATTTAATTTTGTTCTTTGGTTAACACTGCCTACGTCAATGTCGTAGATTATATATTGGTGAGAAGCGTCATGTATTAAGCAGTGTAATTAGTTCTGCATTCAGTAGTATTATGTTATCATTTATGTATGGGGCTTTTACTTCGTTTCTTCAGCATAACTATTTTTTTCTTCGAATAGACTAATTCAAGCATTTGGCTTTCGATTCCACCCCCACATGCATCTCAATGTAGTTGTGATTATCCAAGATTGTATAGACTCTTCGTTTCATTCTCCTTGTTGGGTCCTGGGGAAAATTGTTGCTTCAGGTGATTGTTGTATTGAAAATGAAATAAACCCTTTGGGGAAATTTGGTGTTTGCAAAGCTTAAATTTTTTTTTATTATTATTATTTCTACTGATATGCAATTAAATAATAAACACTATTGAATTATTTTTGAAATATGTGTTTTAATTTTAACATATTTTCTAATTATATTATATGTATGCCCATGTATAGGTTTCGTATACCTATTCAAATGTGACGTGTGAGATTATTTTTTAATATAATATCAAACCTACCCAATCTCAAGTAAACCTTAGCTATTGTTCCCCTTTAAATCCCCACACTAACATGCTTTTCTGAATTAACCCTTATGCTTGCTACACCGTGCATCCTTGGCTACCACTTGATGTTGTGCTTTTGTGATCCAATTGTTTCTTCTGCTCAATCAACCACTCGCATCACTGCACTTCCTGCACTTGCCGGTTGTGCAAGAAATCATAAATGTGGAGGGCACCTAGGCATGGTCATTGGCAATAACTTAATCGCCTAAAAATCAGCACTTATTTGTACGTGGTTTTTATTTGTTGTACCATCTAATTATTCTGTAGTTTGTTATTTATTTATTTGTTCATGTCATGTGGTGGAGTAATGAAATATATAGTATGAATTTCTTGATAAAAAAATAGTAGTTTTAAAATTTTTAAATTTGCCCATTTCATCCCCTTCTTAGGCACATATCAACCAATAATTAGTATCAGAGCCTTAAATCTATGATTATTTGTTTTATAACTAAGAGTAATATGTTGACCCCTACAGTAAAAGCAAGCAAAACAAGGCGAAATTGGGTGATTTAATCAGGCAAAACTAAGTCTCTCGTTTCTGTTCTTCCCGCCCATCAGCCGAAGCCTTCCTCCTCCTTGTTCAATTACAAGGATGAACTCCACCTCCCGATCCCGTCTACAATCGAAATCTTTCTCCGATCCTAGTCACCAGTCGGCCGAACCTCTTGGTCGTGCCTGTTCTTCTTCACACGCTCAAATTTCCACTCCCTGCTTCGATCCCTCAACCCCGACTCCATGACCCGGCAAGCTTCCAATCGATCCCTTCGTAGCATTTCGTCCGACCACCTGTAACACTCGATCAGCTCGATCCAGCACCTGCAAGCCGATCGCACCCACCTCCCGTCGATCCAGCCTTTGAAAGATCTAGCCGGCCCCTCACACCCGATCCTCTGCATGTTTTTAACCTCTCGTTCACTGCCTCCGATCTCGTCCACCTCCCTCATCACTGTGTTGAACCCCCTTCTTTCGATCCGACTATAACAACCCACGCAATCTCCTGTGTCAAAGCCTCAGTTGCATAACCCGTCACCCTCACAGCTGCCGACAGTCTTCACCTTAGCCGATCCTCCCTGCCCTTTCACGATATGGTCCTTGGGCCGAATCACCACTCTATCTACTTCTTTTCTCTACCCAAAGCATTCATTAAGCCCTCATACCAGCAGTCGTCTTCCTCATCTCCTAACCATCCAACAACTCACTACCTGTAAGCTTCCTCCACCTATACACAAGCCAAACTAGCCCACAACAGGACCTCCAACAAGCCCATAACTCCACATCCCTCTAACCTCCCTAACCGCCAACCCCAGCAGCCAACATTAATCCTTCAACAGCCAACATTAATCCTTCACTAAACAGAGAAGATTTGTTTTCTCTCTACCTAATCCTCCTATTATTATCATTATTATTATTACTCACTGTTATTATTATTAATTAATATTATTATTTTTTATTAAAAAAAGAAAGAAAGACCAAAAAAAGAGAAAAAGAGAAGTTCAAAAAAAAAAAAAAGAAAAAAGGAAAGAGAAGAAATTTTTGTTCATTTTCACCATCATCGTCGCGCCGACACAGTTGTTGCTCGTCACAAAGGTATAAATGACTTCACAAAATTCAAAAATCTCAAAACCCAATTTTTGGCACTCGTGGCGTGCCAGTGGATCACCCATACATGCATTTTTCAGTGTGGTGAGAGGGAACCCGGTGCGGAGCTTGCGATGAGGCTGGGACACTCCTAAGTACCCATGTATGTGCCGTCATATTTGTGGGGAATAGGGAACTGAACATATAAGTTGAACCATAGGGAACAGGACTTGAAAAATCATAGGCAACTGGACACTAAATAAAAAAAATGCACAATCATATTAAAGAAATACAAACCCTAAATGAACTTATGATGAACATTCAAATGAACATCAATGTGCAAATAAGAACATGTAATAAACATCAATAAACAAGAAATACTAGTGATGAATATTAATGAACAAATGAGAAACATGTGTTGAACACAAGTCCAAGCAAATGCATCAAGCAATAAAGGAGCTCCAATATACAGAATGAACAATTCATGAGTGGTAGTATGAGACGTGCAATGATATGCTTATGAGAACAGCATGGAGACACACAATAATTATAATAACTCCCCTATAGTTAACACTAATTTTCAAGCAAACACATCAAATCTCTGCAAGTAATAGGGGTAATGTATGATGGATACGATCAATCCCCCTTGCAAGCATAACTGCACACATAATGTACAATGCACAAACAAGCATAACAAATCTGTGATATATACAAGCTCCTACAAACTGTTGTAAAGACTCCTTCATGCACACAACAGCTGGCTTATGGGTTAAAGAAGTAAGGCTATGGCAAAGCATGCAAACTTGCAACATGTATGAAAATCACACTTGTAGATGCTATTAGAAGACTCGTGTTCAATGCAACTTGCCCACTAGTGATAATAACAGGTTGGTGATGCATACAATGACCTGCCCATAAACAATATTAGAAGGATAAAGAAGAATATAATAGCTTGTTCACAAGCGACTGTAGAAAACTTCTCATTCATACAAAAGTTCATCCATAAGTGATGGCTAGTAGGATGCAACCAGCACAACGGAGTCCCTTACGAAAATACACAAAAGATCTACAATGAATACAAGCACCTACGAATAGAACAAAATAATTTATAATGCAAGCAATAGCCCTTTGTAGGAAGTGATAAATGACATGTAGCAACACCTGCAAGCAATAGCAAATGATTCACCATATATACAACATCTCACATATAAATCAAAGTAGCAAATTCATGGCAATTGTGAAATACTATTTACTGACAAAAGGCAATAATCCTGTAGTGAATGCAAACACCTGCAGTGCTAGAAGACTCATGATGTACATAATGCTTCATCCATAAACAACAATGGATGAATCATCATTTACACCACAGCCTGCTCACAGTCAAAAACCATCCAATGAAAGGCAAATACATATATCTCTTGCAAGATATAGGAGACAAATGCACAAAAATAGCACTGTTGATGCACTATAAATGAAGTACAATACCACGCCATTGGATCCATAATATGTATACAAGTGAACAGAAGGCATTTATAAATCCCGAAGTGGATCCCTGTGCATTTCTCAACAACAACTCATATGTAAGAAGTAACAAATAACCATGGTATAATCCCACTCCACCAGATCTGCAACATGCATACAAGTGGATATAAGGCTTTTATAAATCCCAAAGGGGAGCACTGTGCATTTCTCAATAATAACTCATCTACGAAAAGCAACAAATAACAATGGTGCAATGCCATGCCACTGGATTCGCAACATCCATGCAAGCAGACAAAAGGCATCTATAAACTTTTAAATGAAAATTTATGTATTTTATGAATGATCATCACTTGCACAATCAACCATGTTTGTATATTTAGAAAATGCTTCCTTCATGCATTAAAATGTACACTGACTCATTTATAACATACATACATTTGCAAAGTGAAGGGTGCATTATATGAATATGCCATTCAATATGCAAAATGCAATGTGTGTGTGTTTGTGTGTGTATTTGTGTGTGTGTGTGTGTGTGTGTGTGTGTGTGTGTGTGTGTGTGTGTGTGTGTGTGTGTGTGTGTGTGTGTGTGTGTATTGTAACATATAAGATGCATCATATAGAACAAGCGCATTACATAACATGCAAAATGCATTATGCAAGCACACTGTCCAACGTACAAAATGCATTATCAGTAGCAACATGCTACGCGGTTATGTAAATACATCATGCACTATGATCATGCATTAAGCTGCTACACTACATACACACAACTACTACATAGACACATCTTGTAAAATGCATTCAAAATCATATACCTACATGGGCCCTAGCGAGCATATTGTAGATACACACATGAAATCTGAGGATGCTCCGTGGATCAAATAATAAACTTAAGTTCAAGCCTGATCCTTCTATTTGAATAGATAGGAGTCTACACGGCTCGAACCATCAAATAATTATATGGTTACGGTGTCGACCGGGATATTTGTTTTATATATTCATATTAGGCCTTCAAGGCCTATAACAAGGAAAATTCACTAATAAAGGCATAAAGTCGACGATTAACCCAATCCTCTATCAGCCAATAAACAAGGTTGACAAGGTTTAATCAATTAAAAAAATTGCCCATAAATATCTCGATGATGACCATGTTGACATAAAATCTCAACCGCAGGGGACCTTAAGTATTCAAAGATGCCTCCCAAATTCTCATGAAAACTTGAAACTCAAAATCACCATAATCTAAGTTAAAATTGAAATAAATACCTAAAACTTAAAGCAAAATACCTATTCACTCTCCGCAACGATTTACCTAGGTGGACAAGTTTAAAAATATACTCCAGCTCACAAAAAGTAAATGTATGATTGAGAATATCATAAAGATTCATTCATAAATTATCTCTTATCAGTAAGGATATAGAACGTGTCCTCTAACCAGTGGTCTCGCTACTAAATGGCACCATAGGTAAACAGTTATGGTTGGGACCCTCTAATCGGGTGATTTTGCCACCAAATGACACTATTAAATTACGATCATGGCCAGAGCCTATGTGTTCCCCAATGGATTTTAAATCTTGAGTAATGAATCAATAAGATATGATCAATAGGGTATAGAGTTCTCTGTTAGCTAAGGTGGATTCAAATTTATCCCCATAGACAAAAATTCATCCCAGGTGTATGAGGTACCCTTGGACAAAGTAGCCCGTGGTTGCTGACAAGAATCCTTCTACTAGGTTAGGTCGACTACCCCCTCAAGTTAACTAGACCAGAGACCATGGGATTTTGATTTGGTTTATCATCATTCCCCCCACCATCTACTTTATGTGTAAGGTGGCAAATTTCTAATTTTAAATATAAAATATTTAAATATCAAATCATGCTACTACTATACGTCGGACACTTCGTATCTATTTGACAACTAGCATTTTTAAAAGTTTTCTCTCACTATCAAGAGGGGTAATTAACTATAGGGGCTTGTGCCTATAGGAACTTGAACTCAGATCATAAATCCCTCATAAATTGAGGGCAAAATCTTTGGGTGATGTCTTATTCACAACCGAATATGCCTTCTAAAAATTTACCTAGGAACTTCAATGTTAAAACTCTCCTTAATAACCCGAAAGAAAGAAAGGGGCCGCAGAGAGGCTAGGGGGCAAATTTTTGGACCCCACATAATCATTAGGGATTTACATGTGCATAGTATTGTTCTTTATTTTTTTTTTATAAAAGGTAACTTTTGATCAAACAACTGGTAAACTTGAAGAAGGTCACGCTATCACATGACCACTTATATTTGTTGGAATTTCATTTGATTTTTGAAAAAATGTTTGATAAAATAGTTGTAATCTTATGACATGTCTATATGAAATTTAATTCTAAAATGATAAAAAGTTCTTATAATTGTAATGGATGGTAAGGAAGTTTTACTACTTATGTAAGAGTCAAAGTGAATTATCACATTCAACAAGTGATGATCATGAATTGGCCCTATAATTACATCAATTGAGGAAATTGTTCAAAATAAGCTTCTATAAAGGTAAGGGTAAAATATCAAATTAAAAATTTCAAAATAAATTATTTTTTTCGTCTTGAAATATGAAGATTACATTTAAGTTTATACTTATACTGATGGAAAAGAAATTTGTGATATGTTATATATAACATATCAATGAACAGATGAAGTGAACAATCCCACATGAATATTTTGTTACATGAATATTATCTTTTTTGCATGTAATCATATTATATTATTTTGGACATACATACATGTTTTACCAAAATAATCACTTCCTTACATGATTTAGGTAAATAATTTATCAATAATAAAAGTGTTATTAAAAAACTTAGATACTTATGGGAATCTTGAGATGCTAAGATGACTTTAATTTTTGGATCCATTAATTCAATTGCTTATTCTATTGATCATCTACTTCATTTATTGATAACTTATAAATATAAGTTAGCCAAATGCATGTCAATGCAAGTGAAAAGATGAAAATAAAGTAATGTCACTAAATCAAGATATAACTAACAATAATGACCCAAAAGTCATCGACAAAGAGGACATATCACTAATGATTATGCAATTCAGAATCTTCCTAAAGAACAAGGTATAATGACAAATGAAAAGGTAAAGGGAAAAATCCCAATTTGGTTTCATCTTACATAATTTATTTTGAATTTAAAAATCCAAGTAACATCATGTAAGAATGTTTCAATCTAAAGAATCAACTACAAAAAGATAAGTCTGAGAAAAATGTGGAAAGTAAAGAGCAAAATAAAACCCCGACATACTTTTTGGGCTAACTATGATTCGAATTATTTAAAGACTAAAGTGGAAGAAGAATCCACCAACATAAAATGCTTAATGTCTACTGATTGCTCTGGTAACTTGGATAATGCTAAGGTATATAAATTTTATATGATGAATTATTATTATTTATCGAACAATTTCATATAAGTTAAAAAAATTATATATATAAAAAAAGCTTTAAAAAGGGAATATAATGCATTGCTAGATGAGCATACTAATATAGTAAAAGTTTCTAAATTTTTTTTGAAGTGAATTAAATGAAAAATATATTATGTATAAAGAGCTTTAAAGTGTATATAATACTATAGAAATTGAGGTTTTACTTTATCATGAGATTGATCATGATCTTGAAGTGAAAGTTGGAATTGTTAGATGTGTAAATGTAGAGCTATGAAAAGAGGTCATAAAGCTTAGAAAATTTGCATCTATCCACCAAACTTACTCATAAACCATCTTGGAGGGCATCTTATGCATCTTTCTCTTCTCGGAAGAAGAGTTTTTTTGAGAAGTGCATCCTCACATTCATTTTCGAGAAGTAGATCCTCACATTCATTTCCTAGAGTGACTTGCTACTTATGTGGCATGGTATATATGCCATATTGCACAAATGTGCACAGAGTCCATCAGAGCACTCAATATGTATGGAGGTCTAAGGTCTCAAGAATATAGCATAACTAGCATTCATTGCATACCATTGTGGGACCCAAGCTTATTCGGGTTCCCAAGATAACTACCTAGTATGCTTTGTAGTTGGGCCTTCACAAAAAGAATAGTGAAGGAACGTTGTACTTGGAAGTGGATGCTTGTAACACATGATTGGAGATAAAAGTAAGTTCATCTCTCATGAGTCTAAAAGTGGTGGAAAGGAGATTCTTGGTTATAATACCACCAGAAAAGTAATTGGCACATGTACTGTCAGTAAGGTCATCTCTTTAATTAAAAAAAAAAGGTCATGTTGGTTGAAGGGTTAAAATATAATCTTTTGAGTACAAATCCATTATGTGGTAAGGAATTTATTAAAAAAATTAAATTTGATAAATACTTACATATTTTGAAAGATAAATTATTTTAGATGGAAATCATATTAATAATGTGTATATAATTGACATGAATTGCATAAGTCAATCTAAGGAAGATTTTTGTTTGAAAGCTATTATAGACAAGTAATGGTTGTGGCACATGAGATTGTGTTATGCTAGTATTAGAACATTAAAAAAAATCACTCACTTAGATCTTGTTAGAGGTATACATAAAGTTGATTTTAATAATGAACATTTATGTGATGTATATCAACTAGAAAAATAAGTCAAATTTTCATTTTAGTCAATAAAGGTTATAATGTCCTCTAAACAACTAGATCAATAAAGGATATAGTTACCTTTAGACCACTAGAAGTCCTTCACGTGGATTTATTTAGACCTATTAGTAATAAGTCTTGGGGGGAAATCTTATTGGCTTGTGATAATGGATGATTATACTAGATTCATATGTGTAAAGTTTTTGGCACATAAGAGTTTGTCCTTTCTTGAATTTAAGATATTTGATATTTGGATTCAAATAAAAACAAGCTTCATTATCTTCACTTTTGATAATGATTATAGTGAATAATTTGAAAATAAAAAAAATTGAATTATTCTATCAAGAGATAAGAATAAAGCATAATTTCTCAACCCTAAGGACACCTCAATAGAATGGGGTAGTAGTAAGAAAAAAATTGAATATTAGTTGAGACTATTAGAGTAATGTTTAATGAATATAAATTACCTAAATACTTTTGAGCTGAAATTATAAAAATAGCTTCTTATGTGTTAAATAGGGTATATATTAAACCAAAGTGAAATTAAATCCCCTATAAATTGCTAAAGGGTATAACACCAAACCTTTCACATCAAACCCCCTTCAATATTTCATTTCCTTTACCATCTCCTAGAATAAGACATATATAAAAGCTTATCTATAATGGAACATTTTTAAGTTCTTAGGGTCTTTTTTTATGAATAGGGAAACCAAAAACTTCAAATAAAATGTCTAAATCTCAAAATTTAAAATATTTCTCATTATGTAGTTTATGATGTTTCTTAAGTATGCATATCTTTGATTTGAGTTTTGGGTATCAATAGGTAAGGCTCAAGTCCTAGGACTCCCTTTTTTGTGTAACCATAGGTAAAGGTTATAATTTTAGTTCATAAAATCTTTTCCTATCCAGCCACTAAAATCAAAATTAAATTCAAAATAAATTCATAGAAGTTTAAGCTTAGCAGAAAGTCCCCCTCATGGCATCCTTCCTTAGGAAACCCAAAAATGTTTGTCACACTCTAGAATATATATTGGAAGAATTACATTTGTCTTTCATTTTAATCATTTAACTAGAGCTTACCAATTAATAATAGAAAAAAATATGATTGCATTTTTATCTTATCTAGAACCTCATATTATATGATCCTTACCCTTTTCTAAAAACATGTAAAATCACATAATGAGCACATAGCCCAACAAGTAACTAAAATCTTACAATTGAAATCAATATAAGATAAAAGAGAATAATATTCTATAAATCATATAAATAAATATATGCATCAATGTCACTATTAATTATCTGTATTAATTTATCATTTTATAGTTCATCACATCTCAATCTATTATATTATCAGTCGTAATATCAAGAATAGTCAATAATACTAATGTCAGTAATAATATTAGTATCATGATCAATAATATTATATAGTGTTAATGATAGAAAATAATATTAGTGTCAGTCACAATCAGTACAGTGTTCATAGCAATATCGATATTAGTATTCATATATTCAATGATTGTATTTTAAGGGTATCTTACTCCTACACTTATGACTCCCAATCAGTCACCTCTTATGACTCCTAATCAATATAATCCTTATAACTCCCCATGAATAATGTGAATCAGTCACCCCGACTCCATATAACTCCCAATCAATCTCCAGCTCTTATGACTCAATCAGTGAATCATGTGGATTAGTAGGGTATCACGTGGAGTTAACATATCATGTATCTGATACCATTTTGTACTTTATTTAAAATGCAATAAAATCATACCAAATCATTCAAAGTGATCAAATATATAACATATCACACTGAAAGCTTATGAAATTAAGAGATAATATATTTTTAATAGATTTAGTAGAGATAAAATAGAAATTAAAATCATTAAAAATAGAAGTAAGAGCTTAGTCACTTATAATGAATAAAATAAAATCTATAGCAGGAATGGTTTACAAATATGATCCAATGTTTTTCTCTCTCCTCTCTCTTCTTCCCCTCTTTCAATTTCTTCCTAGCCATATAATAAAGTGAGGGAGTTGATGGGGTGAGGCAAGGATATATATATATATATATATATATATATATATATATATATATATATATATATATATATATATATATATATATTATTGTTCATGGCCTAGCATCACAATGCTCATCGGATTAGCACCAAGCGCTATACTTCAGAATTTTTATATTTTTCAAGAAAATTTATTTCTCATATTTGAATTTTTATAGTTTAGTCTTTTAAGGATAGGCAAAATTAGTCCTTTCCTTAGGACTAGTCTAACTAGTGTTAGAGCTTGCCATATAAGCAGCTTCCTAATTTAGACACTAAAAAATTCTTTTTCTTTTGAGGATAAGAAAAATCATCATTTCCTTAGCAGGAGACTAATTAGTATTTGAGTACGCCTTTTATCAACCTTCCTAGTTTAGTCACTCAAAACTCTTAGAATTTTAATGTTTGATGAGACACATTATTTTGTTTGGACTAGATAAGCTAGTGTTGGAGCATGTCTTTTAGGCACGTTCCTAGTTTAGTCACTCAAATTTCTTTAGTCTTTTAAGGTTGGGTAATGTGACGCCCCAAGATCTAAATTTAGAAAAATTATTTATCTTATCTCCAAGTTATTTTACTAGAGTCACTAATTATATTTTCTTTTAATAAAAACCAATGAAAGTGACATATACATCAAAGTCATTTTACTATATTCAGTTGCAATCTTGGATCTCTAGCTTATGATTTTGATGATAACAAACTTTATTGATTGATTTTTTATTTCTCTTAGTGTGAATACTAGATATTGTATTCTATCTGTTTGTTCTAACATTTTAAGAAAACATACACTGCTCAAAACTATAAAAAACTCAAGCTTGGGTAGAATAGGGTGTCAAGTTAAAGAGTCCGTAATTTTAACTTTTTTATAATTTTCTATTTCTTGGGTCTGGCCACATAAGGGTATTTGCAATTGGTGATCGTGCACACACACACACAGATAGGGAGTGAGGAAAATCTAAGATAACATTATTTTCTTAAACTAATCATTCTGTACGACTTATAATTGTACTATACGATCAGTTATTCAAAAAATGGTCTTAACAGCTAATTGAATCATTAATTATATTAAACTAATCATACTGTATAATGCATATCATACTGTATGATTTATTTTGATCTGTAAACCCTAGCCACAAGATAAATTAAGTACAAAATTTAAAAAATGACTATTAAACTAATCATACTTACGATCTAAATCATACTGTATGAAATTTTGAAATCTTACTTAAATTATCCTCCATAATTAGTCAATTAAATCATGGTTTAATTAATAAGAGCAGATCATACTATATGATCTTGATCGTACCATACGATTTATAGAGATAAAATTTGGTCATCCCAAATATCGTACCAAATGAAACCATGATATTGAAATAATCGTACTATATGATGTTTACATCATGCTAGATGACCAACTAGAAATCAACTGACCATAATGTATGATGAGAATAGTACATGATGATTGATAGAGATGATTTTTAATGGTCCCATGGATCATCCTGTACAAATATAGAGAAATTAAATATATCGTATTGGACGACCTCATAATCGTACTATATAATATGTTTGCAAAATTTTAACAGTTCATCTGAATAACTATTTGCATCATACTAAACGGATCTAGTTTTTAAATTGTTTATACTGTATAAATGAGCATCATACTGTACGAACAGAGATGAGACAACTTAAATTTTTAGGGTTTTTTTAAAGACTAATACTTAAGCAATGTTTTAATTTTCTCGTAGAAAAAGAGGGAGGTGTCTTGGGTTGAAGAAGGAACTTTGAGTGAGAAGCTTTTGAGAGAGATCCAGGGTTTGAGAGGAAGGAGAAGGAGAGGTTGAGCATGAGGGAGAAGTAGTGTGAGGTGATCACACGGTTGCTCCAGGGTAGCTAAGCACCTTTGCTCCTCTTGTGGATTGGTGAGTCCTTGAAGTTTTCTCTTAAAGAGAGAATTTAAAGTCAAGTCCTCAAGGTTCTCTGCCTTCTCTAAGAGGGAGAAAAGGAGTTTGGTTCTTTGCTTTCAACAGGAGGGTGAAAAAGGAGCTGAGGTACTGTACCTTCTCTAGGAGGGAGAAAAAGATTGATAACTGGCTACCGTCACCATGAGGGCAAAAGGAGAGTCGCTTTGTTTTAGTACAATACCTAGAACAAAGGACTCCGGGGAGTGGACGTAAGTCAAGGTTGATCAAACCACTATAAAATCTTTTGGTGTGCTTTTTTCCTTTCTGCATTTATTTTCTTTCTACAATTTTTATTATTATCTACAAGTTGAATTTGCTAATTTCAATATTTACGATTAACTGCACTCAGGTTGGATTATGGTTTGTAATAAGAAAATTTGAACGTATTAAAAGAAATATATATATATATATATAATATCTCTTTTAAAATTCTTAATTGCTTCCATATAATTTTAAGTTATTAATGTGGATTTAGCTTACAAATTATTTTTGTAGCAAAAAACCAAAAATTATTATTTTTGTTTAGTACTTGACTTTTAAATTACTAATTCACCCCCGTCTTGATACACCTCGGGCTAGTTCATTGAAGTCTCACAACCTCCTTGAACTTTCAAGTGGTATCAGAGCGAGTCTTGAAATTTAGATTTTAAAATCTTTAAATATAGGTCTAATGGAGCATTTTGGTAATAGGAATATTGCTGAGGGTTATTCTATAACCCTTTAACCTTTGTTTGAAAATATCTCATTCAATTTCTAGAAAATTCGCATATCTACATTTTTGTAATCCATTGACTATAGAATTTAGCATATAATTCAAACTGATTAGTCACTTCCATCTCATGTAGTTAGTAGTGTCAAAATTGATATTTCCTTTATAGAATGGAGTTATGAGGATAGAGAACTCACATAATTAAATGCTAAATGCTTAAATTATTTTTTATGTGCTTTAAAATCTAAGAATTATATGCAAGTTTTTACATGCACTATGGGAAAGGATATTTGGATAGGTTATGCATCACTTATAAGGGAACTAGTAAAGTTAAATAATCCAAGCTAAATATTCTACTACAAGACTATGAACTTTTTTACATGAAACCTAGCGAGACTATATCTGAAATATACACTAGGTTTAATCAGATAGTGACATCCTTGCATACACTAGGAAGAGAACTATCAAATTTTGAAATAGTTAATAAGATTTTACGATGCTTACCTAGCTCTTATGATGCTAAAATAACTGTAATTACTGAATCAAAATATTAAACTTTTATGCTAATGATAATTTACTTGGGTCACTTATTACCTACGAGCAAGGAGTGAGTCAAAGGCAAAATAATGCAGGTGAAAAGATAAGTATGTGGTACCTGAACAGTGGATGCTTAAGGCATATGACTGGTCTAAACTTAGTTAAAGGCATACCTAAGCTAGATTTCACTAAGGACCACCTATGTGATGCTTGCCAACTAGCAAAATAAGTTAGGTCTTCATTTTGCTCAATTAAAGACATCAACACCTCTAGGCCACTAGAAATCCTTCATATGGACCTATTTGGACCAGTTAATACAGTAAGCCTAGGAGGAAAGACATGGATTTGTAATAGTGGATGATTAGTATAGATTTACTTGGGTTAGATTCCTAGTACATAAGAGTGAGTTATTTGAGAAATTTAAAACCTTCTCCACCTGGTTTCAATGGAAATTAGGATGTGAAATTTTAACTATTCATAGTGATCATCATGGAGAGTTTGAAAATGATAAGTTTGAATCCTTCTATCAAGACACAAGAATAGAACATAACTTCTCTACCTCTAGGACCCCTTAGTAGAATGGAATAGCTGAAAGGAAAAATAGAACCTTGGTTGAAGCTGCTTGGGCCATGCTTACTGAATATTCACTCCCTAAATACTTTTGGGCAGAAGTAATGAATACTGATTGTTATGTTTTAAATAGAGTGAATGTTAGATCCAAATTAAATAAAACACCATATGAACTCCTTAAGGGTAGGACACCCAACCTTTCTCATTTACATATCTTTGGGTGTAGATAATTTATTCTAATCAATGGAAAATCACCCTTAGGAAAATTTGATCCCAAGTCTGATGAAGGTATCTTCTTAGGTTACTCATATGTAGGTAAGGCCTATAGAATCTTCAATAAGAGGACCTTGGTAGTAGAAGAGTCTACCCATGTGATATTTGATGAATCAGATAGGACCTCTAAATCTAAACTATAAGAAGAAGAAGTAGAGGTTATTCAAGGGATAAAAGCCATTGACCTAGGAGATAGAGTGGAACCTCAAGTGCCCCTGCCTAGATAATGGAGATAGTCATCCAATCACCCTAAAGAATTAATCTTAAGAGACCTATCTGAAGGTGTTAGAACTAAGCATGGACTTAGGAAGGAGGTTAGTTATTCTGTGTTCATCTCTATGATAGAACCCACCACATAGATTAAGTCTTAGATAATAAAATTTTGACCCTAGCAATGTAAGAGGAATTGAATTAATTTGCTAGAAATAATGTATGAGAAGTAGTTAAATGACCTAAGGACTATAGTTCTGTTGGAACAAAGTGGGTGTTCAAAAATAAAATGAATGACACTAGAAAGGTAGTGAGAAATAAGGCCAGATTGGTAGCTAAGAGGTACAATCAAATTGAATGAATAGACTTTAAAGAAACCTTTTCCCCTGTAGCTAGGCTAGAAGCCATAAGGGTGCTACTAACTTTTGCATGCTTTAGGGGATTTAAATTGTATCAAATGAATATTAAGAGTGCCTTTTTAAATGGGGTGATTAAAGAAGATTTGTATGTTAAATAATACTTAGTATCTGGCTCATATTAACAGGCTACTAGAAATTATTAGTCACTATTTCTTCTATTAATTCATAAGCATCCTAAAAAAATTGAAACATTAAAGATCCTCCAGCTGCAACATCCATGAAAAACCTAGGAGATTTTACTAATCCATTATAAAATATTTGAATAACCAACCAATCAGGTAAACCATGGTGAGGGCATTTCTTAAGCATCTCCCTAAATCTCTCTCAACTTTTATAAATTGATTCTCTTTCAAACTGGGCAAAAGAATTGATATCATTTTTAAGTTTAGCAATTTTTGAAGGTGGGAAATACTTAGCTAGAAATTTATATGCCAACTCTTCTGAAGTGGCTATAAAGCCTGGGGGCAAAGAATTTAGCCATATTATAGCCTTATCCTTTAGAGAAAATAGGAACAGTCTAAGTCTAATGACATCATCACCGACACCATTATACTTAAAAGTTATATAGGTTTTTCAGAAACTAGCTAAATGTAAGTTAGGATCTATTATAGGAGTTCTCCCAAATTAAGAATTTTGAACCATTTAGATAATGACCAATTTTAATTCAAAATTATTAGGCTTGATAGTAGGTTTATTAATGATTTGATAGATTCCTTCAACTATAGGGTTAACATACTCCCTAAGTAATCTTGCATGATCTTAATCTTGAATTGGGTCAGACATGGTAAAATTTTCTTGGATTTTTGAATTTTTATAAGGATCTTTTCTATTTCTAGGTTAAATAATAAGGGCTTCATACTTGATCTACCAAGCATAGAATTAAAACAATCAAATAGAATATTTTTATAGATTTTCCAAAAAATTTTAACAAATAGAATAAACATACATGATTTAAGTAGGTCTAATGATGCACTTATTTCAACAATATAGTAAATTATAATAAGAACATTACTTCCTTGATAATATTAATATATCCTATATCTAGGCTCACTAATATTCCATTTCAATATTCCTATTTATTCTTGCATTCCTCCCTTGAGGTTATACATCACACTAGGTTTTAACTACACACTTGATCATTGTATGCATTAAATGAAGAATGAGAGTGGTTGAAAACATCATTATTTTCATTAAATAACAAGTGTCTACCTTAGTGTTTAATATGCACTTTATATCATCAGTCCAAAATAATAGATCTAGCCAGACATGGAAGAAATAACAAATAAACTCCTATTCATTTTATTCATAGAAGAACAAAGTAAAAGATAAGTAGTAAGAAATTTATCACAAGGTTGGATCAAAGTATCTTCTCTACATTCCTTCTTCCTTCACTTATAGAGTAACTTATATAAAGAAAGGACAAACTCCCTCAAAGATTATATCCTTTACTTTCCAAGCCTCCCTTAGACTTTACTCTAAGGCGACACTAAAGAAATTCACTGAAAACTATTAAATTTTTACTCAGGGAACTAAACTCTATAAATAATATAACTAACATCTATTTATAGTAAGTACATGATCATATTCAAGCACTGTGGCATTGGACAGGGTGGCGCTGTGGCTATGAAAATGAAATAGTGCCTCAATGTTGTAGTGTCAACTCTACTATGATGCTGGGTGATTTGGCATGATTATGACCCAAATTAGTACGTCTCTTCATTAAATTTGTATGACCCTTAGCATCTATAACTATTTCACAATGATTCTATAAAAATCTGAGCGTTGTGGTGCTTGGAATGAAATTTTGGTGCCACAGCGTTAGGAAGGTTGGCGCTCCTACATGAATTTTCCTAAAACACTCAATATTGATGTGTTGATTTTGGGCACAACAACACTATATGTCATGGTTCTGACAACTGTGACACTGCGATGCTTGAAAACCTAGACGGTCAATGTGGTCATGTTGAAATCAGTGCTTCAATGTTGATTAATATGGCACTATGGCATAATCCTTTTTGACATTGCAACGTTGTCCAACACTTATATTTTTTTCTTATATAATTACTATATAAACAAAATTTAAATAATATATTTTTATTAAATTTAACATAACAAAAATAATAAATAATTTACACTTATCACATACATGAATATCTATTGCACACATTATATGTTGCATACGTAATTGAATATGCATTATATATTAAAAAATTAATTTAATTGATCAAGAAAGAGTAGATGGAGCGTAAGGGGAAAAAGTTTTTGGCTGAATAAGTTATAGGAGTAGCTTCAATTATACCGAGGGTGTATTAAAATTTATTAATATGATTACACAGATGGTTTGT
The DNA here is from genome assembly GCA_019925795.1 of Dendrobium chrysotoxum. NCBI lineage: Eukaryota > Viridiplantae > Streptophyta > Magnoliopsida > Asparagales > Orchidaceae > Dendrobium > Dendrobium chrysotoxum. The sequence continues at coordinate 56,629,984 of CM034302.1, forward strand.
GATGGATTGAATAAGTTGTCTAAATATACATCTTCTAAATAAGAACCTCCACCATTTAAGAAACTAGGTAAAGGTAGTAAGAAAAGGGATGATAAGATTATGAAGAACCTACTTAAAATGCCCTATAATGTGTCTGGTGTGGAAGAACATAAGTAGGATAATGCTATAGAATTATTGAGCAATGCTTCAGGTGTTATACCCATGGGCACAAAATGATCCATTGCCTATTACTTGGATATGAAAATAGATTTATTCAAACTGGTAAAGGAACTATGAGTGGTACTTTAATTAAGCATGTGCAAGCAAGGATATATAATCAATCCTGATTAAAAATTTTAGAACTACCTGATAGTTTTACTATTATAATTTTTGGTTTTGAATATTATTTTGAAATTTTATCACTTTTGATTAAAATGTATTGAATCATATGATATATCATGAATTGACTCATATACATACCTGTTAGAGAATAAATACATGATTTGAATGCTTTTATTGATGTAACTCGAGCTTAATTTTGTTATAAAATATTGAGGATGACATTTTTCTTAAGGTTGATAGAATGTAATAACCCAAAATTACTTAAAATAAATTTATTGAAAAGTTTGAGATTGAGAGCATAGTGGTGCCATGCTCTCTGTTTTATAGTAACAATAGATTCAATATGTAGCACAACGATACAGTGGTTAGTGGCGCCATGGTGCGAGGCACTAAAAAGTGTTTTAAAATATTTAATATAAATATTCCTGTCCACCTAAGCACATCCTAACCCCTCATTTTTACTTCCTTGTTGGGGAAGAAAAGAAAGGAGAAGAAGAGGAGAGGGAAGAGAGGAGAGGAGAGATAAAGAGAGGATAGATGTCTTCTATGGCTTTTTTATCTGTTACTTTTATTACAAAAATTATTTTGGTTATAATAAGAAACCTCTACTCTACATATGCTTTCATTGATTTTGAGTTTAGCATATTTCTTTCTCCTAAAATTGATAAAAATATGATATATCTTATTTTAGTGAACTTTCACTATGTAACTTTTGATATGTGGTATATATCATCATTATGAGCATTTTTACTAGTTTATATTGAATTTTTGCTAGGCATTTTGGATTATATGGTATTTTAATTAAAGTGAGTGGGGAAATATTGAGTGCAAATTTATTAGGTGATAAGGTAGTAAATATGGATATGAGATACATGACATGCATATGATTACTCTTCATTTCATATGATATGCACTTGGGTATAATACATGAATATTTATGAGCACACTGGATAGATCTACATGTTATGATAATTGTATATAATATGTACATGAATTTTGTTATTATGATATTGTTGACCTCATTTTTGTATGAGCTCAGTAGGACCAATCCAGACCTTAGGATCTTTCCAATCCTTAGGATCAATCTTAACCCTAGGATCAATCTGATCTTAGATCAATCCAAACGTTAAGATCAAGCCAAATTCAAATCAATCCTGACCCCAGATCAATACAATTTAAGACAAATCTAGATTCTAGGATTCTCCTAGACTTCAGACCCTAGGATCTATTCCAGACCCTAGGATTCTACCTGACTCTAGATCATATGATCCTCTCAGACCCTAGGATTCTCCTAGATCTATCTAGAGCTTAGGATTCTTCTAGATCCTAAGACTATTCTAGATCCCAGGCCTTAGGACTTCCAGACCCTAGGATCTTCCTAGAATCCAGACTTTAGGTTCTATTCTAGATCCTAAGAACCTGCTAGATCTCAGACCTTAAGATTTCCTAGACTCTAGGATCTTCCTAGATTTTAGTCCCTAGGATCCACTCTGGACCCTAGGATTTCCCTAGATCAATTTAGATCTTAAGATTCTCCTAGATCTTAGATCTATCCAGATCTCAAATCCATTCAAACTCCAGACCAGTCCAAGCTTTAAATCAATCTATCCAAAACTCAAATCAATCTAGAATTCAAGTCAATTCAAATCCCTGACCAATCCTGACCTTCAAACAACCCAGATTTAGTTGCTCCAGCCTCTGACCTGACTTTAATCCTATCTAATCATCTAAAATCACACAAATGATTATAAATGATTTAGATAGTTCAAACCCTATCATTCAAGCTCAAAATCCAATTCAAAACCAGATTTCCAGATTCAAATCCAAGGCTAAAGGTCTAAGTCCTGAAAGCCTTTTCTAGTTAATCTTTGAACATTTCAAAACCCTATCAAATGACCTCTGATTCAAGATCTGTCAGTTCCACACTGATGTGAAATGTCTCTAGAGGTAACCATCCAAATTTGAGCTTATTCTGAGATCTCTAACCCCAGAAACTGAATTGAAATCCAAAGGCTGTAAAACCTTCAAATATTTACAGTCTATGCCACTGGACCTACCACCCAGTGGGTTTTGACCCTAGAGCTTTCTCCAAAGCCTCCAATTACCTCCAGACCCTTGATTATGACCCATTGAGCATTAAACTACATTTTTTTGGACTCAATTTGACCCCCAGTTGACCAGGGGTCAAAATGACCAAAATACCCCTATGGGGTGTGAATAGTCACTTTGGTCAAATGAGCTCCAAATCAAATGCAACTACCTCCAGCAAGTTTCAAATATCAAACCAAACTTGTTGAACCCAGAACCAGCCCCTGGGTCAACCTGGTTGACCAAGTCAACCTAGTTGACCTAGAAGGCCCCTTTAGGGTCAAAACAGGTCATTTTGACCAAATGACCTCTCCAGACCTTGAGACCACCACCAGCAGACTCAGAATGTCATTCTGAACTGGTTGGACCCATTCCTTGACCCTGGGTCAACCTGGTTGACCAAGTCAACCTAGTTGACCCATTAGGCCCATTAAGGGCCTAAATAGGTCATTTGATCTAAATGACCTATTTAACCCCTGAAAACACTTTTACCAGACTTTAGATACTCAATCAAACCTGTTAAGCCCAGACCCTGGCCCTGGGTCAACCTGGTTGACCAGGTCAACTCAGGTTGACCACTTTCAACCCTTAAAGCTCATTTAAACCCAATCAAGTTCTAGATCAATTTCAAACTTATTCAAATTTCTCTAGTCACTCCCCTTAGGGATTTGAGCTTGACTAGACCTCTGCCCACTCATCAGTTGATTTAGTCAGCTGGATCTAGACCTGATCAAATCTAATCCATTTAGGTCAATCCAAGATTTACATTCAAATTTAATTAAATCAAATCTTTTAAATCTCAAAAATCTCTTCTATCATTTGTTTTGAACCTTTTTAAATTCAACATGATTCATGCATTGGTCATTTTGACCAAGTCAATCCCTTTTGATTTGGTCAAAATTATTCAAACTCCTATAAATGCATTCAAGATTCAATTCCTAAGCTTTAACTTCCTTCAAGTCCTTTAAACCAGCTCATTAGGTCTTCCTAGCTGCCACCTAGGTAGTCAAAGTTGACTGTTGACTAGTCAACTAGTCAACAAAACTTTAAAATTTTTTTTTAAATGATTAAATCCCTCTCAAAGTTAATCCACTCCACATCAAATCCTTTCAGTAACATAAGCACACTCTAGAGACTTCTAATAGATCCCTTAATCCCTGGTTTAATCCCCTAATCAAGCCCATTACCCCCATGTGCTCCTAAGGACAAAGGGAGCTTTATACCTCACTTGTCCTTTATCCTTTTGATTCCCTGATGTTCTAACTGTTTGGGGACAGATGGCACACATCAGGAATTGTATCTAATCAATCCCAGCCATTCACTTGGTTTCAGGACTCTTGAATGGGAAAAAAATGCATGGATGGACGGCATTCTTGAAATCCTACTCTCTCTCTATACTCAAGCCCTCCAGACGAAATTACTTTTCGTTTGAGCTCTCTAGGTATTTATTAACATTCCCCAACCCAAAATTCGGTAGTCAAAGCTCGCCGGAGGGGGGATTCCGGCCATCCTTGCTTGAAGATCGTCCCAGACCCAAAGCTCAAGATCTAGACTTTCTCAGCCCTCGACATCTTCTGAAGAAATAATCTAGGACAATCCACAAGCTCAACAATATCTTAAACGTTTGAATCCATCAATCCTACCTCGGTAAAACTCTAACCCTAGGCGTTTACTTAGGTTCTTAAATAACTCCTTAAAGATCGAATCAATGACTTAGAAAACTTTCAAAATTATTCCTTAAACTTTATTTTGTCTCTGTTAAAATTTTTAAGTTATTTGATTCACTATTTTAAGTAAACGAAATAAAAAAAAAGAGTTTAGGGTATACGGTCTAACGGGATGAAGAAGACAATACGATACCCGTTGGATCTGTTTATTTCAGATCAACGGCTATGGTAGTGTCAGATCAGCGGTCTGTTCTTCCAGCTCAAATCACGGGTTGGCCAAATCTTCATCTGGCTAGATCTAGGCCAATCATCCAAACCGCGGGGCTTCAGGTGGCCGTTCGATCTACCTGAATCAAGGCCAACCGCGAGATCTAATCTCAAGCATTAGATCAGAAACGCGGTTGATCTAACGGTTAGTATCATTGCCGCGCTGGATAAGTAAGGCGGGGCCCACTTGACCGCCGCCATCTATATGGCCGAATCTAGATGCGACGCGTGGAAGGCGCAGGACTGGTCAGCGCCGCCGGTTGACCAAGTCTTTTTATTATTAAAATTAATAAAAAAAAAATCCTTAAACTTCCAAGATGCATAGGAATTTCAATTCTTATCCGTTTTTGATGTTTAAGGGCTTGTTTTGTTCGTATTCACATGTATTTTATTTTAAAAATAAAATAAAATTATTTTGAGTAATTTTTTATTAATTATTTTAATTATTCAAAAAACTTTATTTTATTTTAAAATAAATATTTTTAAACTATTTTGACTTGAAACTTAACAGAGGCATTATAGGGTTTAAGATTGATTTCTCATAATTTTTCTAAAGTCATTTGATGTAATATCAATTATATTATGAATTTACAAGTATCTTGGTCATGATTTGACCTCGATTTTTGGAAATTTATAATTAATCCATTTCAATTTCAATAATAGCATTTTAGAGCTCTATGGATTCAGTATGTTGAACACCTCTTCATAAAAATACAATGGAAATCAGATCATGTATAGTTTAAGAATAAAATGATATTGATGGTATATGATTATTAAGATGTTGCTCTTAAAACATACATGATCATGGATTCAAATTCATTTGAGAATCAGCTAAGGGTATGTCTCACACCCTATGGTAATTCTAATCTAGTTTGATACATGTGTGTCTTTATGATTAATTAATCAAATCTATAGGTTATTATATAACCCATAGTTTTAATGATTCATCATAAATTACTCCATAGAGTATTAGGATATCTCATTTTGTTCATGATTGCTATGATTGATGTGATTGTAACTAGTGTCCAAGGGTTAGATAAACCTTGATTCAAACCTAATTAACCTAGTGTCATTAAGGACAATAATTAAGGACTCATTTAGAAACTTAGAAAAATTCTAATAATTAGGATACAATTCCAATTGACTTGAAATTTTGAACATTTGAACATAGAGACACTCTCAGCCTCAAGAAAACTTTTCACTGACTTTTGAGGTCATTAAGCCCCTTAATTAACCTAATCAGGTTTAAACCTCAATTAAGCCCTTAAACCTTCCAAAAATTCTAATAAATCAAGATTAAGTCTAAAAATTACATTTAATACCTCAAACTGACCATAATTGAACCCCTAACCAATGAAAAATAAAAGCCCTTTGACTGGACTTCAAAATTAAGTTTAATTTAAGTTTAATTGAAATTTAATATTTAATTAATTTAATTAATTAAAAATAATTAAAAATTCCACAAATTTCTCAAACACTTGGAAATCACTCCTTAGGTCATTCCTGACCTTTGGAGTTGATTTCAAGAAGTTTGGAGGCCATTTGGATTCAAATCATAAAAAGGGTCTCTAATTAAACAATTTAAATAATTCAATAAATACTCAAAACTTCAAAAATTCATAACTAATTCAAATGAACTCCAAATTGAGCAAACTCAAAGGCATACAACTCATCTTAAGGTCTAATATTTATTAAAAATGTTATGTTTTCAGAAATCAAACAAATTTGAAAAAGTCAACTTTTGGTCAAACTTAGTTCGAAATCAAGTCAAAACTTCAAACCTTCATAATAAAATTTAGAAAAATTCAATTTCAGTGTACTTACTGTCTAACTGATCGTATTAAGGTCTAGTATTTTAATAAAATATTAAATTTCTAGAAAACACTTTAAATCAAAAAGTCAAATTTTGACCCTTGAATTAAATGAATAAAATAATCAAAAATTTCCAAAATTCAATAAATTGTCAAAAATTCCAGAAAACATCAATTTAAACTTAAAACCAGCAACCAATCAATCTTAATTAAAACTTAATCAACCTTCAAACCTTAATCAAACTCAAATCACTTAATCATATCGGGTACCACTAGGTAACCCAGGCCTACGAGGCTATTAAATTAGCCCCAAGGAAGGTGAAATAAACTTCATGGCCTCGGTGTGCAACAAAGGTGATATCCAACAAACAATCAAAATTATTTTTAAAAATCAATTTTAAATCATTAAGATTTAAACTTTAACCTAAATCTTCCCTTAAACCTTCAACCAACTTGATCATCAAACAACTTCAATCAATTACCTATTTAAGACATATCAAAGCCACACAGCCTACCTCACACACTTTAGATGGTTTGCTAGGACAACCAAATCTAGTCTTAGGCTAGGCCGGTGTTTACTTTTCTACTGTGTGCCGGGTTTTCGAGCTTTTACTGCATGCTGTTTGCTAGTAGTAGAATTGATGTGTTTGTTTACTTACTTATTGCACTCTGTGATGTGATTGATTATACGATTAGATCTACCCCTAGGCTAGGGACGATTTGTACTAATTCAATCTTATGCAGGTGGCCATGCTCATACAGGGCATAAATTAAAGGGGGTAAAATTATAATTATTAAATTGCACAGGTGCTCCAGAAAATTATTTAAGTCCCCCTTTAAATCAAAAAGAGCATGGCCAAGCGTGGCTGTGATTGAGTATTTTAATTTCAAATATATAACTGCTTGGGATGTCAAATATAAACTGTTGATTATTAGGATAACCCTGCAGGTTGTTGAGTCTAGATTTTAATTTTAATTAATGTAATTTGAGATGATATTTGAGTTGTAAATTTAAAGTGATTTGAGATTGAGATGTTTAAACATCCAATTTGGAATCCAAAGAGGAAGGAACATCCCTTTAGGGGAGAGTTCCTATCCATTTGGAGATCCAAATTAGGATGAAGTTTAAGTATCCAAAGAGAAAAGATAACACCCCTATCCAGGGGGAGTTTCTTTTCATTTGGATATCCAGACCCAACGATCCAAGGAGTTCTAAGGAGATGAAGAAGTGAAGAACGAGAAGAATCTCAAATCTCAAAGTCACTTGAGTCTTAGGAGTAGAATCCGGGTTGTAGTCAGTGGTACCCGGCCACTTTACTTTACTACAGACCCTGGGTTGTATTATTAAGGGCACTTGCCTATGGACTTTCAGCTTGAGCAATTATTTAATTGATTTAATTATTTAAATTATTTAATTGATGTGTTGATTGCGATTAAGGACCCGTATGCTTTTAGTAGTTTATTTAGCGTTCTTGCATGTCGATTTTGTTTTAGCCTGGAACCAGATCGGAGGCTCGTGAGGGTACGGTCATTAACCTTTTCTACTTAAACAAAATTTAAAATTTTAAGCTCAGATAGAAACTCTAATGCTCTTAAGAAGTAAGCCCGGACTCACCGGGAGTTTTTCATGCATACATATTGACTTTTCTCATCCGTGTTAGGCACCTCCCCGCCTGCGGGTTCTGGCAGACCACCTGACCTATTAGGGTGCAGTTCTGTCCAAGGGGATGTTGTGCAATCTCTAGGATAAAACCTATTTTTAAGCCTATTTTAAAATTGCTTCATTTTGATTTAAGCATATTATCGAGTCAACTAGCATGCATTGCATTAGTAACAAATTAAAAATCGAGTCTAAATCTTTAATTGCATTTCTAGCTTAAGCATTTAATCCAACATATGTTAAGGGGTCAATTAGGATCTGCTCTAGATGTCGACCTTAATTCTTTAAACCAATCTTAATCAATATTCCAACCACTCTTTCATAAAGACTTTGACTCATGGTTTTAAAGCGTTTAGGTGGTTTAGCTGGCTCCCCAATCCAGGCCGGGGTAAGTCCAGATTGCACTGCATTAGCTAGGTTCTGGGTCACTGGTTTCCAGTACCCATTTTAGACTTAGGTTCTGAGGCATGTCTTCAATCTTAAGACCTCAATCTTCCGGGAATCTAATTCCCACTTTCTAATAAAATTGACCACTCAAACATTAAAATATCTTTCAATCTAATTCAAGCCCAACACTTAGGATAGTTTGAGGTGTTTCTGAAGTAATTCAGAATCTCAAAACACCTCCTACTCTTCTTCCTTTGACTCCAGAAATAAGTGTTCAATCTTGAACCAATCCCTGTTGAATTTCCAGTCCCTGAACCTTCTTTGATATCAAGCTTTGAAAATCTTTAATAAAATTCGTATCGCTATTTTAATCGAGAGTATTCGTAGGAAATTTTCTGGTTTCCTACAATGTAATTAACTACGAGGGCTTGCGCTCGTAGGAGATTTAGAAACCCAAACCTGATTTCAAAATCAAGCTTTTTCAAAATCCTCAATTAATTATCTTTGGGAAATTCAAAATTCAACGATCATTATCGTCATTTTCAAATGATCGATAACAGACGATATCCTCTTTCTTTGGAAAGATATATCGTACTATTATCGTGATTTTGATTATGAAATCAATGATCTTTTTACCAGATTATTATAGTTAAACATTGAATTTAACATCATTTTGATCTTTTGAGATCATATGTTGTTTCCTCTTGAGTTTGACTACGATAATCAGATAAATTCAAAGATTTGTAATCTGAACCTATTAGAGAACGATATATTCACCTTCCGAGGTGATATATCATTCATAATAAGTGTTCGATTATAAAATTTAAAATTCCAAAAATTAAACATTTCCCAAAGAAAATTAAAACACTTTTCAAAACCATATATTTTTTTAATCAAACAGATATGAAATGCATGTAAGAACATGCAAAATGATTGAACTGATGTGATAGATACGATAATTGATAGATGAAATATATAATAGATAAGATAGATGATAGATATGATAGATGATAAATATGATAGATGATAGATATGACATATGATAGATAAGATCGATGATAAATAAGATAGATAATAGATAAGATAGATGATAGGTTAGATAGATGATAGATGATAGATGATATATATATATATATATATATATATATATATATATATATATATATATATATATATATATATATATATATATAATGATTGATATGTAGTAAGACTAATATTATACTGATACAAACATGATATATAACACACATGAAATAATTGGTTTACCTAATATAGAAATTTAAGAATTTATACAATGAGATTACTATTTTTATGAATATGATTTCTTATATATTATTCCTACTTTATGCATTGACTTAAGTTGTAGACATTAGTAACTCACTGGGCTTTTATGCTCATTATAAGGGTTTTATATGTTCTTAGGTAAGGGTAAAAAACTTGTGGAGTAAGGTTGATCTAAGTAGAAATTGTTAAGTACAAATATTTCAGTGTTTATAATCTTAAATATTAGTAAAAATGTTATTTTTAGATTTTATTGTGTAGAAAATACTTAGGAAAAGGAGAAAAAATTCAAAAGTATTGAACCATGGCTGCAGCGCTCCAACTACTAGTGCCATAGTAACAAAGTGCCTTAGTGCAAGATTAGAAAATCACAACACTGAAGCCTTTAGAAAAATGACAATTAATTCAGCACCTTGGTGGAGCCAAGATTAGCATCACAACACTTCATAATACTGCAACATTAGAAATTAGCACCACAGCACCTGAGTCTCATGAATTTGAGCACTGGAGCATCGATCATTATAATATCGTAGTCTTATTTTTACTTACCAAAACTTTCAAACATAACACTTAGTATTTTGGCCCTCCTTAGCATTTGCAAAAAACTCTTGGACCACATTCATAATCATTTACATTATATCTCCACCTGGATTTGGAACCCTCGCTTAGGAATGAACTACTTTTTCATGAACACTTGAGCATAGCACTCCTCGGCTCGATAGATATGAATCTTCTTTTATCAAAAGAGGAGGTAGCCCTATTTTCACTTACCAAAACTTATGGAGCCATTAGGGGATTAAGAAGAATAGGAGAAGAAATGTTCACAAAATCGTAGCACAAGTAACTCAAATGTAATGAAACTAATGAAACTAGCCCTTGTTATTTATAAACCCGATAAGTGTTTCGGTACTGGAGAAAATACTAAATGATAACTGGCAAACTAATAATGGCACCTTGTGTGAAAGACACATGGCTTTGCAATGTTGGAATCAATAGAAGAATTGATAACTTTTTGACAAAGAAATGGCCTCAGTGTTTGACACGTGAGAGCACTACGGTGCTCGAGAATGACTTCCACAACGATGCTATGCGACACTGAGTGAAGCACTACGTTGCTTCATAAAGAATCATAATTTAAGAAATTGTACTATATAATATTGTTGAATAAAAATGTTCCAGCACTGTAGCAAAGATCAATTTTGGCATCGTGAAGCTACATGGACCAACACTGAAGTGATGTTTAAATAAGTTGCACTAAAGCAATGTAACATGCCCATTTTCTTGAGACATCATCAAAGCGGTGCTTAATTTAAATGCTATGGTGCTTGTCAAGAAAATGCTACGATACTTAATGATCTGGCACTATAGCACTGGATGAAGTTTAGAACTTTTGTGAATTCTTGGAAAAATTGATATGTTATAATATTAGTCATAAGCATACTTAGTAAAACATATTTAATAGATACACATAACATTTTTTCTCACAATTACAAAATGATTATAATAAAAATATCATAATTAAATAAATAAACACTTCAATAATAAAAACTAATACCTAACACTAACACAATTGGGTTTCCTCCCAAGTAGCACTAAGTTTATACTCTTCAACCAGACTTGTCTAGATTTATCAATTTGGTTGGGTTACATCACCTCCACTCCTCAAGTGGTATACACAAAGATCATTCTCTTTCACCTTTGGATTAATTTTAGTATTACTGGGCAATAACTCAAGAGGTATACTACTAAAAATGATTGCAAGCCATCCTAATTAATTTTCCAAGTTTTTAATTAAAGCAGCTTCAATTTATAATTGAGGTCTCAATTAAATCACTACTTCTTCCAATGCTGTCTTTCTACCTATATATTGATTGCTTTGATTAAAACTTGAGGGATAAGAAGGTTTAGGGTTTACTACAAGTTGTTAAGGATTATTCCAATTTTTTCCTTGATTTGGTTGGCAATCATTCCATTAATTATTACCACCAATATTATTATTAGACAATGAAAATTAGGGTGGTTCCTCTAACTTGGATTGTTGGTATTGGAATACAAATTATTTTATCATCCAATCAAATTTACATTTTCAATCCCATGAACATTACTATCACTACTAAAACTAAAATCATACTCTTCCAATTACATAGGTGATCCTGATCTTGAACTAACTCCAAAACTATCTAACTTTTTAGATATAGAAGCTACCCAAGCAATCAAAATAAATAAAGTATTTGACTCATCCACTCTAATTATTCTCTTTGGATTCACCCTATTAAATGGCCACAAGCGAATATTTGTAGCCATTTTCTCAATTAAAGTATAGGCTTCATCAAATAGCTTAGACATTAAAGATCGTTTAATTGCTGCATTGATTATTGACCTAAGAAATCTTGTTAGTCCATTATAGAAAGTTTGAATAACCAACCAATCAGGTAAAGCCTGGTGAGGGAATTTCCAAAGCATATCCTTAAATCTTTTCCAACTTTTATATATCGATTCTTATTCAAACTAAGAAAAGGAGGGAATATCATTCTAAGCTTAGGAAATTTGGAAGGTGGGTAATACTTAGCTAGGAATTTATGTGCCAAATCATTTCAAGTGGTTATAGAGCTAGCGGTAAAGAATTCTACCACAACTTAGTTTTGTCCCTTTATAAAAATGGAATAATCAAAGCCTAATAACAACATCATTGACACCATTATACTTAAATATTACATAGATTTCAAAGAAGATAGCTAAGTTTAGGTTGGGATCCTCAACAAGAGTTCCCCTAAATTAGAAATTTTAAACTAACTGAATTATGGCAGATTGTAGCTCAAAGTTATAAGCTTGAATAATAGGTCCATTGATGCTGTAATGAATTCCATCAACTATAGGATTGACACTCCTTAAGAAGTTTAGGATGATCCTGATCTTGAACTGGTTCAACCATACCTAAAACTAAAGTCATTTTAGATTTTTTTATTTTTATAAAGGTCTTCTCAATTTCTAAGTCAAATAATAAGGGTTCCTTACTAAATCTAATACACATGCAACAACAATGAAAGTATTAAATTGTAGAAAATAAAATAATAGTAAAAGGAAAAAAATTTCTTTCTTTTTAAAAATTTTAAAAAATAAAAGTTAAAGATAAAAAATAGGAAACAAGATAGAAATAGAATTTAATATGCAACTAGTTCAACAATATAGCTTAACTTGAAAAATATATGTTACTTCTCAAGAAATAGTGAAAAAAACTTAATGGGTTGCATGCGGGTGAGTTTGCATAGATTGTGTTCAATGCATGAATTAAGTTTTAGATCTGGGCTAAAATATCCTATGCTTAAGTTTTTTTCTTTGATATGCAATACCCAAACATATGCTAGTGCATGTGTCAATCAAGTAATAAAGTTATTGAGTGAGTGTTGATCTCTTAAGGAAGCATTCTGGTAATCTTTCCACTAAATTAGTACTACCTACTATGCCTATAATATTTATCCTACAAATCAAAGATAAGGGTTGAGTATTTATCACTATAGAGAATCACAAGAAAAAAAGATAATATATATGATAATAAAGTATTTTAGACTAATGAATGCAAATTACCAAAGTTTTCTTTATTGTTGGGAGCAAACTATATGCATCCCTAGATCTTTGTTGAGCATGTAGGGATATAAATGGAGGTTTATGAACTTCCTATAGTGATTGTAAAAGGGATATAAATGGAGGTTTATGAACTTCCTATAGTGATTGTATCTTTTTTAAACCTTTTTTTTCTTTCTTTTTTTTTAGGAAAACACATGGTGGGGCCTACGCATTAATATAAAAGGAGGGTTACAAGGTCCTTAAAGGGAACTTTTAGCTCACTAATGCTTGAAAGAGCTACAAAAAAAGTTAAAATAAAACCTAAGAGCCGATGGTTCCCGATACCAAGATTAATAAAATACCCCAATAACATTCAAGTGCTGCAAGTAGCAAGCACCCAAAAAAGGAAGAAAAGATATAGCACAATCAGCTCAAACTTCCTGCCAAAAATATTCACCTCAACCACAAATTCATCAGTCCAAAGCACCTGCAAAAAATAAGGAATGCAAGAGAAAAATAAGCAAAGCAAAGTATAGTAATAATAAAATTGTTTAGAAAAAGTTAGGAATTGAAGACCGTAAAAATATTCAGAAGAAAACATTAACCCTTCACCATTCAGTGCAAATTGGTCTTCCTTTAAATGAAAAACTCTTACAATGAACTTGCTAATATAGCTCAATAACAGCTTAGACTTGACAACACCCTAGATAAGATAATCAAGAAATAAATACAACCGGCCCACAGTAACAATGCAGAGAAAGCTCAAGACCAAGTAAGACAAAATAACATATCTGCAATCAACATAGCAAAAATGGCACAACTCATCCTTTAAACCACATCTCCTAAAACCACACTTAGCATAACTCGGAGATGAAAAAACAACAATGACCCAAATTAAGGAAACCCAAAGGATAGTTAAGCTTAGGGTTGTAGTATCTGTACAACCATCATGAAAGAACCCCCAATGCCGCTCAAATCTGATCCTGATCCCACCACATTGAGGACTCAAGTAAAGGTAAATCACGGTGAAATTATAAGTATAAATCATGAAGACCACATAGCTGTAGTTCCAACCCCATAAGCTATAGGGAATATATGCCTAGATGAAATTATAACAAGCAAGATAATAAATCCAGTGAGATTACCAACCTACTCATACTAAAGATACACAATAAATAGCAACACTTGCCAATCCGACCAAAGAAATAGGCACCAAAAAAACACCCATAGAACACCTCACCAGGAAAGGATGATTAACACTTAGGGGCTAAATCAGGAATGAAAAAATTACAATCATTGCTTAAGCGCCAACCACCATTACAAGTGAAAGAAAAGAATAGCAAGAAGAGTCCATGAAGAAGAACATGAATAGGAAGCAAATTCCAGAGACTAAACACCACATAATATAAAATAGTAAAGTTCACTGAGTCCAAAACATTAATCCTAGCAATCACAAAAAAGATGAAGTTGGTGCCCCACAATGAGAAACAACAAAATGCAAAGCCAAAGCTAAACCTACATCAGTTGGTAATGGCGACATTAGAATCAAAGGCAATGAAAAAAATCAAATCAACCATTAAATAACTAAGGAAAAAAGGAAACAAATAGAACAACCACAAATTAATAGATTCTAACATAAGGTATGCCCATACAGTCAAGTCTAGTCAACTCCACAAGCTTGCTAGGAAGGGAGGTTCCCATATATTCCAAAAAATCCATTAAATTGTAACCCATATCAGCTAAAAAATCAGCTGCAGAATTCCCTTCCATGTAAATGTGAGTAATAGAAGAATTGATGAGTGAAAGCCACTGTTTAATTTCCCTAATAGTATAGAAATAAGAGGGATTTGCATTAATTTTATCATTAATATAATGAATCACAAGCATAACATCAACTTCAATCTAGACACTAGTAATCCCTAGAGAAATACATAATTGAACACCATACTTTAAAGCCTGAAGTTCAACCATAATGACAGTCTTGACAGGTGAGGGACCGGTAAAAGCCACAATAATTTGACCATTATAATCACGGATCAGCCCACCATAACCAGCTTCCAAAGTTTTAAAGGAACCATCAGTATTGAGTTTATAACAACTAAGTGGAGGTTTAATCCATCTCAGAATAATGTCTCTATTATTATGGGTATTAAGAGAAATATTAATATAAAAAAACTCAGCAATTTGAAAATAATCAATAAAATGACTCCCATTGATCAAATTGGCCAAATATAACTGTCTCACTTTATACTTAATTTTAAAAATAATGCTTAAGGTATTCATGAAAATGTTATCATGTTTCGACTCATTTCTACTCTTCCAAAGAAACCAACAAATAATAATAGGTAAAATATTACGAATATGACCTTTAGAAGACACACACCAATCTTGCATGATACTCTAGATATTGTTGTACTCCTTATAGAACTGGTTGTTAAAAAATTTATCAAAAAATAACCACACTTTCATAACAATGGGACCATTAGCAAAAACATGATTTAAATTTTCCAAGTGAAAGCAACATTGGCATTTGGAAACAATTTAAAGCCCTTATTGATTAAAATAGTATCCATAGGAATGTAATTATTTAAACTTCTCCAAATAAGAATAGAATAAGAAGCAGGATTACCTTTATGCCAAATGGAAGAGAAAATCTAAGATTTAGTCTGAGAGTTCCTAATAGAAAGCCAAACTTCTTTGGAAACAAAATTGTCATCATTAGATTTATTAAACAAAATGCAATAATTCTTATCAACTTGAAGGGGAACTTTTAAAATGAGATTAATGACAAAAGCAGGCACCATTTTAGAAAGATAATCAACATTCCACGTTCCATCTTGAAAATATGAGAAACTTTACAAGCACTAGTAGTATGGGTATTAAGCAAATTATCAATAGAGGAGAAACCCAACCAATTGACTTGCCAACAAAAGATGTCACCCAACACCAAACCCCATTGAATGAAATTCTCAGCATCCCATTTAATGGAACACAATCTTTTCCAATTAAAAGAGTCTCCTTTTTGAAAAAAGTAGGTGACAGGATTTTTGCCAACACAATACTTAAAAACCATAAAATTAGCCCAAAGGCTTTTCTTAGCCCTAAAATTAAACCAAAGTTTATAAGAAAAACCAAGAGCCATATCACACAAATTCTTAAAACCAAGCTTACCTTCATCTTGAACACCAGAGCATTTATTCCAAGAAGCCCAATAAATGGCAGATTTTTCCACTTTAGCTCCCTAAAGAAATTTGTTGAAAATTTTTTCAAGCTTGCTACAAATATTCATAGTCGAATATAACATATGAAATAAATAGATAGGAATAGAACATAGAACACACTTAATTAACAGTAATCTACCCCTAAAAGAAAGAAGATTAACTGCCCAAGTAAAAAGCTTTTTGTGAATAGTTGATAAAATGTCACCAAATAAATGCGGTCTCTTCTTACCCTTGAAAAGGGGAGTGCCTAAGTACTTAAGGGGAAATTGCTTGCGCATAAAGCCAAAATTATTCTAAATCGAATTGATCCTTTGATTAGAAATAGACTTAGCAGTAATGAAGCAACTTTTAAGAGGATTAAAAATTAAACTGCTAGTATTTTGGAATTGATGAAGAAATTTGAAAAGAATATTAAACATTTTTTTGGAACCATTAGTAAAAATAATAAAATCATCAGCAAAACTCAAATGAGAAATAGGAAAGCCACCCATAGTCCAGTATTATAAAGTAGGATATTTCCTAAAAAGATCATTAAGACCTCTAGAAAGAAACTCCACTGCCAAAATAAACAGAGCAGGTGATAAAGGATCCCCTTACCTGAGCCCTTGAGCAGATTTAGAAAAAACCATGACTCTCACCATTAATAATGATCGAAAAGAAACAATGTTCAATACTATTTTTAATTATTCTAATAAAGCCATTACTAAAACCAAAAATATTAAGCATGGTATAAAGGAGTTCCCAATTGATTATCATAAGCTTTGGTAATATCAATTTTGAAGATAGCATTACCACAAGCAATTTTAGCCTCCAAGTCATGGACTAATTCTTGAGCCAATAAAACATTATCAAAAATAAAATGATCTTTAACAAAACCCGTTTGCTCTAAAGAGATGATTTTAGGAAGAAGTAAAGCTAATCTACTCATGAGCAACTTGGCATTAAGCTTGTTAAAAAAAGAGCAAAGACTAATAGGCTAAAAATCACTCCAAAAATTAGTGACATTACTTTTAAGAATTAAAACAATAGAGGTGGAAGTAAAAAACTTAGGGTAAGGGCTGCGCTTAAAGAAATCAATGACAACATTGAATAAATCCTCTTTAATAATATGCCATGTTTTCTAAAAAAAATTAGTAGTAAAACCAACAGGCCCAGTAACCGAATATGTTTTCATCTCTTTGATAATTAACCAAATTTCCTTAGTAGAAGGAATTTTAGTAAGCATATTGTTATCCTCTTTAGAAATAATAGAAGGAATGAAAGAGAAATCCACATCCAAAGCTGGATTGAAGTTCTTGTTAAACACATTCTTAAGATAATCAATACCCGACTCATATATCAAAATAAGAGAATCAATTTGAGAACCATCAAGATAAATAAATTTATGCAAAAAATTAACAACTTTCTTGTGATTGGAAATATTATAAAAAAATTTGATGTTACTATCCCCCTCTACAACAAATTTAGAAGCAACTTTTTGTCTCCAAAAAACTTTTTCTTGCATTTGAAGTTTAAATAAAACATCTTTGGTCTCATTCAGTAATGCAAGGTTCTCCGTAGAAGGATCAAGCAAGTAATTATTATCAGCCAAAACAACTTGATTCTCGGCTTGCATAATATTTGAAAATAAGTTCTTGAAAACATATTTATTCCACCAGTTCAACTTTTGTTTAAGCCTTTTAAACTTAAACCAAAATATAGTCATACCAAAAATATTGTCAGAAGGAAATAAAGGGGCATGCCAATTGGTCTCAACATTATTAAGAAAGAAATCATGAAGAAGCCACATGTTTTGAAATCTAAAAGGATAATGATTGCTAATATGTTGCATAGAAATATTCAAAAGTAGGGGTGAGTGGTCAGATAAAGTTCTAGATAAATGCTCAATGTGAGTACTAGGAAATTTAGAAATCCATAAGTTATTAAAAAGAATATGATCTAAATGTTGCCACATAGTAGCTTGATTCCACATAAATGCATGGCCAGTAAAACCAATATCATGTAAATTAGAGTTTAAAATTGTATCATTAAAGTCTTCCATGGCTTGAAAGTTGGGAGGGTTCCCACCAACTCTCTCAGAAACATCCGTAATAGTGTTAAAGTCACCACCAACCATCCAAGGCTCAGAAATATTATTAGAGAAATCAGAGATTTGAGACCATAAAATTCTCCTATCAATCATAGAGCAAGAAGAATAAACAAATGAAGCATAATAAGAGAATTAAAGAAAATCAATACTAGTATGCACAATTTTAGGATAATCATGAAGAATGCTTA
This sequence comes from Dendrobium chrysotoxum, assembly GCA_019925795.1. Classification (NCBI taxonomy): domain Eukaryota; kingdom Viridiplantae; phylum Streptophyta; class Magnoliopsida; order Asparagales; family Orchidaceae; genus Dendrobium; species Dendrobium chrysotoxum. The sequence goes on from CM034302.1 coordinate 56,648,531, forward strand.
AGCTAATCGAATGTTTCCAAAAAATCCAAATTTTATTAGAAAATTACTAAATGGCCAATCAAAGCCCAAATTAATACGAATGGAATCCAACTTTGAAGAAGAAATTAAAGGCTCAAGTAAAGCCAAAATGTTAATATTATGAATTACGCATAAATTCTTCACCCTTTTCCTAGAAGGGAAATTACCCACATGCCTAATATTCCAAATGACGGATTTAACCATTAGAAGAAGAAAGATTAGAAGCTCGAGTAACTCTGAATGATTGACCATCTGAGAGTTTATTATTTTTATTTTTCTTCATACCAACTTTGGTATAACCATTCTAGTTAATATTGGCAAGTTGATTCGTAGGAGACAACAAGGAAACATCATTTATACTTTCAAATTTTCCAATTAGAGACCCATCCTTGCTAGGTAAAAATTCCCCTTCCTCGATATGTTCTTCGTCTCCATTATCCTCATTCTCGAAATATTGTCCATTGGTATGATTTAAAGCACATTATTTTCATATCAAATCACCACCCTCTCCTTCATTGTGTGAAACTTTATCCGTGTTTTCAATTTGAATCACTTCCTTCATAGGCAAACTAGTAATAACCGTGTTGTTAGCTTCAGTATTTTATAAAACTAAATTATCCGTTGGTTATAAATTTTGAGATTCCAATATAGGAGGATTATGCGGATTATCTTATTTTAGCCCTAAAAGGTTAAAAATCCTATATTTAGACATGCAAACATTCCATTCCAATACTCATATTTATTCCAATATTACTCTGTCGATGTGATATATCATGTTAGTTTTTAACTATACACATGACCATGCATTAAATTAAGTTTGAGAGATATTGAAAACATCCATTTCTCATTCAAAGTGCTAGAGTCTACATTATTACTAACATTGGATTCACATTATTAGCACAAAACTAAGGAATTAGCTGGATATGATATGTAAAGGAAGCGAACCAAATTTTATTGCTTATATAAATATAGTAGTAAAAGCTATTTTAGATGTCACTCGGATAGTACATAAACACTCTCCACACTTCTTTTTCTTTTAAATGTCAGATTGCTTACAAGTGACATATTAATAATTCCTAAATATAGTATCCAACTCTCCCTTATTTACCCTTAGATTTTACTCTAAGGGGGTACTATAATCTTGAAAGAATAAATGACAAAATTATGACTGAACTAATAGAACTATCACTGAAAGGAACTAAAAACTTTTAATACTTATATAGAAATAGACTCAGGCACTACACCACCTAACAAGGTGGCTCCATGGCATTATTAAATGTAGTAGCACCTTAGCTCTGTTGGGCTTGATGTACTTGGGTGCTGCCCTGACTAGATGTATTTAATGGCTAAACTAGTGCATTGCTTGAATGTGCGATGTAGCCCTACAACATTGTAATGCCCATTCCTTAGGTGCTCAAATTCTTGAAACTTAAGTATTGCATCACTGATTTCTAGTGCTGTGGCATTTTGAAGTGCTATAGTATTGACCTTGGCTCCACCAGGGTGCTGGATTAATTTCCCTTTTTCTTAAGGCTTCGGTGCTGCGATTTCTTGATTTGGCACTGAGGTGTTGTGTTGCTCCAGTGCTAGTAGTTGGAGTGCTGTGGCACTAGTTCAACACTTGTTAATTTTTTTTCTCCTTTTTCTAAGCATTTCCTAGACAACAAAAGTTAAAAACAATATTTTCACTAATATTTAGGATTTTTAAACACAATGAAATTTACACTTAATAAATTCCCTCAGGATTAAACTCTTTTATGTCCTCATGTAATAATGTAATCACCTATTGATTAGCCCAGTTGCCAAAATAAAAATTAATAATTTAAGATTATCAGAATGTAAGAAAATACTTCGCTAAGTAGATGTAATTTGGAATGACTAAAGTTATAGAATTTTAATTTGAAGCATCATAAGTAATTATCCTAATCAATTATCCTTGTTGTTACTTTCTTTGAACTTATCAACTACAAGTGTAAGTGTAATGATGACTACTAATTTTTAGATATGAATGATATGTCATATAGAAATCATTTGTGCTTGTAGTTAAATTAGAAATTCATTAGTCATCCCTCCTATGTATTAGTTTACTTACATTCTCCAATTTAATTTAAACAGTATGGTACTTTTACGAATTAAGCTTTATTAAATACCAAATTTTGAGGTGCTCATGTTCTTTTTCTTTTTCTTCCTTTATATATATATATATATATATATATATATATATATATATATATATATATATATATATAATTTATTGAACACTAATAATGATTTTGAATATTTGATTGCTCTTTTTATTCTAGTAACTCTAATTTGAGTTAATTTAAGGATATTGGTAAGCTCACTTATTCCATAGTAAAGTTATAATATTTTCATAATTTAATCTATACACTCTCATTCTCTAAACTCAATTATACAATCTTTAAATCATTAGTCTTCACTTATGTGTATAGTTTTCAAGTTTAAAGTGAGACAATAACTTGATGATTTTCTTTAGTTCATTATTATGGTTTTTAAATTAAAAAATATGGTTCTTTATTCATTCAAACTATCACCTAGAGTTTAGTGTTATTCTTAATTTTAAATAATTTTTTATTACTATTTTTATTTTTTTGATTTCTTGAAATATAAATTTAACTAGCACAACAATAACATAAATAGTTAAAATAGATAAAACAAACCAGTGATAGATAGAACGTAACAAAATACTAAATAGAAACTAAAAATACTGACTATAACACATACCACAGTTGCGTTGCTTCCCATAAGTGCTAAGTTTTCAGTCTTCAACCAGACTATGCTAAATACTTTTTTGATGGTGAGCCAATTCAGTGATATTTCTCAATCGATCAATTTCTCTTTCTAAATAAGGCATAGACTTATGGTAATTTACCTTAAATATGTTTAAATGCCTTTTATCTTAAATTTCTATGGCTCCCTAAGGGAATACTATTATAACACTAAACAAACCTGACCACCTGGAATTTAGTTTTTCAGGGAATAAGTTTAATCTAGAATTATAAGCAAAAGCTCATATCCAGGGATAAATTATTTCCTAAGATGCTTATGATTATGCCATTATTTAATTTTTTCCTTATAAATCCTAGCATTTTTATAAGCTCCATTCCTAAATTCCTCCAACTAATTCAACTGTACTAACCTCTTTTCATCTATTCCCTTAAGATTAAAATTTAATTCCTTAGCCAACTAAAATGCCTTATATTCTAGTTCTATAGGAAAGTGGAAAGACTTTCTAAAAACTAACTAAAAGGGAGACATTCCAATAGATGTTTTAAAAGAAGTTCTATAGTCAAAATAGATAAAGCATTTGACTCATACACTCCAACCACTCTCTTAGGATTCACCCTATCAGAAGGCTACTGGAAATTATTTATATCTATTTACTCACTTAATTCATAAGCTTCATCAAATGGCTTAGTCATTAAAGATCCTCAAGTTGCTGCACGATTATTGACCTAAGGGATCCTATCAGTTCGTTATAAAAAGTCTGAATAACCAACTAATCAGGTAAAGTATATTGAGGGCATTTCTTGAGCATCTCCTTAAATCTCTCTCAACTTTTATAGATTAACTCTTCTTTAAACTGGGGAAAGTAGGTGATATCATTCCTAAGTTTAGACATTTTGGAAGGCAAGACATACTTAGCTAAGAATTTGTGTGCCAACTTATTCTAAGTGGTTATGGAGCCTGGGGTAAAGAATTCAATTATAAGTTATCTTTATCCCTTCAAAAAATGGAAACAATATAAACCAAATAACATCATCACTGGCACTATTACATTCAAATGTTATGTAAATTTCTAAGAAGCTAGCTAAGTGTATATTAGGACCCTCAATTGAAGTTCCTCCAAATTAGGAATTTTGAACCATCTGAATTATGGTGGGTTTTAGCTCAAAGTTATTAGCCTTAATTGTAGGTCTATTAATACTATGATCAATTTAATCTACTATAGTATTGACATACTCCCTAAAAGATCTAGCATTTTCTTAATTTTGAACTGGTTTAGCCATACCTAAAATTAAAGTTGAAAGTTTAAATGTGGGTTATTAGATTGACTTGAAGTACAAGTGCACACGAAGAGAGGGGGGGGGGGGGGGGGGGGGATGGGGGGAATTAGTATTTTTAAAAAATTCCCTTCAAAAATTTTCCTTTTTGAAAGATCATGATTTAGTGGAAAAGTTTTATGACAGCACTTATCTTATAAAAACTTTGTTTTGATTTTTATAAAAGAAGGTTGTCAAGAAAAATATTTTTGTCATTTTTTATTTTTGTTTTTTTGTAATATCCTTTTGGAGCAAAATAAAAATATACTTCTTATGCAAAGTGAAGCTCACAAAATACAAATTTAGTAATAAGAAAAATGCAAGAAATATAATACAGAAATGTAAAAGTAAAGAACTAAGAATAAACACACCAAAGATTTATAGTGCTTTGGTCAACCTTGACCAACGCCCACTCCCCAGAGTCTCCCACTCTGAGAATTTCACTAAAAACTTAATGACTCTTCTTTTGCCCCCACAGTAAGGTGGAGAAGCCCTTATAAATCACTTCCACCTCCTTGGTGTGGCGGAGAAGCCGAATCCCTTTCACCTCCTTGGTGTGGTGGAGTAGTAAAATCCCTTTCACCTCCTTAAGGTGGAGGAGTAGTCAAATCCCTTTACCCTCCTAAGTGTGATAGAGTAGTTGAATCCCTTTTATGCCCTCGATGTGGTAGTGTAGTCAAATCCATTTCACCTCTTCAATGTGTTGAATAATCAATATCCTTCCCATGAAGAGGATCTTCCCATAGTTTCCCTCAAGTAAAGACACTGATCTTGGAGGAAGAAGGTGCAAGATCACCAAGCAACCTTATATAGAAACCCCTCTCACATACTCTCTTGCTCCCACAAGAATTTTTTGCCCTATGATCTCACCTTTTCCTTTCCCAAAGTAATGCTCGCTCTTCAAACTCTTCTAACAGAAGCCCTTCCTAAGAAAAAAGTGGCAAAGGATTCCTTAAGATGGATTAGGGATGATATTTAAATAAAGGACAAAAATAACTTAAAACTTAAGTTAACCGACTATATTCATACAATATGATCATGTATTCTACAGTATGATTAGTTCAATGCTTCTTATTAGTGCTGTATGATGATCAAGGGTCTATATGATTAGTTCAAATATTTGAATTGATTATGCAGTATGATATGTAGGGTTGTATAGTACGATGAATTCAATCGAATAGGATTTTCATCCTTTATGATGGCTAGTAGTTATATATCATCCTAAGAGCTAATCAAGTTGTACTGAATGAATCAAGACATCATATAGTACGATATGAAATCTCAATTAGTCCCAATTGGATTACTTTATTATAGGATTAAATTAGGCAAAATTGAAATAAATCGAGCACTATGATCATAATCATATAGTATGATTACTTCTATTTTTGAATTTTAAAATATTGCCTTATTTATGATTGGTGGCTAGGGTTTTAATTTATACTGACCTTCCTATTTAATTGGGTTCATAAAGTTTAATTAGTTGAAATAGATTTAATTAGTAAATTAGCTATTTTAATTAATTTTTTGAATAATTAATCGTATAGTACAAACTTAAGAAAATCTAAAATTTATGTTTTTACTACCCTGTGTATGTGTATGGTCACTAATCTAATATACACCCTTACATGACTTTGACTCAAGAAATATATAAAAAAATAAAGAAATGAAAATTACAAACTCTTGTAAACATCACTCTATTCTATCCAATCTTGAGCCTTGTATGTTCATTGCATGGTGTATGATGTACCTAAAATGTTAGTGTACACAAAATTAAATATGAAATACATGTACTAGGAGAAATAAAGTAGCAATCAATAATATTTGTTATCATCAAAATCACAAACTTGGGATCCTAGATTGTAACAAAAGTCTTTTATGATTTTTGTAATTTTAGCTCCTCTCAATTTCTAAGTCAATCAATAAGGGCTCCTTACTATATTTACTACACATGCAATACTAATGCAAGACTTAAATTATAGAAAATAAAGCAACTATAATAGGAAAAAAAATTCTTTAATTTTTAAAATTTTTAAAATTAAAAAAGGATAGAAGATACAAGTAGAATTAAACATGAAAGTAGTTTAATAATACAGCTCCACTTATAGTGCACATTAATTCCTAGATAAAGGTGCCAAAAACTTGATGGGGTGCATATCGATGAGTTTGCATGGACTGCGGTCAATGCATGAATTTAGTTTAAGCTTTGGGATGAAATATGGTATGCTTAGTTTTATCTAAAATATAATAGCCCCAAAATATACTAGTGCGTATGTCGATCACATAATCAAATGATTGAGTGAGTGTTCTTGCAAGTAAACTAGTAATGCCTACTAAGCTTTAATGTTTATCCTACAAATCAAAGATAAGAGTTGAGTTTCTATCACTATAGAGGATTACAAGAGAAAATATAAGATATAAGATAAATATAATATTTTCAACTAATGTATGCAAATTACCAAAGTTTTCCTAATGAGTCTCTCTATTAGATTAGAGAAAATGCATCCCTTAATCTCTGTTGAGCTTATAGGGATGTATAGTGAGGTTTATGGCCTTCCTATAGTGGTTGTATGTCCTAAGACCCTAAAAAGTTAAACATCCTATATTTAGGCATACAAACATTCAATTCCAATACTCCTATTTGTTACAATATCCTTCATTAAGGCAATATATCACACTAGTTTTTAATTACACATATGGCCATTATATGCATTAAATTAAGTTCAAATGATATTGAAAACATCCATTTCTCATTCAAAGCACTATATTTTACATTAGTACTAACATTGGATTCACATCATTTACCCAAAACTAAGGAATTAGCCAGACATGATATGTAAAGGAAGCAAACCATATTTTATTACTTGCACAAAAGAAAAAATATAGGAGTAAAAGTTATTTAAGCAAGCTTAGGGTTTATTTTTTACATCTATTGGTATTTATTTCTCTTTGTGGTCATGATATGCTTTAGTGATGAGCTATTTTTGAATAGTATAAAATTTATGTTTTTCATTATTTATAAAATTAGTAAGCCTTAGTAGATTTTTAGAAATTAAAAGATGTAATTATTCTAATTTTTTATATTTGGGCATCACAAAATTTGTGATGTCATCTCTGATGATGTGGTTTACCTCTAACTCCCACTTAGATTCCTTCCATCTATTTCAATCATAGAGCCTTGACTGGAAATTGTTGATCATAAAATTCTTTATCCATATGCTTGCCTGGATTGATTAATAGTGGATCTATTTCTTTCTTCATATCCTCTTTGTTTACTATCTATAATCTGATGACTATATTAACCACAACTAAAATAATGTCCAGTGATGAGATAACACTATCATATATGCCTCCTAACACATCTTGGGCACTTTGGTATGCCAGCAACAAGTACCATGGGTCCTTTCTTGATGTAAGAAAACCTACTTTTCTTGTTACAACATTCTCTCTCATTTTATTAGTTTTTCATCTGCTCTCTTCTTTCTCTTGTCTTATCTAAATTAGCAAATTGATAAATCATTTTTCACTAATCAGGCTCTCTCAACCAACTCTAAAAACTCTTGAATCCTTAGTAGTATAAGTGGATGTTGCAGCTCATCTTTTAATCCCCTTAAGAACCTATAGCATTTCTCCTTATTAATACTAAGTAGTTGAAGTGAATATCTGGCCATTGTAGTAAACTCAGCTTAATACTGCATCACTATTCTATTCCCTTGCTTCAACCTCATGAAAGCATCCTCCATTAACGAAATACTTTATAATGAATTTTAATACCTATCTTATACCTCCACTTTTGTTCTATCTAAGATCATTAAAGGTTTTATAACTCTAATTACTTCCTTAATAGATAATTTAGAATTAAGCTAAATATTTTATTTACATTAATCCTTAAATTAATTAATCCAGCTATAACTAGTCAAGTGCTTAATTGATTTTAGAAATTTATTTATTAGGATTTATTATTTTAATTAAATTATTAGTTATTATCTTTTATTACTTATTTTGCAAATTTTCTAAACTATGTAATGTTAATTACTTAATTATTTTTTTTAATTTCTAAATTTCATATTCCAAGAAATAATAAACTTTATATAAATCAATTTATGCAATAGAAATAATAACTAAGAAAAAACTAAAAATATAATCACTTAGGGATTTCTCCTTAATCATCATCATCATCCTCTTCTTCTTCCTCTACTGGCTCTACTACTGCTACTACTAATGCAAACTATGCAATGGGATAAAACACAAAGTGTGGGGGTCCAAGGAATATATTACACTCACCATGGGAGTCCATATCCAACTGCTAAACATCCTAACCATGGTTACATTAAAATCATCTTGATGTTGGAACTAGTGTTGGTGTTGGAGCATCATATGGTCATAGCACTAACACATCCCCTACTCAAATCCTATAAATGGATACTCAAAATGATTAAGAAAAACTTAGATATGACCCACTCTATCATAGAAGTCTCTTTTCTAACATCATAGGATCTCTAACTCGAGGTTGACTAGGTTGTGTTAGTTTACTAGATCCCTCTAATGTTTCCAATGAGGAGATTTTGAGGAACTAGATCTTAGATCTAGTAAGGGGAAAAGTAAGATAAATATGCTCCTACCCTGGGTTTCTTGTGGCTCTGGTAGCCACCCATAATTCATAAATCAAGTATGGATGACCTTACTGTTGTAGACCCCCTTAGCATTACAGGATGGATTGAAAGACTCCTTACCCAAAGTTAATAGTGAACTACTTTTGGATATAGTAATTCATGATTTCAAAATCTGTAATGACTTCATTGATATTCCTACAAGATATTATCATTATAAAAAATAAAGTATTATCAAGCTTTAGAATCTTGGTTTAGGATAGTGGTTGAGAAATTCACTATCATATCCTCACTTATTTTTCACTGAGCATTTGAATCTCTATAGTTTAAGAACCTAAAGATTTCATTACAATCTATAGGAGAGATGCAAAAGTTTAGGTATTCATTTCTATTCGATAAGTAGTTAAGGGTTTCACAGGCCTGGTTGATAACTACAAGAGTGATAGGACCCATTTCCATCTAACAAAAATTGAGTCATTTTAAGGATTCTTCACATTGGCAAAGAATTTTTGCATGACCAAGATTGCAGTAATATGGTATTGACATACCAAGACATCCCAATTTTTGTGGACTATTAGGTTCTCTACCTCTCCTCTTGGGTTCAAAAAACCTCGCTCCAAAATGATAATTTAGTAAACTGTAAGTGTTGAATCCATATTTATCTGGACAATGATGCATAATTATACTTTATAGATCTACCCATAAGCTAAGAGATTGTATGTAAGGGTGATGAAGGTAGAGAGAAAGAGGAAGAGAAAAAGTAAGAAAGTTGAAAGTGGGTCTAGATGAAATCTTTATTATCCCATCCTAAAGTATAAGAATAAGAGGGGGTGAGAGCTCTATCATGTAAAGCTTAAGCTAAAAAAAAGGAAAAGCTATCACAATATCTCTCTTTGTATCTCTCTTTTTATTTCATATGTCATGTGTCTTTTATGGCTCCTCCCCTTATTTATAGGGTTTGGAGATTTATAGTAGAATATTATGAAATACATAAGTTATATTATAAATTCTTTGATTGAGCTCAGTCGACTGTGTCGAGTGGTGTGGCAATCTTATGAGAGCGGATGTTGATGAGGTGATCCCATGGGAATTTAGAGATACAATCATTCTTGGAAGAAAGCTGGTCTGACATAACCACATTAGAATTACAGGGGACGAGTAGTGACTTGATGGGGATCTATGAGCTTGGTGGTAGTTATTTTGATTGAAATATATATAGTTTAAAGTTTTGAAAAAGATTTAATTTTCTTTAAGAAATATTTAATTTCTAGAATTTTAATTTTAAAATTGAATGCTTATTATGAATGATATATCACCTCAGAAGGTGAACATATCATTCCCTAATAGGTTTAGATTTCAAATCTTTGAATTTATCCCGATTATCATTGTTGAATTTGAGAAAGAACTACATATGACCCCGAAGGGTCAAAATAAGTATTCAATCAAATATTTAACTACAATAATTTGGATAAGAGGATCATTAATCTCATAATCAAACTAAAAATAGTAATTGATATATCTTTCCAGGGAGAGAAATTATCAATCAAAATTGATCGTTTGAAAATAATGATAATGATCGTCGAGTTTGATTTCCCAAAGATAATCAATTAAAGTTTTGAAAAAGCTTGATTTTAAAATCTTTGATTTTTGAAAATCAGGTCTGGGTTTCTAAATCTCCTACGAGCGCAAGACCTCATAGTTAATTACATCATAGGAAATCAGAAATTTTTTATGAATACTCTTGATTAAAATTGCGATACGAATTTTATTTATGATTTTCAAAGTCTGATCTCAAAGGAGGTAAGGACTAGAATTTTCAAATGGGATTAGTTCAAAATTAAACACTTATTTCAGAGTCAAAGGAGGAATGGTAAGAGGTATTTTGAGATTCTGACTTACTTTAGAAACACCTCAGTTTATCCAAAGTATTGGGCATGAGTTTGATAGAAAGAGGAATTTAATTTGAATAATCAATTTTATTAGAAAGTGGGAATTAGATTCCCGGAGGATGAGGTCTTAAGATTAAAAATTTGCCTCAGACCTTAAGTCTAAAATGGGTACTGAAAGTCAGTGACCCAGATCCTAGCTAATGTAATGCAATCTTGACTTACCCCGGCCTCGATTGGGGAGCCAGCTAAAGGAATCCTAGGGTTGATTAAAGATCTGGATTGATCTAGAGGAATCCTAGGGTTTAGAGTAGATCATAGGGTGTAGATCAGCTTAAAGGAATTCTAGGGTCTAGAGTAGATCCTAGGGACTGAAGTCTAGGAAGATCCTAGAATCTAGAAGTCCTAGGGTCTAGGGTTTAGAATAACCCTATGATCTAGAAATCTTGGGATCTAGAGGAATCTTAGGATCTAGAAATCCTAAGGTTTGATCTGGAGTTTGGATTGAGTCCTAATGACCTCATACAAAAATGAGGTCAACAAATGGACCCACAATATGTGTAATAGAATGAAGTTCTATGGCACATATTGGTGTTGACCGAATAGAAAGGTCAAGTCTGGAATTTTGATCCTAAAGGAGAGAAAAGTCTATCCCTGGGGAATCAAAGGTTTAAATTGGTACTAGGGTAGTTCCATAAAGAGCATACTCTACTCCTAGTGGGTCTGGTCCGAAGGGAAGGGAGTACCTACACCCTAAAGAAGAAAAATTAAATGATCACATAGGAAAGAAGAGCTCCTAACTATAGAGGATCGAATTGAAATTTGATACTAGGGTAGTGCCATGAGGGGCGTACTGCACCACTAGTAGATCTAATCCTAAGGGAAGGGAAGTCCTAACCCTATGAAGAAGAAGTCTGGATGATTGTATAGAAAGGAAGAATTTCTAACTACAGAGGATCGATTTGAAATTTGATACTAAGAGAAAGGAAATCCTAACCTTATAAAATTGAAATTTTGAATAAATATTAGGGCAGTGCCACAAAGGGCGTACTCTACCACTAGTAGATCTAATCCTAAAAAAGGGAAGAAAACCTATCCTTAAGGAAAAGAAGAACTGGGTGATCCTATAGGAAGAAGGAGCTCCTAACTATAAAGGATCAAATTTAAATTTGATTTTAAGGGAAAGTGAACCTTAACCTCAGAAGATTGAATTTAAAATGATATTAGGGTAGTGCTGCGGATAGCGTACTCTACCACTAGTAGATCTAGTCCTAATGGAAGAAACATCTAACCCTAAGGAAAGGAGATTGAGGGGTCATATAGAAAGAAAGAACTTCTAGCTACAAGGGACCGAATCAGGGTTTTTTTTCTAAGGAAAGGAGAAACCTAACCCTAGATAAAAAGAGATTGATTATGAATTGACACTAGGGTAGTGCCACGAGGGGCATACTCTACCACTAGTAGATCTAGTCCTAAGGGAAGGAAGAACCTAATCTTAAGGGGAAGAAAACCTGGATGATCCTATAGGAAGAAGGAACTTCTAACTGTAGAGGATCAAGTTTGAATTTTGATACTAGGGTAGTGACATAAAGGGTATACTCCACCACTAATGGAAGGAAGAACCTAACCTTAAGGAGAAGAAAGCTTGATTTTGCAACTTAAAATTGAATCCAGAATAGTGCCATAGGGGACTTACTCCATTACTGGGGAGTCTAATCCTAAGAGAAGGAGAATACTTACTCTAAAGAAAAGAGAGCTGGATGATCTTGTAGGAATGGAGTATTACTTCCTATAAGAGGTTAGGCTTAAAGTTTTAAATTTTGAAACTAGGATGGTGCCATAGAGGGCGTTATCCATTATAAGGAAATCTAATCCTAAGGAGAGAAGACATCGAACCTTGAGGAGAAGGAAACTGGAAGACCCTATGGGGAGGAAGCATTTCTTCTCATAGGAGGTCAGATATAGATTTTGAATCGAGGATGGTGCCATGAAGGGCGTGCTCCATCATTAGAAGATCTAATCCTAAGGAAAGAAAGCATAATGACTCACATCTATCCTTAAGGAGAAGAAAACTGGAGGACCTTGAGGGAAGGAAGTATTGCTTCCCACAGAAGGTCAGATCAAGAATTTAAACTTAGGATGGTGGCACAGAGGGCGTGCTCCATCACTAGAAGATCTAATCCTAAGGAAAGAAAGCACGATGACTCACATCTATCCTTAAGGAAAAGAAAACTGGAAGATCCCATGAGAAAGAAGCATTGCTTCGTACAGAATCTGGTCAGGATTTTAAATATAGGATGGCGCTACAGAAGGCATGCTCCATCACTAAAATATCTAATCCTAAGGAAAGAAAGCACGATAACTCACATCTATCCTTAAAGAAAAGAAAACTGGAAGATCTTGTGAGAAAGAAGCATTGCTTCGTATAGAATTTGGTCAGGATTTTAAATATAAGATGGCGCCATAGAGGGCGTGCTCTATCACTAAAAGATCTAATCCTAAGGAAAGAAAGCACGATGACTCACATCTGTCCTTAAGGAAAAAGAAAATTAGAAGATTCTGTGGGAAGGAAGCATTGCTTCGCACAAAATTGGGTATGGAGTGATCGTATGTGAAGGAAACTTGCTTCACATAGAGGATCGAGTCTGGAATGATCATATGTGAAGGAAACTTGCTTCACATAGGGGATCGAGTATGGATGATCGTATATAGAGGAAACTTGATCTATATAAGGGATCAAGTCTGGATGATCGTATATAGAGGAAACTTGCTCTATATAGAGGATCAAGTATGGATGATCATATATAGAGGAAACTTACTCTATATAGAGGATCGAGTCTAGATGATCATATATAGAGGAAACTTGCTCTATATAGAGGATCGGGTCTGGATTCCAAAATTTAAGATTTGAATGATTTTTGAATTTAAATTTAAAGATTTTTGAATTTGAAGATGTTTAAATTTGAAAATTAATTTGACGAATTTGAATTTGAAGGATTTTGAATCTAAGTTTAAAGAGGTTTTAAATTTGATTTGGTTTGATTTTGAATTTGAGGAATTTGAATTGGAATTTTGATTTGATTTGATTTTGAGTTTCAAAAGTTCTTGAAATTCAATTCTGAATTTAAAGGGTTTTGAATTTGATTTTTAGTTTGACACTCATCTAGTATGGTACTTCTTGAAGAGTCTCCCCAATGTTTAAAAATATTGGGGGACATTCTTTAGGGTTGATCAGTTGATTGAAAATTCTCCTAAAGATCATCATTAGAATGAACGATCCAGTCTATATTGATTCAAGATTTACATTGATTTCACAATAGATTAGAAGTGGTCTCCAAAAGACTACGACCAAGTCTCCTACTTGGGGAGTTCTAAAGTGACACAATTTATCAGAATCTCGAATCACCCATGACTTATGAACCTTTAAACTTTGTTAAGCTTAATTTAATTTTTATTTGAGGCCCTTGAGCTCCTCAAATTAGAGTCGGACACTATGCTCAATTAGGGTTTAATTTTGAACAGCAAGTCCCAGCAAAGGAAACTATGCCCCTATATCAGAATAATCTAGGACCCAGCACAGGATGTGGTTGATTTTGAATGATAATTTCTAGCATTAGAAAATACTCCTCTAGTGGGATTGTGCTTGGACCTAGCATAGAGTGTAATTTTTTAAAGAAGGCCTTGTAGGAGAAGATGCCTATGTGTAAGAACTCACACACATTTCTCAAGGACTAGATTTGAATTTCCATCAAGAGTAGAAGATTCATTCTTCTTATTAAAAAAAACATTCTCTAGCTATTTGGACCCTGTCGGAATAACAAGTGGGAATAAATTCAGAAGTACAGTAAAGAGTTAAGTGACTCCAGCAAACTTGAAAAGATTTCAAGATTTTTATTTTGTTGACCCAGATCAGGTTTTGTAGAAACTAAACTGGAGTCTCCCTTAAATATCATGAATTAAAATCATTTGAAAGCAGTTTAAGTTGAGTAAAGAAATTCGATCTTTTCAATTCTCTTGCACGAGAGATTTTCTTGTATCTTGATAAGTTATCGATGCACGATGGAAATTCTGAATTCAAGATTTTCAAAATCAAGCAATTTTAAAGTTAAATGGGTCTTTTGAAATTTAAAGATTTAGAAAAATGGAGTCTCCTTCTTTCTTTTTCTGGTGGCACACATTACGCATCTTTTGATTTATAGTGTATTTTATTTTGTTTCCTTTTTGAATTTTGGTGCATTCGTGCATCTTTTAACTTCTGGTGCATTTCTTGATTTTTTTTGGCACACTTTATGCATCTTTTGAATTTATTTTGATTTTAAGAAGAGGCTGCACCTTCTTTATTTCAATGCTAGGATTACATCTCAAGTATAAGAGAGGAAAACTCATTTTCTTAAAAAGAATATTCCTCAAGACGGACCAAATCTTTTGAAATGAATATTAGCTTGACTTTTGAAAATTATTGAACAGATTTTAAGCACGCAAGAGACATCTATCTAAGATAGAAAATTGGGAGAAGATTAAAAAACTTTTCATTTTAAAGGTCAACTTAAGTTTGACATGGATTTTAGTTTAACAATTAAATCAATCCACAAAAGAGGTGGGAGGGGGGTATTCAAATATTTGATGGAGTCAACTACAACTTTCTCCTACTAGACTTAAAATAGAGATAAATTTTTATTAAAAAGATGATTCAACTATGTTGAAAATTTAAAGTCAGTACACTTGAGAAATTAAAATTTTCCTTAAAAGTTGCAAATCTAGCTGGCAAAATCCCAACAGTATGGAATTAGATTTCTACAATCTCCTTGGAGGGAGAGACTGCTATTAGGTATGTACAATCCTTAGAAGTTGCTGCATCACTTTAATAAAAAAGATTCATCTCGATAGGACCCCATTGAAAGGTGAATTTTGATGGTATCACTATGTGATTTAATCTTAAATTATTTCTCATCTCATTACTAATGGTCTAGTAATTAGGAGAGGGAACCCCGAGTGGTTTCTACACCTCCTCCTCTCTAGTTGATGTAGTGGAACATGTATAGAAATGTGCCCTAACATCTTCTAGTAGAGTGGATGGGTCATAACCTTCAACTAGGGGCCTAGGGCCTAGTGCTGGTGTTTGTTCAGTTCTGGCTTGATTGATTCTTGCCATGTAGTAATCAAGAAGGTGTATTGAAGATCGCACTCTCATTTCTACGACCTCCCTCCTTTGAGTAATAGGAGAAGGGTGGAAATAATTTCCACCTGGGAAGGGGTACGTAGAAGGAGCAATGAATTTTTTATTAGCCTTAGACTTGACATGTTTTAAGGCTTTCGCCTCAGCAGTCTTTCTGGCCTTAACAATCTTCTTTTTGACTCTACAAAGGTAGTTCTTCTTTTTGTTCTTACTAGTGACAGGGATGTTAGAACTTCACCCAATCTCGGATTGAGATGGTAGCTTTCTCGTCGTTATTAACTTCTTGTTGTTATTCTCCTCAGTAGAGGATATAGTGGGTAAAGGGGCGACAACGACCTCCATCTTGGAGATGGGTGAGTCAACTCCTGACCCTAAAGTAATCTCAACCAAGGGGACCCTTTGTATTATGGTAGAAAGATCAATCATTTCTTCTCCGTCGATTGATAGCTTGAAGTCTTGGAATTGTATTTCAAACTAGATGAAATTACCAGAAGTGATTCCTTTTATTATTAAGTTTCTATCCATGGAGAAGATGAGTTTCCATGCCATTTGAGTGCTTAATTTCCTGAAATTAAAGAAAGGTGATTTGAATTAGTTAATCTTGAAATTGAAATTGAATTTTAAACTTGATTAATTTGATTCAAAATTTTATAACTAAATTATGTTGAATTCACACTCAACATAGTGGTTCATAAAATTGATAAAAACAACTTAAGAGTTGGACTCGACTCTTTTACCTCATCGATCGACTTAGGGGTAAAATGTCAAAGTTTGAATTTAAGTTTGAAATCAAATTTAAAGTTGAATTTAGGGTTGAAAACAAACTTGAATTCAATTTTGAGATTGAATTTTAACTTTGAGGTTAGAAATCAAATTTGAATTTAAGATTGAAATTGTATTTAGACTTAAAGTTGTATTTAAATTTGAACTTAAGGTTAAAGTCAAATGGACTTTCTTCAAACTTTGTAACTCAACATGCTGAATTTCATTCAATCATATAGGTTCACAAAATTGATATGAAAGATCCGGGGATCGGGCTCGACTCTTTTCATTTCATCAATTGACTTGGGTTGAAATGTCAAAGCCCGAATTTAAGTTTGGAATCAAATTTAAGTTTAAATTTGAAGTTAGAATCAAACTTAAATTTAATGTGAAAGTTAAATTTAGACTTAAAGTTGAATTTAAATTTAAATCTTGAGGTTAAAATTGGATTTGAATTCAAGATCGAAATTGAATTTCAATTGAGATTGAATTTAAGTTTGAAATTAGATTTAAACCTAAGATTGGAATTGAATAGATCTTCTTCAAAATTTGAAACTCAACATAATAAATTTTTTTCAAATAAGCAAGTTTACAACATTAACCTAAAGATTTTAAGGCTTGACTCTTTCCACCCCACCAAGCAATTTGAGGGTGAAATTTCAAAACCTAGAATTGACTGGAGAGTTTTGAATTTGCGTTGCATATGATCAACTATAATAGAATGTTATAGGAGACACATGGCAACGACAATTGAAGTTGATTTTGAGAGATTTCCCTTTACTTTTGAAACTCAAAATGTTGATTTTTATTTTCAACATAATGGTTAACAAAAATTAAGGAAAAATCTAGAGACCTTAATTTTACTCTTTCACCACACTGACTAGTTTAGGGTGAAATGTCAAAATCTAGATTTAATTAAAGAAATTTTTAATCTAAGTTTTAAGATTGAGG
Source organism: Dendrobium chrysotoxum (assembly GCA_019925795.1). Classification (NCBI taxonomy): domain Eukaryota; kingdom Viridiplantae; phylum Streptophyta; class Magnoliopsida; order Asparagales; family Orchidaceae; genus Dendrobium; species Dendrobium chrysotoxum. The sequence continues at coordinate 56,665,995 of CM034302.1, forward strand.
AATTTTCTATAAATTGTGAAACTTAGCATGCAGAGATTTATTTTCATGTGAGTTTGTAACATATACAGAAGGATTTTAAAAAAGATTGGCTTGACTCTATCGCTCTATCAATATGCTTGGAGGCAAAATGTCAAAGCCAGGCTTGGAGGGAGGTTTCCTAAACTCACCTCTCTTTTCACTTATCTTAATTGAGTTGGCCACACTCACCCAAGGGAGAAATGGGTAGAGGGACCAACGGAAGAAAAGTTGTTAAAACTACCGATGCAATAAAACTTGTATCACTATTAAAGATGGAGAGAGAGATTTTCCCAAGCAGAGTCGCCATTTTTTGTTTTGATTAAAAAATATATAGTTTAAAGTTTTGAAAAAGATTTAATTGTCTTTGGAAAATATTTAATTTTTAGAATTTTAATTTTAAAATTGAATGTTTATTATGAATGATATATCACCTCGGAAGGTGAACATATCGTTCCCTAATAGGTTCAGATTTTAAATCTTTGAATTTATCCCGATTATCATAGTTGAATTTGAGAAAGAACTACATATGACCTCGAAGGGTCAAAATGAGTATTCAATCAAATATTTAACTATAATAATTTGGATAATAAGATTATTAATCTTATAATCAAACTGAAAATAGTAATTGATATATCTTTATAGGGAGAGAAATTATCAATCACTGTTGATCATTTAAAAATGACGATAATGATCATCGAGATTGATTTTCCTAAAGATAATTAATTAAAGTTTTGAAAAAGCTTGATTTTGAAATCTTTGATTTTTTAAAATCAAGTCTAGGTTTCTAAATCTCCTACGAGCGCAAGCCCTCATAATTAATTACATTGTAAGAAACCAAAAATTTTTTATGAATACTCTCGATTAAAATAGCGATATGAATTTTATTTAAGATTTTTAAAGTTCGATCTCAAAGGAGGTAAGGACTAGAATTTTCAAACGGGATTGGTTCAAAATTGAACACTTATTTCAAAGTCAAAGGAGGAATGGTAAGAGGTGTTTTGAGATTCTGAATTACTTTAGAAACACCTCAGTCTTTCCTAAGTGTTAGGCTTGAGTTTGATGGAAAGAGGAATTTAATTTGAATAATCAATTTTATTAGAAAGTGGAAATTAGATTCCCAGAGGTTGAGGTCTTAAGATTAAAAATCTACCTCAGACCCTAAGTCTAAAATGGGTAGTAAAAGTCAGTGACCCAGATCCTAGATAATGCATTGCAATCTTGGACTTACCCCGGCCTGGATTAGGGAGCCAGCTAGACCACCTAAATGCTTCCAAACCATGAGTTCGATCTTTAAATGAAAGGGTGGTTAAGGATGTTATTTAAGATTAGTCTAAGGAGTTGGGGTCGACATCTAGAGCAGATTCCTAAGTGACCCCTTAACTTATGTTGGGTGATATGCTTAAGCGAAAATGTAATTAAAGATTTAGACTCAATTTTAATTTATTACTAATGCGATGCATGCTTGTTGACTCAATTAAATGCTTAAATTAGGATAAAAAAGTTTTAAAATCAGGCTTAAAAATAGTTTTATCCTAGAGATACATAGATCCCCTTGGACAGAATTACACCCTCATAGACCTGGTGTTCTGCCAAAACCCGCAGGCGTGGAGGTGCCTAATAAAGGAAGAGAAAAGTGTAATAACTATGCATATGAAAAACCCCCAGCGATCCCGGCCTTACTTCTTAAAACATTAGAATTTCTATGTGAGCTTAAAGTTTTAATTTTGATTCCAAGTAGAAGTAGTTTTAAGCGTACCATTATGAGCCTTCGATCGGGTTCTTGGCTAAATTAAATATGACATGCAATAATCACCAAAAACTAATAAAAGTAGACAATCCTAATATCGCAATCAACATAATAATTAAATTAATTAAATAATCAAATCAATTAAATTTAAAGCTTAAATTGAAAGTCTATGTGGTAAGTGCCACTTAATTATACAATCAAAGGTTGTCAGGAAAAGTAAAGTGGCTGGGTACCACTAACTACACCCTTAATTCTGCTCCTAAGACTCAAGTAACTTTGGGATTCTTCTCGTTCTTCACTTCTTCATCCTTCTGGAACTCATTGGATCGTCGGGTCTAGATGTCCAAATGAAAAGAAACTCCCCTAGGTAGGGGTGTTATCTTTTCTCTTTGGATATTTTGAAAGGATCCTAAACTATATTTCTAAGTGAAGAGGTACTCTCTCCTAAGGGATGTCACTCTCTTCCTTAGAATCCAGTTTGGATCACTGTAATCCCATCTCAAAGCACTTAACTTAACAATTTACAAGTCAATTCAAATTAAATTACATTAATCAAAATTAAAAAAATCTAGACTCGATCCTGCAGGGTTATCCTAATAATCAACAGTTTATTTAACATCCCAAGTAGTTAATATCAATCTTAAGCATTTAATATTTAAAATTAAAATACTCAAATCACAGCCATGCTTGGCCATGCTCTTTTAATTTAAAAGGGGGTCTTAACGAATTCTAAAGCACCTATAGAAGATAACGTTAATTTTTAAAGCTTTATTTATTTTGCCCCCTTTAATTTTAAATGCCCTGTTTGAGCATGGCCACCTGCATAAGATTGAATTAGTATAAATTGTCTATAACCTAGGGGTAGATCTAATACACAATCAATCATAACACTGAGTGCAGTAAATAAATAAATAATCAATCAATTCTACTACTAGCAAACAACATGTAGTAAAAGCTTAAAAATTTGGAACATGGCAGAAAAGTAAACTCCGGCCTAGCCTAAGACTAAAGTTGGTTGTCCTAGTAAACTATTTAAAGTGTGTGAGGTAGGCTACGTGGCTTTGATACATCTTATATATGGTAGTTGATTGAAGTTGCTTGATATTTTGGTTGGTTGAAAGGCTTAAATGATTTAAGTTTAAGTTTAAATATTAATGGTTTAAAATTAATTTTAAAAGATATTTTAAAGGATTATTGATTACCACCTTTATTTCACACCGAGGCCGTGAAGTTTATTTCACCTTTCTTAGGGCTAAGTTGATAGCCTCATAGGCCTAGGTTAAGTGTTTTAATTGATTAAGGGTTTGAGAGTTGATAAATTTTATTCAAATTGATTGGTTGCTGGTTTTAATGTTGAATTGATATTTTCTGGAATTTTAGAAGGTTTATTGAATTTTGGAATTTTTTGGATTATTTTAATCATTTAATTAAGGGGTCGAAAGTTAACTTTTGATTAAAAATAATTTCTAAAAAGTTAGTATTTTATTAAAATAATAGACCTTAATACGATCAATTAGACTGTAAGTATGCTAGATTTGGATTTTTCTACATTTTATTATGAAGGTTTGAAGTTTTGATTTGATTTTGAACTAAGTTTGGCCAAAAGGTGACTTTTTCAAATTTGATTAATTTCTGGAAATTTGATATTTTTGATAAATAATAGACCTTAATATGAGTGAATGCCTTTGAGTTTGCTCAATTTGGAGTTCATTTGAATTAGTTATGAATTTTTGAAATTTTGTAAATTAATTGAATTTTCAAAATTAGTTAATTAAGGGTGTTTTAATGATTTGAGTCTAAATAACCTCCAAACTCCTTGGAATCAACTCCAAAGGTCTGGAATGATCTATGAAAAGATTCCTAAGTGTTTGAGAGAGTTTTGGAATTTTTAATTAATTAAATTAATTAAATATTAAATTTCAATTAAAATTAATTAAGGATTCCATTATGGTCAGTTAGAAATATTAGTTGTAATTTTTGGATTTAAACTTGATTTATTACATTTTCTAGAAGTATTAAAAGTTAATTAGGGATTTAATTTTGATTAGCTTATTTAAAGGACTTAATGACTTTTAAAACCAGTGAAAAATATCAAGTGGTTTAAGTTTTAAGTCAAAGGAAGTATATCCTAATTATTGAAATATTTCTAAGTTATCTAAACAAATCCTTAATTATTGTCCTTATTGATGTCACTATATTTAATGGGTTTGAATCAAAGTTGGCCTAACCCTTAGACCCAACATATATAACATATACTCACATAAGCACAATCAATTCCTAAATCTAAGAGAACCCTAAGACTAAGTGGTGTGTGCACCTTAAGCATGCATAATTAAAGATAATTAACACATAAAAGAACTTGATTAGTGAATAGTTGGAAAACAACTATTCACTAATTCTCACCCATGATTTCAATTCAAGTAACTCAATCTATATTTAAAATTTCAGGAGAATCTCTCAAAATGTCAGAGATTTAATGTACGTATAATTTTAAAATATGATTTAAAGTATATATACACACATATATAAACCTATATAAAAAACTATTTTAAAATCAAATAATTAAAAATATCCTTAAAAATAAGTTTAACATGTCAATGAGAGATTCTCTGATTCTTAAAGTTTATTTAAAATTAAATTTTAAAATTTTAAAATATCTAATATAAAATTTACTTAAAAATTAATTAAATATTAAAATAATCAATAATTAAAATTATTTAAAATAGACCAAAGTTAGATCTAAAAACTAATTTTAAATCAAAGTATCTAAAATTCAACGTATTTTGATGCATCATTTATATTTTATTAAATTAATTTGAATTTAATTTGAATTTTTAAGGATTAGGGTTAATTAATGTATTTAAATTAATTCAAAATAAACTAATACTTAAAAGATTTCTTAAATTAAACTTAATTAAGCCTTAATCATTTCTGAAATTTCAAAATTATTTAAAATAATTTTTTTATTAAAATATTATTTAAAATCTTAATGTAAATACTTAGGTTAATATTAGTCAAATATTAATTGAATATTAGAATATTCAAATTACTTAATGTATTTAAATAAAATAATTCGAATTAAATATGATTTATAACAAAATATTTTTTATTTTTTTATTTTTTGAAAATTTTTAAATATCCTACAATAAAATCTTTGAGTTTTCTTTTAAAGATTTTTAAGTAATGTTTGATTTATTATTAAATAATTCTCAAATATTTTAATTCATTTAATATATATATATATATATATATATATATATATATATATATATATATATATATATATATATATATATAACATTTTTATTCAAAATTAACTCCAAATTAAAGTTTATAAAATTCTAAAAAGTTTGATGTAAAATACTAAAATTTTGGATTTATAATTATTTTATAGGATTTTTTTGAATTTTTTAAGGTTTAAAACACATTTAAAATAATTAAAATACATTTAAATAATCCTTGGCGATGGTTTGGCCACGTGGTATTATGTGGTTCGTTGGATCAAACTGTGGCAATGATTGCCAGTGGCGGCGTATTAATTACTGATGATTGCTCTACCTGCAATCATCAGCCATCGATGCAGAAATGCGGAGGGGCCCACAGCTCCTCACTTAAACATGTCGGCACAGAACCAAGATCGTATGATCTTTTACCATTCTAATTGAACGGTTAGGATCAAGAAGGACAACATTTCTATTCAACGGGAGCATACACGCTGCGGACTAACGTGTGGAATGACCAAATCAGGGCCACTAATTGTAGAATCAACAGATCTGATTTGACGTAGCTCAACAGAATTATGTTTAAAGCCCTAAAATGATAAAACACATCTTTCTTTTGATACAAACAATCATTTTTAATAAAATTTTAAATTTTGATTGGGTCAGTGAACAGAAATCATGTGGGATATAACTTAAAGCTTGAAACGCACTTTTTAAGAAGTTATTTAGCTCTAAGTGTAAGCTAGGGTTGAAGAATTTGAGAGATCTAACCATTCAATTTTGGAATTTAAGGTCTCTCTGAATTTGTAGTCAGTCCACTCTTATTTCCTCATCAGAAATTGCGGCCTGAAATGCTCCCTATTGAACGCTATATGCCTAGGACGGAGATCAACGTGAGCTCGCCAAAAAACCCACCACCGGTGGCTTTGAACAGCTGGTTTTGGTTTAGGAAATAAAGAAGGATCTCTGGAGAGCTTAAGGGAACTGGAATATGGGTTGGAGGCTCTCTAGATGGTTAGAGAAGATAGGGATTAGAATGAATTCTCCTAAGAGGGTTTTGCCCCTATTTAGCCTTCTTTAGGCCAAAGGGGTAGCTAGGATCTACTAGGAAACTTGCTAGATGTCTGCCAGCTGTCCCTAGGTAGTTACAAAGCCAGGGAATCAAAGGACAAGGGATTATGAGGTGTGAAGGTCTCTCTTGTCCTTGTGCATATGGGGAGGATTAGGAATTATTTAAGATTAATCCAAAGCTTAAATCTTGTTTAGGAAGGTTCTAGAAAGCCTTGATAGCTGTTGGAGTGGCTTAGCATGGAATGAAATCAAATGGGTTAAGTGATTTGATTATTTAACCATTTCTAAATCATTTGAATGCTTGTGTTAACTAGTTTGACTAGTCAACATGGTTAATAATGCTGAGGTGGCAGCCAAGTAACCTCAAGGGCTGGTTTAAATGACTTGAAGGGAGTTTGAAAGAATTAAATAGGTATCCAAGCAAACTAATGGATATTTAACTAAACATGTAAATTGACTTTTGGTCAAAAATCCTAAAACTTGGCTTGTATTAGACTTGAATGCAATTAAACTCTAAAATAGAGTATGATCAAAGATTGGATAGGTTTTGAATGAGTTGATTCACTAAGAATCATTAATTTGATTCAAATGGGTTAATTTTGTCTGGACTTGGGCTTAGTTGACTAGGTCAACTATTGACTGGGTCAAGGATTCACAATTCTAAAATATTGAGAGATGTGGTCAAAGGAACTTGAATGATTTTAATGATGATTTGGGGTTTGATTCAAAGTATGAGAGCTTAAGAGTTGATTTGGTCAACCTAAGCTGATTTGGTCAACTAGGTTGACCCAAGGCTAGGGTTTGAACTTGACATGTTTGAAATGATGTTTAGGGACCAATAGAGGTGGTTCCAGAGTTTGGAGAGCTCAATTGGATCAAATCACCTATTTAGACCCTTAAGGGGCCTTCAAGTCAACCAGGTTGACCTAGGGTCTTGGTCCAATAGGTTTGAAATGACCATCTGAGACTACTGGGGGTGGTCCCTAGGTCTAATATGGTCATTAGGGTTAAATGGACCTAATAGGCCCATTAAGGGCATTTGGGTCAACCCTGGTTGACTTGGTCAACCGGGTTGACCCAAGGTTTGGAATTGAGCTTGACAGATTTGATTTAACATTTGAAAATTATTGGAAGTGGTTCCAAATAATTTGGAGGTCATTTGATTTGAAATGTGCATTTGAACCCCTAAGGGGTATTTTGGTCATTTTGACCCCTGGTCAACTGGGGATAAAAGTGGGTCTAACAAAATGTAGTTTAATTTTCAATAAGTCATAACCAGGGGTCTGGAAGTGATTGGAAGCTTTGGAGAAAGATCCAAGGTCAGAATCTACTGGATGCAAGATCCAGTGGCATAGGCTGTAAATATTTGAAGGTTTTACAGCCTTTGGAAATCAATCAAATTTCTGGGATTAGAGACCTTAGAATGAGCTCAAATTTAGAGGGTTGCCTCTAGATACATGTCACATCAGTATGCAACTGACAAACCTTGAATCATAGGTCATTTGATTGGGTTTTGAAGTGTTTAAAAGTTCACTAGAAAAGGCTTTTAGAACCTGGGTCCTTAGCCTTGAGGTTTGATTTAAAAGTTTGGATTTGAATTGAATTTTTTTATTTAAATGCTTGATCTTGAGTTATCCAAATAAGTCATAATCATTTAAATGATTATGAGTGATTGGATAGGATATAAGTTTGATATAAGGCTGGATCAATATTTGAATTAGAATTGAGATCTGGACTCTGGATATGTTTAAGGTCTGAGTTGATTGAATATCTAGATTGATCTAGAGGAATCCTAGGGTTTAGAGTAGATCATAGGGTCTAGATCAGCTTAAAGTAATCCTAGGGTCTAGAGTAGATCCTTGGGTCTAGAGTAGATCCTAGGGACTGAAGTCTAGGAAGATCCTAGAATCTAGAAGTCCTAGGGTCTGGGGTCTAGAATAACCCTAAGATCTAGAAATCTTGGGATCTAGAGGAATCTTAGGATCTAGAAATCCTAAGGTTTAGGATGTAGAGGAATCTTAGGATCTAGAGATCCTAATGTCTTAGATAGGTCTGGAGATTGAATTGATCCTAAGATTTGACTGGATCATAGGGCCTGATTGATCTGGAGTCTGGATTGAGTCCTAATGACCTCATACAAAAATGAGGTCAACAGTTGTCCAGTCATGTAAGATATCTTATGGATGAGATGTGTGCCTTTAGCATGGCTTTTGATAGGCCTCGCATAGAAAACTTGACTTTTTTTGAGATGAATAAAGACTTGTCTAGTTGAGAGAGGAACTTTTATGGTCTCCTTTATCAAGGAGGGCAACTATTTGGAGGATGGAGCCAATGGTGGTATGTCATCCTCTAGTGATAAGCTCCTTATTAGCTCCTGATTGAGTCCCTCAAATATTCTATCCTACAGGAAGAGTGAATTTTGGATGACCCAAACATAAATTATAAGATTCCTTTAAAAAGATATCGATATAAGTAGCTATAGGTGTACTTTAAGGTTATTATATCTCTCCTCCGTTGCAGTAATTATAAACCTCCTGGCATTATAAGAGTTTGATCATATTCTCTTCCTTCTAGTAGTTAACTTTACAAAAATTTTTGATGATTTAAATGAGAGAATGAACTTGATAACATACATAAAAGAAAGGAGCTTACATAGTGAAATGAAATAAATCAGCTAGATTGCATATATAAAATGACTGGCACCACAATGCTGAATAAGGTAGTGCTTCAGTGATGGCCAAATTTGGTTAAAGCCAGTACAAACACTACAACACTAAGATTTGGAACTTATTACAATAGGCTTTTTTATCATCTTTCCACTACTGTGCTTGATACCTGTTAGCACTATGGTGTTCAAAGAGACCTCTGCCATGACACTTCAACTGCCATAATAATGAATTTGATTGAGTGCTATGACACAAAGTTCTATGCGATTGTGCTCTAATAGTTTCCAAATCCCAAAAACTTAATGCCATAATGTGATGTGGATGATTTGGCATTACAGAGATGGATTTGTTTCATGCTGTAATGCTATTTAAAGGTATATTTTTCATGAAATTGAAATAGCACTATTTCACTCAAGATCTCAACACTGTAGCACAATGGCTAATTTTTTATACATGTTCTTCACACAAAATAAAGTTTATCACATGATTTATAGCTTCCATAAAGCATAAAAGCACACCTAACCAAAGTAACATCTAATCAAAAACATGATCATTATTCACACATACAATCAATCCTAATTAAAAATAAAAATAGATAAAATCATTTAGATTGCCTCCCAAGCATTATTAAGTTTATAGTCTTTAGTCAGACTTTGCTTATCTCATATCTTGGATGAGCTAATTTCACTAAACTCCTAATATAATCTATATCCCCTTTAAAGTAGGATTTTAGTCTATGACCATTAACTTTGAGGATTTTAGTAGTCTTACTAACCTTAATATCAAAAACTTCATAAAAATACACCTTAGTAACAGTGAATGGTTCTGACCACTAGTACTTTATCTTCTCAATAAATAATTTTATCTTGAATTATATTAAAACACATCTTATCTAGGTTTTAATTCCTTCTTAATGAGCTTATGGTCATACCACTTTTTAATTTGTTCCTTATATAACTTGACATTTTTATAAGCTTCATTTCTAATTTTTTTATCTCATTCAATTGTATTAGCCTATTCTCCTGAATATATCCTTAAGATTATAATTTAATTCTTTCACTACCCAAAATGTTTTATACTCTAACTCTAAGAGTAAGTGAAAAACTTTTTCGAAGATCGGAGTAGAGTGAGACATTCTAATTAGGTTTTGAATGTAGTTATGTAAGCCTAGAATGCACATCCTCTCTCCTTGACGCTGTTCAACTTCGCTCAGTTGGCGCCAAACGGCCGGGAGCTCACTTGCTGTGAAGGTAACTTTTTCCCTTTCGCATAGTTTATTTTTTGCTTTACTCATGGATGTTCTCACTAGACATTTGCAAGAGGATGTACATTGGTGTATTCTTTTTGCTCATTATATTATTCTTGTTGATAGGACTATAGAGGGAGTTCAAGAAAAACTAGAACTGTGGAGGTCAACCTTAGAGTCTAAAGGTTTTCACTTGAGTAGATCTAAAATAGAATATATGGAGTGTAATTTTAGTAATAATAGACCTAGTGAGGGGATTGTGACTTTGGGTGATCAAGTCATTAATAAGAGTACACATTTTAGATATCCAAGTAGGATGGTTGAAGTGGAGGAATGCATCGGGCTTATTGTGTGATATAAAAGTACCCCTCAAACTTGAAAAATTATTCTGTCCAGACAGCGTACCGATCGGTACCGAGCAGTACTACTATCGGTATCGAGTGGTACCGTGCTCGGTACCGAGCTCGGTACTGCGCACCTAATGCTGTGGCACTTTTTTATTGGTCTTTGGACACATTCGGTGTCCGGACACAATATTCTCTCCTCAAACTTAATGTACAATTTTATAAGAAGGTGGTGAGACCTTCAATGCTTTATGGTGTCGAATGTTGGCCAATAAAAGAGAAGCATAATTCTAAGTTAAGCGTTGAAGAAATGAGGATGCTCAGGTTGATGAGTGGCTGTACCCTTAGAGATAGGATACGAAATGATGCCAATAGCTCATACATACATATCTTAGTCAAACCCTTATGCTCGCTTGCTGTTCTTGGAACTTTATCATATGCTTTCTCTAAATTAATAAATATTAAATGTAGATCATCCTTATTCTCTCTATATTTCTCCATCAAACCTAGATAGGACTATCTTGCTAGTGCACAGGGGGACATGTCAGAGCTAAATGTTTGCATCTAACAGTGTCTAACACAAGTCATTTGGAAGTATTTGTCCTTCATATCTTTTTATCAATGATAGTATGTAACTATTTTGGCAAGTAATCATAACTTATATCCTTATTATCGATATTATATGTAGGCTATATATTATGAATATCAGAACTCAAAGAAGTTGGATGTATAATCGATTGGCATAAGGACAAAAGATATTAACTAATGAGTTCATTAGGGAGGTGAATATTTTTATTTAGACAGCTTCTCAACTACCCAGCTTCATCTCAGATGGAAAGTTTCATTGCCCATATTCTAAACATTAAAATCAGGTGCACCTTAGCCCAGATGACATAACTGTTGATCTATATCGTCGAGGTTTCATGCCAGAATATTTGTATTGGACTTCTCATGGTGAGTATGAACCACATTTCGATTCTCGATGCTGCCCATCGATAAGTGCTACTAGAGATGAGGAAGAGCATATCATACCTAATCTTGAGGACTTAATTCATGATGCAAGTGGAGCACAATTTGAACAATATACAGAAGAGTCACCTAATAAAGAAGCACAAAATTTTTATGATTTGTTGCAAGCTTCCCAACAACCAATATGGAAAGGTTACACCACTCACTCAGAGTTATCCATTGCTGTTAAGATGTTAAGTATCAAGGCCAAAAATATTGTCCCCCGTGATTGTTTTAATCAATTTATTGGACTGCTTAAAGAAACCAATCCAGCAGATAACATAATTCCTACAGATATATATGAGACTAAGAAGTTGGTTTCCAAGCTTAGTTTAACATATAAAAAGATAGATTATTGTGTCAATGGATGTATGTTATTCTACAAAGATTTTCAATCAGATATTGTATTCCATCAATGCAACGCACTGAGATTTAAACTAAAATCTATCACGAAAAGAAAGCTGAAGGAAGTAGCAGCCAGCAGGTTATTTTACTTACCCATAATTCCTAGACTGCAATGATTATATGCATTAATGAGATATGCTAAACATATGAGATGTCATAAAGAACATATCTCATAGGAAGGGTTTATTACACATCCATCAGAAGTAGATGCCTAGAAACATTTTGATCGTATATATCCCACCTTCGCCTCAGAATCAAGAAATATAAGATTAAGTTTATGCACAGATGGTTTCACTCCATTTAGTCAGTCTGCTTCTCTTTACTCATGTTGGAACGTCATACTCACACCATACAATCTTCCACCGGAGTTGTGCATGACTACTCCTAATATATTTCTGACGCTTATCATTCTAGGGCCACATAATCCAAAAGCAAAGATCGATGTATTCTTACAACTGTTAATAGATAATTTAAAACTATTATATGATGAGGGAATAAGTACATATGATATCTCCACCAAACAGAATTTCATTATGAGGGTAGCATTACTTTGGACAATTGGTGATTTTCCCACATATGGTATGCTCTCAGGTTGGAACACTTATAGAAAATTAGCTTGTCCACTTTGCATGGAATATACAAAGTCATTCACTTTAAAGCATAGAGGGAAGAACACTTGGTTCAACTATCATCGCATGTTCTTACCTACATATCATCCTTTTAGGCAAAATAATAATAGTTTTGTCAAGAATAAAATGGTTATGTCACTACCTTCTCCTAAATTAACTAGTGAAGAAATATTTGAAAGAGTCAAATCCTGCCCCACAATAGTGGAATCTCCAACATTAGCTGATTATAAATTGCCAGGATATGGTGTCAACCATAATTGGACTAAGAAAATTATTTTTTGGTCATTACCATATTAGAGGACAAACTTGATCAGACATAACTTAGACGTGATGCATATAGAGAAAAATGTCTTTGATAATATATTCAATACAATCATGGATATCAAAGATAAATCCAAAGACAACATAAAATCAAGGATGGACTTAAAGGAGATTTATAGGAGAAAAACATTAGAATTGAGGGATGGTAGAAGTGGAAAATATTTCAAGCCAAAACCTCCATTCACTTTGACTTTAGAGCAGAGACGTACTGTTTGTGAATGGGTGAAGAGTTTATGGGTACCTGATGGATATTCTTCAAATCTAAGTAGATGTGTTAACATTAGAACTGAGAGATTGTTTGGTATGAAGAGTCATGACTGACATCTTCATGCAATGTCTATTACCAATAGCCTTTAGTTATCTGCCGGATCAAGTTTTGAAGCTCTTGATCGAGCTTAGTATCTTCTTCAAAAATTCATGCTCTTTAAAGTTAAATACAGAGCACCTAATTCTTATGGAGCAGCATATCCCTTTTATTCTGTGTAAACTTGAGAAGATATTTCCTCCAGCTTTCTTTGACTCTATGGAGCATCTGCCCGTATATTTGTCATATGAAGCTAGAGTCGGTGGACCTGTTCAGTATCGGTGGATGTATCCTTTTGAGAGATACTTAAATAAACTTAAGAATACTACTAAGAACAAAGCGCATCCTAAAGGCTCAATATGTGAAACATATTTAATATACGAGACAACCTAGTTTTGCTCGTATTATTTTAAAACAACATTACAGTCAAGTCAGAGCACTGCACCTGAAAAAGTGGGTCAATCCTCAAATTTATCTGTATTCAATGGTAGTGGTAAACCCTTAGGTGCTAATACCATATGTTATTTGACTGATAAAAAGATGCGAGTTACCACTTTGTATGTCTTGCTTAATTGTGATGAAGTTGAGTCATATATCGAGTAAGTATGAATAAGCTTGCTCGTAAATTTGTTACTCATACTTTCATTCAATCTAAACCTTAATGTTTATAGGAGTTTCATTGATGGATTGAATACAACAGAATAAGTAGAAGTCCAAAAGATAGTGGAAATAAATTTTTCTATTTGGTTTCAAAATACGGTACATATTTTAACTATTCATTTCAATTAATATATCTTTATTTAGTTGAGCATGCTAATGACATACTTTATCTACTAACTAGGTCCACACTGAAGGTAGTAATTTGCAATATCATGGACTACTTGATCTAGCTTGGGGACCAAATAGAGCGGTAAAGTGTTATCAAAATTTTTCTTAGTTAATGGTTATAATTTTCAAACCAAATATTGGTGTGAAGATAGAAAAATAAATAATTCTAATGTACGTGTTAGAGGGAATACCCATACATGTGATGAGTCTGAGTATTATGGGGTATTAGAAGAAATATTATAGTTGGAATATCCTGGTGTTGGGAATAATGTGTATCTATTCAATTATGAGTGGTTTGATCCAGTAAAGAATAGAGGTACAAGAATACATTCATTGTACGGTAAAACAGAAGTTAAATGGGGTAGGAAGTATTCAAAGTTTGACCCATTCATCATTGCTAGTCAGGCAAGCCAAGTCTATTTTGCTAATTACCAGAGTAGAGTACGAGGCAAACAAGATTGGCTCGTAGTTATGAAAACCAAAACTAGGGGAGTTATTGAAAAGACTACTTCAATACCACCAGCATATCAAGAATAGTTTATGTCAAATATAAAAGATGTTGCTAACGATGTGGATGATCAAATTACAACTACTGAGAGTGCGTTGCAGTTAGAGGAAATGGATTTAAACATAGAGGACATTCATGGCGAGTCTAACAGTGGTACAGAAGTTTCATCATATGAAAGTGAATCAACATAAGGCAAATGAATTTTTACTAAAAATGAAATTTTGTACTTATATTTAGTTATTTGTTGCGTTATTTTATATTTAAAAGTTTTTTGTACTTGCATTTATTTAATTCCTGCACTGTTTTATATTCATTTTTTGTCATAATTTTTGTTACTAATATTTTTTAAATATTTATACAGATGGCATCAGGTGATGACTATCAGAGAGGATTGATAAAGAATATATATTTGGTAGGCACAGAAAGAAGGTTACTGTTAGCAGGCCTGTACATACTGAGGGCACCTCTTCATCTCAGCCTGCTACTCAGAGTCAGCCTAGCCCACCTATACCTACTCCTATAGCCAGTAGCCCGCAGTTCTACTCACCAGACCCATACTTACCTTTACCAGACCTTACACAGACTACTCCTTTCTACCCCTATTACCCACCCCCACCTTATCATGGTGCCCATCCTCCATATCCATATCCGCCATATATCCCACCACCACCTCAGCCCGCTACAGCACCACCTCAGCCCGCTACAGGCAGACCTTCCTACCCAGCTGCAGCAGAGCAGGCGACAGTGGGTTGCATGTTGATTAAACCTGACGGTAACACGTAAGTACTAATTTTATTTCAGTCATGTAAATAGAATTGAATTAGTTTTTTTGACCACTAACATATTGCTTTTAGGTTTCATCCGTCAAAAGAGCCTACGTATAAGATATGGGACATAATACGGAGCAGATACGATGCTCCTTATATTTCTTGGAAGAAAGTCCCGAAAGAAGTACGGGTAATGTGGTATAGAGAGTTTGAGGTATGTTATTATATAAATTTTTTTTATTATATCTAATATATATAAGCTAAAAAAAATATTTATTCTTTATTATATGTATTTAAATACAGAAAGATTTTTGTTGGCTGCCATAACATAATGATAAAATTAGAAAGAACTTTGAGAAGCGTGGTTCGACTCGTATGCGAGACATGTTTACTGATATTAAAAAGTTAGGCCAGCGACCATTATGGATTGGTGAGGGCATATGGGTAGAGTTGAGCAGTGCTTGGGGTAGCCCAAATTATACCAGAAGGAGAGATCAAAATAGACAGAATAGAGCTTCTGATGTGGGGGGCTTGGATAGTTCCCTTCATATTGGAGGTTTTGTTCCTCATACTAAGCACAGAAGACATTTGGTATGAAATTTTAAAATAATTTAATAATTTACTTTAATTAGAATACTAATATATGTCTATTATAGAAATAGGTGCCGGGTAAAGAACTAACTCCTGTTGAATTGCATAGTCATACCCATAAGCGGCAGGAGGACCAACAATGGGTTGACGAGCGTTCTAGGAGAGCCTATGTAAGTATATAAGTTTAATTTTGGTGATATTATGTATAAATTATATAAATTTTTATTAACTTTCATGGGAGGAGTATACACAGCTTTGAGAGAGTCAGGCTGCAGCAGGAGAAGGTTCTTCTGCTGAATTAACAGACTATTCTAACTATCACACTTGGTCGTAAGCGATAGGTCGAATGCAGCATGGCAGAGTATTTGGGTTAGGCTCACAGGCCTATGCATATGAAGGGCAGACATCTAGTGGCAGCAGTTTTTCATCTAGTACCCAGGAGTTTTTATATACCCAACAGATAGCTGCCCTTACAGCAGAGCTAGAATAGGTACGGAAAGCCCAAGCTGATTGGCAGATACAAATATAGCAGCAGCAGAAGCAGATACAACAGCAATAAGCTCAAATGTTAGAAGAAATGAAAAGGATGAGCGAGCAGATGAGTAGTGGTAGGAGTACAACATCACCTGAGGATGAAACTGAATCAGAGTAGACATTAGTTATCTATTTTACTGATGTGGATATCTATATTTATGTGTTTTTGGACATATATATCTATTTGCTGTTTGAACATGTTGAGATATTTATTGATGACACTCTTCTTATATATCTTTATTGAGTACATGTTTAATTATTTGTTATCTGGATGATGCTCTTCTGGTTTATGTGTAACTATTGATGTTGTAGAATATATACTGTGTTGTAATTTTTTGTATGCAAGTATAAATGTGGAAATCACTTTTCAAAGTGAGGAAGGTTTTTTTTTCTGCTACAAGTTTTTGATGGATTATCTGCTGGTATATGTGTCGAAAATACGATATGATGACATTTTCGGTGGAATATGCGACTGAACTTCCGACGGATAGTTCGACGGTGATATCCGACGGTAAAAATTGGCATCGCTTTTTTTGTGGCGGAATATCCATCGATAATTTCGGTGGATAGTTTTCATCGATAATTCCGGCGGCTTATTCACCGGAACACGGTGATAGAAAAGTCTGTCGGAAATCCTTCCGGCCCAAAAAAATATGACGAAAAATATTTTTTCGACGCGCATTTTACCGTCGGAGAGTTTTCCGTCAGAAATCTGCTGGAAACCTATTTTTTCCAGCGCATTTTTCACTTTACCGGTGGATTTTGTCCGCCAATAATGGTTGTTTTTCCTGTAGTGTGCTAAAATGCTAATTCATATTGTAATGCTGTAGCACCACCATTTCAAACATTATAGTGGTAGAGCCTGTTCATGTTAAGTATAAATAGTTTTATTTTTCAATTCTTTTGTAAGAGGAACTTAAGGATATTGAGTGATATATAGTGGAATGGTTGGTAATCCTTATAGGGAGAAAAACCACACTTAGGAGTGGAAAGGAGTATGGAGAGTGAAAGGTTTAAGGGGAGAATAACTTTAGGAAGAGTCCAGCTATAGGATTTGTTTGGGAGTCTTTATTTTGGATGATATTTTCTACATCTTTTTTTATTTGTACTCTCTTTTGAGAAAGTAAGGGAATGCATTTTATTCAATTTCATTTTTTTGGCCTGCTAAACTCTAATTTTGGACTGATGATGTAAAAATCTATATAGATCTTAATGTAGACTCTTATGAATAAATGGAACTATTATTTTTAATATCTCCCATGCTTAATTTAATTTGTGCAATGGCCATATATAAATTTAAAATCTAGTATGATACATTACCTCAATGAAAAATTATTGGTATAATTAGGAGTATCAAAATGGATTTCTTTCATACCAAAATGTAGGATGATTAGGATCCTAGGATCTATGTAGATATAATAGCTATAGGGAGACCATAAACCATCTTTTATACCTGTGCAAGTATGACAGATATCTAAAAGTGCACAAGCTGTGATTCACAACTATTATAGATTAGTTTATTTACGAGAACATAGATTAGTTCACTATAATTAGGCTAAACATATGTATTTATTTGGTAATCTTCAAATCTAGTATGATACATTAGCTCAATGAAAAATTATTGGAATAATTAGGAGTATCAAAATGGATTTCTTTCATACCAAAATGTAGGATGATTAGGATTCTAGGATCTATGTAGATATAATAACTATAGAGAGACCATAAACCATCTTTTTTACCTTTACAAGCATGATAGATATCTAAAAGTGCACAAGCTATGATTTACAACTATTATAGATTAGTTTATTTATGAGAACATCGATTAGTTCACTATAATTAGGCTAAACATATTTATTTATTTGGTAATCTTCAAAATCTAGTATGATACATTACCTCAATGAAAAATTATTGGAATAATTAGGAGTATCAAAATGGATTTCTTTCATACCAAAATGTAGGATGATTAGGATTCTAGGATCTATGTAGATATAAGAACTATAGAGAGACCATAAACCATCTTTTATACCTTTACAAGCATGACAAATATCTAAAAGTGCACAAGCTGTGATTCACAACTATTATAGATTAGTTTATTTACGAGAACATAGATTAGTTCACTATAATTAGGCTAAACATATTTATTTATTTGGTAATCTTCACTATTTTCACATTTCTTAGTGGTTCTAGTATTTACCCCTAATTTCATTATGTAAGATAAATTTAGTAGTTTCAGTAGGTAGCACTAGAGTTAATTGTGGTTACTTTATTTTCTCTTGGGTTCAACACTCTTCTCATAAACTTTATTTCTTGATTAGCTCATTCACTTATGTTAGTTGGGAGCATTAGCATATGAATATATAATGGTATGAAATTTCATTAGCATATAATTTTTCCACCAGTAAAGCATAAAAAATCATTTACATAAAATAAAACAAAATAACACCACCATTAAGTTTTTGGTGCCATTTTTGGAAAAGTAGTGTGCACTTTTATAATTATTTTTATAGATTTTTAAAAAGCTAAAAATTTAATCTTACTTGCTTTGTATCTTATTTTGTTATCAATATTCTTTTGTGAAGCTATAAAACTATGATTGTTTACTTTTTTCAATTTTTAGTTTTAGTTTATTTTATTACATTTTAATTTTTTATTTGTTGTTGGTATATGCATAATAGATCTAATAAGGGACCCTTGCTATTTGACTTAGAAATAGAAAGGACCCTTATAAAAAATTAAAAAATAAAAACAAAAAAGACTTTAGCTATAGGAATTACTAAACCAAATTTTGGTCAGGACGTTTCTGGACCTCTTAGGGAGAATACGAATCCCTTAGTATATGAATTCATCAAAGTATTAACTGACCTACTATCCAAGCCAATAATCTTATGCTAAAACCTGCCATAATCCAAATGATAAAGAATTCTCAATTTGGGGTAACTCCTATTGAGGATCTCAACTTACATTTAACTAATATTTTAGAAATTTGTGTAATATTTAAATATGATAGAGTCAGTGATGATGTTGTTAGACATTGTGTGTTTCTATTTTCTTTAAGGGACAAAGATAAAATGTGGTTAAATTCTTTTTCTCAGGCTCCATAACCACTTAGAATGAGTTAGCCCATACGTTACTAGCAAAATACTTTCCACCATCTAAAATTGCTAAGCTTTGGAATGATTTACTTCATTTTCCCATTTTGATAGAGAGTCAATTTATGAGAGTTTGGAATGATTCAAGGAGATGCTTAGAAAGTGCCTTTATTGTGCTTTGCCTGGTTGGTTTGTGATTTAAACTTTTTATAATGGGCCTGTAGGATCCCTTAGGTTAATAATTGATGCAACTACTAGAGGATATTTGATGTCAAAGTCTTTTGATGAGGCTTATTCCTTGATAGAGGAGATGGAAATAAATAACTTCTAGTGGTTCTCTGATAGGGTGAATCCTGAGAGACTAGCTAATGTCTATGATTTAGATGCTTTAGAAAGTTTGACTATTCAAGTAGCAGCTGTGTTTAAGAAGTTAAACAATTTGGAGTTAGTTCTATTTTAAGATTACCTATGTATTTGGAAGAGAATGAGTTAAATTCTATTGATGAGTCTAGTTCTAAAGGGATTGAGAATGTGAATATAATTGGAAGACCTAACAATCTTTATTCAAATACTTATAATCTAGGTTGGTGGAACCACCCTAATTTTAGTTGGAATGGTTATAATGGCGGAAATCAGTGGAATGCACCTTAATTTTAATCAGAATATTTAATTTAAAGAAAGAAATACACCTTTGGAGGATTTAGTACTTTAGATTGGAAACTAACTACAAAGCTAAGCTACTTTCATTAAAAATTTAGAGATAATTAGGATAATTACACTTTCCTTTAATAGTAGGCCATATTGATCCTTACCTAGTACCATTGAAATTAATCCTAAAAAAAAGGGAATGATTTAAGTTTGGAGCATTTGAGGAATATTATTGATGTTGAATAACAAAATGAAAAATTTAGAAAAAGTCTTGCTAAAGACTATAGCGCTGCTTGGGAGGACACCTAATTCTATTAGTGTAAAAATTAGTGACTTTGTGTGTAAACTCCTTTTAATGATATAGTTGTATAATTATTTTTTGTTGTTTATATATGTGTATTTATGTTGTTTGTGTAAAGTATTATTATTAACATTTGATGTTTTGTGTAGACATTGCATCCAACATTGTTAAACTCGCATAGCTTTTCAGTATGTTTCATCATTAAGTGCTATAGTGCAACCTAAGCACGATAAAATCAAGTCAAATCATAATTAGGTAGCTGGAGCACTATAATGATAGTACATTTCAGATACCATAATGCTTGTACGTGTCAAATTCTATGGTGTTTAAAAAGCTGGCTCTTTGATTTTTAATACCAGCACTACAACATCACACTCATCATCATGTAGTGCTAATCAAGTTCTACACGAAGGTGTGTTTTTCATTTCTTTCATTGTACTTGTGATTCCTCTCTTTCTCTATTGTTAGTGTTTTTATGTCAAACTTGTAATCCTCTTCTTCTCATAATTCAAATTACAAGCCAGTAAGAAGAGGGCTTCCTCTTCCCTTGATAGAAGAAGATTCAATTTTGTTAAGGTCGAGGAGATATTTACTCAATTGTTTATGGGAAAACAATTGATACTTAAGAGGGTATTTATGAATCTTGGGTTTGTAGTCATATCCATTACACCTAGTAGGGGGTGGGAGACTTTATGTGAGGAACCCTCTACTTGTGTTGTGAATATTGTGAGGGAGTTCTTCGCATATGAGAAGGAGGCCCAGAATAATAAATGCTTTATGAGAGGTAAGTGGGTACCTTTTGATCCCCCTATTATAAACAAAATTTATAAACTTAAGGGCATAGAGTATGATGATTACTTTTTTTTTCGTCTAGCACCCACAGACCCCCAGAAGCTTCTTTAAGTTTTGACTGGTCCCCATAGTGGAGTTGTGTGGAGAGAGAGAGAGAGAGAGAGAGAGAGAGAGAGAGAGAGAGAGAGAGAGAGAGAGAGAGAGAGAGATAGATAGAGAGAGAGAGAGAGAGAGAGAGAGAGAGAGAGAGAGAGAGAAGAGAGAGAGAGAGAGAGAGAGAGATTAATTTCCTATCATCCTATTTAACTAAACTTTCTAAGGCTTGGTACTACTTTATTTTTGTATGCCTTTTACAAAGTAAAAATATAAGTGAGGTGACCCATAAGTGTATAATTTTAAACTATACTGTCAAAGTGGGTCATTCAATTAATGTTGGGAAACTAATTCATTCTTCCTTGATGTACATTATTAGGTGCTCCACCTCTATAGGTCTAGGTCACCCTTATTTTGTTTACTTCCTATATGTAGCTGCTGGTGTTTCTAGTGACTTGGGTGAGGAGCAACTTTTTTTTATTTTTGCTTTCTCCAAACGAAAAATTGAAAGATTAAGGGAGGGAGGAGATGAAGAAGACACTAGACCTAGTGAGTCCCATCTAACTAGTTAACCTAATTAGAGTAGATAGAGTACCTATACCCCAAGGTTTTTAGGTGATCATGTTGCCAATCATAGAGAGCAAATGGTAGGAGTTTCCACTTTCTGTGAGGAGAGTAGGGAGCAATAGCATGGGATGCCACATAAGGTTACCCACATGATGTATATAAAGTAAAGGTAATATAACTATACTTCACAATTTAAGGAAGCATTAATTGGTACTTAAGATGAGTCCATTTGTGAAAAACCCTAATCAACTTTTGTTCATGCTTGCTCTTGTACAAGACCCCTATGGTTGTCACCCACTAGTAGTAGAAGCATATGATATTAAGGAGGAAGAGGATTTGGATTAATCCTGGTTATTTTGTGGTTGTCTTATTTTTCTTTAATTTTATTTTATTTTCCACAGAGAGAGATGATGATGACGTTATTTTTACTTTTTTTTATTTTTCATATTCTTTACTTGGGAAGTTCCCGATGATGATGTTGTTAGATGTTCCTGTGGATGGATTATGTATTAGTTCATAAACTTAGTGTAGTCTTAGTTGAGTAGACTTTATTACAATAACCTTTTAGATCAATTATCATTCTAATAAAAAAAGCCTGTTTAGTATTTTGCTTTGTTCATTTTGTTACTTGCACACCTTATTATATTTTGTTTTTCATTTGTTTATGTAAATTTTCATTAACTAAATTCTTTATTTTCCTTATTATTGGAATGCCCTCTTATAATTTCCCTTTGATAACTCTATTATAAATCTGGTTTTGATGACAACAAATATGTTTCTATTGTGTTTTGCTTGGCTAACCCATTTCAGGTACGAAAGATCAAGAGCAACTCAAGCCAACTCAAAATTGGGTCCAAGTGTGTCCAAATGTACTATTTTTCCTTTTCTTGAGTCAATTATAATATAACTGATCCCCTGGCTAAGTAACCTTGCACACACACACTCAGGGGGAGAGCTTGAGTGAATTAGAGTTTCTGTTCAATTTTTGTTCAGATCGTCCTGGACGATATTAACATCAACTTGGACGATCAAGTAAAAATAAAAACCCTAATTAGGGCGGCCAAGTTAAGGCTATCTGATTAAGCCGATCGTCCTAGACGATCCATACATAGTACGGGATGATATGCTCAACTCAGAAATTCTCAGCCGCTAGATCAAGTTAGGCAAGTTTTATTTTTAGATATTTGATATGATCGTCCCGAATGATACATGTATCATCCTGGAAGATCCAGTATAATCATACTTAAATTAGTTTGGTAATTAAGGAAAGCAATTAATATTTAATTGATACGATCATATCATCCGGGATGATCGCATGATCATCCGGGATGATCCAGATCGTCTAGTGTGTTTCAGCTGTACGTCCAGAGCGGTCATCAGGACGATTTTGTCCCTTTATAAACTAATCATCCTGGATGATATCCGTATCGTCTTGGACGATCAAGTCATTTTTGGATCGTCCAACACAGGATCCTCTGGATGACTAGAGCGGTCTTCTGGATGAAATTCCTGGATTTACACTAATCATCCCGGACGATCGCAGAATCATACGGGATGATATGAACAACTTTTTCTACTGATCGTCCAGAAGAGCTAGATCGTCCAGGCTGAAATAGCTGATTTTGAACTGATCGTATATGATGATATATCGATTATCCTGGATGATTCCTGCCAATCAGTTGAGATTTAGGGCAATTTAGAGCCCTCCTTTAAAAGATATTTTTCTTCCAACAAAAAAAATCTTTTGCCACTTTTCTTTCCAGAGAAACCCTAGAGAAAGAGAGAGTTTGGGAGAGAGAGAGAGGATCTTGTGAGGGGGAGTTTGTGAGGGACTCACAAAGGTTGCTCCAAGCAAGGATCAGAGTCGTCTGCTCCACTCGTCGTCTCTGGTCTTATCAGTGTTTTTAGGGAGGATCATCGATAAGAAGATCTAGGTTCTTTGCCCGCTTCAGGAGGAAGCAAAAGGAGTTAATGTTCTCTGCCTGCTTCAGGAGGAAGTGAAAGGAGTCCGAGGTTCTCTGCCTGCTTCAAGAGGAAGCGAAAGGAGGTTAGGTTCTCTGCCTCACCGTGTCGGTGAAAAGGTGTTTTTGTATAGTCTTCTCCGCTTTGCTGTGGGAGCAAAAGGAGAGACACTTTAAGTTAGTGCAATACCCAGATGGGAGGCTCCAGGGAGTGGACGTAGGTCAAGTTGATCGAACCACTATGAAAATCTAGTGTGTTCTTTCTGATTACTTTCTGCACTTTAGTTTTCTGTTATTAACTGCTTGGGTGAAATATGTATTTGATCTTTTCGTTTGTGTGTTTTACTTGTTTCCACTGCAAACCATCAAAAAGATTTTTTACTGTTGATGTCAAATTTTTAAATAACCAATTCACCCCCCCTCTTGGTTAGCCTCGAGACTAGTTCATCAGGGCTTAACATCCCTATCAAACTTTCAAGTGGTATCAGAGCGGGATTCATAAAATCTAGTTTTGAAAAACTTTTGAATTTTATCCATGGCTAACTTTGGTAATCATAATACTACTGAAGGCTATTCAATTACACGACCGCCATTATTTTATAACATACCTTTTGATTTTTGGAAAACTCACATGTCCACTTTTCTTCAATCAACTAATTATCGTATGTGGATGCTTGTTAAGGATGGCTACGAGCTACCTTTTAGAATGATTAACAATGTTAAAACTGAATTGCCCTTTATTGATTGAACTTTTGATGATCGTGACTTAGCACAATTGAATGCCAAATGTTTAAACTATTTTTTCTGTGCTTTAAAATTTGAGGATTACATGCGTGTTTCTACTTGTACAACTGGCAAAGATATTTGGGATAGATTGTGCATCGCTTATGAGGGTACAACTGAAGTCAAACAGTCTAGGTTAAATATTTTACTTCATGAATACAAACTTTTTCACATGAAACCTACTGAAACCATTTCTAAAAGGTATACGAGATTCACTTAAATTATCACTTCTTTGCATACCTTAGGAAGAGAACTTATTGTTGCAAATTTGGTTTTGATGATAACAAACATGTTTCCAGTGTGTTTTGCTTGGCTAATCTGTTTCAGGCACAAAAGACCACGAGCCACTCAAGATCGGGTCCAAGTGTGTCCAATGTACTGTTTTTCAGTTTATTGAGTCGATTGTAATGTAACTGATCCCCTAGCTAAGTAACCTTACACACACACACTCAAGGGGAGAGCTTGAGTGAATTAGAGTTTATGTTCTATTTTTGTTCAGATTGTCCTGGACGATATTTATATCATCCTGGACAATCAGGTAAAAATAGAAACCCTAATTAGGGCGACTAAGTTAAGAGGGTCTGATTAAGCAGATCATCCTGGACGATCTTTGGATCGTACGGGATGATATGCTCAAATCAGAAATTCTCAGCCGCCAGATCAAGTTAGGCAAGTTTTTATTTTTAGTTATTTGGTCTGATCGTCCTGGACGATACGTGTATCGTCCTGGATGATTCAGTACAATCATACCTAATTTAATCTGGTAATTAAGGAAAGCAATTTATTTTTGATTGATACGATCATATCGTCCTGGACGATCGCAGGATCGTCCCGGACGATCATGATCGTTTAGTGCATTTCATCTGTACGACCCGAACTGTGTTCAGGATGATTTGGGCACTTTTTGAACTAATCGTACAGGACGATATCCCTATCGTCCTGGACGATCAAGTCATTTTTTGGTCGTCCAGCACAGATTTCTCTGGATGACCCAAACTGTCTTCTGGACGATATTCCTCGATTTGCACTAATCATCTCGGACGATCGCAGGATCGTACGGGACGATATGAATAATTTTTTCTACTGATCATCCAGAAGAGCCAGATCGTCCAGGCTGAAACAGCTGATTTTGAACTGATCGTACAGGATGATCTATCTATCGTCCTGGATGATCTTGGCCGACCAGTTGAGATTTAGGGCAAATTTTAAGCCCTCCTATTAAGATCATTTTCTTGAAATAAGAAAAATCTTTTGCCACCTTCCTTCCCTGAGAAACCCTAGAGAGAGAGAGAGAGTTGGGAGAGAGAGAGAGAAGGTCTTGTGAGGGGGAGTTAGTGAGGGATTAACTAAGGTTGCTCCAAGCACGGATCAGAGTCATCTTCTCCGCTCGTCGTCTTTCTTCTAGTCGGTGTTCGTCATGGGAGGATCGTTCGCAAGAAGATCTGGGGTTCTCTACCCACTTCAAGTGGAAGCAAAAGGAGTTCGAAGGTTCTCTGTCTGCTTCAGGAGGAAGCAAAAGGAGGTCGGGTTCTCTGCCTCACCGTGTGGTGAAAAGGAGGTGTTTGTACGGGCTTCTCCGCCTTGCTATGGGAGCAAAAGGAGAGACACTTTTTGTTTAGAGCAATACCCGGAGGGAAGGCTCCGGGGAGTGGACGTAGGTCAAGTTGACCGAACCACTATAAAATCTTGTTTGCTTTTCTGATTCAGTTTTGCACTTTATTTTTTGATATTAACTACTTGGGTGAATATCTGTTATTGATCTTTTCGTTGTTGTTTACTTGTTTCCGCTGCTAAGTATCGAAAAGATTTTTTTTGTTATCGTGAAATTTTTAAATAACCAATTCACCCCCCTCTTGGTTAGCCTCGGGACTAGTTCACTAGGGCTTAACATCCCTATCGAACTTTCAAGTGGTATCAGAGCGGGATTCAAAATTTAGGTTTAAAAACTTTTGAATTTGATCCATGGCTAACTGTAACAATCGTAATACTACTGAAGGTTATTCTATTACAAGACCACCGTTGTTTGATAATATTCCTTTTGATTTTTGGAAAACACGCATGTCTACTTTTCTGCAATCTATTGATTATCGCATGTGGATGTTAGTTAAGGACGGATACGAACCACCTTTTAGATTGATTAACAATGTGAAAGCTGAATTGCCTTTTACTGATTGGACATTTAATGATCGTGATTTAGCACAGTTAAATGCAAAATGCTTGAACTGTTTCTTTTATGCTTTAAAATCTGAAGACTATATGCGTGTTTCTACTTGTACAACTGGAAAGGAAATCTGGGATAGATTATGTATAACATACAAAGGTACAACTGAAGTCAAACAATCTAGGTTAAACATCTTGTTACATGATTACGAACTTTTTCGCATGAAATCTAGTGAGACTATTTTAGAAATGTACACAAGGTTCACTCAGATTGTTACCTCTTTGCATGCTTTAGGTAGAGAACTTACTAACTATGAAAGAGTGAACAAAATTCTGAGATGTTTACCTGCTTCTTATGATGCTAAGATTACTGCGATCACTGAATCTAAAGATTTAAATACTTACTCTATTGACAGCTTACTTGGATTACTCATTGCTTACGAGCAAGGGGTGAACCAAAGGCAACTTGATGCAGGTGAACGCAAGAAAGAGAAGACAGTGG
Organism: Dendrobium chrysotoxum; assembly: GCA_019925795.1. Classification (NCBI taxonomy): domain Eukaryota; kingdom Viridiplantae; phylum Streptophyta; class Magnoliopsida; order Asparagales; family Orchidaceae; genus Dendrobium; species Dendrobium chrysotoxum. The sequence goes on from CM034302.1 coordinate 56,693,099, forward strand.
CACTAAAGACCAAAGATTCAGACGCTAGCACTTCCGGGTCTGATAGCGATGATGTTGCCTTAATTGTAAGGCAGTTCAAAAGCTTTCTAAGGAAGAAACATAAGAACTATCAGAAGTGGAACAAGGGTAAGTCCAGTAAAAATTTTAAGGGTCCATCTGAATCTATTTATTTTGAATGCAGGAAGCCTGGACACATTAAGGCTGATTGTCCTACACTTAAAGCTCACCCAAGCAAGGAGAAGGGCAAGGAGAATCCAAAGTTCAGAAAGGATAAGAAGCAGATTCAGAAGGCGTTGTAGGTAGACTCTGCATCTGACTCTTCTGAGACTGAAGCTGAAGAGGAGGAAACAAACTTGTGTATGATGGCTGATGATCACCCTGATCAGTCAGACCAGGAAGAGGTATGTGAGCTTACTTATGATCAATTATTTAAAGTTTCTGAAAGAATTCATACATCTTATAAGAAACTTAAGAAAACTCATGCTAGTTTGAAATTAGATTACTTGACTTTGCAAAAAGAGCATGATTCTGTAGTTAAAGATCATTCCACACTTGATTCCAATCACATGTCTTTGCTTGATAAATTCAATGATTTGAACAAAAAATATTCTGATTTAACTGTTGAGCATGATTTGTTAAAAACATCGCATGTTGAATTAGAAGTTGCTTTTAAGAAAGTGAATGATATGGCATGTGATTTAGAAAGAAATAAAAGTGCAAGAACCTTTGAAATTGCAAGTTTAAATAAACATATTGAGTTTTTGAAAGTGAAAATCAGTGCTTTTGAAAAGAACAAAACACCGCCTACTTTTGAACAGTTTTATGCACCACCACCTTTCGAAAAATCTGTTGCAAGTTCATCAAAGCATGTTTCATATGCATCATAGAAGAGGCACTATCACCCACGTAGATTAGTTAACCCTTTTTCTGGTGTTAGATGTTTTTTATGTGGCATGTTAGGACATATTTCCCACACCTGCACTGTTCACTGTAGTACACATTGGGTGTGGAAACCCAAACTGCCTGTTTCACAGCACATCACGCATGTATTACATTCTTCTTTTCATAAGAAGGAACCCAAACCTGTTTGGGTTCCTAAGACTGACGTTTGATATTTTTGTAGGAGTGCTCTCACACAAGATCTCGTGAGAGCATATGGTACCTGGACAGTGGATGTTCTAGACATATGACTGGAGATGCAAATCAGTTCATTTCGCTGGAGGCCAGAGCTGGAGGCAAGGTTACACTTGGAGATAACACCACCAGGAAGGTGGTAGGCTCAGGTATAATTGGTGATTCAAAAAATTTTATGATTGATAATGTTTTGCTTGTAGATGGACTAAAACATAACTTGCTGAGCATCAGTCAACTCTGTGATAAGGGATACAGCATCAAATTTTGTTTTGATAATGACAAATATGTTTCCAGTGTGTTTTGCTTGGCTAATCTGTTTCAGGCACAAAAGACCACGAGCCACTCAAGCCAACTCAAGATCGTGTCCAAGTGTGTCCAATGTATTATTTTTCAGTTTATAAAGTTAATTGTAATGTAACTGATCCCCTAGCTAAGTAAGCTTGCACACACACACTCAGGGGGAGAGCTTGAGTGAATTAGAGTTTATGTTCTATTTTTGTTCAGATCATCCTGGACGATATTCACATCGTCCTAGACGATCAGGTAAAAATAGAAATCCTAATTTGGGCGACTAAGTTAATAGGGTCTGATTAAGCAGATCGTCCTGGACGATCTTTGGATAGTACGGGACGATATGCTCAAATCAGAAATTCTCAGCTGCCAGATCAAGTTAGGCAAGTTTTTATTTTTAGTTATTTGGTCTGATCGTCCTGGACGATACGTGTATTGTCCTGGACAATTTAGTACAATCATGCCTAATTTAATCTGGTAATTAAGGAAAGCAATTTATTTTTGATTGATACGATCATATCATCCTGGACGATCGCAGGATCGTCCCGAACGATCATGATCGTCTAGTGCATTTCATCTGTACGATCCGAAATGTGTTCAGGACGATTTGGGCACTTTTTGAACTAATCATACAGGATGATATCCCTATCGTCCTAGACGATCAAGTCATTTTTTGGTCGTCCAACACAGATTTCTTTGGACGACCCAAACTGTCTTCTGGACGATATTCCTCGATTTGCACTAATCGTCCCGGACGATCGTAGGATCGTACGGGACGATATGAATAATTTTTTCTGCTGATTGTCCAGAAGAGCCAGATCGTCCAGGCTGAAACAGCTGATTTTGAACTAATCGTACAGGACGATCTTGGCCGACCAGTTGAGATTTAGGGGAAATTTTAAGCCCTCCTATAAAGATCTTTATCTTGAAATAAGAAAAATCTTTTGCCACCTTCCTTCCCTGAGAAACCCTAAAGAGAGAGAGAGAGAGAGAGTTGGGAGAGAGAGAGAAGCTCTTGTGAGGGGGAGTTAGTGAGGGATTCACTAAGGTTACTCCAAGCACGGATCAGAGTCGTCTTCTCTGCTCGTCGTCTTTCGTCTAGTCAGTGTTTGTTGTGGGAGGATCATTCGCAAGAAGATCCGGGGTTCTCTACCCGCTTCAGGTGGAAGCTAATGGAGTTTGAAGGTTCTCTGCCTGCTTCAGGAGGAACCAAAAGGAAGTCGGGTTCTCTGCCTCACCGTGTGGCTAAAAGGAGGTGTTTGTACAGGCTTCTCCGCCTTGCTGTGGGAGAAAAAGGAGAGACACTTTTTTTTAGTGCAATACGCGGAGGGGAGGCTCCGGGGAGTGGACGTAGGTCAAGTTGACCGAACCACTATAAAATCTAGTTTGCTTTTCTGATTCAGTTTTGCACTTTACTTTTCTGATATTAACTGCTTGGGTGAATATTTATGATTAATCCTTTCATTCTTGTTTACTTGTTTCACTGCTAAGTATCGAAAAGATTTTCATTGTTATTGTGAAATTTTTAAATAACCAATTCACCCCCCCTCTTGGTTAGCCTCGGGACTAGTTCACTAGGGCTTAACATCCCTATCGAACTTTCACTTATAAACTATAAGAGAGTGAACAAAATTCTTAGATGTTTGCCTTCTTCGTATGATGCTAAGATAACTGTAATTACTGAATCTAAAGATTTGAATACTTACTCTATTGATAGCTCACTTGGATCACTCATTGCTTATAAGCAAGGGGTGAACCCAAGACAGCTTGATGCAGGTAAGAAGAAGAAGGAGAAAACAGTGGCACTGAAGGCCAACGAGAGTGATACTAGTTCTTCCGGGTCTGATAGCGATGATGTTTCCATGATCACTAGACAATTCAAAAGCTTTCTAAGGAAGAAACACAAGAACTTTTAGATGTGGAACAAGGGTAAGTCTAGCAAAAATTTTAAGGGTTCATCTGATACGGTCTGTTTTGAATGCAGGAAGCCTGGACACATTAAGGCTGATTGTCCTACACTTAAAGCTCACCCAAGCAAGGAGAAGGGTGAGCAGAAATACAAGTTCATGAAGGACAAGAAGTGGATTTAGAAGGCATTCTGGGCAGATTCTACATCCGACTCTTCTGAGACTAAAGCTGAAGAGGAGGAAATAAATTTGTGTCTGATGGCTGATGATTATCCTTGTCAGTCTGACCAGGAAGAGCTATGTGAGCTTACTTACGATCAATTATTTGAAATATCTGAAAAAATTCATGCATCGTATAGGAAGCTTAAGAAAACTCATGATAGCCTGAAACTAGAACTTCTGAATTTACAAAAAGAGCATGATTCGATAGTTAAAGATCACTCCACACTTGATAGCAATCACATGTCTTTACTTGATGAGTTTGATGAATTGAACAAAAAATATTCTGATCTGACTACTGAGCATGATTTATTGAAAACCACGCATGTTGATTTAGAGAAAGCTTTCAAAGAATTAGATAATCTGGCATGTGAAGTGAGAGAAGCAATGGTGCTTTGATATTTGAAAGTACAAGTTTAAAGAAGGAAAATAAATTTTTGAAAGTTAAGATCAGTGCTTTTGAGAAACATAAAACACCTCCTACATTTATATAGTTTTATGCACCTCCACATTTTATAGAATCTGGTTCAAAATCATCAAAGTATGTTTCATACAAACCCAAGAAGAGGCACTATCACCCACGTAGATTAGTTAACCCTTTTCCTGGTGTTAGATGTTTTTCCTAGGGTATGTTAGGACACATTTCCCACACTTGCACTGTTCACCATAGTACACATTGGGTGTGGATGCCCAAACTGCCTGTTTCACAGCACATCACACATGCATTACATTCTTCTTTTCATAAGAAGGAACCCTAACCTGTTTGGGTTCCTAAATCTGACGTTTGATAATTTTATAGGGTTGCTCTTACACAAGATCTCGTGAGAGCATGGGGTACCTGGATAGCGGATGTTCAAGACACATGACTGGAGATGCATATCAGTTCATTTCGCTAGACACTAGGGCTAGAGGCAATTTTACACTTGGAGATAACACCACCAGGAGGGTGGTAGGCTCAGGTATAATTGGTGATTCAAAGAATTTTATGATTGACAATATTTTGCTTATAGATGGACTGAAACATAACTTGCTGAGCATCAGTCAACTCTGTGACAAAGGATACATCATCAAATTCCAGCCCACTTGCTGCATTTTAAGCTTAAATGACAAAATTATTTTGCAGAGATAAAGGATAAATAATGTCTATAAGCTGGATGTAAGTTGCATTAAAGCTGAAAATTCAATTTGCTTAAAAATTGTTGCTGATGAGTCTTGGTTGTGGCATAGGAGATTGTGTCATGATAGTATGAAAACCCTTAGGAGAGTCACCCAAAAGGACTTAGTTAGAGGTGTGCCCAAGCTGAAGTTCACTAAGGACCACCTGTGTGATGCCTGTTAATTAGGGAAGCAAGTCTAGTCCTCCTTTCACTCTGTTAAGGATATTAGCACCTCTAGACCTTTAGAAGTCCTTCACATGGATCTCTTCGGACCCATTAGCACTGCCAGCTTAGGGGGGAAATTCTATTGGTTTGTGATTGTAGATGACTACTCGAGGTTCATGTGGATTAAATTTCTATCACATAAATTTGAGTCATTTGATAAGTTTAAGTCCTTCTACACTTGGATTCAGAGAAAGTTAGGTTGTGAGATCTTGACTATTCATAGTGATCATGGTGGAGAGTTTGAAAATATAAAATTTGGAAGTTTCTATGAGGAGCAAGGGATTAGTCACAATTTTTCAGCTCCCAGGACCCCTCAGCAGAATGGGGTAGCTGAAAGGAAGAACAAGACCTTAGTGGAAGCCGCTAGAGCCATGCTTGTTGCGTATTTACTTCCAAAATACTTTTAGGCTGAAGCGGTGAACACTGCCTGTTATGTGCTGAATAGGATGAATGTTAGATTAAATATGAACAAAATACCTTATGAGATCATTAAGGGTAAAACTCGAAACCTGTCCCACCTCCATGTGTTTGGCTATAAGGTTTTCATTCTAAACAACTGGAAATCATTCTTAGGAAAATTTGACCCCAAATCTGATGAAGGAGTGTTCTTAGGCTATTCTAGTGTAGGGAAATCCTTTAGGGTGTTCAATAAGAGGACTTTGGTGGTAGAAGAGACAACTCCTGTGGTGTTTGATGAATCTGATCCTAAGGTGACTAGAGTTGAGGAAGAAGAAGAGGTAGAGGAGGTTACCCAAGGGGTTAGAAATGTAAATCTGGAGGAAAGGTTAGAACCTCAAACCACTTTGCCCAGAGATTGGAGATATTCTTCGAGTCATCCTAAAGAACTAATCTTAAGAGACCCTTCTGAAGGTGTTAGTACTAGGCATGGACTTAGGACGAAAGTAAACCACTCTGCATTTATCTCAATGACTGAACCCACCAATAACAATCAAGCCCTTTCTGATGAGTTTTGGATCTTAGCTATGCAAGAAGAATTGAATTAATTTATAAGGAATGATGTTTGGGAGTTAGTAGAAAGTCCTAGAAATCAAAGTATTGTGGGAACCAAGTGGGTCTTTAAGAATAAGATGAATGATTCTGGTGTGGTGGTTAGGAATAAGGAAAGATTGGTGGCTAAGGGGTATAATCAGATTAAAGGGATTAATTTTGAGGAGACCTTTACCCCTTTAGCTAGATTGGAAGCCATTAGAGTGCTACTAGCCTTTGCCTGTTATAAGGGATTTAAGCTGTTTCAAATGAATGTCAAGAGTGCCTTTTTAAATGGGATAATAATAGAGGATGTTTTTGTAGAACAACTCCCAGGTTTTGAGAGTTCCCAATATCCAAATCATGTTTACAAATTAAAAAAGGTTTTATATGGATTGAAACAGGCACCCAGAGCTTGGTATGAGAGGCTTAGCATATTCCAATTAGAAAGAGAGTTTGTTAAGAGGAGCATAGACACCACCCTTTTTCTGAGGAGAATAGGGGATGGCTTACTCATTATCCAGATCTATGTTGATGATATAATTTTTGGATCTTCTGATAAACATTTATGTGATGAGTTTTTTAAAACAATGAGTAAAGAGTTTGAGATGAGTATGATGAGAGAATTATCCTACTTTTTGGGATTTAGCATAAGGCAAATGGATGATGGAACCTTTCTCAATCAATCTAAATACACTAAGGGCATTTTAATGAAATATGAAATGGACAAATCCAAGCCAATCAACACTCCCATAAGCTCCTCTGTTTAGTTAGATAAGGATTCAAGTGGAAAAACTATTGATCAGAAGAAGTATAGAGGTATAATTGGATCACTGCTTTACCTGACTACTAGCCGATCTGATATCATATTTAGTGTTTGTCTTTATGCTAGGTTTCAGGCTGATCCTAAAGAGTCCCACCTGACAGCTATTAATAGAATTCTTAGATATCTTTTAGGGACCCCAAACATAGGAATCTGGTACCCTAGGCACAACACCTCTTTTGAGATTATTAGATATTTTGATTCTGACTTTGCAGGGTGTAGGATGGATAGAAAGAGCACTTCTAGAACTTGTTAATTCATAGGACAATCTTTAGTCTCCTGGTCTAGTAGAAAATAGAACTCAATTGCACTTTCCACAGCTGAAGCTGAGTAGATTACCTTAGGAAGTTGTGTGGCCCAAGTTCTTTGGTTGAAGCAACAAGTCTTGGATTTAGGATTACCTATGGGCACAATTTCTATTCTATGTGATAATACTAGTGTCATCTGTATCTCTAAGAATCCAATCCAACATTCTAGAACCAAACACATTGATATAAGGCATCAATTCATTAGGGACCATGTTACAAAAGGGGACATTGAGCTACATCATGTAGCAACTGAAAATCAGCTGGCTGACATATTTACTAAACCACTGGCCTTTGACTCATTCAGCTTTTTGAGGACCAGATTAGGTGTGGTTGATATAAATGCATGATTTTGATGACTTCTGATTTCTGATGTGTCTATTTTTCATTTTATTTCTATTAGTTAGTTATTTGATTTGATTATCCATTTTCCATTAATTTTTATTTGTCTGCTAATTTTTATTTTAGTCTTGTTAGGTTGATCTGAGTATTTAACTTGATGTGACTTCCTACTTTTTGATTTACTATTTTATTCCTTTCAAAATTAGATCACTACTCACTACTACTAAAAAAAAAAGGATTTCTGACTAAGAGTTTTGCCTTGTTTTTATTTGGAAGCTTGTAAGCAGTGATTGATTCCACTAGATCTGTTATAGGGACGAAACATTGATGATTATTTCTCTTCGTCTATCTCCTTTACTGGTGTATTGTTTCTTTTGGATAAAAATCTTCTTCAAAATTAAAAAGTTAGTTTTTGAAATAGAGATTTATTTTATCTTCCTATAGTAATCTATCTCATATGAATAGTATTTTTCAAAGTCTTGAGTCATTATTATGATTTTCTAAACAAAGTGATTGCACTTATCATACGATGTATGGTTTTTGTTTTGTGAATTACTTTTCCTTATTGCAGAGAGTAAGCTTTGGCATCTCTTATGTCTAGAAGGTAATTTTACAGCTGAGATCCTTTAATGATTTTGAGAGGGAGAAAGCTTATAAAAGATGCGCAGTGTGCCAAATAAATTGAAAAAAAAGGCATAAAATGAGCCCAAAGCTGAAAAGATGTGAAATATCGCCAAACTAAAAGATACACAAAGTGTATCAAAAATCAAAAGATGCGCAAAGCGCCAAATAATTGAAAACGAGGCACAAAATGAGCTCAACTAAGCTTTCTTCCATTTCAGATCATTAAATGTCTTAGAAAAATCTGTACGCCACTTAATATTTTTAAAAGCTTGTGTTTAAAAATCCTAATTTCTAGCTTATTACTTTGTAATACTATTATATCAGATATTTTTCTGGAACGAGGCTTGAAAGGATCTCCTTTTGAATCTAACTTCTTGTCTTCTGAATTGGATTTTTGTTTTGAAAGGAATTTACATCTATTCTGGTTGATTAATGAAATTTCAAGAAATTTGTTTTTCTATCTCCTAGTTCTTTTATTTTTTAAACTACTGCACATATGTTTACCATCATAAAAAAGGGGGAGATTGTTGTAAATCTAGTTTTGATGATGATAAATATGTTTCTATTGTGTTTTGCTTGGCTAACCCATTTCAGGTATGAAAGATCAAGAGCAACTCAATCCAACTCAAGATCAGGTCCAAGTGTGTCCAAATGTACTATTTTTCCTTTTCTTGAGTTAATTATAATGTAATTGATCCCCTGGCTAAGTAACCTTGCACACACACACTCAGGGGGAGAGCTTGAGTGAATTAGAGTTTCTGTTTATTTTTTATTCAGATCATCCTGGACGATGTTAACATCATCCTGGATGATCAAGTAAAAATAGAAACCCTAATTAGGGTGACCAAGTTAAGACTGTTTGATTAAGCTGATCATCCTGGATGATCCATACATAGTACGAGATGATATGCTCAAATCAATAATTCTCAGTCGCCAGATCAAGTTAGGCAAGTTTTATTTTTAGAGATTTAATCTGATCGTCCCGAACAATACATATATCATCCTGGATGATCCAGTATAATCATACTTAAATTAGTCTGGTAATTAAGGAAAGAAATTAATATTTAATTGATACAATCATATCATCCGAGATGATCGCAAGATTGTCCGGGATGATACGAATCGTCTAGTGTGTTTCAGTTGTATGTCCAGAGCGGTCATCAGGACAATTTTGGCCCTTTTTAAACTAATCATCCTGGATGATATCCATATCATCCTAGATGATCAAGTCATTTTTGGATCGTCCAACACAAGTTCCTCTGGACGACCAGAACGATCTTCTGGACGAAATTCTTGGATTTACACTAATCATCTCGGATGATCGTAGAATCGTACGGGATGATATGAGCAACTTTTTCTACTAATCGTCCAGAAGAGCCAGATCATCCAGGCTGAAATAGCTGATTTTGAACTGATCGTACAGGATGATCTACCGATCGTCCTGGATGATTCTTGCCGATCAGTTGAGATTTATGACAATTTTAGAGCCCTCCTTTAAAAGATATTTTTCTTCCAACAAGAAAAATCTTTTGCCACTTTCCTTTCCGAAGAAACCGTAGAGAGAGAGAGTTCGGGAGAGAGAGAGAGGATCTTGTGAGGGGGAGTTTGTGAGGGATTTACAAAGGTTGCTCCAAGTAAGGATTAGAGTCGTCTTCTCCACTCGTCGTCTTTGGTCTTGTCAGTGTTTCTTGGGAGGATTGTCGGCAAAAAGATCTGGGTTCTCTGCCTGCTTCAGGAGGAAGCAAAAGGAGTTAAGGTTCTCTACCTGCTTCAGGAGGAAGCGAAAGGAGTCGGAGGTTCTTTGCCTGCTTTAGGAGGAAGCGAAAGGAGGTTAGGTTCTCTGCCTCACCGTGTCGGTGAAAAGGAGTTTTTGTACAGGCTTCTCTGCCTTACTGTGGGAGCAAAAGGAGAGACACTTTGAGTTAATGCAATACCCGGAGGGGAGGCTCCGGGGAGTGGACGTAGGTCAAGTTGATCGAACCACTATAAAAATCTGGTGTGTTCTTTCTGATTACTTTTTACACTTTAGTTTTCTATTATTAACTGCTTGGGTGAAATCTATATTTGATCTTTTCATTTGTGTGTTTTACTTATTTTCGCTGCAAACCATCAAAAATATTTTTTACTGTTGCTCTCAAAATTTTAAATAACCAATTCAACCCCCCTCTTGGTTAGCCTCGGGACTAGTTCATCAGGGCTTAACATCCCTATCGAACTTTCAAACACATTTGACCAATATAATATAAATTATAATTAAAAATTACTTAAAATTAAGAATAATACAGAACTATAGGTGCTAAATTAAATTGACAAAGAATAACAATTTCTAATAAAAAATATTTCGAGCAAGTAAGGAGAATTGTCTAAATTAGTAATTCTCATTTCTCAAGAGCGATAGCTCCGAAGCACTGACTATTAATTACAAGATTGAGTAGCTAAATTTAAATAAAGAAGGTACATTGATTAATTAATAAAATCGATTAAAAACATAAGTATTAAATTAGTAAAGTTGTACAATTCTTACATAAATCCCGTTTAGGATCACTTGAAGGTATAAAGTTAATTAGATATTCAAAATCATTATTTTAGTACTATTGTGCATTAAAAGGAAAGAAATGAAATACAAGAAACGCAAAGAAAAAAAAAGAAGGAAAAGCCAAAATAAAATGAGCACTATAACATCAAAAAAATGGTTTTTGATCCAGATGAATTCCTAAAGGATTCTAATACTTAATTTAAAAAGGAGAGTGCAAGAAAAATTTTATATATGAAATAAATGAATTTCAAAATTAACTAATGTAAAACCAATTCTTAAATGCAAAACCATTCAGTCTAAATTAGTAGTAAAACTTTAAATCAGGAGTTCAATTTAAATATTAATGAAGAAGATTCCATTGGATGCATTGTTTATGATTATTTAAATTAAAATTGACACACTTTGATCATTAAAGTTCACATCTAAATAATGGATTATTATATTTCATTTTAATTATTTTTAATTTTCAATTTCTTCTTATTTAGAATAATGAGTTGATCAGAGGTGTAAACACAATTACTTGAGGACAAGCAAGAGCTTAACTTCGGGAGAATTTGTTAAGAAAATTTTATGTTAACTTTCATTGTGTTAAATTGTAGTAGATATGTGTGTGTTAGTTGATATTGTGTAGGAATATCTTAAGAGAATGAACCAAAATTGCAAAGTTAAGAAATAGCACCATAATGCAAGAACTATCAAAGCCATAATGTTTTCAGAGCCCAAGTGCCAAAATAGGACATTATAACACTGGAGCCTCTAGAAAATTTCATTTAATTCAGTACTCTATGAGATGAAAGGTCAATCATGTAGTAGCATCGTAAGTGAACATTACAGTGATAGAGTCTCAAAAAAAATTATAAATAATTTAACATAAAAGCTCCAAACTTGAGAGTACTGTAGTGCCATATGATGTAAGAGAAAATTGTAATGCCCATCTTTTGCAGCACCGTGGTGGAAAGGTTAGAGAAAAGAAGTGAAATCATTCAACAGTCATGCCGAGTTAGCCTAACACCAAATAGGAGCACATTTAGCAGTGCTAAGATGCTAGTTTATATTATAAAAATATGGGGCAACCTTATTGAGCGTCACGTCTCCTAAGTCTGTTCATGTTAAGTATAAATTATTTTTTTTATTTTTTTTATAAGAGAGGAACCATGGGATATTGAGTGACATATAGTGGAGTGGTTGGTCATCCTTATATAGAGTAAAACCGTACTTAGTAGAGGAAAGGTGTGTGGAGAGTGGAAGTTGTAAGGGGAGAATCACTCTGGGAAGAGTCCATTTGTCGAATCTTTTTTGGGATTCTTCATTTTGGGAGGCATTTTCTTCATATTTTCTATTTTTACTCTTTTGTTGAGCAAGTAATGGAAGTGTTTTATTCAATTTCATTTATCTAGCTAGTTAAACTCTAGTTTTGGATTATTAATGTGATAATCTATGTAAATCCTAATGTAGGCTCATGTGAATTAATGTGAATTCTAATTTTCAATATCTTTGATGCTTAATTTAATTTATGCAATGACCATGTATAATTTTAAAATGTAGTATTATACAATGCCTCTATGGAGGAATGATAGAAAATTTTGGAGTATTAAAATGAAATGCTTTCATACCTTGAAATAGGATGATTAGGATTCAAGGATATATGGAGTATAATAATTGTAGAGTGGCCATAAACCTTTTTTACACCTTTACAATCTTAATAGAGATCTAAAGGTACATAAGCTCTGATTCACAACTATTGTAGATAAGTCTACTTAGGAGAACATAGATTCATTCACCATCATTAGTCCAAAATATCTTAATTTTTTATTATCTTCACTTTTTTTTTTTTTACATTTTTTAGTGGTTCTAGCAACTACCCCTTAATTTGACTATGTAGGATAAATTTTATAGTTTAAGTAGGAAGTACTTGAATCAATTATACTTCACCTATTTCCTCGTGGGTTCAAAAATCTTCTCAGAATACTTTATTACTTGATAAACATGTTCACTTGTGTTAGCTGGGAGTATTTAGCATATGAATGTGCAGTGGTAAGCAATTTCATTAGCATATAATTTTTCCACCAGTAAAGTATAATAAATCTTCCCATATACTAAAATAAAATTACACCCCCATTAGTTAACCATTGGTATTTCAAGGTTACTACTACTTTTTAATCAAAAGATTTAAATTCCTATTCTATTGACGATATACTTAGTTCTTTGATTTCCATGAGCAAATTGTTACTCAAAGAAATGCATATTTAGGTGAAAAGAAAAAGAAGAGGGTAGTAGAGTTGAAAGTTGATAATACAGATAGAAGTGAATCTAGTTTAGATGAAAATGATGATATTGCTTTCATGACTGGACAATTGAAAAGATTTCTAAAATATAAGTATATGAACTTCAGTGATAAACATCAAGGTAAGAATAAAAAGTCAAATAAGCATTTTACTGACATTATTTATTTTGAGTGTAAAAAACTTAAGACATATATGATCTGATTGCCCAAACAACAAGGGTCATCAAATTAAGGACAAGGGTGAGGATAAAGGAAACGCAAAGAGTGTCAAACAGAAATATTAAAAGGCTTTTTTGCAAACTCATATTCAGAATCATAAAAAATAGTAGCTGAAGACGAGGTAACCAACTTGTGTTTAATGGCCAAAAAAGCATTGGTGACTCTAATATTGATCAGGTATGTCATCTATTATATGATGAATTTTTCTCTTTTTTGAAAAAAACTACAATACACTTACTAGAAATAAAAAGAAGCATTTGAATCGTAGAAGAGAATATTCCACTTTGAAAGAAGAGCATATCAATATTATTAATATTTACACTAATTTAAAAATAAATTTCATTACATTAGAAGGGGAGCATGAGTCCTTAAATAAAAGCACATTCCATTAAATGAAAAGCATGAATTCTTGAATAAAGAGCATCTTGTGTTAGAAGAAGCATTTCATAAGTTAGAGAGAGATGCATTACATTTGTAAGAAGATGAACATACTTTACAAGTGGAAGTTGACATTTATAAATGTACAGATGAAATTTTAATTATAAAAATCACAACACTTAAAAGAAAATGCATATGGCCTACACAACAAAAAGCCACATATTAGAACACAACATGCTCCACCATCATTAAAAAAAATTCCACTCTTCATATAGGTTAGTTAATCCATTTCCATGGTTGAAATCTTTTTCTTGTGACATATTAGGGCATATTGCACACATTTGTACACATAGGATCAATTGTAGATCACATATGGTTTGGAGGCCAAAGACATCATTAACACATCATAACATACATATATTGCAATATAAGATGAGACCCAAACCCACTTGGGTTTAAAAAAGTATACTTTATTGATTTTGTAGGTGCGCTATCACAAGAGGTCAAGTAAGAGTATACGGTACCTCAACAATAGATGTTCATGGCACAAGATCGAAGATATTAAATAATTCATCATGCTAAAAGCCAGGAGTGGAGAAAGGGTAAAACTTGGAGATAACATTACCAGAAGATAGTGGGTGAAGGTACTATATGTAAAGTTGATAAAATCTCTATTGAAAATGTTTTGCTCGTAGAAGGTTTAAAATACAATCATTTAAGTATCAATTAGCTACGTGATAAAGCATTTAATATAAAATTTATTTCTAAAATGCTTAATAATGCTAAATGATAGAACTATTTGAAAAGGATTAAGAATTAATAATATTTATATGATTGATTTAAACTATATTGATAAATTAAGTGATGCTTGTTGCTTAAAGTCAATTGTTGATGAATTATGGTTGTCAAATAGGAGACTATGCCATGCAAGCAGAAGAGCTCTTAGGAAAATCACTCAGATAGAATTGGTTAGAGGCATTCCTAAGCTATAATTCTACAAAGAACATCTTTTTGATGCATGCCAATTAATAAATAAAACCAAGTCATCATTTTATTCAATTAAATATGTAGTAACTAGTAGACATTTAGAAATACTTCACATAGATTTATTTGGACATATTAATATAATGAGTCTAGGATAGAAGTCATTCATATTTGTAATTGTTGATGACTATTCTAGGTTAACTTAGGTTAAATTCTTGGAAAATAAAAGTGAATAATTTGAAGAATTTAGAACATTCTCAAATTTGATTTAGTGAGTATAGTCTACCCAAGTATTTTTGGGCAGAGGCAGTGAATACTACTTGCTATGCCCTTAATCGAGTAAATATATAATCTAAGCTGAATAAGACACCTTATGAGCTGCTTAAGAGTACAACTCCAAATTTAACTCATATATATGTGCTTGAATGTAAATGGTTTATTTTAAATAATGGTAAATATGATTTAGGGTAATTCGATGCTATGGTAGATAAAGTAGTATTTTTAGGATTTTCCTCTATAGGTAAATCATATATAATATTTAATAAAATAACCTTAGTTATTGAGGAGTCCACCTATATTACATTTAATGAATTAGATAAGATTTCTAAAACTAGAATGATTAACACTAATGGAAAAGAAATAGCCTATAGAGTTGAATAAGTTAAATTAGAGGATAGAGAAGAAGCTTAGGATTTATTACCTAGGGTATGGAGATATTCATCTAATCATCCTAGAGAACATATATTAAGAGACCAATCTATAAGGGTTAGGACTAGGCATGGCCTAAGAAAGGAAGTTATCTACACTATATTCACCTCTATGAAAAATTTCTCACTAGTATAGTTCAAACACTAGGAGGTGTATTCTATTTTATAGTAATAGAGGAAGAACTGAATCAATTTGTTAGGAATGAAGTATGGGATTTTATAAGTATATGATGGGGGCTTTGGAGTAAACTTATGAATTATTTAAAAGTCTAGGGCTCTATCACCCCTAAATAATGCTTAGATTTCATTTAATATAAAATTAATAAAACCCCACTTAATATTTGTAAGTATACATGCAAAATCAAATAACAAAGTCATAGAGTAGTGTGTTGAACCCACAATAAGTATGCTTACTTGCAACAAACAACTACTATTTACATCCTATACTAGGCATGCAAACATTCTATCTCAATATTCTTGGTTATTCTTATATTCCTCTGTTGAGGCTATACACGACATTATATTATAACTATACATATGACACTATTTTTATTAAATTAAGGAAAGAGTAATATTGAAAACATTTTTTAATATTTATATAATAAGAGCTTTTATTAGTACTTAACAAGCATTTTACATCATCAATCAAACATAAGAGAATTTGCCAGATAAAATATAAATAATAAGCAAACTCATTTTCATTAGACTCAAGAAAGAATGAGAATACAATAGTGTGATATCTCCAGAAAGGATAAAGTATCTCCTCTACACTCCTCCCTTAGCTTAAAGAGCTTTTCATGAAATATAGGTAAACACTCCAAATAATTATATCTTGTACTTCCTTATACTCCCTTAGATTTTACCCTAAGAGAAAACTAGAGAAGTGCTCTAAGAAGTACTAAATTTTAAACAAGTGATTAAACTCTATTAAAAAAATAAAAACATAATTATTTAAAGGATAACACAAAAGGCATTTGGCGTTATAGTGCTAGAAAGAGTGGAGCTGCGGTACTCTTGAAGTGAACTAACGGCTCAGCACTGAAACGTTTGCACCACCACAATGCTTACTGATGTTTTCACTGATAAAATGTGGTCCTTAGAAGTTACAATTGTAGTTCCACGGTGCTATTAATTTTTGAGCACTGCGGTGCCCGAGTGCAAAAAATGATGCCAAGGTGTCAAAAATTATGGCACCGTGGTATTTAAAAATAAAAATTTTGATGCTGCCAAGTTGACTTCTTGACTCTGCGACACTGTTAATGTCATGTTGCTGACTTTGTTGACGCAATAATGCTTATAAATAGAGAGCTTGGTACTATATTATCCAATTTTTGGCAGCTTGATGATATTGAAGGTAGAACTACTATGTTATTTTATTGGATGCTGTGATGTTGTCAGCTCCTTATAATTATTTACCATTTTTGAGTTTTTTCTTTGCAAATATAACTATAACAACATATTTTCATTGATAATAAGATATGTAAAATACTACATAATTTATATTTATCAAATTCTTCCCAGCTTAAACTCTTCCTCATCCTCACGTAAATAAAGAAATCTATAATTCTAATTTATAAAATAACTAAAGTAAAAAATTGATAATTTAAACTTACTAAAATATATTATAATACGTCATAGTCTAGAAGTACTAAAAATGAATAAAGTTATAGTTCTAGTTTAGAAAATATATTAATAATTATTCTGACCTAACACTCTTATTATTACTTAAATAGAATTTATATGTAATGAATTTGATCATTAACTTTTGAATTCTGAATTGAATAATGCAACTTTAAAGATTAGTTGTGTTTGTAGTTAAAATTAAAATTTTACTAGTTTTCCTATCTTATCTTTTGTGAATTTAAGTATAAGATCGCAGTCAAATTTTAAGCTTTTATCTGATGCCAAATTTTGAATGTACCCTTTTTCTTTTTCTTCTTTTCATTTTTTTTTCATTTTAGAACTCTTTTCACATTTCTTTTTTTTTTATTTTTGGTGGATTACATAGTTAATGATTTTGAATATTAGTTTTGCATAAAATCTTCTTACAATCTTAATGAGCTTAATGTATGGATTCAAATGAATTATTAATTCCAAATTCAAGTTTCTATTATTTTTAATTTTAACCTACTCTTATTTATTCTTACCTTAATTATTTATCTTCAATTCAAAAGGTTGATGTATAAGTGAATAACTTATAAATTCAAGTTAAATAAAAATTTAAATGATCTAAGTTAGTTAATTATTAGTTTTTCTAATCTATGAATTTGAAAGTAGTATTCATTTGAAATATGATATAGGGTTTTATTATTATCCTAATTTTACAAAATTTTTAATTATAATTTTTATTATGGTTAAATAAATAATCAGAATGTAGAGATTTTAATGGAACATAGTGTAAAAATAGAAGTATAAGGAGAATTTAATCAAATGTTAATAAAAGAACACAAGAATATTAATAAATACACATGTTTTCATATGAATGATAGAAAGGTACAAAACATGTGATTTGTATAAAACTAAAATATAGGATACATTATAACTAGTTCTTAAAGCACCACTCTAACCATCATAATAAGATTACTAAAGACACAAGTGGGTAACATCTCGTAAGTGATAAGTTTATAGTCTTCAACTAGACTATACAAATTATTTTATTTTAGGATGAACCAATTAAGTTTTACTTTGTAAGCAATTAATGTATCGACCTAAATTAGGTTTCAATCTATGGTAATTCACTTTAAAAATATATATGCTTTTTTTATCTAAAATTTTAATAGTTTTATAGGGAGATGTTTTTATGATAGTGAATGGTTACTACTATCTGAATTTTAATTTTCCTGGGAATAGCTTAAATCTAGAGTTAAAAAGTAAAACATCCTATCCAGGAGTGAATTCTTTCCTAAGATGCTTATGATCATGCCATTTTTTAACTTTATTCTTAAAAATCCTTACATTTTCATAAGCTTCATTTCGAAGTTCTTCCAATTTATTCAACTGCATCAATCTTTTCTCTTTTATACCTTAAAAGTTTGAATTCAACTCTTTAATTGCCTAGAATATTTTTTGCTCTAATTCCATAGGAAGGTGACAAGCTTATCTAAAAATTAATTTATGGGGAGTCATTCCAATAGGAGTCTTAAAAGTAGTTTTATATGCCCATAACGCATTATCTAACTTAATCACCCAATCCTTCCTATTAGAACTAACTATTTTTTTTAGGATTCACTTAATCTCTCTATTGCTAATTTTAGCTTGACCACTAGTTTAGGGATGATAACTAGTCACTACCGTATGATAAATCCCATATTTCTTTAAGACTATTTCTATTCTTTTATTACATAAATAACTTTCCCCATCACTAATTAAAGCTCTTGGCATTCCAAATCTAGAGAAAATATTTTTCCTTAAAAACTTGATCACAATTCTAGTATCTATTTTAGAGGTTGCCACACCTTCAATCTACTTTGAAACATAATACACAACAATAAGAATATATTGATTTCCATGGGATGGCACAAAAGGTCCTATAATATCTAATCCCCAAACATTAAATATTTCTCTTTCCAAAACATAGTTCAAAGGCATTTCATTTCTTTGTGAAATATTTTTTTAATGATCACATTTCTTAATATATTCATTTATATTTTTAAGTAGAGTAGGAAAAAAAATCCATATTGAAGGATTTTAGAAGCAGTTTATATTTTTAAGTAGAGTAGGAAAAAAAATCCAATAAGACTCGGTATCATATAAAAACTTCCTCTTTTGAATTGGTGATAAATTATAAGGATGCATACCATTAATAATTAAATTAACAATGTCTACATACCAAGGTAGTTTGTTCAAATGTAGATCAAATAATTGTTCATCAGGAAAATTTTCATTAATCTCAGCCTCATTTAACGCATGCCTTTTAATAAATAGTCTAGAAATATGATCAGTAATTTGATTTCAATACCCTTTTTGTGAAAAATTTCAACATCAAATTATTGTAATAGAAGAATCAACCTAACCAATCTAGGTTTAGTGTCTTTCTTTGTCATAAGATATTTGATGGCATAATAACTAGTATAAATAATTACATTGGTGCCAATCAAGTATGATCTAAATTTATCAAAAGAAAAATAGGCTAGCTATTCATTTTCAATAGTTGTATAATTACACTATGTAGAATTTAAAGTTTTGCTAGCATAAAAAATAATATGAAATTTCTTAGATCTCTTTTATCCTTGAACTGCACACATAGTACAGTCACTGGCATCACATGTTACTATAAAAGGTAAATATGAACCAAGAGAAATAATAACTGGAGTAAGAATAAAATGCTCTTTTAAAGTATTAAAAGCTTCTAGACATGCTGAATTAAATATAAAAGGAAAATCCTTCTCCAATAATTGACATAATAATTTAGAAATTTTAGAGAAGTCCTAAAGAAATCTCTTATAAAACCCTGCATGACCTAAGAAACTTCTAATGCCTTTAGTAGATTTGGGAGGAGGTAGTTTTTCTATCACCCAAATCTTTATAATGTCTATTTCCAATCCTTTCTTAGAAAACTTATGCTCTAAGATAATACCTTAAGTTGCCATAAATTGACACATCTCTCAATTTAACACTAAATTTTTTTCTACATGTCCTTTCAAAATATGGGTTAAATGCTCGAGACAAGAATCAAATGTATTGTCGAATGCAGAGAAGTTATCCATGAAATTTCAATACCCTTCTCAATTAAGTTTAAAAAGACTGACATCATACATCTTTGAAAAGTAGCAGGAGCATTACAAAGACTAAAAGACATTCACCTAAAAGGGCTAACCCAAAAAATATAAAAAATATGGTAAATAATTCCAGCATCAAGCCATTTAAGAATCTCTTTCTTAATAACATCATTCATGGACTAGTTAAGTCTTCTTTGAGGGTCAGCTTTGGTATTGAATTAGTTAAAAAAACTTCTATGCATGCAAATAGATGGAATAATCCCCTTACTATCAGTAATTATCCACCCAAAAGCTCTTTTAAAATCACTTAAAAACCTAATCAATTTATTTAAATGTTGTGGTTCTAAATTTGCTAAAATGATTACAAAAAGAGTAGAGTTATTACAAAAAAGGTATACATGTGATGACAAAGTAAATCCTTAAGCTCTAATTAAGGGGCCTCTTCAATGGATGGTTTTAAAATTTTCTCAAAAGAGGATGCTTCTAATAATTCAAATTTTTATTGATCAAAGTTTTATTCCTTTCATTTGTTGCAATAGATTTCTCTAACATCTCTTTATTATTTTCATCTTCTTCCTCTTCTAATAATTCACCTTCTAATAATTCTTTCTTTAGACTTTCTACTACAACATCTTCCAAATGCACCCAAAAGAAATCTTTGTTCTTTCTTGAGAGAATTTTAAAGATTTAAACACATCAACTATAATCACTTGATCTTGAAATCTTAATCAATTCACCCTTTTGCACATCGATCATGGTTTTTCAGTAGCTAAGAATGGTCTTCCTAAAATTAAAGGCATTTCCCTACTTTCTTTCATATCTAGAATAATAAAATTGATAGGGAAAATGAATTTATTAACTTTAATCAAAACATCTTCTATCCATCTTGGGTATATGAAAGATCTATCTGCTAATTGAAAAGTAATAGAAGTAGGTTGAACCTCTCATATATCTAATCATTTTAAGTTTTTTCAGAAGTTTTGTTAAAATTATAGGATTGCAGTTTTTAGTTAATACTATAGTTTCAAATTCCCCAAGCTACCTTTTCTTAATAAAAATATCCTTCATAAATTTTGCATAAGTGGGCATCTATTCTAAAGCTTCAAAGAATGGTATATTATTGGTTAAGTTTTTAATAATTCTAAGAACTTTGAGAATCATTTGTCATGAATTTGTTTGATTAACCGCTTAGGAAAAGGTGGTGGTGGTCTCTCTACAACCTTCCTATTTACTTTTTCAAGTTACTTTATAGGGTCAGCTTGTTTAGTTGAAAATTTATTTTCTACTTGTTCATCTTCACCATCATTTTATCAGGTAGATCTCTATTTTTGTAAGGGTCTCCCAAATCTTTCCCACTTCTATGTTTGATATTATGATGTTGCCCTTCCAGTATTTAATAATTAATTAACATTGTAAGATGTCTTATTTGATCCTTAATTTTTCTAAGTGAAGTAGATTGATTTTGAAATTGGATTCCTAGTTGTATAACAATATTTTCGAAAGGAATCTTCCCATTCTTGTCATGATGGAATTGCTCAAAGTTTGAGTGAGAATGCTGAGTTGCTACATAGCTCTGCACTGCAATGCTTAAATTTCTAGGACCACTTTTGACATTATCATACCCATCTATCTTGTTTCTAACTTTGACATTACCTTATTTCTTAGAAATTGCTGTTGCTTGTGTAGTCAAAGTTGATAAAGCATCATATTTATATATTACTTTAACTTTCTTACAATTAACCCAATCAGCAGGCTACTAGAAATTAATACTAGTCATTTCTGCTATTAATTCATATGCTTCCTAAAATGGCTTAGACATTAATGATCTTTTAACCACAGCATCTATGATTGCTATAAGAGATCCTACTAATCCATTAAAAAATATTTGAATAACCAACCAATTAGGTAAAGTAAGGTGTTTCATAAAGTTTTAATTGTCAGAGCATGTTTTAATAGATCAAGAAGTATTTCATAAATTCAGATTTTTTAAATCTTTGAAAGGTTTAGTTTCTTTCAAGATTGATATGGAGCAGGCTTATAATAGTATGGTTTGGTCTACTTTAAAGCAAGTTTTGGAGTATTTTAGCTTTCCTTATAAATTTTCCATGCTTATTATGGAATGTATTGAAGGTCCCAAATTTTTTATTTTTGAAAATGGTAGCTCGTCTAACTAGATCAAGGTTAGAAGTGGGTTCCTACAAGGTTGTCCCTTATTTCCATTTTTATTCATTTTATGTTCCCAACTATTATCTAATGCTGTTATTCAAAAAAATGATTCTATTGGGATTAAAATTTGGCCAAATGCTCCTAGGATTTCTCATTTATTGTTTGTAGATGACATTATGATTTTTTCTGAAGCTAATATCAGGGTGGTGAAGGAAATTAAGAATACTCTAAAATATTTTTGTAATTGGTCTGGCAAAAAGATGAATTATCAAAAAATTGTTATTCTTTTTGGGAATTTAGTCAAAAGGAGGAAAAATATATTATTTCTCAAATTATCAATTTTAAACCTATTAAAGAGATGAGTTATCTGGGTGTGAAAATTGCTTTGAGAAGGCTTGTGGTTGCTGATTTTCAGAAGATCTTAGACAAATTTTTGTGGAAGTTAAATGCTTAGGGAAATAAATTCATTTCCTTAGGTGATAGGTTTATTCTCATTAAATCTGTTATTCTTTCATTTCCCATTTTTCTATCAACCCATTCTCTTGTTCCAAAGAGTGTTTCGAAAGATCTTGATAAGATGTGTAGGAATTTCATTTGGCATAAACAAGATGGGAAGAATGAACTTCATTATGTGGTTTGGGATGTCCTTTGTAAACTGAAGAAATTTGGTGGGCGTGGGATTCATTCTTGTATTAGTAAAGTGGGGCCTTTAAGGGAGAAGTTGGCTTGGAAATTCTTAAACAAGTCAGATTCTCTTCTCTATAGAATTTTGGATACTAAATATGGATCTTGTAGTTGTAATTTTGATTTGAAGATTGACTCGCCTTCTTCTTGGAAAACCTTATATGATCGTGCTAAGTCTCTTTCTCACATTATATGATGGAAGATAGCGGTTGGAGAGTCTATTAATGTATTAAAAGATGTTTGGGTGTTGGATAAAAGCTTCAATAAGTGGCCAGCATTTATTATTATTTTCGTTAGCAGTAATATGACTATAGATAATTTCATCATGGATGGGGCCTAGAATAAGGAAGAACTTCAGAAATATATTGATGAATAACTGGTGGCTCTTATTTGTCAAATTTAGATCAGTCATGATTCGGGTAGGGTTCAGTTGGAACTTTTCTTTCAATGCTCTGAGAAATAATTTGAGCTTTGGCATTTGAGGCTTCGGCCCATGAGCATATAGAGAGAATGAATATGGAAATGGATTAGGTGGAGTAAGCTGAATCCTTAGATGGAAGTGTTTTGGTTGTGTATGTTTTACAATGTAATTCATACTTTCCAATTTCTAATGAACAAAAGATTAAATAATGCCAATGCTTATCTGAGAGGGTGTAATGCTGTGGAAGATTACGCATGTGTGGTAGTGAGTTACGTGAAGCTTATTCAGGCGATTCAATGTTTGAACAATTGGGGTTTCGGTATTCTGAATTATTTTCTTTTGATGAATGTTGTATTTGGATGGAGAGGATTGCTTCCAAAAAGCGGTTTTTTAGCTAATCTTTAATGTTTAGTAGTATATTTATCTTGGAAAGCTAGAAATAAAGTTGTTCAGGCAGTTTTGAAGACAACATTCTTGTTATAGCAGCTAACTCGATTAGCTATGCTTCCATTTCATATTCTATTGTGTATGGTAATTCAATTTCGGCCATTGGGGTGGTAATTAGCCTTCTCAGCTGTTGTTTAATCATTGGCACCCTCCTCCCCCGATTGGATCAAATTTAATTTGGATGCATCCTTGTTAACTTCATATAAAGCTAGAATTGGTGGAGTTTTTCAGGATCATAAAAGTAGATTCTTGTTAGCATTTAGATTAAGTTATTTACATTGGGATGTTTCTTAGTTGGAGTTGTTAGCTATTCATTCATTGGGTTATATTGTTCAAGAGTGGATGTTGCAATATAAAAGGATTATCATTGATGGGGATACTTATAATATCATCAAATTTCTTCAAAAGGCTATGAGAAAGATGGATGTTGCTAATTGTGGCCATTGGGTGGAGGAGCTCTCTTTTTTAAATGAATTCAATCAAGTTATTTTTAATTTTCTCAAAGGGATTATAATAAGTTAGCTGATTTATGTTCAAACTTTGCTCTTATTAATAATTTTTTTGGGGATGATATTAGTAGGAATAATATTCCTTCTTCTTTTCTTAAAATGTTAAAGGAGGAATGTGATAGTATTGGTTTCTTTTAGCATCTTGTATTAGGGCTTTTGTTTTTATTATAATTGCATTTCTTAAAAAAATGGTAAAGCATGGTGAGGGCATTTGCTAAGTGTTCCATTAAATCTTTCCCAACTCTTATGGATCGACTGTCCTTCAAACTGGGTAAAAGAAGTGATATCATTTTTATGTTTGGCAGTCTTTGAAGGTGAGAAATATATAATAAGAAACTTATGAGCCAACACATTCCAAGTGGTTATAGTAAGAATTCAACCACATTTTAGTTTTATCTCTTAGAGGAAATAGAAACAATCTAAGTATAATAGCATCATCACTGACACCATCATACTTAAATATTGTACCAATTTCTAAGAAATTGGTTAAGTGAAAGTTGGATCCTCAACAGTTCCCCCAAAATGAGAATTTTGAACCATTTGAATTATGGTAGGTTTTAATTCAAAATTATTAGCTTGATTCAGAGGTCTATTAATGCTTTGATGAAATGTTCTTCCCTGGCAATGGTGCCAAAAACTTGCTAGGGGCTATGGAGTGAATTTTTTAATTATTTAAAAGTCTAGGGCTCAAGCACGCCAAAGCAACACTTAAGTTTTCTTTGATATAAATTTAGAAAATACCACTTAATATTTACAAGTATATGTGTTGAATCAAGTAATAAAGTGATAGAGTTGAGTGTAAATATGATGAAGTATGCTTACTTATAAAAAATTACTACTATTTACTCTAATTATACTAATTATTCTAGTGAAATAAAAGTGATAATTGTTGACATTCTATCACTAAATAAAATAGTAAAATAATAGATAAAATATTTAATTAAAATGTTTTAGATTAAAGATTATAAATTTTATATCTTTCCTAATGAAACTCATAATGATTAATTTGACTCATAATATCTACATCCCTAGATCACTGTCGAGCTTACAAGGGTGAAAAGGATATCTACTATCCTACTACAGTTATAACATCTTCTTAATAACCTAGAACATTTTATATTTTATATCTAGGCATGCAAATATCCTATCTCAATATGCTGGTTATTCTTGGATTCCTCCGTCGAGGCTATATATCATACTATGTTTTAACTACACATATGACCACTTTGTGAATTAAATTAAGAATGGGATAATATTGAAAACATCATTTAATATTTATAGAATAAGATTCTTCATTAGTACTTAACATATACTTTACATCATCAATCCAAAATAAGAGAATTAGCCAGACATAGAATAAATAACAAGCAAACTCATTTTTTAAAGTCATGAAAGAATGAAAATACAAGAGAGTGATATCACCAGAAAGGATCAAAGTATTACCTCTACACTCCTTTTCCCTTAACTTTTAGATTTTTTTGAGAAACACAAGCTAAATATTCCAAATAATTATAATTTGTACTTCCCTAGCCTCCCTTAGTTTTTACTCTAAGCGGGAACTAGAGAAATACTCTATGTACTGAATTTTACACAAGTGATTGAACTCCCTTACAAACATAACATCATAATTTTTTATAGGACAACAAAAAAGGCATCTGGCATTGCGGCACTTAAAAGAGTGGCACTGCGACGCCCTTGAAGTGAACTAACACCTAAGTGCTGAAACTTTTATACTGCCATATTGTTTACTAATGTGAAACAGTTACTTAATGAATAGTCGTATCTTTCACTAATAGAATTTGGCCCTCAGAAGTTACAAGTGTAATACCACTGTGTTTTTGACATTCAAGCGTTGCGGTGCTTGAGTGCAAAAAATAATGCCAAGGTGTGAGAAATTATGGCACTAGGGCATTTAAAAACAGAGAATCCAATGCTGCCAAGATGATTTGTTGACACCATAGTGCTGTTAATGCTGAGGCACTACCTTAATTGACCTTACAGTGCTTACAAATAGAGAACTTGCTGCAATGTTTGATTTGTTGTACCTTCGCAATATTAAAAGTAGCGTTGCAGCATTATTTCATCTGACGATATGGTGTTGTAAGCTCCTTAAATTTTTTTCCTATTTTTGTTTTTCCTATATAAACACAACTAAAATAATATATTTTCACTAAAAATAAAATATGTAAAATACTACATAATTTACACTTATCAGTACACCCTTTGATCAGAGTGTTGTTGGAACTAAATGGGTTTTTATAAATAAATTAAATGACTGTAGATTAATTTAGAAAAAAGGCTAGGATGGTAGGTAAGGGGTTTGGACAAAGAAATATAAAAATGTGCCACATGATTCACTTTAATGTCTTTAATCAAATCTGCATAGCTAAATATTATAACATCTCAAGAGATAGACGGATGCTCGACTATCAATTTAAAAAGAGAAACCATTTAGTTTATATTGAAACTCAACCTAAGAAATGTCCAACTCATCTTGAAGGGTAAAAGGAACATTCACCTATCATTTTGAATAAGAATGTATAAACAAATGTATAAAACTAGTCTATGTTCATAGGATTCTTCCCCTACCTAAGAAAGGAGCTCAAATAGGGTTTATTTTTTTACGAGGTTCTAGACTCCCTATACATGCAAGCCTCTATAATTAAATATATCCCAAGATAAGTCTATAGAACTATTAATTAAAGTAGGTGCTAGACTTTTTAAATTTATAAAGGTTTGATCAAAGTTTTAAGATTGAAAATTATAAGTATTGATTTCGATTTAGATTGATATATAAAATTCATTTAACCATTGGATACCCTCCCAGGGAGGAAAATTTAGAGTAATGTGTATACAATATGGACTTATGTTTGTCTCGAGTAGTCTACCAACTAACATCTTAAAAAGCAATCAATCATCTTATAATTATAAGATAAGATAGCTCTATATCTAAGGAATAAAATTTTTTTTAGATTAGAAAACTTTAATCACGACTTTTTAATATAAAAGCACACCAATATAGTGCAACCTAACTCAAAGACATCTTAAACTCTAAATTTTATATTTTAGTTAACATTAAATTTCAAAAAATTCTAAGTATAGATTTTCTAAAAAAAATTGGTAGCATAAAAGCCCTAACCCATAGAGAAACTATTACAACCTTGACTCTTAGGCTCCTCATTCCTTATCGTTGGTTAATGTGTTAGGCTAGTATTCATCGTAGGAATTTAAAATGAATGTATGCATACATGTTAGGGAAAAGGTAATTATATATATGGTTCCACTATTATATCATCCTAGAACTAGTATATATTTTCTACAAAGTCTGAAACTTGCACACTGAAAGAAACTTATGAAAGGGCTCCCCTCTAATGCAGGTATACCACCCATAAAAATGTAATGTATGTAATATGAAAAAGTATATAAAAGAGCAGTGGATAATTGAAACTTTTAATTATTTATTTTAATGCAGAGTTTAAACTAGAGTCTATTAAATGTAAAAGTGGCCAAGCTCTACCACAATATTGTTAGATTTATACTCACATATAATGTAGATTTAAATATGATTGCTTACTTTAATCTTTATTTTCAAGCTTTAGGATTTTCTTTAAGATTCTGAAAGATAATGATCTCTAAAGGAATAAGAATCATTTTCTTTTTGAACTTCTATATGTATAAGCAATCATATTTAATCTTTATAACTCCTGAAACTATAAAACTCGACCTAGCTTTATAAGAATCTAAAACTATACATTTATATTTATATATTTACATTTAAATTTGGCCCTAAGAATATTCTACTTTCTACAGGAAAAGTAAAGAGTAATGTATTTAAATCATATAAAAGTGTAATGCAAGTGTGTAGAACCTAATGCATCTCATGCAACCTAGAAGAGTATAAGGTGCACCAACAATAATATATGTATGACACCTTGAGTGCAGGAAAGTTAATAAATAAAGAGCAGCACCAACTTAGGTTTGGCTAGAGCGATTAGCCTTATCATACCATCTACAGTGTTTATAACAGGCTTTGTGGTTTAGATAGGTCCTAGGTTATTTACTATTTAATGTTATTAGCTTAGATGTTGAATTATTTATTTTAACTTTAATAGAACATACCACTCAACAACCCCTTAGGGGAAGGAGTCATTCATTAGTAAGCCATATGCTCATATTTATAATGCATATAACCTTCTCAAAAGGGTTATATCAAATACATAGAGTCCTTCATTTTATTTAGGTATTTTAATGATTCAAGTTTTAAAATAATCTTGTTAATTGATCACTTCAAGAACTTCAAGATTTCAATTAAAAGATTATAGGCTCATAATTGTTATGCTTCTGAATTCCTCTAAGCAATCAAATCAAGTGCAAAGTCCTTTGATTTATTTAACTTCTTTATGTATGCTATTAAATTTTATTGTATTTATTTAATTACAATTATATTTTAAATTTACAAATTTTATATCAATTTTTTTGTTGTTTGTTCTATTGTGTTGATTTATTTATTAATTTTAAGTATTCAAATAATTTATTATTAATATTTAATTTCCTTTATTAATTGAGTTAATCGAACTTTGGCTCTGATTTTTTACTTAAGATTTTAGTAGTCTTTAATTTTTTAAAAAAATTAGATTTAATTTGGAGTTGAATGCAATTTAGTTTATTTTTTTAATTTTATTTATTTATTTATGATTTTTACAAAATCAGTCCATTCACTTGAATTAAGAATTCAAGTAATTAGGCTGTTTAGATTTTTTATTCAAATAAATTCCAAACCACTTAACATCATCACCAGAGGTCATGTGTGATCTCTGAAGATAATTATAAGAGTATGAAACCATTAAAGAATTTACTTATATTTTTAATTATTTTATTTTATTTATTTATTTATTAAATTTTCTTTAATTCTAAATTAATTTTTATTTCCAAAGTTTTTGATGGGGCTTTTATTTTTTATTAGAATTATATTGAACTTGTGATTGTCTTAAAGTTACTTTATATTTTTCTAATTTGTATTGAAGTTTTAATAATTTATTGATAATTGTTTTTTATGTTTTTTTTAATTTTTTTGATTTATTGAAAATTCTATATATATATATATATATATATATATATATATATATATATATATATATATATATGGTTAAAACCCTCGGCGGGGCCTACGTGTTAATTAAAAGAGAAATTACAAGATCCTTATGGGGGACCTTCAGCTCACTACTGCTCAGAAGAGCTACAAAATAAGCAAAAAGAAATCCTATAAGCCAAAAGTCTCCTCCACACAAAATTATAAGAAATCCTAGAAACATTCAAGGGTGGCCATGAGCCAGCACCCAAAAAAGAGAGAGCAAAATTAACACCATAAGCATAGTCTCTCTACCAAAAAAGGTAACTTGAAAACCACAATAGTATGCCAGTTGACCTGCATAAAGTAAAAGCTGCACCAAAAGAAGATAATGCAAGGAATAACATAATAATGGAGCAAGGGAAAAGATAAAAAGAAAACATTATAACAAGCATAATCAGAAAAACCAGAGAAATGATAAGTAGAATAATTGGAATAGGTTAAGGGAATAGAGATCATACACAACCCGTAGATGATAATAACATTAAACACCCAAAAAAGGATAAACACATTAGCAGTGAGAATAACCCAGGTCTTACGTCTGCACTCCAACAACACAAAAATACTAGTATTGATCTTCACAAGCTGTAGGAAAAGGATGTAAATAAGACAGGCCAGCAGGAAGATATAACTGCTAATACCCCAAAGGAGATCAGAAACTAGATGAACCAAAACAAGACCATAGCCATCCCACAAATACATACAAAATTGGGAACCAGTAGGCCCCACTCAACATAGAAGAGGCTCCAATCAACACAGAAGAGAAGACCCAAAAAAGAATTAAACCCATGAGTATCCACACAGGGCTATAGCATACCAGAGAACCATAAAGAAAATCACTGTCAAACCCAATAGTGCAAAAGGATGACCAACCTAGAAACCCACCAATGATACAACAATAAGAAAAAAAGATATAACCAAATAAACCCATAATGATTAAAATGGGAAGTGAAGCAGCTCTTAAAATTTTGGCAGTAAAGTTCCAGAAAATTCCAAGTACACCAATCAGACCAAAGCCCATCAAAGCAAATGAAAAGAGTAATATTCCACTCAACCAAATCACTATAAAGTAACAACTCATCAGAACCAACATAGAGAATCATACCACCGCCCATGAGGAGATGAAGACAGAACAAAAAACCATAGATAAGGCTCCACAAATTCCAATAACCAATGTTAACAAAATTTAGAACAACATGGAATCTACCAAGAAGAGGGACAAAAAAGCTCAGAATAGTAGTATCTGTATTGCCATCATGATGAAAACCCAATTTCCACTCAAATTTAAACCAACACCCGCCTAGGCTCACACTGATCCTGAACAGGAGAAATTCAAAGGAATGGACAAAGGAGCAACAGGATAATAAAATCATGATAATCACATAACTGTAATTTCTTGCCCAAAAAGCCAAAAACATAATCCAACAATATTGATGAAAGAGGCATTTAATAAACACCAAAAATCTAGGCAAATCTAAAGAATTCGTGTATCAAGGAAACCTCACAGCATTACTACCAAATTATATGAGCAATAATATAAAACTTCAGTACCCAAGAAAATCCACCAAGGGAATAGATGAGCAGCACAAATTATTAAAATCAAAGTATAAATTATTCCAATCATAGCTTGAATTCATTCAAAAATAATAGATTTACAATAAATGGAAAAAATGAAAATGCTTAAGAACAAACCCAGGAAGGCAAAAATCTTGGAAGACCCAAAATACAAGGGAAATAGAACTCAAGTCACCATAAAACATACAAGCACTTAAAACAAAATTACCATCATACTGATTTATCAAAGATCCATAGAATAGGAACCAAAGCATTCCAAAACATACCTCATAAAAACCCAATAAAGTAAATAACAACCTGAAAGAAAAAAATAACTATGATAGAAAAAATAGAAATAGGAACAAAACCATTAGAAGAGATGAACATATGGCAGCCCAAACAGGTCCATCCTAACTAAGCCCTTTAATTTGTCAGGTAATGAGTGCTCAAAAAATTCTGCAAAATGAATTAAGTTACAACCAATCTTAGCTAAGTAATCAGCAGCAACAACATTTATTGAAAATTCTTTTTTAGGGGAAAACCCATAAAGGGGCCTACGCATTAATTAAGGAAAATATTACAAGGTCCATAAAAGGGACCTCGAGCTCTCTGCTACTCCAAAGAGCTACAAAAAGAATCAAACAAAAAATGCTTGCAAGCTCAAGTTCCATACTAAGTGGTTGTACAAAAAAACCTAGGTACATTCGAGGGTGGCAAGCAGCCAACACCCCAAAAAGAAGAAAGATTAGAAGATAGTCTTGAAGCCCCATCTTCTAGCAAAAAAACCAAAATTCTAAAACCTGCACTGAAAAATTTTTGCAAGAAAGAATGAAAAGCAATAGAAAAAAATAAAGGCAAGAGAGCCAGCTACAACCATTGATGATATAGAAATTTATAGTTTAAACCATAAGGAATTGGAAAGTAATCATCACAGATTCAGTGCTAAGATAGGAGCTGATGGCATTATAAAGTAATATATCATTTCTTCGATCAAAGTATGCCACATAACACACAGAAATATTATACCAACCTATACTCAAGATGATGCTCGGGAGGACATCAGGCCAGGAAAGCTTAAAGTAAAACTCTATCATTGGCCACCAATAGATAATACAAAATTCAAAGAACCATCCAGCAAGAAGGAAATGAGTCCAAATCATAAATAACCAATAGGCTACTCCACCAAAACACCAAAAGATATTAATACCCAGTAATATGTAAAGAGTGCAGAAAAACAAAAGCAGCCAAATACTAGTACCAGCAATAATAATATGAATACTATAAACATTTGGGATTACATACAGATACATTTTCTTACCAAACCTGACAAAAAAGAGACTAATACTCATTGAACAAAGTAGAAGGCATAACCAAAACCTAGAACAGTCAATATGTATTCAGGAACCATAATGATAATCCATCCAGCATATAATATGAGATCTGCAAAACTTAACATATAAAATAATAAATAGTAAAAAGCAGTAAGGATCAACAGAATATAAATAATTATTCAAACAGCATTAACTAAACCAACCATTCCATCCAGATCTATTAGGTAATTAAAGTAACTAATGTTAATATATTCAAAATAAGCAAAGATGATGCCATTCAAATCCATCCTAATGCGCCTCTAAAATGCCATGGAAATCAAAAACCTTTTAAGAAAGTCAAAATACCAATAAAAATATAGAACTCCAAATCCTAGGCATGTTATTTCCCAAGGACCCATCCATAAGATGAGACAAAGCAAAGAGACAAAGAGATGAATACAGCTAGTAACATCCAATAATACAAAATTATACGCCCACCCCCCCCCCCCCCATAAACACCAAAGGGATGGGCCAACATAGAGAAAAACTAGTTATTGTTGATATCCAGGATCCCGAGTACTTAATTTTGATGGTGATAACTAATACTTACTGAATTTATATGGACTTCCTTTAAGAGTACAAATGTTTATCTTTGTCTATGAGCACTAACATTTCAGGTCAGATACACAATGCTCAAGGTTGCTGGAGACTTAAACTGGATAGAATAGGATATTGAAGAACTTGTAATTTTTATTTTCTTAAGTTTGCCACGAAAGCATGTATGTAAAAGGAGCAACCATGCACACACATAGAGGGAGATTTGTTTTCATGTTAAAATTTTTTTTTACAAACTTATCGTACTGTACGATTTTCAATCGTATTGTATGATGGATCATTAATACTCAGGCTAACGGCTATTTCCAGATGATTAGTTTTGTAACCTAATCATACGGTATGATGGCAATCATACTATACGATGAGGTTCAATTAGAAAACCCTAGCTATTAGAATAAGTTTGGTAAGTTTATAATTTTGATTTTCTGAAGTATTCGTACTGTACGATCCAGATCGTACTGTACGATTATTTGAATACTTACCAAAATTATCTCCCGTAATCAAGAAATAGAACTTTAGTTTCTTAATTAAATTAGATCATACTATACGATATTATATCGTACCGTATGATGGTCAGAGATGATTTCATTCGTCCCTTTGATCATACTAGACAAAACAAAGGTTTTTTTGTTCTATTCATCCTGGATGATATTCATATCATACTAGATGATATCCTAAAAATGAACTAATCATACTGTATGAATAGTGCAGTGCTGGATGATGGTTAGAGATGAATTTGCTCGTCCTAGAGATCGTCCCACAAATCATCCTGTACGAATAGTTAAAAATAACATGATCATCCTGTATGATATGCCTATCGTATAGTATGATATGTGTAGAATTCGAGAACTATTCATCTGTGCTCGACTGGATGAAGCTGTATTTGAACTGATCGTACTGTACGATGTTATATCGTACTGTACGAATAGAGACAAAAAGTTAAAATATTTAGGGTTTTCTGAAGCCTGATTTTAAAAGAACTTTAATTGTTCAATTGAGTGTTATTGGTCTGTCTTCTTACTGTGAGAGGCATTGAGAGAGGAAGGGACTCTTGAGAGAGAAGTTTTCTTTGGAGAGATCCAGGGCTTGTGAGAGGAAGGTGAAGGTGAGCTTGAGCGTGAGGGAGGAGTGTGAGGGGATCACACGGTGGTTCCAAGCTAGCTGTATGCTTTGCTCCTCTTGTGGCTTTGGGGAGTCTTAGGAAAGTTCTCTAGGGAAGAGAGGCTTCAAGATCAACATCATAAAGGTACTCTACCATCTTCGAGAGGGAGAAAAAGGAGAAGGTTCGCTGCCGTCACCAGGAGGGTAACATAGCGTTTGGTATTCCGCCACACCGGGGAAGGTGAAAGTTAGTCTTGTAAAGTCTTCTCCACCTTGCTGTGGGAGAAAAAGGAGAGTCAACTTTTAGTAGTGCAAATCCCGGAGTGGAGGACTCCGGGGAGTGGACGTAGGTCAAGTGATCGAACCACTATAAAATCTCTGGTGTACTTTTTTAATTTTTACCGCTCTTTACTTTTCACGTATTTTATTTACAGATTTAATTGCTTGGTGAAAAATTTTGATCTTGATCTTGCATTATGAAATTTGCAAATTATGTCACCAATATCGTTGTTGTGAACGAACTACTAGCTTCCACATTCAAATTGTTATGTTGCTATTTTAAAAATACAAAAAAAAATTAGAACTCCTGTTTAGGTTCAAATTTTTAAAATACTAATTCACTCCCTCTTGGCGTATCTTGTACTTTCAAGTGGTATCAGAGCGGGGTTTTAAAATAGTGTTTTAGAGAACCTAGAAACATATGATCTATGGTGCAATTTGGTAACCGTAACACTGCGGAGGGTTATTCTATAACCCGTCCTCCTTAATTTGACAATATACCATTTGATTTCAGGAAAATATGCATGTCTACATTTTTATAGTCTCTAGACTATCGCATGTGGATGTTGGTTCAAGAAGGTTATTCTGCACCATTTCGTATGTTGAATGGAGTTAAAACTGAATTAGCTTTTAATGAATAGAGTAATGAGGATAGAGAATTTGCATAGTTAAATGCTAAATACTTAAATTATTTTTTTTACGTATTAAAATTAGAAGATTATATGCGAGTTTCTACCTGTACTACTGGTAAGCAAATTTGGGATAAACTGTGTATCACATACGAAGGAACTAGTGAGGTCAAACAATCTAGGCTGAATATACTGCTATATGATTTCAAACTATTCTGCATGAAACCTAGTGAAACTATCTCTAAAATGTACACTAGATTCACCCAGATAGTGACATCTTTGCATGCTTTAGGGAGAGAGTTATCTAACTCGGAGAAAGTGAACAAAATATTACGATGTTTGCCTAGTTCGTATGATGCAAAAATTACTGCAATAACTGAGTCGAAAGACCTAAATGTTTATTCAATTGACAACTTGCTTGGGTCACTCATTGCCTACGAGCAAGGAGTGAGTCAACGACAAAGTGATGCAGGTGAAAAGAAGAAGGAGCGAACGGTGGCCTTAAAAGTGAAAAATTCAGAAAGTGACAGCTCTACAGCAGAGGAAGATGATGACATAACCTTGATGACTCGTTAATTTAAGAATTTTCTGAAACGAAAGCAACGCCATCATCAAAGCAATTGGAACAAAGGTAAAAGCTCAAAGAATACTAAAGTTGCATCTAACACAATTTGCTTTGAGTGCAGGAAACCCGGTCATCTCCGAGCTGATTGCCCCAACGTTAAGACTCAACAAACCAAAGAAAAGGGCGAGGAAAGGTCAAAGTTCAGGAAGGGTAAGTCTAAGGCATAAAAAGTATTTTGGGCTGACTCTGCCTCAGAATCATCAGAAGAAGAAGCAGAGGAGAAGGTAACAAATTTATGTCTTATGGTTAATGATAATCATGATCAATCAGATCAAGATGAGGTATGTTAACTTTCTTACGATGAGCTATTGATTATTTCTGAAAAAATTCATGACTCGTATAGAAAGTTAAAGAAAAAGTATGTTAGTCTTAACACTGAGTTTAGTACTTTACAAAATGAGCATGCTAGTGTAGTTAAAGATTTTTTTGACTCAGATAGAGATCATATGTCCCTGCTTGATGAATATGATGCATTAAAAAAGAAGCATATTGAGTTAACTACTGCACATGATACCTTGAAATCATCACATGTTGAACTAGAGAATGCATTTAATGAACTAGAAGAACTTGCAGATGAACTAGATAGAAGTGAGCATACATTATGATTTAAAATTGCAAGTCTTAACCAAGAGAATAAATTTCTAAATGAAAAACTTCATGCATTTGAAAATAATAAAACACCTCCCACATTTGCTGAGTTTTATCAGCCTCCACTATGTGAACCATCTCATTCAAAACCAGCACAACATGGATCATCCAAACCTAGAAATAGGCACTACCACCCCTGTAGATTAGTGAACCCATTTCTCGATGTTAGGTGTTATTCTTATGGCATGCTAGGTCACATAGCCCACACATGCACAATTCACCATAGAACACATCTAGTGTGGAGACCTAAGCTGCATTCATCACAGCATAACATGCCTACATTTCATCCATACAAGCATAAGGTGGAACCCAAACTCACTTGGGTTCCCAAAACTAACCTGTGATTGAAATTGTAGGGATGCTCTCACAAAAGACCTAGTGAGAGCATGTGGTACCTGGACAGTGGCTGCTCGAGACACATGACTGGAGAAATGAAGTAGTTCGTGACACTGGAGGCCAGGTCAGGAGGCAAGGAAACTTTGGGAGACAACACCACTAGAAAAGTGGTGGGCTCAGGTATCATTGGAAACTATAAGAATTTGGTAATTGAAAATGTACTTTTAGTTGATGGTTTAAAGCATAACCTTTTAAGTATTAGTCAACTATGTGACAAGGGCTTTGACATTAAGTTTCTTTCTAATAAATGCATGATTAGCTTAAATGGTACACTTGTGTTAGAATGAAAATGCATAAATAATGTCTGTATGTTAGACTTAAACTGCATTGAAAACTCAAACTCTTTGTGTCTGAAATTAATAGCTGATGACTCTTGGCTATGGCATAGGAGACTATGCCATGCTAGTATGAAAATACTTAGGAACATCACTCAGAAAGACCTAGTTAGAGGCATACCTAAGTTAGACTTTACATAGGACCATCTATGTGATGCCTGTCAACTAGGAAAATAAGTGAAATCATCATTTCATTCTATTAAGGATATCAACACCACTAGGCCACTAGAAATTCTACACATAGACCTATTTAGACCTGTTAGTACCGCTAGCCTAGGAGAAAAATCTTATGGATTTGTGATAGTGGATGACTATTCTAGGTTTACTTGGGTAAAATTCTTAGCACATAAGAGTGAGTCATTTGAAGAGTTTAGAACTTTCTCTACTTGGATTCAAAGAAAATTAGAATGTGAAATTATGATAATCCATTGTGATCACGATGGCGAATTTGAGAATGATAAGTTTGAATCGTTCTATCAAGAGATAGGAATAGAACATAATTTCTCTGCCCCTAGGACTCCTCAGCAAAATAAAATAGCATAAAGAAAGAATAGAACTTTAGTTAAAGCTGCTAGGGCAATACTAGCTGAATACACTCTTCCTAGATATTTTGGGAGAAGCAGTGAATACTGCTTGCTATATTCTAAATAGGGTAAATGTAAGATCCAAACTTAATAAGATACCCTATGAATTGCTTAAGGGTAGGACACCCAATCTTTCCCACTTACATGTTTTTGGTTGCAAATGTTTCATCTTAATCAATGGAAAGTCCCCCTTAGGAAAGTTTGATCCTAAATCTAATGAAGGGGTTTTCTTAGGCTACTCATCTGTAGGAAAGGCCTATAGAATCTTTAATAAGAGGATCCTGGTAGTAGAAGAGTCTACCTATGTGGTATTTGATGAATCCAATAAGATCTCTGAATCTAATCATGAAGAAGAAGAAGTTGAGATTATTCAGGGAGTAGAAACCATTGCCATAGAGACTAGAGCAGAACCTCAGGAGCAACTGCCTAGAGATTGGAAATATTCTTCTAGTCATCCTAAAGAACTGATCTTAGGAGACCCATCAGAAGGTGTAAAAACTAGGCATGGACTTAGAAAAGAGGTTATTCATTCTACATTTATATCTATGATTGAACCCACAAGTATAGATCAAGCCTTAGGAAATAAATTCTGGATCCTAGCAATGCAAGAAGAGTTGAACCAATTCATTAGGAATGATGTGTAGGAATTAGTCAAGAGACCTAAAGAACAAACTGTGGTTGGAACTAAGTGGGTCTTTAAAAATAAGATGAATGACTCTGGCATATTAGTGAGAAATAAGGCTAGATTAGTAGCAAAGGGGTACAACCAAATTGAGGGAATAGATTTTGAGGAAACCTTAACACCTGTGGCCAGACTAGAAGCCATTAGAGTACTCTTAGCCTTTGCTTGCTTCAAGGGTTTCAAATTATATCAAATGGATGTAAAGAGTGCTTTCCTAAATGGAGTAATCAAAGAGGATGTCTATGTTGAATAACCCCCAGGATTTGAAAACTCACAATTTCCAAATCATGTGTTTAAGTTAAAAAAGGTACGATATAGACTAAAGCAAGAACCAAGAGCCTAGTATAAAAGACTTAGTACATTCCTACTAGATAGAGGCTTTATTAAGGGTAATGTGGACACCACCTTATTCTTGAAAAAGGTAGGAGATGAGATACTCATTGTTCAGATCTATGTAGATGACATCTTATTCAGATCTTCAGAGAAAATCTTATGTGATGAATTTTCAAAAATAATGAGTGATGAGTTTGAAATGAGTATGATGGAGAACTTAATTACTTCCTTGGATCTAGTGTAAGACAGATGGAAGGTGGAACGTATTATGATTTGAGTAAATCTGTTCATTCAAGTGAATTCTAATCCAAGTTATGTTTTGATAATTACAAAAGCTTATTATTTATTTTATTCTTCTCCTAATAAATATTTAAGTTTTTGTTGTGTGTACTAAAGTATTTTTTAGGAAATTCACACTCTAGATTGCTGAAGACTTTAAGTTCATTTGATTTTTGGAAAACTCGCATGTGTACGTTTCTACAATCTCTTGATTATCACATGTGAATGTTAGTACAGGAAGGTTATACAGAACCTACTAGAATTGTAGAAGGAATTAGAGTTCAAACACGTTTTACCAAATGGACTGTAGAAGAATGTGAGCTAGCTCAATTAAATGCTAAGTGTTTGAATAGTTTCTTTTGTGCTTTAAAATCAGAAGATTACATGCATGTTTCAACTTGTAAATCAGGAAAAGAAATTTGGGATTGGCTTTGCATTACTTATGAAGGTACAAATAAAGTGAAGCAAACTAGGTTGAACATTCTCTTGCATGATTATGAACTATTTTGCATGAAACCAAATGAATCAATCTCAGACATGTATATACGTTTTACTCATATAGCCACTTCATTGCATGATTTAGATAGGGAGTTAACTAATGCAGAAAAAGTTAACAAGATACTTCATTACTTACCTACTACATATGATGCAAAGATAACTGCAATAACAGAATCTAAAAATTTAAATGCTTATTCTATTGATAATCTTCTTGGATCACTAATTGCTTACGAGCAATCTGTGACTCAAAGACAGATTGATGCCGGTGAAAAGCAAAAGGAGAAGAACATAGCTTTGAAGGTGGACGATTCAGAAAGTGATCAGTCACTACCTGAGGATGAAGAGGATATCACCTTGATAAAAAGGAAATTTAGAAGTTTCCTAAAAAGGAAGCAGAGAAGATGCCAATAGTGGAACAAAGGTAAGGTCCAAAAGAATGTTAAGGCTTCTAATGAAGTTATTTTCTATGAGTGTAGGAAGCCAGGACACATAAAGACGCCCCAATCTCAATAGAAATCCAAGCAAGGAGAAGGCTGAAGAGAAACCAAAGGAAAGAAGGGGTAAAAAGAGACTTCAACGAGCTTTTTGGACAGACTCATCTTCAGATTTCTCAGAAACTGCACCAGAAGAGGAAGTCACAAATTTGTACTTAATAGCTGACAATCTTGATCAATCAGATCAAGAAGAGGTATGTGACTTAAGTTATGAAGAATTGTTTGAAGTTTCTTAATGCATACATACAACATATAGGAAACTAAAAAAACTATATGTTAAATTAAATTTGGATTATTTAGAGCTGCAGAAAGAATATGAGATCCTTAGGAATGATCATGCATTAATTGATAGCAACCACATGACTTTGTTGGATGAGTTTGATGATTTAAACAAACATCATAATCTTTTAAAATCATCTCACACTGAACATGAAAATGATTTTAAGATTTATATGGATGAATCAAATACTAGAAAGCATGATTTGAAGATTGACAATTCGATTCTAGAAAGTGCTAATGCTTATCTTAAATTTCAGTTAAAAGCACTTAAAGAAAATATAAATCCACCAAAATTTGAAGATTTTCATGAATCCTACTACAAGACAACTGGTTCAAAATCTAAGAAGAAAATTTTCAGGAAGAATAGATTAGTGAATCCTTTTCAAGGAATAATGTGTTTTTCTTGTGGTAGTTTAGGATATATTTCCCACACTTGTACACTTAAATATAGAACACAGTTATTATGGAAACCTAAGGTGCATAAATTACAGTATATCACACATGTATCTGGTTTAAAATTGTTAAGACGAGAACCCAAACTTGTTTGGGTTCCCAAGACTAACATTTGATCATTTTGAAGGAACACTCTCACACAAGATCTTGTGAGAGTATTTGGTACCTGGACAGCGACTGCTCAAAGTATATGACTGGAGATACGAATCAATTTATAATGCTGGAAGTCAGGAATGGAGGCAAGGTTACACTTAGAGATAATACTACCAAGAGAGTGGTAGGTACAGGAATAATTGGAAACTCTAAAAACTTTGTGATTAAAAATGTGCTATTGGTTGAAGGTTTGAAACACAATCTATTGAGTATAAGTCAATTGTGTGACAAGGGCTATCATATAAAGTTTTTCCCTACTAGTTGTGTTATTAGTCTTAATAGAACTGTTATTTTGAATGATGATAGAGTTAATAATGTTTACATGCTAAATTTGAATTCTATTAAACCTTCTACTACTCTGTGTTTAAAAACTATATCTGATGAATCATGGTTATGGTATAGAAGGCTTTGTCATGCTAGTATGAGAAATCTTAAGAAAATCACCCAAAAATAACTAATTAGAGGTATACCCAAATTAGACTTCACTAAAGACCACTTGTGTGAAGCATGTCAATTAGGAAAACAAGTGAGATCCTCTTTCAATTCAATCAAGGAAATTAGGACTAGCAAGCCCTTAGAAATTATTCACATGGATTTATTTGGACCTGTTAGTACCTTAAGTCTAGGAGGAAAAAGATTTGGGTATGTTATTATGGATGATTATTCTAGATTCACCTAGATTAGATTTTTGAATCATAAGAGTGAATCATTTGAACAGTTTAGAGATTTTACCACTTGGATTCAGAGGAAACTAGGTTTTGAAATAGTTACTATCCAAAGTGATCATGGGGGAGAATTTGAAAATGAAATTTTTAATAATTTTTGCAAATCTTATGAGATTGAACACAACTTCTTAGACTCTAGGTAACCTCAACAGAATTGAGTTATAGAAAGAAAAAATAGGACATTAGTTGAAACTATTAGGGCTATGTTGGTAGAGTATTCACTTCCAAAATATTTTTGGGCTGAAGTAGTTAGCACAGCGTGCTATGTGTTGAATAGGGCGTACGTAAGGTCTAAATTAAATAAGACACCCTATGAAGTTCTTAAAGGTAGGAGTCCCAACCTCTCACATCTACATATTTTTGGATGTAAAGTGTTCATTCATAATAATGAAAAAACTCTCTTAGGAAAATTTGATCCAAAATCTGATGAAGGAATCTTTCTAGGTTATTCAAGTGTTGGAAAATCCTATAGAGTTTTTAATAAGAGAACATTGGTAGTTGACGAGACCACACATGTTATTTTTGATGAATCTTATGATAGCAAAGAGTCTAAGTTGGATGAAGATGAGGTTGAGGTAGTAACCCAAAAACTTGAAGATCAAAAAGTTGAAGAAAGGGTTGAAAAAAAAGAAAAAAACTAATTGCCTAGTGAATGGAAATTTGTAAGGAGTCATCCTAAAGAGTTGATTTTAAGAGAACCAAGTGAAGGAGTTAGGGCTAGGCATGATTTGAGAAAAGAAGTAAATCATTCAGCATTTATTTCAATGATTGAACCCACTAATATAGAACAAGCACTTTTGGATGAATTTTCGATTTTGGCCATGCAAGAAGAGTTGAATCAATTCAAGAGAAATGATGTTTGGGAGTTAATTGAAAGTCCAAAAGATTAAAGTGTAGTTGGGACTAAGTGGATGTTCAAAAATAAAATGAATGATTCAAGAGCTCTTGTGAGAAATAAGGCTAGATTGGTAGCTAAGGGGTATAATCAAATTGAAGGAATTGATTTTGAGGAGACATTTGCCTCTATAGCAAGACTTGAGGCAATCAGAGTTTTATTAGCCTTTGTCTGTTTAAAACTTTAAATTGTACCAAATGGATGTTAAAAGTGCCTTTTTGAATGGGGTGATAGAAGAGGATGTTTATGTTGAGCAACCTCCAGGTTTTTTAAATTCTAAATTCCCTAATCATATTTTCGAATTGAAAAAGGCATTATATGGTCTAAAATAGGCACCTAGAGCATGGTATGAGATGTTAAGCACTTTCTTATTAAGCATGGTATGAGATGAGTTTGATGTGTGATTTGATTTATTTTCTTGATTTTAGCATAAAGCAAAATA
The DNA here is from genome assembly GCA_019925795.1 of Dendrobium chrysotoxum. Lineage (NCBI taxonomy): Eukaryota > Viridiplantae > Streptophyta > Magnoliopsida > Asparagales > Orchidaceae > Dendrobium > Dendrobium chrysotoxum. The sequence goes on from CM034302.1 coordinate 56,735,603, forward strand.
AGGAAGGAACTTTTTTTTGTCAATCTAAGTATGTTAAGTATATCCTCAAAAAGTATGAAATGAATAATGCTAAACTAGTAACTACACCCATGAGTTTCTCAGTACTATTAGATAAGGATCCTAAGGGAAAATCTGTTGATCAAAAGAAGTTTAGAGGAATAATTGGATCTTTACTTTATTTGACTGCTAGCAGACCTAACATGATGTTTAGTGTTTACTTATGTGCTAAATTTTAAGCTGATCCAAAGGAATCACATCTGACAGCAGTGAAAAGGATTTTAAGATATCTTCTAGGAACTCAAAATTTAGCGATTTGGTATCCTAAGAATAGTTCTTCTTTTGATATTATTGGATACTTAGATTCTGATTTTACAGGCTATAGGGTGGATAGGAAAAGTACTTCTAGGACATGTCAATTCATTAGTATCTTGGTCCAGTAGAAAATAAAATTCAGTAGGTCTTTCTACAACTGAAGCAGAATATATTGCCTTAGGGAGTTGTGTAGCATAGGTGCTTTGGTTGAAACAATAATTGAGTGACTTAGAATTTTCAATTGGCATTATTCTCATCTTTTGTGATAACACTAGTGCCATTTGTATTTCAAAGAATCCTATTCAACATTCTAGAACCAAACATATTGATATAAGGTATCATTTTATAAGAGATCATGTAGCGAAAGGGGAAATTGAACTATATCATGTCGCTACTAAGAATCAGCTTGTAGATATTTTCATAAAACTCTTAGCTTTTGACACTTTTAGCATGTTAAGGATAAGGCTAGGTGTGATTAATTTAAATGCTTAATTGAAAGTTCTATAAATATATGTTTATATGTATTTGTTGGTATGTTCATTGCAAGTGATTTATTTTCTAGTGTTTTATGTTTTATTGGTATCCTTTATGTTGTCATTTTTTAAAAATAAAAAAATTAAAATTTTTTGTTTAAATTGTTCTGTAGTTGAGTGTTGGAAACCTGTATGATTGGAGAGATAAAAGTTTGTTTTATTTTATATATTCGTGCTGTACGATGACATTATCATACCGTACGATTGCATGAACTTCGTCTGTACGAATGGGGGAGGAATCATGGTTAGTATATATTATTATTGATGATCGTTTGTACGAATACATCATTCATCTGTATGATCCAAGTGTCATTTCGCATGAGGATGACTCTAACCGTAGCTTGAATGATCCTTTAATTTTTTGATCGTCCCGGATGAACACGTCATCGTCTGTACGATCAGGAAGTCAAAAATCCTATATGAAAGGACGCCTCAGGATGAGTAGTTTATGATAACCATTTCATTTAAATGCTTTTGTTTGTCCCAAATGAACTTTTATTCATCCTAGATGAAATCAATTTCATATTGTATGAAGTTTGTTCGTACTATACGATTTCAGGTTTTTTCTATATAAAGGAGGATCATTTTCTTTCATTTCACTTTCATTCTAAAACCCTTCAGAGCTTAGAATAGAAGATGTCGGGCAGTCGAAAGAGAGTACGTGTTGTTAGGGGTCCTGCTTTTAGGAGGAACTGGAATGACAACTTTCTGAGTGAGCAAAATGAGGAAGCATACCTTAGGTATACTGCTTCTAAGGTCAGCCCTTCCCGCATTCTGCTACAAGAAAATATTCATTTTACAGTAATGCCTTTATTTGATTCCACCCAATTTACTTTTCTTTTGACTCTGATCTATGTGTTTAACAAGGACCTTTTTCATGTGTTCCTGGCCAACATGACATTCAACCAGGATCACTCTGTCATTTCTTCATATATCCTTAAGCAGAAAGTTGTGATAACTAAGGAGGATTTAGGGGAATATATTCACTTAAGAACCTATGGGACACGGGCACACACCTTTTCTACTAGACCGGATAATGGTTGGTCCGAGGTGAACCAAGTCCATAGAGGTATAAGCACACTCACTCATGTTTCTCAGGTTGACTCCTTAAACCAGAATGTACGAATAATCCAGCACGTGCTTAGGACATCTATCATTCCTAAGGCGGGAGATCGAATAAATATGACACCACTTCTTTCTTCTACAACCTATCTATTATGACTGACCAACCTATTTATGAAGCACAGTTAATCCTAGATTACATTTACTATCTTTCTGATATAGGTTTGGCTAGTGTAAAAAGAAAAAAAGAATATTTCTTTAGGACACGTCATTTGCTATATCCTTGAGAAAAAATACAATCTGGTCCATCCTTTTGGACCTTCTGAACTCCCACTTTACTTCACTGACGCCTCTTTTCGAGCGTTATTTGGGAAAGAAGGAACTGCTGATAGCTCTGATGATGAACATGCTTCTGCTTCTACTCCTTCAACTGCACCTACAACTGCACCTGGACCATCTCAAGATTTCTATCAGAATATGGTCCAGCATTTTGAAAGAATGGATCAAAGATTTGATCATATGGATGCATATTTGAAGCAGCAAGATGATAAGTACAAGGAAGTTAGAGTATGGATTAGGGATCAATTTGATTCTGTGAACACTAATATTGCTACGCTAAACAGTTATTTTGCTTTGTTTGGCAATCAACCACCTCCTCCAGATCAGGGTCCCTCTGATTATTAGTATTCCTTATGTTTGGCTTGGAATGGATGTGATTGTTGTTTTCTTTGTTGTTTCTTAGATTTATGTTTGTTGTTGATTCATTTTATGAGAAAGTTAGGAAGTTTATCATATGATGTTGTGCTACAAAGAAAAGTTTGCTATTGTGTATGTTTTGAAAAATGATCAGAAATAAAATGTTCATGTATTTTTGTGCATATCATTTTGTGTTATTGACTGAAAATGATCTAATCTTAAAACACTCGACTGTAGTTGATTAATATTCTACAATGTTAATTGAATTTATATTATAATAAAAAATTCTATACATAACATTAAAATCTCAAAAATATTTAGATTTCATTATGATTGGGTGTGATTAGAAGATCTTACTTTATCTTATTTAGACATGTATTATTTAGTCTAAATTAATGTATATTTGATGTCTTAATATTACTCTTACATTCTATATCAATGTGTTCATTATTGTATTTGTGACCCAGAGATAGTGTTGTTGGAAAGAATCTTACATTCAAAGTAAAGCTTGAAAAGATGCACAAAATGTACCATACAATAAAAGATGCGCAATGTCACCAAATGTAAAAAGACACATAAAGTGTGTCATTCAATAAAATATGCGCAATGTCGCCAAATCTAGAAAAAGGCAAAAAATTAGCCTACATTTTGAAAAGATGCGCAATGTTGCCAATTGTTCTTTCCTTTAGCATTTTTCTCCAAGTTCACTAATCAATGATTGTCACTTTTGACTTAGAATTTTGATAATATTATTTCATCTTTTGTGCAAAAGTTGTGGCTACTAATCTGTCTAATACATTACTACTTTAGATCAACTTTTCTTCTCCTTAACATAATATGCAATCTAACACTTTTGAGTCTTTATTTTTTGCATCTGACTTGACTATTGTAGTTAAACTTCATTTAACATTATTCCATTTCTCAACTAATTTGAGTGTCCCTTTTTGTTGTTAACAAAAGGGGGAGAGTTTTATTGTTTGACTAAAATTATCTGACTTTGTTTACTTGATAAGTTTTTATTATTTGACTTTGTGTGCTTGATTTGTTTTGACTTGTTGCATTTAAGTTTTTAGTTGCTTGTGTATGTAGGAATGTACTTTGCTTGAGTGTAGTGCTTAGTGTTTGTAATGCTTATGTTGCATGTTAAATTCTTATTCTTCTTACCCTTTTAGTACATTTGTCCTTTTGGTACCCTTTCCTTCGCTTATTCAGTATGTTCCCTTTTATCCCTTGTTTAGGATAGGTCATTTCTTTAGGGGGAGCTTAGGCTTTAGAGGGAGCGTTGGACTTCATTTACTTAGGGGGAGTGTACATTTAGTGGAATCTTAGGAGAAATATGACTTAAGTTGTTCATTCAAACAATAATTGTTTTATCATCATCAAAAAGGGAGAGATTGTTATGATTTGAGTAAATCTGTTCATTCAAGTGAATTCTAATCCAAGTTATGTTTTGATAATTACAAAAGCTTATTGTTTGTTTTATTCTTCTCCTAATAAATATTTGAGTTTTTATAGCGTGTACTAAAGTATTTTTCAGGAAATTCACACTCCAAATTGCTGAAGACTTCAAGTTCAGTTGTTCACTATAAATGAAGTCTATAAATTTTATTTTTCTTGAATTTAAGAGAGTGTGATTGTAAGTTGGATAACTGTGCACACACACATAATGGGGCAGTAAAAACTTAATTTTTTAAACTGATCATACAGTACGATTTGTATATCGTACAGGATGATCTGTAGTATATGTCCTCCATATCGAACCCATATGGAAAGAATTTTTTTTAAACTAAGTTCGTACAGTACGAATTACTATTCGTACATTTGTTTTTGCTGTATGAACGGCTCTGACTCGGGTTCATCCAAATGTTCGTACGGGACGAACAGATCGTACGAAGCACTCTGACTTGATCTTCCAAGGGTTCATCCTGGACGAGATGTTCATACGAAGCGCTATGACTTGATCATCCAAGGTTCATCTGGGATGAAATGTTCGTACGAAGCGCTCTGACTTGATCATCCAGAGGTTCGTACGGGATGAAATATTCATATGAACGGCTCTGACTTATTCATCTCATGGTTCGTACGGGACGGATCGTTTAATATTTTGAACTATTCGTACAGTACGATAATCGATCGTACGAGACAATCGGCATGGATTAAACATGAAATTTTTAGTTTTTGGATGGTTTTTCTTGTCCCAAGTATATAAATGACTTAAAACTGACTGAAGGAAAGATCCTTCTACGAAAATACTTTTGGAGAGTGAAAGGGAGAGTGATTAGGAGAGTGTTTGGGAGTGAGTGTTGAGAAATCTTTGAAGAGAAAATGTGAAGGGATTCACAAGGTTATCCAGTTATGAGGATTTCTTTATTTTTTTCTTCTAGCATCTTCTTACCTTCCTTGGAGACTTTTGCAAGAGTTTTTGTTCGAGAGGATTCCGGTTCTCTGCCGTCACTTGGAGGGTGAAAAAGGACGCCGGTTCTCTTTCATCACTTGGAGGGTGAAAAAGGATGACGGTTCTCTGCCGCACTTGGAGAGTGTAAAAGAATGTTTGGTTCTCTGCCTTCACCAAGAGGGTGAAAAAGCATGACGGTTCTCTGCCGCATCGGGTTGGTGGAAGAGAGTTTGTAAAGGCTTCTCCGCCTTGCTATGGGGGCTAAAGAAGAGTTACTTAAGTTTAGTGCAATACCTAGAGAAGGAGTCTCTAGGGAGTGGATGTAGGTCGTGTTTGACCAAACCACTATAAATTCTGGTGTTTTCTATTCTTACTTTTTACTTTTCTACATTTTTCTTTTTCTGCATTTTTTTTAATTTCTGTGGTTGAAATTCTGTGATTTGAAGAAAGTGAAAAATTAACTCTTTTTTTCTTGTACGAAGTCAAATCGTACTGTACGATTTACTTAAAATTTTTCTAAAATTCCAAGAGTAATTTTTAAAAGGACCAATTCACCCCCCCTCTTGGTTAGCCTAGAGACGTGAGCAATAGGTCTAACAACCTATTCGCATTTTTAGAACGTTCCTTAGCCAATCTAAGTACATCAAAGATATTCTTAAAAAGTATGAAATAGAAAATGCTAAGGCCATGAATACTCCCATGAGCTCTGACATTCATTTAGATAAAGATTCAAATGGGAAGTCAGTAGATCAGAAGAAGTATAGGGGAATAACTGGATCACTTCTCTACTTAATTGCCAGCAGATCAGATATAATGTTTAGTGTTTATCTCTGCGCTAGATTTCAAGAGGATCCAAATAAATCTCACATGACTGCTGTCAAAAAAATTCTGAGATATCTACTAGGCACCCTAAACTTAGGAATTTGGTATCCCAGACACAGCACTACGTTTGAAATCTTAGGGTACTCAGATTCAAATTTTGCAGGATGTAGGGTAGATAGGAAAAGTACCTTTGGTACCTGTCAATTCATTGGACAATCATTAGTTTCTTGGTCCAGTAGAAAATAGAATTCGGTAGCCCTCTCGACAACTGAAGCAGAATACATAGTGGTAGGAAGCTGTGTTGCACAAGTCCTTTGGTAAAAACAACAACTTTTAGATCTTGGACTACCTGTATGAACCATCCAAATAACGTGTGACAACACTAGTGCAATTTGCATATCTAAAAATCTAATTCAGCACTCATAAACAAAGTATATATACATTAGACATCACTTCATAAGAGATCATGTAGCCAAAGGAGATATTGAACTGCACCACATTGCGACTGGAGATCAATTGGCTGACATTTTTATAAAATCGTTAGCTTATGACACCATTAGTACCCTGAGAACAAAATTAGGTGTCATAGACATTCAAGCTTAAAACAAAAAAATACAAAAAAAATAATAATAAAAAAAATGTGTTTGGGTTTAGTTTTTTTTTAATTAAAAAAAAGGGACTTTCCTGATCCTCTCACATTCACCTCGCTGAAGCCTAAACCTTGAATTTCTTTGCACATCGTACTGTACGATCCCATATCGTATTGTACGATTATCCCAAAAATACTCAAATCTCAGCCTTCCATTCCATCCACGATCCAGATCTATCCTATCTTGTACATATCATACTGTACGAATAACCACTCGTACTGTATGATACATAATAATGGTCATCGTACTGTATGAACCCCACATCGTACGGTACTATCCCCATATCAATATGGATTGGGATAAATTTAAATTCGACCGGTATGAAAATAATTTCCTTCGTACTGTACGAACACAGGTTCATGCCGTACGATCAATTTCATCAAAAGTCATTCAGACGACTTCTAGGGATGAACGCCTCTCACTCACATTCGTCTAGTACGATTCTGATTGTACTGTATGATTTGACTTTCTTTTTCTGAAAAGCCATCCAGACAAAATAACTGCATATATCGTACTGTACGATCCTCAATTGTACTATACGATACTTCAAAAATTCTATAAATTGGAGGCATTCTCTGGTTATGCTCACTCAATCCTCTTCTAATTCCTCAATATGTTCATCCACTTCATCATCAATGTCTGGTGGAAGCAAGCGAAGCCGAATGAACATGGGGAGCTCTTCTTCCTCTCGGCGGTTCAACGACCACTTTCTCTCCGCTGCCGACGAGAAAGCGTACAACAAATTAAAAGAAGCCGAAATCACCCCATCTTGCATGCTAAATCAAGCGGCTCTGAACTTCGAGGTGATGAATCTTTTCACCTCCACCACTCTTCAATTTCTGTTGACTCTTGTATTTCCCTTCCACTCCAAACTTCTTTATGAATTTGTTGTAAATCTAAAAATCAACCTAGAGAACACCACCTTTACCTCCTATGTATGCAAATAACATGTCGTTATCACTATAAACGACATAGCTGAACACATTGGCCTATCCATTGAAGGCCCTCATCCCTAATCTATGCTCACCAATGATTATGATTGGACCTCAGTCAACATGACCCTTAGAAATGTCCCATCCAATCAACACCTGCCCCTTATCCAAATCCTTAATCAAAATACACGTGTTATCCAGCATGTTCTTCACACGTCTATAATACCCAAAGCTGGAGACCGCATACACATTACTCCACTACTGTCTGTGGTCACTTACCTAATAATGTCAGGCACCAAATTCAATGAAGTTTAGATGATTTTTGATTATATCCATACCCTGTCTGCTTTCTGATATCCAAGTGCCCGAAGAAAACTAAACCTTGCTTTAGGACATGTCGTAGGCTATATCCTAGATGCTAAATATCAACTTCATTATCCTCTACCTCTAGATCATCTTCCTATCTTCTATTCAGATGCCTCATTTCGTATCCTATTCCATCGGGGGCCGCTCATGTTGATCCTGATTTTGATGAAGAAGAGGCTGCTGCTCCTACCGACGCATCTCCACCACCACCAATACACCCACATGGACCTGCCTATTCTGCCTACCCTCACGATGACATTATTCAATGCCGTGATCGGTTGGAAACTAGGCTGGATTCCAACATTACTCAACAACATCAACAGCATGAAAGTGACATGAAATGGTTTGGGGAATGCTTCACCTCCATCGATCATCAGTTCGCATCCCTCCATCAGTACTTTCAAGTGGTTTCAATACCTCCACCACCACCTCTGGATCAGGATCCTAAATTTTTAAGATTATAGTTTGCTTGTGTTGTATTTTCTTTTATTAGTTACTTGTCTTGTAGTTACTTTTTATTCTTGTTTGTACTTGTTGTTCTTCCCTTTTTGGTGTTGTCAAAATGGGGAGATATTTCTGTATTTTTCTGTCCTTAATATTAATGATATCTATTGTTTATATGTTGCTCTTGTTATGCTTATTTATTATGTTTGTTATAAATAAAAAAAATGTTTTTCTTTTTCTCTCCTCCTATTTTAAAATAAATTATCCTTCTGAGGGGAAGCTAAGGAAGACATCACAATTGTGGCCATCAGAAAATATTATTTGACACCATCAAAAAGGGGAAGATTTTTAAAATCCAGGATCCCGAGCACTTAATTTTATTAGTGACAACTAATACTTACTGAATTTATATGGACTTCCTTTAAGAGTACAAATGTTTATCTTTGTCTATGAGCACTAATATTTCAGGTCAGATACACACTGCTCAAGGTTACTGGAGACTCAAACTAGATAGAATAGGATATTGAAGAACCTGTAATTTTTATTTTCTTTAATCTGTCACAAAAGCATGTATGTAAAAGGAGCAACCATGCACACACACAGATGGAGATTTATTTTCATGTTAAAATTTTTTTTTACAAACTTATCGTACTGTATGATTTTCAATCGTACTGTACGATGGATCATTAATACTCAGGCTAACGGCTATTTTTAGATGATTTGTTTTGTAACCTAATCATACGGTATGATGATAATCGTACTGTACGATGAGGTTCAATTAGAAAACCCTAACCGCCAGAATAAGTTTGGTAAGTTTATAATTTTGATTTTCTAAAGTATTCGTACTATACAATCTAGATCGTACTGTATGATTATTTGAATACTTATCAAAATTATCTCCCGTAATCATGAAATAAAACTTTGGTTTCTTAATTAAATTAGATCGTACTGTACGATATTATATCATACCGTACGATGGTCAGAGATGATTTCATTCATCCCTTTGATCGTACCAGACAAAACCAAGGATTTTTATTCTATTCGTCCTGTACGATATTCATATCATACTGGACGATATCCTAAAAATGAACTAATCGTACTGTACGAATAGTGCAGTGCTGGACGATGGTTAGAGATGAATTTGCTCATCCCATAGATCGTCCCACAGATCATCCTGTACGAACAGTTGAAAATAACATGGTCGTCCTATACGATATGCCTATCGTATAGTACAATATGTGTAGAATTTGAGAACTATTTGTCTGAGCTCATACTGGATGAAGCTGTATTTGAACTATCGTACTGTATGATGTTATATCGTACTATACGAACAAAGACAAAAAAGTTGAAATTTTTAGGGTTTTCTGAAGCCTGATTTAAAAAGAACTTTAATTTTTTAATTGAGTGTTGTTGGTCTGTCTTCTTACTGTGAGAGGCATTGAGAGAGGAAGGGACTCTTGAGAGAGAAGTTTTCTTTGGAGAGATCTAGGGCTTGTGAGAGGAAAGTCAAGGTGAGCTTGAGCGCGAGGGAGAAGGAGTGTGAAGGGATCACATGGTAGCTCCAAGCTAGTTGCCTGCTTTGCTCCTCTTGTGGCTTTGGGGAGTCTTGGGCAAGTTCTCTAGGGAAGAGAGGCTTCAAGATCAACTTCATCAAGGTACTCTGCCGTCTCCAGGACGGAGAAAAAGGAGAAGGTCTGTTGTTGTCACCAGGAGGGTGACATAGCGTTTGGTATTCCGCCACATCAGGGAAGGTGAAAGTGAGTCTTAAAAAGGCTTCTCCGCCTTGCTGTGGGAGCAAAAGGAGAGTCAACTTTTAATAGTGCAAATCCCGGAGTGGAGGACTCCGGGGAGTGGACGCAGGTCAAGTGACCGAACCACTATAAAAATCTCAGGTGTGCTTTTTCCATTTTTATCGCTCTTTACTTTTCACTCATTTTATTTACAGTTTTAATTGCTTGGTGAAAAATTATGATTTTGCATTGTGAAATTCACAAATTATGTCACCAATATCGTTGTTGTGAACGAACTGCTAGCTTCCGCATTCAAATTGTTAAGTTGTTATTTTAAAAATATAAAAAAAATTAGAACACCTGTTTAGGTTCAAATTTTTAAAATACCAATTCACCCCCCCCCCCCCCCTCTTGGTGCATCTCGTACTTTCAGTTAGAAGACACCATGAAAAAATAGGTTCACAGACCAAGAGAACCCCCACTCGTAAAAGACAACACCAAAACATCAGGTGCAAAGAGGATACAACTTAACAATCCAAGATGTAAAGAGAAAAACTTGGAAGTAATTTATCCAAAGCCAGCCCCCAAGCGGAGAGGCCATACATGCCGGAAACAAAAATAGCAAACCCAGAAAAAGAGTTGGGCCAATTGAGCATAAGAAGGAAATACCATTGTAGACATCATGATGAAAACCCCAATGCCACTCAATTCTAAACCCAAATGCTCTTAGGAACATCAAGAAGAGTATGCAAAGGATGTGAGTAATAGAAAAGGAATTAATGTAATAGGGCAACACAACCATAATGACACCACTAGTACACTTCCATGCCCAACAAAATAACTGACATAATATTATAGTTAAATAAACCCCAGAGACAGCAGACCACAATAAAATAATATACCCCCAGCACTCCAACCAAGAAGGCTAATACACCTGGCCCAACAACAAAGATGGGTTATAACCCCTGCCATTAAGTACCAGGAAAAAGCACAGCAAACTAGAAATATTCCCCACATGAGTAGAAGAGAAACACATAGGGTTAAAATCACTGTACCAAAAATTACAATCATAGCTCAAGCCTATTACATCAAGACACCAGGCAGTGTTGAAATGATGAAGACAAGTATAACAAAAATTACTAATATCAGAAAAACAAACTGTTGTAAGATAAAAGAATTAACCATAACACAAAGCCACCTAATAACAAACAGCAAATCAACAGAAATAATAACACCAAGAAATGTAACAAACTATCTAGAACTAAGAAATAATAGAGCCAAAAGGTCCAAGGGAAATAAAATACTAAGTTATAACATAAGGTAAACCCATTTTGTCCAGCCTAATCATGCCTTTCAGTTAATTAGGTAAATTGGTACCAGTGTAATCAGTGAGGAAATCCAAATTGTAAACCAAGATTGGCTAGCCAATCAGTACATGCATTGCCTTCCTAATGAGCATGAGAAATAGTAATGTTAACAAAAATTAAAACCTAATTAATTTATCTAATAAGATAGAAAAGATTTGGATTTCAAATTCTATCTGTCTGATTCATAAGGCAATGAATACTAGAAGTGGCATCCACCTCAATCCAAATATTAGTAATACCAATCGAAATACATAATTTTAAACAATTAAGAATAGTAGAAAGCTCAGCCATCACCATAGAGCACTTATCCAAAGGGTCAGCAAAAGCCATGATCATGTTACCATGATCATCCCTGATAATACATCCACACCAAAATGCACAACTTTTAACCAAACCATCAACATTAAGTTTAAAAGTATAAAGGGGAGGTTTGATCTAATAAACCAATTTAGGATCATCTAAAGAGCTATTAATATTTAGAGATATGCCAACATGATTAGCAATAAAATAATAATTCCTAAAATTTTTGGAAGTCAGGAGATTAGCAGTGAAAGTGTAAACACTTTATCATTAATAATCTGAATAATTTGACGAGAATCCATGTGATTATTGTTAAATCAAGAGTTATTTCTAGCACTTCAAAAATACCACATAATCAATGAAGGAATGAGATTTCCGATATGCCCTTTTGAGTTAATTAAAAATTATTTTTTAAGGGGAAACCCATGGAGGGGCCTACACGTTGATTAAAAGGAAATTACAAGGTTCATAAAGGGCCCTCAAGCTCACTACTGCTCAGGCTAGCTATACAAAAAGTCAAAATAAAACCTACAAGCTTAAGGACCCTGCTAATAAAATGCACACTGGAATCTAGGTACAATCTAGGGCGGCAAGAGGCTAGCATGTAAAAATTAGAAAGGAACAACTAATGAACTTTAAGCACCATCCATCCACTCAAAAAATCAAGAGCAAGATGATCGGAGTTAGAAATAATCCAGCCAAAAAATAGAAGGAAATAAAAGAGACAAAGCAAAACATTATATAACATAATAGATTAAGTACATATTAATAAAACAGCAAAATATGAAGTGTTGGCTATACTAATTAGGAAAACCATATAGATGGAATTTGTAGATCCTTAAAGAAAGTGTATTCCATCCATAAATGCTAAATAAGATTATTATAAAAAAAATAGAATTAAGGTGCAGGTATATAGAAAAAATAAGTGACAAAGCCACACCAAACACTCTTGTATAAAAGTAGCAACCCTAGCAGAATAACCCAACAAATCCAAGAAGGATAGGTAACTGCGCCCCCCCAATCATCCCCCCCCCGCCCCGCCCGTCCCCCCCAAAAAAAAGAAGAAGAAAACCAGCAACATTTTAGCAATAATAATGTAACGAGCAACCCAAGGAAGCAGCCTTAAAAAGAGACACTGCTAAGAGACACTAAGAATATTACAAAAAGCTGAAATGAGAAGTAGAAGAAAATAGCCAATAACATCCAACCAAGCAGCATCAGAACCCCCCAAACACCAAAGGAATGGGTCAACAAAGAGAAAAACTAAGCCACCATGAAACAGTAGGTACACAGACCAACACCCACCTAAAATAACACCAAAAGTATAGGTATAGAAAGGAAACAACTCATTAATCCCAAATTTAAAGAGAAAAAGTAGGCCGCAATTAAATTATAGCCAACCCCTAGCTGATAGGCCATATAGGCCAGAAACTGAAATACCAATTCAGAAAAAAGGTTGGGCCAGTTGAGCTCAGGAAGAAAAAACCATAGCATTTATCATGCTGAAAACCCCAATGCCACTCAATTCTAAACCCAAATGCTCTCAGACACATCAGAAAGATAATGTAAAGGATGTGAGTAGTTGAAAAGAAATACAGGAAATAGGGTAACAAAACCATAATGACACCAGCATAACACTTCCAGGCACAACCACCTAACCAACAGAAAGTTATATATCAATAAACCCTGGAGACATCAGCCCACCAAAGAACCAAAAGCCCCCAGCAGACCACCCAAGAAGGCCAATACACATAGCCCAATGATAATAACATGCCATAACCCCCACCAAATAGCACCATGAAAAAATACAGCCAACTAGAGAAATTCCCCCTAGGAGTAGAAGAGAAACAAATATGGATTAAATCAGGATATATAAGATTCCAATTATAGCTCAAGCCCATCACAACAACACACCAGGCAGTGTCAAAATGAAGCAGAGAACTATAATAAGTAATGCTAACATCTAATAAAACCAAGCACTGAATGATAAAAGAATTACCAAAACACAATACCACCCAACAACATATAGCATAACTTTAAAAACAACAACACCAAGAAAGGCAAAAACTAGTCAGAACCAAGAAAAAATAAGGCCAAAAAGCCCAAGGGCAATAAAAAACTAAATTCTGACATAAGGTAAACCCATTTTATCCATCCTAATCATGGCTTTCAAGAAATTAGGTAAATTGTTACTAGTGAAATTAGTGAGGCAATCCAAATTACAACCCACATTGCCAAACCAATCAGTATAAGCATTACCTTCCCTATGAACCTGAGAAATAGTAAAGTTAACAAAAATTTAAAAGTGATTAATTTCTCTAATAAGATAGAAAATATCTAAATTGCAAATTCTACCGTCTGATTCATAAAGCAATGAATACTAGAAGTGGCATCCACCTTAATCCAAATATTAGTAATACCAAGTGAAAGACATAATTTTAAACCATTAAGAATAGCAGAAAGCTCCACTTTCACCACAGAGCACTTATCCAAAGGGCCAATAAAAGCCATGATCATGTTCCCATTATCATCCCTAATAATACCACCACACCCAAAAGCAAATTTTTTAACCAACCCATCAACATTAAGTTTAAAAGTATTAAGGGAGGTTTGATCAAGTACACTAATTTAGGATCCACCAAAAAGTTGCTAATCTACAGAGATATGCCAAAATTATGAGCAACAAAAGAATAATTCCTAAATTATTTTGAGGTCAAGAGATTAGCCATGAAAAGTTTAAACACTTTATCCTTAATATTCTAAATAATATAATAAAAATCCATGCAATTATTATTGAACAAAGAGTTATTTATAGTAATCCACAAATACCACATAATCTAGGAAGGAACGACATTCCTGATATGCTATTTAGAATTAATGAACTAGGAGTTAAGCAAAGTGTTGAAAGATATATGAGCACTAACTTGATTCAAATTGAAAATACCATCGAAGTAAGCTCATGTTTTAACAGCAAATGGACCAAAAATAAACACATGATGCATATTTTCCACATGAAAGCAGCATTGACACTTAGAAGTTAAAATAAAACCTCTTTTCCTCAAATTCTCATTAGTACGGATATATTTATGCATGATTCTCCAAATAAAAAAAGAAATGGTCTCAGCAATACTTTTATGCCCAATCATAGAAAAAACTTTCTTAACACAGTTCTTATCTCTAAACTCATGTCAAGCATCCTTTAAAGTTAACATACCATTATGAGACAAATTGTATAATAACAAATCATCTGAATAAGTATTAGTGGGCAGCTTTAAGATTTTGAAAATAACATCTCCATAAAGAATGACAACAAGTTTATTATAATACCAAGTGTTATCGGTGATATAGGAATCCACTTTAGTAGCGATAGTAGACAAAGAATTAATAATAGAATCAATGGACTGACCTCCAAGCCAATGGTCGTGCCAACAAAAGATGTTAACAACACCAAGCCCCCATTTAACATGTGGTTAAGTGCTCCACTTGATAATTTTGAAAATTCTTTTTTTTTTGGGAGGGGAGGGGGGGGGGGGACCTACGGAGGGGCCTACATGCTGATAAAATAGAAATTACAAGGTTTTTAAATGGCCCTCGATCTCATTAGTGCTCCAACGAGCTACAAAAAAGGAAAAAGAATTCCTATGAGCTCAAAGACCCTGCTACGAAAAAGTACATAAAAACCATGGTACAGTCTTGAGTGGTAAGATGCCAGCACCCAAAAATAGAAAGGATCAAGTAATGAACTTTGAGCAACATCCTTTCACACAAAACCATAGGAGCTAGAATTTCTGAGTTAGGAATTCACCTGGCAAAATTAAAAGGAAACAAAAAATAAAAAGCATAGAAGAATAATGTATAATGGATAAGGGGTCAGTATGCAAAATTGCACATAATAAAAACCTTTTGTACCATTACCATCCCCATACAGATAGGAGGTGTAGATACTCACCGAAAAGGTATTCCAACCAATATAACTTAATAAGATGTCATCTAAGTAACTGGGATTAAGGTGCAGGTAAATATTAAAATGAAAAGAACTATACCACACCCACCCAACACAAGCCTCAGCAGCCACCATAACTAAGAAGCCAATAAAACTTGGATAGTGGCCCAACCCAAAAAACTAGGAAAAAATAATTAACATTAAAGTAACGGGAAGCCCTAGTAAACAGCCCCTCCATAACTAAAAGCTGATATGACAAGCAACAGAAAATAAAAGAATACTTTTCCAGCTCAACTACCAATTACTAAAGAAAATACCAAGAGAGTTGTTAAACAAAAGATACCAAACAACAAACAAGAAAAAAGATACCAAACAACCAACAAGAACAACAAAAACTTGATAAATAGAGTAGACGATAATATTCATCTAAACAAAAATGCTAAGAAACGGGTCCTCAAAAGCCCAATGACCATGAAGCAGCTGGTGCATAAATGACCATAAGTTAAGGAAATGGGTAACCTAAAGATAGAAATATTCAAACCCATACAAGTGAGGTAGATCATTGTTAATACAGTAATTAACCCACAATAGAAAAAGCAGAAAAAAAGACAAGCTAAAAGAGTTCAGGAAAAAAAACCACAACAATCATTAATTTGATAACCCCAATGCCGCTCAATTCTACACCCATATGCTCTCTCACACATGACAAAGTAAAGAAAAGTAATGCAAGAAATAGGGACAAATAAATAAAAAGCCACTAGCAGCAGACTTCCAGGCACAACCAACCCCCCCAGCAAAAGGAAGAAACAGAAACCCACTTAACCATCAAAAGCCACCAGCAAACCACCCGAGAAGGCCAAAAGACCTTGCCCCCAAACAACACAAGGACCCACTTAAGAAGAGGAAAATTAGGGAATAAAACCTGATACTGAAAATCCCAACCACAGCTCAAGCCCATCACCACAACACTCACAGTAATGTTGAAATGAAGTAGGAGTAAAACATAATGGTAAGCACCATTAAAGCTCCCAATAGGCCACCCAAATAGACCAGCCGACCTAGCCCCCAGATAGCACCAGGAAACACAAAACCCCCTTGGAGTAGAAGATCAACAACTAGGGATAAAATTAGGACACCAAATATTCCAATCATAGGTCAAGCCCATCACAAAAACACACACAATAATGTTGGAATGAAGAAAATAATTAAAACAAGTATTGGAAAGGATCAAAAAAACCAATGAATGAATGTTAAGAGAAAAAGCCATAATCCAACACCACCCAAAAACTGCTAGCAAAACAAAAAAACTAACCATAATAGAAGAAACAACAACCCAGCCAAAGCGAACCAGAACAAAGCCAGAAGACCAAAAGAGGCTAAATTCTGACATATGGAAAGCCCATTTTATCCAACCTAATCATTCCTTTCAATAAATTAGGTAAATTTATATTAGAGGAATCAGTAAGGCAATCCAACATAAAACATAGATTGACTAACCAGTCAGCACAAGCATTTCCATCCCTATGAACATGAGAAATATAAAAGTTAACAAAAATTAATAGCTGATTAATTTCTCTAATAAGATAGAAAAGTTCATGATTACAAACTCTATTCGTTAGATTCATAAGGCAATGAATAGTAAAAGTTGCATCCCCCGCAATCCAAATATTAGTAATACTAAGTGAAAGACATAATTTCAAACCATTAAGAATAGTAGAGAGCTCATCCAACACCACAAAGCACTTATATAAAGGGGTAACAGAAGCCGTGATCATATTACCATTATCATTCATAACTATACCTCCACATCCAAAAGCATCATTATTAACAGAACCATCAACATTAAGCTTAAAAGTATTAAGAGGAGGTTTGATCCAATACACCAAATTTGGATCCTCCAAAAAATAACTAGTCTGCAAAAAAAATGCCAAACTTATGAGCAACAAAAGAATAATTCCTAAAATTTTTGGAGCTCAAAAGATTAACCGTGAAAATATTAAACATATTATTCTTAATATTTTGAAAAATATGACGAAAATCCATGTGAATATTATTAAATAGAGAATTATCTCTAGCAATCCACAAGTAACACATGATCAAAGAAGGAATTACATTCATACTATGCCCTTTAGAATTAATGAACCAAGAATCAAGCAAAGTGTTGATAGACATAATAGTATTTTATTGATTTAAATTGAAAATCTCATCAAAGTAAGAACAAATTTTAATAGCAATCGGATCAGAAATAAACACATGATGCATATTTTCCTCATGAAAGCAATATTGACACTTAGAAGTAATAATAAAACCTTTTTTCCTCAAAGTCTCATCATTAGAGATATATTTATGCATGATTCTCCCAATAAAAATAGAAATGGTCTTAGCAATAATTTTATACCAAATCATAGAGAATACTTTCTTAACACATTTTTTTATCTCTAAACTCATGCCAAGCATCCTTTAAACTAAACATATCGTTGTGAGACAAATCATATAATAACAAATCATCAAAATCAATATTAATGGGAAGCTTAAGGATTTTGAAAATAACATCACCAAGAAGAGTTTCAAGAAGTTTATTCTAGTCCCAAGTGTTATCAGTGATAAAGAATCCACTTTAATAGCGATAGTGGAGAAAGAGTTGAAAATATAATCAATGGACTTACCTCCAATCCACTGATCTTGCCAAAAGAAGATGTTAACCCTACCAAGCCCCCATTTAATATGAGGTTCAGAACTCCATTTGATATTGCAAAGTCTTTTCCACACTCTAGAATCACCACTGTTATAACAACATATAGAAGGGTGCTTACCAACATAATACTTATCAGTCATAAACTTGGACCCAACAGAAAGTTTAGAGAAGACATTGAACCACAATTTAAAAGAAAATGCATAAGATAAATCAAACATATTTTTACAACCTCAATCAGCTTCATTAAGAACCCCACAACATTTGGTCCAAGAGGACCAAATAACTTTAGAGTTCACATTGGAGCCACGTGAGAAGAACTTATTGATTTGTTTCTCAATTCTATTACAAACAACAAGTGTAGGTTGCAAGTTCTGAATGGTAAAAATAGGTAAAGAACACAAAACACTTTTGATAAGAATTACTCTACCCACAAAACTAAGGAAGTTTGAATCCCAAGAGATAAGCCTCTTTTGCACAGAAGTAATAAGATAATCAAAAAAGAAAAGTTTTCTTTCTACCCTTGTAAAGAGGGATCCCTAAATACTTAATAGGTAAAGACCTTTGAGAAAAATAGGTACTATTTTTAATAGGAGTAATGTGATTGTCAGGAACCTTATTGGACACAATAAAGAAGCTCTTATTTTTATTAACGAAAAGACCACTACACTTTTCAAACATATTTAAAAGCCTCATGAGTCTATTAACCTGATTAAGTGAAGTATTAGAAAAAATAATAACATCATCAGCAAAACATAAATGAGAAACAGGAAAACCACCCATAGTTGTATAATAATTGTAAGGAAAATTTTCATAGAGATTGATAATGCCTCCAAAAAAATACTCCATGACAATAATAAAGAGGGCTAGAGTGATAGGATCACCTTGTCTCAACCCATGAGAGGACCTAAAAAAATAATGACTTTTCCCATTAATAATAATAGAGAAAAAAGAATTTTCAATATATTATTTAATAAGGTTAACAAAACCAAAATTAACACCAAGGAAATGCAAAATGTGGTAAAGATAATCCCAGTTGATATTATCATAAGCTTTAGCAATATCCAATTTAAAAATAATATTCCTCCCAGGTACCCTATCATCTAAATCATGAAAAATTTCTTGAGCCAATAAAATGTTATCCAAAATAGATCTCCCTTTAACAAAGCCAGTTTGATTAGGAGCAATAAAGCAAAGGAGCAAGGAGGTTCATAAGAATTTTAGAGATCACTTTACTAAAAAAAAGTATAAAGACTAATCAGCCTAAAGTCATTCCAACAAGAAGCCAATTATTTTTACGAATAAGCACAATGGAGGCAGAAGAAAGAACTTTGGCATAGGGTTGCTAGCAAAGAAATCTAAAATATCACTAAAAAGATCAAGATCACAATGTCCCAATCTTAAAAAAAAAAACTTAATAGTGTAGCCATCAAGACCATCAACAGAATCAGAATTCAATTTAAAAATCATATTCTTAATTTCCTCCAAAGAAGGGGGAATAGTAAGAGCCAAATTATCCTCTTGGTTAATGATATGCAATATAAGATTAGGATTATTAATAGGCACAGGAATAAAATTATTATTAAACAAGTTTAAAAAAAAACCACACCAGAGTTAGCAATTTCCCCAGCATCTTCAATAAATGAACCATCAACCAGAGCAATTTTATTAATCCAATTTATAGCTCTATTCCTTTTAACAAAAGCAAGAAAATACATAGTGTTGTTATCACTACCAATAAGATGCTTAGAGGCCGCTCTCTGCTTCCAAAAAGCTTCCTCCTGATCATGTAATTTACACAAGTCACTTTTAGCATGTTGAAGAGCTTTAAAATTAGCATCAGAAGGATGATTTTGCAAAATCTGCTCCAAAGAGGTAACTTTTTCTTCAGTAGATACAATGTTAGTAAAAACATTTTTAAAGACATTCTGATTCTACTAATTAATTATTTTCTTTAATCTTTTCAACTTAAACCATAATCTATTCTTACCAAAAATAGAGTAATCAGGTTG
Organism: Dendrobium chrysotoxum; assembly: GCA_019925795.1. Classification (NCBI taxonomy): domain Eukaryota; kingdom Viridiplantae; phylum Streptophyta; class Magnoliopsida; order Asparagales; family Orchidaceae; genus Dendrobium; species Dendrobium chrysotoxum. Next base: position 56,755,859 of record CM034302.1, read on the forward strand.
AAGGGGAGCTTGCCACTTCTACTGCACCAAATTAGTGAAAGAGTGATCAAGAAGCCATATGTTCTGAAATCTAAAGTTAAATGTGGAGATGTCATTTTCTTATCTAATCATAATAAGCTTAGGGGATTGATCATAAAGTATTCTACTAAGATGCTCAACATGCATGGAAGTAGAACTATTAATCCAATTATCATTAAACAACATACGATCCAACCTTTGCCAAAGATTACCATGGTTCCAAGTAAAATTGCTACCAGTATAACCAATATCAATGAGGTTGCAATCCTAGATCATGTTATTAAAATCCTCCATTGATTGGTAAATAAGATTTGACCCCCCAAGTCTTTCAACTAAGGAACATAAAGCATGTAACAAAATCACTAGCATTCTAACCCTTATACAAGACATTAATAAACTAAAAACACTAAAACCCTAATGCCCAATAGATTTATGCTTAGAGAAATTTCAATTTATAGTTCAAATCATGACCATAGGAATTAAATTGCTTAATTAGAGGCCTTAGAGGATTCAAATATGCATGAAATGTTTTGGACATATCAAAGAAATCCCAAAGAATGTTCCATTTAAATTTGAGCCTAAGATAAATTATTTTTAATGAATAATTTCATAAATACCCTAGATAGTATTTATGAATTAATTTTAATATATTGAAAATTGGGTGTTGAGACCATCAGGCTTTTAAAGTACTACTCAAGAAAAAATTATAGAGCCTAAGAACACTCAATTTGGACAAGTTTGTGAGGAGTTATGAATTTTTAAAGATTAGATTATTTCTCTAATTTATTTTAAGATATTTACACATCCAGTCAACTGATTGTGTGTGCTTTAAAATGTGTCACTATTTGATCCACATAATCATTAAGGAAATGATGGATCACATGCTTTATTTAATAGCAATATGATCTTAGATTGGACATCTTTGGATTAAAGGCTTAGGACCATGGCATAAAGCACATGATTGAGTACAACTTAATTAGAGCTGTTGCTAAAATTTGACAACTCAAATTTCATCTTTAACCTTCTGCATGACACATCAGCCATAGAGAAATTTCTTCAATATTTGATAAATTAGCTCCATGGAACTTGATGAAATTTATCAAAGAGCTTCATCTGCTCAAGAGCATTTAAGCCATTTACAGATCTTATTGGATTGAATATTTTCTTTATACTTGAGTGACAACTTTAATAATGGATCTCAAGTTTAGAACCTACCTCCTTGTAGTAGACAATTGATGATGGAGTTGGTTGGATAAGTTTGTCTCCACCTTAGCAATATTTCTCCTTTAGATGGCAGAGCTTGTTATGCATTGGATTAGAAGTTGGATTTCTCCTAGTTCAAGCTCACGTAGCTTCATTGAACTCACTAGAACCACTAGGGAAATAGCTAAGAAGTAAGGGAATTAAAGCAAGAACTCTATGGAAGTTTTGGGAATTAAGATCATGAACCCTTTTGTGTAAACTATAGGAGTATTTATAGGGTGAACTGGGAGGAGTTATGCTTTAATTTGTGCTAGCCCAGGCCATGTTGAACCATAATATTAGTTAGGAATAGGCCAACAAGAGGTGATGGATCATTCCGGAAGGTTTGAGCCCATATGGGTACATGACTAGCCAGTTAGAAGTGAACCCATGTGTGCACACTATTATTTTCTTGAATTCCATCCACCCCCAGCCACCACAAAGATTGGGCTGATGTGGCAAGGTGTGTGGAAGGTTCTTGAACATAATATAAGGCTTAATTAGCCATGGTCTTCTCTAAATTTGTAACAGGGCTAAGGAATTAGGGTTTTGGAGACTTTGGGCCAGACCAATTGGCTAACCCAAGTCAAGCCATGGGCTAGGGTGATCATGGTTTATGCACATGGTTTAGAGGTACCTGATGTTGGTATTAACTTGAGCAATTTGATCTAGGTTGAGTTTTGGTTCATGGAGAACATCTTTTGACCATTTAGGTCAAGCCATATGGCTAACCTAAGTGGACCCAAGGACTTAGACACCTAGGGTTGACCCTTGAGGACCTAATAGATAGTCCCATAGGGTTTGAATGCCTTGGTATATTCTAGAGCATTAGATTTAGGGTTGATAGGGTTCTGGTTTAGCTTAATCAATCATGGTTAATTTGGTCAACCGAAGTTGACCAAGCGTTCGGGTTGGGTCCAACCAATTCCAAATGATATTTAGAACTTATTGGATGAGGTTTTAGGTCATAGCTTGTCCTAAATGCTTGAAATGTATTTTTAAGTGGTTATGGATTAATTTGGTCAACCAGGCTTGGCTGAAGATTGGGGTTGGGTCAAATCCATTATAAATGATATTTGAAATTTGTTGGAAGTGGTTTTAGGTCATGGTGTCATTGAGCCATAAAGGGTTTTTTTTAATTATTTTTATTTTTTTATTTTTTAGTTAAAACCCATTATAAGGGCATATGCGTTGATTCAACAAAAAGATTATAAGTCCTTAGAAGATTCAAAAGCTCACTACTACTCATAAGAGCTACAATGCAAAGTAAAATAAACCATATAGAGCACATGAATGTTTTTTTATTACAACATAGAACTAAACTTAAAGAAAATCTTAGAGGGGGGGGGGGGGCGAAGTGCGTGGGGGCAACGTGCCACCACCCCAAAAATGACCAAGCTAAGAACAACTTAGAAGCTTATTCTAGCAGCCACAATAATACCTAAAAAAAAATGGAATACAAAACAATAACTAAAAATATTCAAAAGGAACATCATACCACCTATTTCAAGAAAACCACTTGATATACGATAACCCAAATTTATCCATAACAATTATGCCCCTCAATAGGTGAGGTAAATTTGATCCAAAAAATTCAAGGAAATTATTTAACTTACTGCCAAATTTGGCCAGCTAATCAGCACAATAATTGAATTCATGATAAATATGCAACATGTAATAATTAAATTATAAGGAATTTGCTTAATATCCCTGATAAGAAAAAAAACTTTCAGGATCACCAGAAACAACTCCTTGCAAAAAATGCAACACAAACATAACATCCACCTCAACCCAAAGATCCTTAATATCCATAAAATAATATAAGTTGAGCCCATAACAAAGAACTTTAACTTTAGCCAAAATAGAAGAATAGAGGGTTAAAGGACCATAAAAAGCACACAAAATATTACCCACATGGTATATAATATTCCAACCATAGCCAGTCGAGAGGCTATTCATAGAACCATCAATATTAAATTTGAAAAAAGGTAACTTTTACTTTAACCAACGCACATTCTTGGACTTAAAATCTCGGTTATTAAAATTAAACATAAAGACAAAGCTATGGGCAACAAATTGATATTTCCTAAAATTGTTGGAGTTGAAAAGTTTGGAAGTAAAAAGTTGATGAATTTGGTCTTCCACTTTGGAAATAATACGAATGGAATTCATGTTAGTATCCTTGTGCTTGGAGTTATTTCTTTCAGACCGAAGGTACCACAATTTAAGAACAAGGATAAGATTCCTAATATGACCTTCCATAGGAAAAAACCAAGCATGTAAAATAGAAGAAATGTCTTTACTATAGGTAAAGTGATTGTTGTTAAACATGTCATCAACATACATTCACACTTTAGCCAAACATGCCCATTAACAAAAACATGATTTAAAGTCTCAATATGGTAGCAACATTAACATCTATAAGGAATGTAGAACCCTCTCTTCATCTGTAAAACATCAATTAGCAAAACATTCTTTAAAATTTTCCAAACTAATATGGAATAAGAAAAGGGAATACTTTTACAAATAACTAAAAATAATAAAGACTTAGTATGAATAGTTCTAATAGCCTCCAAAACCTTTTTAAAAGCAAAATTGACATATATGGAAAGATTAAATAAAATTTGATCCTCTATATTAATTTGAAGAGGAATCTCCTCAATTTTTTGCATAGGAAAATCAGAAACATAATCCTTCAACTTATTAGAGTCCCATTTTTTAGTAGTAATATAATTATTAACTTTAATAAAAGGAGTAGAATGGGAATTCAAATAACTATAAATAGTAGACAAATCCATCAAATTATCTGGCCAAAAGAATACCTTATTATCCCCAATTCCCTATTAAATAAAGTTCTCCACCTCCCATTTAATGGAACAAAGCCTTTTCCAGACCAAAGAGTTACTACCTTTGCAATGATAGATGAGAGGGTGTTTTCCAAGATAATATTTACTCAGCAAAAATTTGTCCCATAAACTTTTATTAGTTCTACAGGAAAATAAAAGCTTATAGGTGAAAGCAAGAGCCATATTAAAAATACTTTTACAACTAAGCCCCCCTTCTTCCACCACACCACAACAATTCTTCCAAGAAGCCCAAAGTATACAAGAAGAATTATTCTTAGCAACCTAGAAGAACATGTTATTCAATCTTTCCATATACATACAAATATTACTAGCAGGCTGATGTTGACCTCATTTTTGTATGAGGTCACTAAGACCCACCTAGGTCTTTCTATGGTAACATAATGATTGAGAGGTGTCTACCACTCAATTATATAGGTCCCATTTAGGACCCAATCCAATCCTATTCAAATCAAAACTCTACCCTCCAAGTTCAAGCTTCATTCAAATCCTAGTCAACCCCTTAATCAATATTCAATCACACTCCAACACCATACAATCATCAACAATCATCTCTTTGATTGTTAATGACATGGATAAGTCGTTTCCAACCATCCAAATCAAAAATCCAATCCAGTTCCAAAATTCCAAATCAAATCCAAGGGCTAAGGACTAAGGTCCTAAAACCCTTCCCAAGGGAATTTTCAGATCCTTTCGAACCCAGCTTAATGTCATCCAATTTAGCATCTATCAGTTACATATTATTTAGAAATGTCTTTAGAGGCAAACCTCCAAATTTGAGCTTAATCCAACACTTCTAGCCCCTAAAACTAAATCTTTTCCCAAAGGCTGCAAAACCTTCAATTATTTACAGCCTATGCAATTGGATTTACCATCCAATGGATTTTGACCTTGGGACCCACTCCAAACTTTCCCATCACACCCATCACCTCCATTGGGACTTACTGATCAATAATCTACACTTTTCTCAATTCAAATTTGATCCAAAATTTACCAGGGGTCAAAATGACCAAAATACCTTTTAAAGGGACTATTGGTCTTTCCCAAAAATCCAATATGACTTAGGTTTTGTCAAACTCCAAAATTCATTCCAATGGATCTTAAAAGGCTTTAGGAGTACATTGGACCCAAACCCACACTTGGGTTTGACCTGGTTGACCAAGTCAACCATGGTTGACCAAGTCAACCACTGTTGACCAAAATTCCCTTTAAGGATTTAAATGGCCTTTTCAAGCCAAATGAATTCCTTTTGACATGAGATCACCTCCATTGAGTTCAAATAATCTATTTGAACTCAATGAACCCAAACTTTGACCATAGGTCAACTTGGTTGACCAAGTCAACCAATTTTGACCAAACCTCCCATACACTTTCTAACCTTCCCAAACTCCATAATCATGACCATTCCAAGACCATGTAGACCCATTGGGTTCCCAAGAGATTCATGCTGAGGACCCAAGCTTTGGGCCCACTTGGGTTAGCCACTTGGCTTGAACCAAGTGCCCAAGGAGAGGTTTCCTTTGAGCCATTTCCTATTCCAATTCAAATTAATCCAACTAAAGGCACTATTGGGTTCCTCATGACCCAATGCACATGCCCTAGTTGACCCAACCCTTGGGTCAACATGGGATAGGTGTTAGGCTAACCTGAGGTGGTCAGAAGCACTTGGGATTGGGCTAACTCCCATCCTAAACCCAATTGAACCTAACTAACACCTTCACTAGGTGGTCCTAGGTCCAACACACCTGCCCTAGTCAGCCCAACCCCTGGGTTGACTTGGGTCAACCTTTGGACTAGCCCAAAGGGGGCCAAAACCCTTTTGACCTGAGCCACTTCACACTATAGACTCAATTAGATCTAATTGACCCTTGCATTGGGTTCACCAGGACCTAACCTATCTTCCCTATCAAACCCACGCCTTGACTAGACCTCGACTGAGCCCAAATTGACCCAAACCGTATAGTTTTGGGTAAACCCGAGCCCCCCCATTGATTTATGTCTCCCCATCTCTAATTGAGCTCATCTTTGAATTCATTGGGCCCCCAACAACCTTTCAAGATTAGCCTGACCCAGTCCTTGGCTGCTGGCGATCAAAACTAATGGAGAACCAGCTTCGGTGGTCCCCCCATCCTTGAGCTCCATCCAAAGGCTTCCAGAGCCTAGGCTTCATCGTCGTGAGCTCAAAAGCCCTTGGGATGAGCCACCTTTCCACCTGGATGCCATCTTGTAGTTCCCCTGATCATCCCACCATCCAAGCTCGCGGGAGTAAGCTGAATAGAGGACAATCCAACAAGCCTCCCCATTCACATCTAGCCTTTTAAAATACTCCCCTAGAGCTCCCTGAGTGATTCAGTAACTTTCCCAAGCTTCTTAGCTACTCCCAGCCATCTTCCTGAGTGAATTCCGATGAAAGGAATCCACACTCTGCTCGAACTCTTACCTCTAGTAATCCTCCAGCCTCTGCCTCTAAAGCAGAAGTGCTCGTCATTCCTCCCTGAAGCTTTCTAATAGAAAAAGCCATTCGTTGTGGCTTTCTATATGGTGAGAATCCCTTCTTGAGCTCTTAGCTACGTAGTGTTGGTCAAGTGTGAAATAAACCATCAAACCACTGGAATTTGACCGTTGGATTAATGGTTTGTGATGTCCTGATCCTTCCCATAAAATTTAGTGCAAATCCATCGACGGGATCACTTGGATCACATCAAAATAGCTTGAAGGCCTCAGGAGACAGCGAGAGGTTGAAGACGCAATCGGGGTTGATGATTTAAATCAATGGCCCGTATTCGATCATGTGGTTTTGGAGGCCGTTTAATCCCAGCCGTCCGATCTGCCATCAGATGGTTGCAGTTAATCATGTATTATGCAATCAGCCGCTAATGATTAGGTGACCAATCAAAAAGTGCCACATGGAAAACACAGCTGACTGGGTAATTTTGTGATTTAAAAATTCCAAAAATTAAGGGAAACTTAAAAAATTGAGATCTTTCAAACCACTTGGACAAATTAGGTGTTGTAAGGCTCGTTGAAAAGATCTTAAAGAGATCTAGAAAAGCCCTATAATCTTAAGTCATGATTGTATCTGCATCAATCTCAATTTGCATTTGAATGTTTTACTTATTATTGTATTTGTATGCTTAAATAAAGTCACCATGGCATGGGACTTTAGGGGATTGAATTTGGGCATGTCCATTAGATGTCCAACTTTTCTCGACCCTATTTGAGAGATTTAAGGGCATTTTCACCTCAATTTGATTTTTAAGGGTCCTAGTTTGACCCTTAAAATCAAATTGATGTTGTGATCTTTCCAATGGGATTTAGGATTTATTTTTTGGTGTGATGATAGTGCATATCATAGGGAGTATTGAGCCACTAATTTTGCAACAATCAGAGCTTAGGATAGATCCTTAGGATTTTTTTAAGGTGACTTAGAAGTCACATTAGGTGGTTTGGTTGGCCATTTTAGAGAGCTCCATTTGGGATCCAATTTAGTGTGTTTGGGCCTTGAGATCAGGGGATCTCATGGTCAAAATTTCACTAAATTTGGTGTTCATTTGATGCACCAACTAGGAACCCCATATTCTCCCTCTAGATTTGACTTAGAGCCTTAGATATATCATAATTAATTCATTTTAATTCAAAACAATTTCTAAAAATACTCCAACTGATCACATTCTAGTCCTTAATATATGAAAATTAAAAGCCCTTTCAATTTACCCTTAATTTAACTCCAAGTTAATTTTAGAAGAAAACTAATAATTAATTAATTTAATTAATTAAAAATTATTAAAAATTACAAATAATTTTCAAAAACTTGAAAACACTACCATGAGTAATCCCTAACCTTTTAAAGTGATTCCATGCAGCTTGGGATGAGTTTGGATCAAAATGATCAAAACCTTCCTAATTAAGCAATTTTAAAATTCAAATAATTAAGGAAACTTTGAAAAATCATAACTTTATATAGAAAAATCCAAATTGAACTTACTAATAGTCTAACTTCTCATTATAAGGTCTAATATTTATTAAAAATCTAAAAATTTCTAAATTAATTTTTGTTTAAAAAGTCAACTTTTAGGCCCTTAATTAATATGATTAAATAATTCCAATAATTCCAAAAAATCCAATAATTCATTAAAATTTTAGAAAACTCTATCTTAAAAAATAAATCCTTTAACCTATATTCTAATACACAACAACCACTCCAGAGATAAAATTTTCAGGGTGGACTACTTGGGACTGCGGGGCTAAGTGTCCTAAGAAGGACTAGTACCTCGAGCTTGGTTGCATAACGCCACGAATGGACTCAATGGAGTGTTAAATATCAGAATTAAGTTAATTTTAAATATTTAACCAAATTAAAATCTTTAATTTAACTACATTGTCAAGGTTTTTAGGATGGCTACTCCGGGTTGCAGGGCTACGTATCTTAAGGAGGTCTGGTTCCTCGAGCCTAGTTGTACAATGCCACGAACCTGTTGACGAAATATATAAATTAATTTAACCTTTAAAATTAGTAATTAATTAAATTAATTTATATTTATCAACCCTTAATTCCCAATAAATTAAATCAACATAATTAAAGCTCATTACTATTGGGTAACCTAGGCATATGAGGCTATTAAATTATCCCCAAGGAAGGTGAAATAAACTTCACATCCTCAGTGAGCAACAAAGATAGTAGTCATTTAACTATTAAAATAGATTTTTTTAAACTTAAATATATTAATATTTAAACTTTAATTAAATCTCCCTTTAAGCCTTCAATAAATTTGAATACTAGATAACTTAAATTAATTGCCCAGCGTAGGATCTACCCCAGCCATAGGACCTTTAGCACACACTTTAGATGGTTTACTAGGACAAGTAACTCTAGCCTAGGTTAGGTCGGTGTTTAATTTTCTATTATGTGCTAAATTTTTTGAGATTTCGTTATACGCTGTGATTGAAAATTGATTGATGTGTTTGCTTACTTTCCTTACTGCACTCTCTGAATTGATGTGATGGTCGATAGTTTACTCTTAGGTTAGGAATGATCTGGATACTCACTGAGTTTTTTGTAGGTAGCCACACTCATGCAGGGCAATAAGGGAGCTAAATAATAATCATAATATATTTTAGAGGTGCTTCAGCTGCTTAGCCCCCAAATAAAGAAAATGAGCATGGCCAAGTGTGTTTACTTTTTTGTACATATATATATATATATAATTGCTTGGCATATGTTTTAATATTTAACTGCTTAGGATAACCCTAAAGGGGACTCTAGATTTTAATTTATGTTAATGTAATTTGCTAAATGTTAAGAGTTGTGAAAGTGTACATTTGAATTGCGATACATAGATCCCAAGGTTGGATTCCAAAGAGGAAAGGATTCCCCTTAGGGGGATAGTCCTTATCCATTTGGAAGCCTAAATTTGGATCATTCTACTACCCAAAGTGGAAGGAATAACCTTCTCCCTTGAGGGAAGAGTTTTCATTTTCTTTTGGGTATCCAGCTACGAAAAATCCATGGAAACTGAAGAGGAAAGGATCGAGGAGTTGAAGATAATGAGTGTCCCACTTAAAGTCACTTGCGTATGTTCTAGGATTAGGCACCTCCCCACCTATGATTTCTGGCAGAGATTTAAAATTGATTGACGCATCTTCTACCCTTTATTAGACACCTCCCTACCTGCAGGTTCTGGTAGACCACCTAGCCTATGAAGGTGCAGATCTATCATGGAGAATCTATGATTTAAATTTTCCTGTTGATTTTATGAGCCTCCGGGTTGAGTGAAAACTTAATTTGTTGTGTTGTAAAATCTAAAGAGACTTCATAAAATTTCTTAAATTTATTCTTTCCCCAAAATTTGCTCTTGAATTGACACCGACATATGCTACTCTATGACACACTGTCATAATTTAGCATATGTGGTGGAAATTCAAGTCTTTTCCAAATCATAACAAATCTTTTATATTTTATTTTCATGCATCGGGTTATAAGTCCTATAGCCCGATATGTGGAATAAGATATAAGGTCTATTATGATTTTCAAAATAATCTTTAATCTAAAAAATATCTAATTCTAATTCTTTTCTTCAGTTCTAGAAACTCAAACTCTACAAAAATGGTTAGCAAGCTGATCTTTTCCTTCGACAAAGACCTTGTTTGTGAGCAGATTGACTTGGGAAGCAATATACTCTTCGGGATAGGCTTCAACACTCTTGAGTTGTCAATAGATGAGCATAAGATAATTGACCTGGATGTTGCCAAGGAAGACCCCCCTATAATAGAGTTCATCGTAGGGAAGGGACCTGGTCCCCTTATTTTTAGTGATGAGGAGAAAGAATCTAGGATGACTGTTGAGCCTCCTATTATTGTTAAGTTTATTTTTGAGGAGAGATTGAGTTCAGGGATCCCATTTACTAGCAAGAATCGGAAAAAGAATTATCTAAGATGAGTAAGAATGAAAATAGCCAAGTCAAGGAAGGTTGTGGAAGTCAAGACTCTAGGCCAAGTAGAGCCAGAGGCTATCGATGATCTACCTATTTATGGTTCCTCTCCACTCCTTAAAGGGAGTCGTTTTCACCCTCTTGTCACTGCTAAAGGGTAGGAGAGGGTAGTTAGGATAGCTAGCTCCCCACCATGCCCGGTTGACTACTCAACCAAGAAAACTCCTAAGGAAAAGCACCTCCAAAGGACAAGAACTTTAGGGAATATAATCCATACTTATGCTGCTCAATCTGGGGAGATAAATTAAGAGTACATGAGATAGTTGAAACGGCTTATCTCCCACCACTTTCAGAAAGAGATCTTAAAGGAAGAACCATCCGAGGCTAAGAATTTGAATGCTCAACCTTTTCGGAGGAATAAGAAGTTTGTCTAACAGCCTGCTACCCCAGTATTAGTTGATGGTTACCACTGGGTTCCACGCCCTCTGCCTCCAAAATGGAGGGTATCATACTTATTGGGTTTGCGAGAGGCCACCATCCAACTAGTAGGCCACCAATCTCTTCTCCAAAATTTAAGAAGTTGGCCTCAGTGGTAGTAAAAGCTAAAGAAGAATTTGAAGTTGAGAGAACAACTAATCTTAAGGGTAAAAGGCCTAAGTCTCCTGAAAGGAAATATATTCCAAGAAAACCAAGCTGGATGTCCCTCTACTACTATCCAAAATATCTCGATTCTATGTCAAGTTAACACAAACTCTAGTAAGTGTTCCTCCGACCCCAGTTGGTTCAGTTGATGCTCGTACTGATGTCCCAGCTGTCATAGTATATAGTGTTCCCACTACCAGTTTAGTTGAGGTCCCGATTACCGATCCCGTTGATGCTCTAGATAGCTTTTCCCAGATTCCACCTATCATCACTGAACTCCCTGAAAGTGTGAATAGGTTGTTAAAAATATTGCTCTCATCCCTAGGCTAACTGAGAGGGGGGGGGGGGTGAATTGGTCCTTTTAAAAATTACTCTTAGAATTTTGGAAAAAAAATTTAAGTAAATCGTACTGTACGATTTGACTTCGTATAGTACGAATAGAGTTAATTTTCTACTTCCTTCAAATTACAGAATTTCAACCACAGAAAGAAAATAAAATGTAGAAAAAGAACAGTGCAGAAAAGTAAACAGTAAGAATAGAAAACACAAGAACTTATAGTGGTTTGATCAAAATTGACCTACATCCACTCCATAGAGACTCCTTCTCTAGGTATTGCACTAAACTCAAGTGACTCTCCTTTTACCCCCACAGTAAGGTGGAGAAGCCTTTACAAACTCTCTTCCACTAACCCGGTGCGGCAGAGAATCGTCATTCTTTTTCACCCTTCTGGTGATGGCAGAGAACCAAACATCCTTTTACACTCTCCAAGTGCGGTAGAGAACCGTTGTCCTTATTCACCCTCCTAGTGAAGGTAGAGAACCAAACGTCCTTTTTGACTCTCCAAGTGCAGCAGAGAACCATCATCCTTTTTCACCCTCCAAGTAATGGCAGAGAACCGGTATCCTCTTGAACAAAACTCTTGCAAAAGTCTCCAAGGAAATTAAGAAGATGTTTGAAGAACAAGTAAAGAAATACTCACAATTGGATAACCCTGTGAATCCCTTCATAATTCTCTATTCAAAGATTTTTCAACTCACTCCCAAACACTCTCCCACTCACTCTCCCTTTCACTCTCCAAAAGAATTTTCACAGAAGGTTTTTTCTACATGTCAGTTTAAAGATCCTTATATACTAAAGGCAAGAAAAATCATCCAAAAACTGAATTTTTTAAGTTTCACGCATCCCGATTGTCCCGTACGATTGATCTTCACACTGTACGAATAGTTCAAATCATTGAACAATTCGTCTCGTATGATTCCGTACGAACCTAAAATAGAGTCGTTCGTACCTCAAAATCTTCTGTACGAATTATATTTCGTACTGTACGAATAGTTCAAAAAAAAATGATTAGTCTCGTACGAACCCAATTCAGTGCCCTTCGTACAAAAAATATCATGTACGAAATAAATTTTGTACAATATGAATAGTTCAAAAATGAACGATTTGTCCCGTACGAACTAGTACGAACCTAATTCAGTGCCCTTCGTATAACAAAATATAGTGTACGAAATAAATTTCATACTATATGAATAATTCAAAAATGAATGATTCATCCCATACAAATGAGTACGAACCCAATTCAGTGCCCTTCGTATAACAAAATATCTTGTATGAAATAAATTTCATACTGTATAAAATGAACTTAGAAAATTTTTCAAGACAAATATGTTCATTAAGAGGATAAATTTACAAATCATCCCGTATGATTGTATATCGTACTGTACGATCAATTTAAAAATTAAGTTTTTCACTCCCCCATTGTGTGTGTGTGCACAGTTATCCAACTTACAATCACACTCTCTCAAACTAAAGAAAATAAAAAATACAAACTTGACTTATAATAAATATTAACACTTGAACTTGAAGTCTTCAGTAATCTGGAGTGTGAGTATCCTGAAAAACATATTAGTGCACACAAAAAAGAAACTCCAATATATGTTAGGAGAAGAATAAAAAAAATAAAAAACTTTTGTATTCATCAATTGAACAATTTGTATCAAAATTTTCTTGAACGAAGGGATTTACAAATCATAACACTCCCTACCTGGGAGTCTGAGGACTTTACCTTGCCTGATATAGGAGCTATTACCCTCCAAGCTCCTTCATCACCTCCTGAGGTATATTTTCCTTGCCTAGTAGAGGATGCCACCCTTTTGACTACCAATCCAGGGACAGTCAAAGGGGAGGGGATACACTTAGAGCAAGAGATGATTGATAAGCCAATTTTAGAACCCCAGGTGGATGATGATTCCAGACTACAAGCCATCATCTCTAGCTTATAATAGGATGAACTTTATGATATGGTGGAATACTAGGGTTACTTATCCATCGATCCAGAAGTAATAGGAGATAGACCGATCGATGAGGTAGTCCAGGAGATAAGGGACATTTTACAAAAGAAATAAGGGACATTAACTTTTGACCCAGAGTTAGATGATTTGTTAATGGATGAAGATGTCTCCACTGGTGGCATCTGCATGGTTGAGACCATAGGATCCACTAAAAAAATTAAACCAAGTAAATGCCATTCTAGCAAGGAGGAAGGTTCAACAGCTACCGACTCGGATTCAGATGAATAAGTTAGAGTCAGAAATGATGACCAACATATTAAAAACCTCGAAGCACAAGTCGCTAACATGTTGCTGCAGGTTAGAGAAATTCAGGAATGACTAGGAAAGTCATAGGAGACAAATCCCTAATAGAGCAAAAAGGGCAGAATCTAGTTCCAAAATATTAGAGTCTGTCTCAGTGGTTCCACCTATCCAGTAGCTAGTTTTGCCAGACCTCTCAGTTCATCCAACAGTCTCTTTAGTCCCTCCAGTTATTCCCCCACCATCGGTCCAGAAGGATCTCAAACAGTTGGTTGAGGATCAGGTAAGGGAGGCAATAGCCCATTCCTAAGGTACTGCATCTATTCCAAAGGGTAGCCCCTACCCCAAGGAGTATGATTCAATTTCTTATTCGAAGGGTTTTGTGCCACCACCTTTTAAGACTTTCACTGGTATTGAAAACCCAAGACATCATCTAGCCCACTTTCGAGCAAGATGTTATAATACAAGAGGATCGGATGCTCTAATATTTTGCCAATTTATCAGTAGTCTCTCTGGCATTTCTTTTGAATAGTATGCCAATCTACCTAATTGTTCAGTGAGAACCCTTAATGAACTAGAAAAATTCTTAAAGAGATTTTTTTGAGTGCAGCAATGCATTACGATGGGCGATCTCGTTATTGATAGTAAAAGCCGGGGAGTCTCAAGTAGAGTACATTGTGAGGTTTCAAAACTTGTCAATGAAGTGTGAACCCCATTTACAAGAGCAACATGTAGTGGAAATTCTTTTAAAAAATTTCCATGGGCCTGTTGCTTTCCTTCTGAAGGGTTTCATAATTAAAACTTTTGAGAAACTTCTAAACAATGCTAGCAATCTGTAGGATGAGGCTCCTAAGATGCCATTCTTACGAGATCAGCCTAATGGAAAGAAGAGTCTTAAGACGGTGAAGTCTTTTGAGAAGAAAGCCACAGTCTCAGCAGTTGATAGGGGGAAATAGTTAGTTGTTAGTTAGCCAGTACCCCTCCACCACAGCCACCTCAGAAGCAGCCATTCCAAATAACCCCTCAGTTTGTTAGAGATCCCACTTTCATCCCTTTTAGAGAATGATTAGAAAAGCCTTATCCATTTAAGAGGGAGTCAGTGAAAAATATTTTCAAGAGTTTGTTGAAGAAACTAGATTTTTAATTGCCAAAAGCTAGACACCCACAGAACGTACACAAGAAAGATGATCGTAAGTACAATCCTTACCACCGTATGATCAGTCACCCACTTCAAGATTGCATTATATTTATGGATTGGCTAGAGAGGAACTTCAATCAAGGTAATATCATCATCCCTAAAGAGTATTTGGTCAATCTGGAATAAGGGTCAGTTAAGATAATCTCAGTTAATACTTCTAACACTTCTATTCTAATTGAAGATGATTGGGATATTGCTTTATCCTGAACATTTAAAAAGTTGATTAACAAGTCTTTTCATCTTTCTCAACAGCTGCCCACGATAGCCTAGGGTCCAATTTGGGAAGTTGACCTGGAAGCTTCGCAGGAGAATGTTACGCTGCTTCCCTCTCCAGTAGTCATAAAAACTACTGTATTAAAGGATAAAGAAAAGAGAGATGTTTTTGTAGAGAGGAAGTATGTGGATGAGAGAGGTATCCAAGTGGTGGATGGTGGCATAAAAGCCCCTTCCCCACTCTTATTATCTGAATTTTACTTTGACCCATCAAAGGAAAAGGGTTGCAAGATTAATAAAAAGCATCCGCCTGCATCTATTTTGATGCTTAACTACGAGAATGAAATGCAAGTTGATGACTCTTCCAAACCAATTTAAGATCCTATCTACATCAATCTAAATATTCAAGAACTCAACCTTCCCGATTCGACCCTTCAAGGAGAGGTCGAATTTGAAGCCTTATCAGAAAGTGACTTCCCTCAAATTAACTTTTAGGGAAGTCCTATCATGATATACTTTACAGATTCTGAATCTCATTCAAAAAATGATGATCTAATGCCTATGGTCAGTGTAGACACCATCTTAGTTTGCCCTCCTGAGGACATCGAGCAGGTGCAACTTCATGGTTGTAAAGTCTTACACTCTAGGCTCAACCCTCAAGATAAAAAAAAGCAAGTTGTCTCCAATAATCCAATTCCAAGTCCTCAACAATTTGATTTTCCTCTAATTCCACTGGGTTTTGAGTCTATTGCTCCTGAGGTTAACTATAACATTCTAGCTCATCTTAGGAAGTTGCCAGTAAAGCTGAGTATCTACGATGCCCTTATGCTCTCCAAAGAAATGAGGGAGTCCTTAATTAAGGCACTTCTCAACCCTGAGATTTGCCTGGCTCAGCTGGCTTCAACTTTAAAAGATGAAGCACTCTATTTCAAGGAAATCCTAGGGGTGACCTTCTCTGATGAAGATCTACTTCTGGGTATTGCTGACCACAATCACCCGCTTTACATTACAGTAGATGTTGGCAACTTCAAGTTATCTAGAATTTTGGTTTATATAGGTGCATCGGTCAATGTAATGAATTAAAAACTGAAGCAAAATTTTATATCATCGATTCGCCAATGTCTTTCAATGCACTCTTAGGTAGGCCCTGGATCCACGAATATAGAATAGTTCCATCTACCCTTCACCAATGTGTGATGTATCAAAGAGATGGCATTGAATATGTAATTAAGGGTGATCTATAATCATTCTCCATTCAAGAGGTCAGGATCTATGAGGATGCGACATACTATGCGCCAAAATGGTCCTCTTTTAAGTTCAAGGATGGGATCAATTTTGAGGAGAAACTAAACAACCATAACACAGGAGGAATCCAACAGTCAAAAGGAGGAAAGAAAAAGGATCAAAAAGTACAGCAAATAGATTACAAAGATGACCTCGAGATCGTGGTCCTTAGGCCTCCAAAAACCTTACCCCAAAGAGGTGGGAGGATAGCGCAAAGGGCACATGGTCAAGGCCATGCTTCATTCCAGAGAAGCATAACCCCAATATATATTAATCTGAAATCAAGTTCTGAAGAGGAACCAAAACTATAGGGTGTGTCAATTTCTTCTGACTACTTGAAAGTTAATTTTCCTCAAAAGTTTGATCTCACTTTAGAATTAAATAGTGACCCTGAAGTCGATGTTCTAGAAGTTCAAAGTGACGTGCTTGAATTGACGATGTATAAAAGCTTAGAAGGAGAATTTAAGCTTCGTCCTTAGCCCCACTATCTACGAATAGGGTTGCAGGGTTAGTGATTAAGGAAGCTCCTAACCTAAATGGTGAAGTGATGAAAGTCCAGAGATTCTTTCTTAGCTCCTCCTCCTCAATGGATGAAAGTGATGTAACCCTCAAGGAGGCAGATTTCAATGAGTTAATGGATTTACCTTTTCGCTAATTTCCTACTGGCGTTAAGAGTCTAATTTCCAATGGTTTCATCCCGAGTTGATTGACTAAGGGTCAAGCTTGATATCATGAGAGTTTATGGTATACAAAAAAAAAAAGAAATTCAATGAGTGGTATTGGCTTTGGTACCATTAGTTCATTTGATAGTGATGAATTTTGTTTTTTGATAACTTATCATCTTAAATCTCTGAATGTCCCTACTGAAGCTGTCAGTCCTCTCAATGGACTGTATTTGGAGACTTTATATGATCTCGATGAAATTTAAATTTAGGATGCACCCCCATAATTTGAGGAAGAGATTAAGTCGACAGTCAATGAGTTAGGGGAAATCAACCAAGGAATGGATGATGACCCTTATCCCACTTTTATAAGTACCCTATTAAGTGAGGCTAAGTCTCAGTATCTAATTAAATTGATGTCTGAGTTTAGGGACTGCTTCGCCTGGATATACAATGAGATGCAGGCCTGTGCGCCGATATAGAAGTTTATAAACTTGGAATCCAGCATGATGCTATCCCTATCAAGCAAGCTCCTCGATGAATACGTTTAGAGATTGAGCAACAATTAATTTCTAAAATTAAGAAATTGGCTAAAGCTAGGTTTATCTGAGAAGAACAATATCCCTCTTGTGTGGCCATCATCGTGCCAGTTTAAAAAAAGAATGGTCAAATTCGGATGTGTATCGACTTTAGGGATCTGAATAGGGCATGTCCCAAGGATGAATTTTCTTTACCCATACTCGAGCTTATGGTGGACATTGCCTCATCACATACTATTTTCTCCTTTATGGATGGTTTCTCTGGTTATAATCAAATCAGGATGGCCCTAGAGGATGAAAGAAACACTATATTCCTAACCCCTATAGGGATCTTTTATTACAGAATAATGCTATTTGGCCTTAAGAATGGTGATGTAACCTACCAGTAGGCCATGACCTACCACATCTTTGATGACTTAATCCACAACAAAGTTGAGTGCTATATTGATATTTAGTTATCAAGAGCAAACTTAAAGAGGCTCACCTTTATGACTTACGAGTCATTTTCGAGCGGTTGCCCCGCTACAACCTCAAAATGAATCCCTTTAAGTGTGCTTTTAGGGTCACTTCAGGGAAGTTCTTAGGATTCATTGTGAGGCACCGTGGGATAGAGATTGATCCGTCCAAAATTAAAGTCTTCTTAAATATGCCACCTCCTAAGAGTCTTACCTAACTGATGTCTCTCTAAGATAGGTTGGTGTATATAAGAAGATTCATATCTAATTATTTTGGAAGATGTCAACCCTTCTCCTTCCTAGAAAAGAAGGATGTTAAATTCATTTGGAATGAGAAGTGCCAAAGCTCTTTTGAAAGCATCAAAGAATACCTTGTCAATCCACCAGTCTTGGCAACCCCTATTCTAGGAATACCTTTGATTCTTTATACTGCGACCCTGGATGAGTCCTTCGGTGCCCTGTTGGCTCAAGTAAATGATGGAAGGGAGGAGAATGCTCTTTATTATGAAAGTCGAAGGCTTCTTCATATGAAAATCTGATATCCTTTAATCAAGAAACACTATCTTACTTTAGTTTTTGCAGTGCAAAAGCTAAGGCACTACATGCTTTCTTGTTCAATTAGCTTGATTTTCAGAATTAATCCCCTAAAATATCTTATTACCTAGCCTACATTGTCAGGACATTTAGCCCGATGGTCTATGATGTTACTCCAATTCGAGATCAATTTTATTCCCCTGCATGCTGTGAAAGGACAGGCTATTGCAGACTTCCTTGCGGACCACCCGCTGCCGATGAATTCTCCTTTAATAATGATCTGCCTAACAAATAGACCATGAGTTTAAGGGAATCTAATAATCCCATCTGGGAATTATATTTTGATGGTGTGGCATCCTCTCAATAGGATAAAACCCAGAAATCTACAATTCCCGGGAAAGCTAGAATTGGCTCAATTTTCATAACTCTGTAAAAGGAAATGATGCATTTTTCCTACCATCTATCCGAGCCTTACACGAAAACTGAGGATGAGTATGAAGCTCTAATAACTAGCCTGGAACTTTCAATTTTAATGGAGATTAAAGAGATTAAAATCTTTAGTTATTCTTAATTGGTGATCACCTAGGTTGCAAGAACCTATAAGGTTTTGAATCCTAATCTCCTCAGGTACCATCAGTACACCAGTCACTTACTTGAGCAGATCCCCATCGTAAGTTTGTATAGGGTTTCTCGTGGGAGTAACTCTACCACAGATGCCCTAGCAAAGCTTGCAAAAGAATTCCCATTCCCGGAAGAAGACTCCATTCCTATAGATATTGAAAATTGTCAGGTCCTTTCCCCTATAGATTTGGAGCACATCAATAAGCAATCCTCCCAGATCCTTTTTTCCTCTTTGATGACTGATGAGAAGGCAATTGGAGAAAGCCATTAGTCAATTATCTCCAAGAGGGAAAACTTCCCCTGGATAAATCCCTCGCTAACCAGATCAAGAAATGTGCCCTATCATATGCACTAGTCAACAATACGTTATACCATCGCTCATTTGATTAGATATGGCTACACTGTTTAGATAGACAGGACGCCCTAAAGATTTTTAAGGAAGTCCATTCTGGACTATGTGGTGCTCATTAATTGGGTCCAAAAATGAAGTTGAAAATCAAAAGACATGGATACTACTAGCCCCCAATGATCGATGATTACATAAATATCACAAAATGTTTTCATCAAGGCCAAGTCCATGGTGTAGTCTTACATCAGCCACCTAATGTGTTGTATCCAACTATAGCTTCATGGCCCTTCAAATATCAGGGCACAGATGTTATCGAGCTAATTGACCCTCCTTCTTCCAAGGGTCATCGCTTCATACTGGCCGTGACTAATTACTTTTCAAAATGGGTAGAAGTGATTCAACTACAAAATGTAATATCACACCACATCTTCATGTTCTTTTGTGACCATATTGTATATCAATTCAGTGTACCCCATAGAATCATATCTAATAATGGGTCTGCATTCAAGTCTACAATGATCAACAACTTTATAAGGCGTCATAATATTGATTGGAGTTACTCAATGATCTATTACCCCCAGGCTAATGGGTTCGCTGAGGCCTTCAACAAGACTCTGGTGCAAACTATTAAAAAGACCCTAGATGATAATAACTGCCAATGGAATGAGAGGTTGGTGGAAGCTTTATGGGCCTATCAGGCCACTTATAGAACTCTGACCCAATCCACTCCATTTGCATTAGTGTATGGGTCCGTGGCTGTATTCCCCCTAGAAGTATAAATTCCCTCGCTCAGAGTCACAATCCAAAGTCAAATCACAATCGAGAAAAATGCAAAACTTTGGCTAAAAGAGCTTGAAGGCCTTGAAAATTATTATCTCCAAGATTAACAAACTCTAGAGTTATATAAGGCCTGAATGGTTCAAGCTCATGATAAGTTAGTGCAACCTAGTACCTTCCAAGTAGGAGACTTGGTCTTAGTTCTTTGGAGGCCTATCTCAGCTCACTGAAAGATCAGTGGAATGTTCGTAACAACAAGGGAAGGACCCTTCATTGTACAGATAACCTATGAAGGGGGCTCGTATCAGCTAGTTGATTGTAAGGGAAATCACCCAATGTTACTAGTCAATGGATGTTTCCTTAAGAAATACTATTCTTGATATAGCTCTAATTTCCAATTAATAATTTTTTTTTAAAAGTTATGTTTTGGCTCAAGTTGACCCAATTTTACTTTTTTGTCCAAAAAAAATAAACTTTCCAAAAGAAGCAATCCCCAAAATCATTCAATGTACTTCCGACCTCTTCTCCTTAAGGTTAGATTTCCTTTTCCCTTAGGATTAGATCCGCTAGTGGTGGAGTTTGCCCTCCGTGGCACCATCCTAGTTTCGATCCTCTATGAGGAGAAAATTTTCTCCCCACATGATCTTCCCAGTTAATATGTCTTTTAGGTGTAAGCCTTCTATCAGTATCCTATAGATCTAAGGTTGGGTGATGCCCTCCTAAGACCTGAGGTTAGGTGATGCCTATCTTTGTATCCTAGTTAATCTGTCTATTAGGTGTAAGTCTTCTATCAGCATCCTGTAGACCTAAGGTTGGGTGATGCCCTCCTTAGACTCGAGGTTAGGTGATGCCTACCTTGGTTTCCTAGTTAATCTATCTATTAGGTGTAAGTCTTCTATCAGCATCCTACAGACCTAAGGTTGGGTGATTCCCTCCTTAGACATGAGGTTAGGTGATGCCTACCTTGGTTTCCCAATTAATTTATCTATTAGGTGTAAGTCTTCTATCAGCATCCTATATACTTAAGGTTGGGTGATGCCCTCCCTAGACCTGAGGTTAGGTGATGCCTTCCTTGGTTTCCTAATTAATCTGTCTATTAGGCGTAAGTCTTCTATCAGCATCCTTAGACCTAAGGTTGGGTGATTCCCTCCTTAGACTCAAGGTTAGGTGATGCCTACTTTGGTTTCCCAATTAATTTGTCTATTAGGTGTAAGTCTTCTATCAACATCCTATAGACCTAAAGTTGGGTGATGCCCTCATTAGACTCGAGGTTAGGTGATGCCTTCCTTGGTATCCCTGTTAATATGTCTATTAGGTGTAAGTATTCTATCAGCATCCTATAGACCTAAGTTTAGGTGATGCCCTCCTTAGACTCGAGGTTAGGTGATTCTGACATTGGTTTCCCAGTTAATCTATCTATTAGGTGTAAGTCTTCTATCAACATCCTAAAGACCTAAGTTTAGGTGATGCCCTCCTTAGACTCGAGGTTAGGTGATGCTGACCTTGGTTTCCCAGTTAATCTTTCTATTAGCTGTAAGTCTTCTATCATCATCCTATAGACCTAAGGTTGGGTGTTGCCCTCCTTAGATCTGAGGTTAGGTGATGCTTACTTTGGTTTCCCAGTTAATTCGACTATTAAGTGTAAGTCTTCTATTAGCATCCTATAAACCTAAGGTTGTGTGATGCCATCCTTAGATTCGAGGTTAGGTGATACCCACCTTGGTTTCCCAATTAATCTATCTATTAAGCGTAAGTCTTCTATCAGCATCCTATAGACCTAAGATTGGGTGATTCCCTCCCTTAGAATTCCAAAAATCTACTTCAACCTTCCAATTTGGTCAACGCAAATATGTATACTAGAACTTTGTTCTACTATATATATTGGGGGTCCATTTGTTGACCTCATTTTTGTATGAGGTCACTAAGACCCATCTGGGTTTTTCTATGGTGACCTAATTATTGAGAGGTGTCCACCACTCAATCAAATAGGTCCCATTTAGGACCTAATCCAATCCTAATCAAATCCAAACTCCACCCTCCAAGTTCAAGCATCAATCCAATCACAATCAACCCCTTGATCAACATTTAATCAGACTCCAACCCCATCTAATCATCAACAATCATCTTTGATTGTTTGTGACATGGATAAATTATTTCCAACCAACAAAATCCAAAATCCAACCCAGTTCCAAAATTCCAAATCAAACCTTTGATGATGACCCATTGGATCCCCATGAGATCCCTCTTGAGGACCCAAGCTTTTGGCCCACTTGGGTTAGCCACTTGGCTTGACCCAAATGCCCAAAGAGAGATTTCCTTTGAGCCATTTCCTAATCCAATTCAAATTGAATCCAACTAATGGCACCATTGGGTTCCCCATGACCCAATGCACCTACCTTGGTTGACCCAAACCTTGGGTCAACTTGGCTTGGAGTTAGGCTAACCCAAGGTGGTCAAAAGCACTTCGGATTGGGACAACTCCCATCCTAAACCCAATTGAACCCAACTAACACCTTCACTAGGTGACCCTAGGTCCAACACACCTACCCTAGTCAGCACAACCCCTGGGTTGACTTGGGTCAACCTTTGGACTAGCCAAAAGGGGGGCCAAAACCCCTTTGACTCGAGCCACTTCACACTATAGACTCAAATGGACCCAATTGACCCTTACATTGGGTTTACCAAGACCTAACCTATCTTCCCTATCAAACCCAGGCCTTGACTTGACCCCGACTGAGCCCCCCCATTGATCTAAGCCTCGCCATCTCCAATTTAGCACACCTTTGAATTCGTTTGGCCCCCAGCAACCTTTCCAGATAAGTCTGACCCAGTCCCTAGCTGCTGGGGATCAAAACTAATAGAGATTTAGCATTGATTATCCCCCTCATCCTTGAGCTCCATCCAAAGGATTCCTGAGCCTAGGCTTCTCCATCGTGAGCTCACGAGCCCTTGGGATGAGCCATCTTTCCACCTAGAAGCCATCTGGTGGTTCCCTTGATCGATCCCAGCCACTCGAGCTCATAGGAGTAAGCTAAATAGGGGATTATCCACCAAGCCTCCCCAATTGCATCCAGCCTTTCAAAACTCTCCCCTAGAGCTCCTTGAGTGATTTGGTAGCCTTCCCCAGCTTCCTAGCTTCTCCCAGTCATCATCCCAAGCAAACTCTTGTGAAAGGACTCCTCACTCCGCTCAATCTCCTACCTCCGATGATTCTTTGGCCTCGACGTCTGAAGGAGAAGTGCTCTTCATCCCTCCCTGAAGCATCCTGATAGAAAAACCCATTTATTGGGGCTTTCTACAAGGTGAGAATCTCTTCTTGAGCTCCTAGCTAGGTAATATTGGTCAAGTGTGAAATAAACCATCAAACCACTGGAATCTGATGGTTTGATTGATGGTTTATGATGTCCTGAACCTTCCCATAAACTTTAGTGTAAATCCACCAGCAGGATAACTCGGATCACACCAAAATAGTTTGATGGCCTCGGGAGACAGCAAAAGGTTAAAGACACAGTCATGGCCATTGATTTAAATCCATGGCCCGTATTAGATCTTATGGTTTTGTAGGCCATTTAATCCCAGTCATCTGATCCGCCATCAAACAGTCACAGTTAATCCCGTGTTATCCAGTTAGTCGCTAATGATTGGGTGACCAATTAGAAAGCACTGCATGGAAAGTGAAGCTAACTAGGAAATTCTGTGATTTAAAAATTCCAGAAATCATGGGAAACTTCAAATATTGAGATCTCTCAAAACACTTTGCCAAATTAGGTGTTTTAGGCTCATTGGAAAGATCTCAGAGAGATCTACAAAAGCTTTATGATCTCAATCTATGACCATATCTGTATCAATCTTAATTTGCATTTAAATATTTTCCTTATTATTATATTTGTACGCATAATTAAAGTCACCATGGCTTGGAACTTTGGGAGACTGAATTTGGGCATGTCCCTGACATGTCAAAATTTTCTCCCCCATGTGAGGGATTTAAGGGCATTTTCTCCTCAATTTGATTTTTAAGGGTCATAGTTTGGCCCTTAAAATCAAATTGATGTCATGATCTTTCCAATGGGAATTAGGATCTAATTCTTGGTGTGATGATAGTGCTTAGCATAGGGAGTGTAGAGCCACTAATTTTGCCCCAATCAGAGCTTAGGATAGATCCCTTTGATTTTTCTAAGATGACTTAGAAGTCACATTAGGTGGCTTGGTTGGCCATCTTAGAGAGTCCATTTGGTCTCTAATTTACTTTTTTTGGACCTTGAGAATAGGGGATCTCATGGTCAAAATTTCATTGAATTTGGTGCTTATTTGATCCACCAACTAGGAACCCCATATTCTCCCTCTAGATTTGACTTAGAGCATTAGATAATTCATAATTAATTGATTCTAATTCAAACATAATTCTAAAAATACTCCAATTGATCACATTCTAGTCCCTAATACATAAAAATTAAAAGCCCTTTCAATTGACCCTTAATTTGACTCCAAGTTAATTGTAGAAAAAAACTAATAATTAATTATTTTAATTAATTAAAAATTATTAAAAATTCCAAATATTTTCCAAACACTTTGAAACACTCCCATTGTTATCCCTGACCTATAGTGTTGTGAACTTGGTTTCAAGGACTATAATTTTTATGATAGCAAACATCTCTGGTTCTTCTTAACTTCCTAATCTTTCAGGTACGTAGGATCAATTACAAGTTAAAGCTAGTTCAAGAACGAGTCAGTCTGTATTATAATCCAGGTCCAACGTACTGGTTTTTATTTTTATTGAGTCAATGTAATGTAACTGATCCCCTAGCTAAGTAACCTTGCACACACACACTCAGGGGGAGTGCTTGAGAGAATTAGAGTTTCTATTCTTTTTTTTTGTTCAGATCGTCCTGGACGATATTCATATCATCCTGGACGATCAAGTAAAAATAGAAACCCTAATTAGGGCGACCAAGTTAAGTTTGTCTGATTAAGTAGATCATCCTAGACAATCTCGACATCGTACGGGATGATATGCTCAAATCAGAAATTCTCAGCTGCCAGATCAAATTAGGTAAGTTTTTATTTTAAGATATTTGGTTTGATCGTCCTCGACGATACGTGTATTGTCTTGGACGATCCAATACAATCATGCCTAAATTAGTCTGGTAATTAAGGAAAGCAATTAATATTTAATTGATACGATCATATCGTTCGGGCCGGGAAGATCCGGATCATCTATTTTGTTTCAGCTGTACGTCTAGAGCGGTCATCAGGATAATTTTGGCCTTTTTTGATCTAATCGTCCTGGACAATACCCTTATCGTCCTAGACGATTAAGTCATTTTTGGATCGTCCAACACAAGTTCCTTCGGACGACCAGAGCGGTCTTCTGGTTGAAATTCCTGGATTTACACTAATCATCCCGGACGATCACAGAATCGTACGGGACGATATGAACAATTTTTTCTTCTGATCATCTAGAAGACCTAGATCGTACAGACTAAAATAGCTAATTTTGAACTAATTATACAGGACGATATTTATATCATCCTGGATGATTCTTACCGTCCAGTTGAGATTTAGGGAAATTTTAGAGCCCTCCTTTAAAAGAAATTTTTCTTCGAACAAGAAAAATCTTTTGCCATTTTCCTTTCCAGAGAAACCCTAGAGAGAGAGAGTTTGGGAGAGAGAGAGAGGATCTTGTGAGGGGGAGTTCATGAGGGGTTCCCGAAGGTTGCTCCAAGAAAGGATCAGAGTCATCTGCTATGCTCGTCGTCTTTCATCGTGTTGGTGTTCTTTGTGAGAGGTTCGTCGGCAAGAAGATCCGGGGTTCTCTGCCCACTTCAGGAGGAAGCAAAATGAGTTCAGGTTCTCTGCCTACTTTAGGAGGAAGCGAAAGGAGTCTGAGGTTCTCTGCCTGCTTCAGGAGGAAGCAAAAGGAGATTAGGTTCTCTGCCTCACTGTGTCGGTGAAAAGGAGTTTTTGTACAGGCTTCTCCGCCTTGCTGTGGGAGCAAAAGGAGAGACACTTTGGTTTAGTGCAATACCCGGACGGGAGGATCCAGGGAGTGGACATAGGTCAAGTTGACCAAACCACTATAAAAATTTGGTGTGTTCTTTCTAATTACTTTATGCACTTTAGTTTTTTTGGGATTATCTGCTTGGGTGAAATTTGTGTTTAATCTTTTCGTTTGAGTATTTACTTGTTTCCGCTGCATATCATAGAAAAGATTTTCACTCTTGCTCTCAAATTTTTAAATAACCAATTCACCCCCCCTCTTGGTTAGCCTCGGGACTAGTTCATCAGGGCTTAACATCCCTATCGAACTTTCAAGTGGTATCAGAGTGGGATTCATAAAATCTAGTTTTGAAAAACTTTTGAATTTGATCCATGGCTAGCTTTGGTAATCGTAATACTGCTGAAGGTTATTCAATTACATGTCTGCCATTGTTTGATAACATTCCTTTTGATTTTTGGAAAACTCGCATGTCCACTTTTCTTTAATCAATTGATTATCGTATGTGGATACTTGTTAAGGATGGATACGAACCACCTTTTAGATTGGTTAACAATGTTAAAATTGAACTGCCCTTTACTGATTAGACTTTTGATGATCGTGACTTAGCACAATTGAATGACAAATGTTTAAACTATTTTTTTTTGTGCTTTAAAATCTGAGGATTATATGCGTGTATCTATGTGTACGACTAGTAAAGAGATTTGGGATAGATTGTGCATTACTTACAAGGGTACAACTGAAGTCAAACAGTCTAGGTTAAACATTTTGCTTCATGACTACAAACGTTTTCGCATGAAACCTACTGAAACCATTTCTGAAATGTATACGAGATTCACTTAAATCGTCACCTCCTTGCATGCCTTAGGAAGAGAACTTTCAAACTACGAAAGAGTGAACAAAATTCTTAGATGTTTGCCTTCTTCAAATGATGCTAAGATAACTGCAATCACTGAGTCTAAAGATTTAAATACTTACTCTATTGATAGCTTACTTGGATCACTCATTGCTTACGAGCAAGAGGTGAACCAAAGACAGCTTGATGCAGGTGATAAGAAGAAGGAGAAAATAGTGGCAATGAAGGCGAACGAGGGTGATACTAATTCTTCTGGGTCTGATAGTGATGATGTTGCCTTGATCACAAGGCCAATCAAAAGCTTTCTAATGAAGAAACACAAGAATTTTTAGAAGTGGAACAAGGGTAAGTCCAGCAAGAATTTTAAAGGTTCATCTGACCCTGACTATTTTGAATGCAAGAAGCCTGGACACATTAAGGCTGATTATCCTACACTTAAAGCTCACCCGAGCAAGGAGAAGGGTGAGGAGAAATACAAGTTCAGGAAGGACAAGAAGCGGATTCAGAAGGCGTTCTGGACAGATTCTGCATCCGACTCCTCTGAGACTGAAGCAGAAGAGGAGGAAACAAATTTGTGTCTGATGGCTGATGATCATCCTGGTCTGTCTGATCAGGAAGATATATGTGAGCTTACTTACGATCAATTACTTGAAATATCTGAAAAAAATTCATGCATCGTATAGGAAGCTTAAGAAAACCCATACTAACTTGAAATTGGATTACTTGACTTTGCAAAAAGAGCATGATGTTTTGATTAAGGATCATTCCATGGTTGATTAAAATCACATGTCTTTACTTGATGAATTTGATGAACTGAATAAGAAGCATTCTGATTTAATTGTTGAGCATGATGCATTAAAAACATCGCATGTTGAATTAGAAGCTGCTTTTAAAAAATTGAATGATATGGCATGTGACCTAGAAAGTAATGAAAGTGCAAGGAGTTTTAAAATTGCTAGTCTTAACAAGAAAAATGAATTTTTAAGAGTAAAAATTGCTGCCTTTGAGAAGAATAAAAAACCACATACTTTTGCAGAGTTTTATGCACCACCACCTTTTGAAAAATCTATTGCAAATTCATCAAAGCATGTTTCATACACATCTAAGAAGAGGTACTATCACTCACGACATTTAGTTAATCCTTTTCCTAGTGTTAGATGTTATTCATGTTGCATGTTAGGACACATTTCCCACACCTGCACTGTTCACTGTAGTACACATTGGGTGTGGAGGCCCAAACTGCCTGTTTCATAGCACAACACACATGCATTGCATTCTTCTTTTCATAAGAATGAACCCAAACCTGTTTGGGTTCTTATAACTGACGTTTGATGATTTTGTAGGTGTTCTCTCACACAAGACCTCTTGAGAGCATGTGGTACCTGGACAGCGGATGTTCTAGACATATGACTGGAGATGCAAATCAGTTCATTTCGCTGGAGGCCAGGGCTGGAGGCAAGGTTACACTTAGAGATAACACCACTAGGAGGGTGGTAGGCTCAGGTATAATTGGTGATTCAAAGAGTTTTATGATTGAAAATGTTTGGCTTGTAGATGAACTAAAATATAACTTGTTGAGCATCAGTCAACTCTGTGGCAAAGGATACAGCATCAAATTTCTGCCCACTTACTGCATTTTAAGCTTAAATGACAAAGTTGTTTTGCAGGGATAAAGGATCAATAATGTCTACAAGCTGGATGTAAGTTACAATAAAGCTGAAATTCAATTTGCTTAAAAACTACTGGTGATGAGTTTTGGTTGTGGCATAGGAGATTGGGTCATGCCAGTATGAAAACCCTTAGGAGAGTCACCCAAAAGGACTTAGTTAGAGGTGTGCCCAAGCTTAAGTTCACTAAGGACCACATGTGTGATGCCTGTCCATTAGGGAAGCAAGTCCAGTCCTCTTTTCACTCTGTTAAGGACATTAGCACTTCTAGACCTTTAGAAGTCCTTCACATGGATCTCTTTAGACCCATTAGCACTCCCAGCTTAGGGGGGAGAGTCTATGGGTTTGTGATTGTAGATGACTACTTGAGATTCACTTGGATTAAATTCTTGTCACATAAATCTGAGTCATTTGATGAATTTAAGTCCTTCTCCACTTGGATTCAGAGGAAGTTAGGGTGTGAGATCTTAACTATTCATAGTGATCATGGTGGAGAGTTTGAAAATGTGAAGTTTGGAAGTTTTTATGAGGAGCAAGGGATTAGTCACAATTTTTCAGCTCCTAGAACCCCTCAGCAGAATGGGTAGCTAAAAGGAAGAACATGACCTTAGTGGAAGCCGCTAGAGCCATGCTTGCTGAGTATTGACTTCCAAAATACTTTTGGGCTGAAGCGGTGAACACTGCCTGTTATGTGCTGAATAGGGTGAATGTGAGATCAAATCTGAACAAAACACCTTATGAGATCATTAAGGGTAGAACTCCAAACCTATCCCACCTCCATGTCTTTGGCTGTAAGGTTTTCATTCTGAATAACGGGAAATCATCCTTAGGAAAATTTGATCCCAAATCTGATGAAGGAGTGTTCTTAAGCTATTCTAGTGTGGGAAATCCTTTAGGGTGTTCAATAAAAGGACTTTGGTGGTGGAAGAGACAACTCATGTGGTGTTTGATGAATCTGATCCTAAGGTGACTAGAGTTGAGGAAGAAGAAGAGGTAGAGGAGAGGGTAGAATCTCAAACCACACTGCCTAGGGATTGGAGATATTCTTGGAGTCATCCTAAAGAACTGATCTTAGGAGACCCTTCTGAAGGTGTTAGGACTAGGTATGGACTTAGGAAGGAAGTAAACCACTCTACCTTTATCTCAATGACTGAACCCACCAACATCAATCATGCCCTTTCGGATGAGTTTTGGATCTTAGCTATGTAAGAAGAATTGAATAAATTTGTAAGGAATGATGTTTGGGAGTTAGTAGAAAGACCTAAAAATTAAAGTATTATGGGAACCAAGTGGGTCTTTAAGAATAAGATGAATGATTCTGGTGTGGTGGTTAGGAATAAGGCAAGATTGGTGGCTAAGGGGTATAATCAGATTGAAGGGATTGATTTTGAGGAGACCTTTGCCCCTGTAGCTAGATTGGAAGCTATTAGAGTGCTACTAGCCTTTGCCTGTTATAAGTGACTTAAGCTGTTTCAAATGGATGTCAAGAGTGCCTTTTTAAATGGGGTAATAAAAGATGATGTTTTTGTAGAACAACCCCCAGGCTTTGAGAGTTCCCAATATCCAAAATATGTTTACAAATTAAAAAAGGCCTTATATGGATTGAAACAGGCACCTAGAGCTTGGTATGAGAGGCTTAGCACATTTCTGTTAGAAAGAGAGTTTGTTAAGGGGAGCGTAGACACCACCCTCTTTCTGAGGAGAATAGGGGATGACTTACTCATTGTCCAGATCTATGTTGATGATATAATTTTTGGATCTTCTGATAAATTTTTATGTGATGAGTTTTCTAAAATAATGAGTAAGGAGTTTGAGATGAGTATGATGGGAGAATTGTCCTACTTTTTGGGGTTTAGCATAAGGCAAATGGATGATGGAATCTTTCTAAATCAATCTAAATACACTAAGGACATTTTGAAAAAATATGAGATAGACAAAGCCAAGCCAATTAACACTCCCATGAGCTCCTCTGTTCAGTTAGACAAGGATTCAAGTGGAAAATCTGTTGATCAAAAGAAGTATAGAGGTATAATTGGATCACTGCTTTACCTGACTGCTAGCCGACCTAATATCATGTTTAGTGTTTGTCTTTGAGTTAGGTTTTAGGCTGATCCTAAAGAGTCCCACTTGACTGTCGTTAAGAGAATTCTCAGATATCTTTTAGGAACCCCAAACCTAGGAATCTGGTACCCTAGGCACAGCACCTCTTTTGAGATTATTGGATATTCTGATTCTAACTTTGTAGGGTGTCGGGTGGATAGAAAAAGCACTTCTGGAACTTGTCAATTCATAGGACAGTCTTTAGTCTCCTGGTCCAGTAGAAAATAGATCTCAGTTTCTCTTTCCACTGCTGAAGCTGAGTACATTGCCTTAGGGAGTTGTGTGGCCAAAGTTCTTTGGTTGAAGCAACAAGTCTTAGATTTAGGATTACCTGTGGGCACAATTTCTGTTCTGTGTGACAATACTAGTGCCATCTACATCTCAAAGAATCCAATCTAACATTCTAGAACCAAACACATTGATATAAGGCATCACTTCATTAGGGACCATGTTACAAAAGGGGACATTGAGCTACATCATGTAGCAACTGAAAATCAACTGGCTGACATATTTACTAAACCACTGGCCTTTGACTCATTCACCATTTTGAGGACCAAATTAGGTGTAATTGATATAAATGCTTGATTCTGATGAATTTTGATTTCTAATTTGTCTGATTTTTATTCTGTTTCTGTTAGTTAGCTATTTGATTTGATTATTTGCTTTTAGTTATTTGTGTTGCAAATCTAGTTTTGATGATGACAAATACGTTTCTATTGTGTTTTGCTTGGCTAACCCGTTTCAGGCACAAAAGATCACGAGCAACTCAAGCCAACTCAAGATCGGGTCCAAGTATGTCCAATGTACTATTTTCCTTTTTCTTGAGTCAATTGTAATGAAATTGATCACCCAGCTAAGTAACCTTACACACATACACTCAGGGGGAGAGCTTGAGTGGATTAGAGTTTCTGTTTAAGTTTTTGTTCAGATCATCTTGGATGATACGCACATTGTCCTGGATGATCCAGTAAAAGTAGAAACCCTAATTAGGGCAACCAAGTTAAGTGTGTCTGATTAAGCAGATCGTCCTGGATGATTATTGGATCGTACGGGATGATATGCTCAAATCAGAAATTTTTAGCTGCCATATCAAGTTAGGCAAGTTTTTATTTTAAGATATTTGGTCTGATCGTCCCGGACGATACATGTATCATCCTGGATGATACAGTACAATCATGCCTAAATTAGTCTGGTAATTAAGGAAAGCAATTAAGACTTGATTGATATGATCATATCATCCCAGACGATCGCATGGTCATCCTGAACGAAAATGATCGTCTAGTGTGTTTCAGCTGTACGTCCTGAACTGTGTTCAGGATGATTTGGGCACTTTTTGAACTAATCGTACAGGATGATATCCCGATCATCCTGGACGATCGAGTCATTTTTGAGTCATCCAGCACAAGTTTCTCTGGACGACCTGAATTGTCTTCTGGACAAAATTCCTCAATTTACACTAATCATCCCGAACGATCGCAGAATCGTACGGGACGATATGAACAACTTTTTCTACTAATCATCCAGAAGAGCCAGATCATCCAGGCTGAAGCAGCTGATTTTTAACTGATCGTATAGGACGACCTATAGATTGTCCTGGACGATCTTGGCCGACTAGTTGAGATTTACGGCAAATTTTAAGCCCTTCTATAAAAGATCTTTTTCTTTCAACAAGAAAAATCTTTTACCACTTTCCTTTCCAGAGAAACCCTAGAGAGAGAGAGAGAGTTTGGGAGAGAGAGAGAGGATCTTGTGAGGGGGAGTTCGTGGGGGGTTCACGAAGGTTACTCCAAGCAAGGATCAGAGTCATCTTCTCCGCTCGTCGTCTTTCATCGGGTTGGTGCTCTTTGCTAGAGGATCGTCGGCAAGAAGATCCGGGTTCTCTGCCTGCTTTAGGAGGAAGCAAAAGGAGGTCAGGTTCTCTGCCTGCTTCAGGAGGAAGTGAAAGGAGGTCAGGTTCTCTGCCTCACTGTGTCGGTGAAAAGGAGTTTTTGTACAGGCTTCTCCACCTTGCTGTGGGAGCAAAAGGAGAGACACTTTAGTTTAGTGCAATACCCGGAGGGGAGGCTCCGGGGAGTAGACGTAGGTCAAGTTGACCGAACCACTATAAAATCTGGTGTATTCGTTCTGATTACTTTCTGCACTTTTTTTTTTTCTGTGATTAACTACTTGGGTGAAATTGTGTTTGATCTTTTCGTTTGATTGTTTTATTTATTTTCGCTGCAAATCAACGAAAAGGTTTTTACTGTTGCTCTCAAATTTTTAAGATAACCAATTCCCCCCCCCCCCTCTTGGTTAGCCTCGGGACTAGTTCATCAGGGCTTAACATCCCTATCGAACTTTCAGTTTGTATTTTTTCTTCTGCTAATTTCTGTGTTAGCCTTGGTGTAAGTTTGATTTGAGTATTTATTTTGAGTGTGATTTCTTACTTGTTGTTATTTACTGGTTCATCTCTTTTATTTACTATTTTATGCTTTTCAAAATCCGATCACTGCTCACTACTTCTGAAAAAAAATGGATTTCTGACTAAGAGTTTTACCTTGTTTTTATTTGGAAGCTTGTAAGCAGTGATTGATTCCACTGGATCTGTTAAAGGGAAGAAACATTGATGATTGTTTCTCTTCCTCTAACTCCTTTACTGGGGTATTGTTTCTTTTAGATAAAAATTTTCTTCAAAATTAAACAGTTGGTTTTTGAAATAGAGATTTATTTTATCTTCCTACAGTAATCTATCTCATTTGAATAGTGTTTTCAAAGTCTTGAGTCATTATTATGATTTTCTAAACCATGTGATTGTACTTATCATACGACGTATGATTTTTGTTTTGTGAATTACTCTTCCTTATTGTGGAGAGCGTCTTCTATGTCTAGAAGGTAATTTTATAGCTGAGATCCTTTAACGATTTTGAGAGGTAGAAAGCTTACAAAAGATGCGCAGTGCGCCAAATGAGTTGAAAAAGAGGCACAAAATGAGCCCAAAGCTGAAAAGATGCGAAATGTCGCCAAACTCAAAGATACATAAAATATATCAAAAATCAAAAGATGCGTAAAGCGCCAATTAAATTGAAAAAGAGGCACAAAATGAGCCCAAATCAAGCTTTCTTCCCTTTCAGATCGTTAAATCTCTTAGAAAAATCCATGCGCCACTTAATATTTTCAAAAGCCTGTGTTTAAAAATCCTGATTTCTGGTTTATTACTTTGTAATACTATTATATCAGATCTTTTGATTGAATGAGGCTGAAAAGTATCTCTTTTCGAATCTAATTTCTTTTCTTCTAAATTGGATTTTTATTTTGAAAGGGATTTGCATCTATAAGGTGTCCGAGGTGGGAGTTACGAAAGTCAATTTTCTATCTTTTTCTGGATTTCAGCGCTGTCAATCGTCTTCTTATTTGTTTTTGGATTTAAAATCATAGAAAATGTCTGATT
This sequence comes from Dendrobium chrysotoxum, assembly GCA_019925795.1. Taxonomy (NCBI): domain Eukaryota; kingdom Viridiplantae; phylum Streptophyta; class Magnoliopsida; order Asparagales; family Orchidaceae; genus Dendrobium; species Dendrobium chrysotoxum. The sequence goes on from CM034302.1 coordinate 56,790,322, forward strand.
TACTTGAGCAGATTGATTAAAAAAAAGGAAAGGGGGGAGTAGTCAGTCTTTTGGTTTTGGAATTCTACGGGTTTTACTATTTTTATATGTTGTCTTTCCCTTTTTGAGATGTCAAAAGGGGGAGTAGTCAGTCTTTATTTTGAATTAGTTTTAGTGATTTTGTATTATTCACCCGTTGTTAAATTCCTAATTTTGAAATTATTAACAAATTTTTGCCATCATCAAAAAGGGGGAGATTGTTGCGTACTTTGTTTCAAGGACTATAATTTTGATGATAGCAAACATCTCTGGTTCTTGTTGACTGCCTAATCTTTCAGGTACGTAGGATCAATTGCAAGTTCAAGCCAGTTCAAGAATGATTTAGTGTGTATTGTAATTCAGGTCCAATGTACTGGTTTTTATTTTTATTGAGTCAATGTAATGTAACTAATCCCCTAGCTAAGTAACCTTGCACACACACACTCAGGGGGAGAGCTTTAGTGAATTAAAGTTTCTGTTCTTTTTTTGTTCCGATCGTCCTGAATGATATTCACATCATCCTGGATGATCAAATAAAAATAGAAACCCTAATTAGGGTAACCAAGTTAAGTGTGTCTGATTAAGCAGATCGTCTTGGACGATTCTGACATCGTATGGGACGATATGCTCAAATCAAAAATTGTCAGCCGCCAGATCAAGTTAGGCAAGTTTTTATTTTAAGATATTTGATCTGATCGTCCTAGGGAATCTTCCTGGACGATTCAGTACAATCATGCCTAAATTAGTCTGGTAATTAAGGAAAGTAATTAATATTTAATTGATACGATCATATCGTTCGGGATGATCGTAAGATTATCCGGGATGATCCGGATCATCTATTTTGTTTCAGCTATATGTCCAGAGCAGTCATCAGGACGATTTTGGCCCTTTTTTATCTAATCATCCTGGACGATACCATTATCATCCTGGACGATCAAGTCATTTTTGGATCGTACAACACAAGTTCCTCTAGACGACCAGAGCGGTCTTCTGGACAAAATTCCTCTATTTACACTAATCGTCATGAATGATCGCAGAATCGTATAGGAAGATATGAACAATTTTTTCTACTGATCGTCCAGAAGACCTAGATCGTCTAGGCTGAAATAACTAATTTTGAACTAATCGTACATCCTGTATGATTCTTGCCGACCAGTTGAGATTTAGGGCAATTTTAGAGCCCTCCTTTAAAAGAAGTTTTTCTTTGAACAAGAAAAATCTTTTGCCACTTTCCTTTCCAGAGAAACCCTAGAGAGAGAAAGTTTGGGAGATAGAGAGAGAGGATCTTGTGAGGGGGAGTTCATGAGGGGTTCATAAAGGTTGCTCCAAGAAAGGATCAGAGTCATCTTCTCCGCTCGTCGTATTTCGTCGTGTTGGTGTTCTTTGTGAGAGGATCGTCAGCAAGAAGATCCGGGGTTCTCTGCCCGCTTCAGGAGGAAGCGAAATGAGTTCAGGTTCTCTGCCTGCTTTAGGAGGAAGCGAAAGGAGTTCGAGGTTCTCTGCCTGCTTCAGGAGGAAGCAAAAGGAGGTTAGATTCTCTGCCTCACCGTGTCGGTGAAAAGGAGTTTTTGTGCAGGCTTCTCCGCCTTGCTGTGGGAGAAAAAGGAGAGACACTTTGGTTTAGTGCAATACTCGGAGGGGAGGCTCCGGAGAGTGGACGTAGGTCAAGTTGATCGAACCACTATAAAAATCTGGTGTGTTCTTTCTAATTAGTTTCTACACTTTAATTTTTTTGTGATTTTTTGCTTGGGTGAAATTTGTGTTTAATCTTTTCAATTGAGTATTTACTTGTTTCCATTGCATATCATAGAAAGATTTCATTATTGCTCTTAATTTTTTAAATAACCAATTCACCCCCGGTCTTGATTAGCCTCGGGACTAGTTCATCAGGGCTTAACATCCCTGTCAAACTTTCATATAGGAGTGATTCCATGCAGTTTGGGATGAGTTTGGATCAAAATGATGAAAACCTTCCTAATTATGCAATTTTAAAATTCAAATAATTAAGAAAACTTTAAAAAATCATAACTTTTTATAGAAAACTCTAAATTGAGCATTCTAATAGTTTAACTACTCATCATAAGGTTAAATATTTATTAAAAATCTAAAACTTTCCAAATTACTTTTGGTTTAAAAAGTCAACTTTTAGGCCCTTAATTAATATGATTAAATAATTCCAATAATTCTACAAAATTCAATAATTTATTAATATCTAGAAAACTCTATCTTAATTAAAAAACCATTCAATCAATATTTTAACACATAATAACCACTCTAGAGGTAAAGTTTTTATGATGGACTATTCTAGGCTGCGAGGCTAAGTGTCTTAAGGAGGCCTAATTCCTCGAGCTTGGTGGCACAATGCTATGAATGGATTCAATAAAGTGTTAAACATAAAAAATAAGTTACTTTTAATTATTTAACGAAATTAAAATTTTTAATTCAATAACATCATCAAGGTTTTTAGAATGGACTACTCTGGGTTGTCGGGCTACATGTCCTAAGGAGGCCTAGTTCCTTTAGCATAGTGGCACAACACCACAAACCTATTAATGGAAATTATAACCTAATTTAACCTTTAAAATTAGTAATTAATTAAATTTATTAATGTTAATTAACCCTTAATATCAATAAATTAAATCAACATAATCAAACCCTATTACTACTGGGTAACCTAGGCCTATGAGCAATAAACTTCACGACCTCGATGAGCAATAAAGCTCATAGTCATTTAACCATTAAAATAGATTTGATTTAAACTTTAATATATTAATATTTAAAGTTTAATTAAATCTCCCTTTAAGCCTTCAATAAATTTGAACACTAGATAACTTAAATTAACTGCCAGCTTAGGATCTACCCCAGCCACACAACCTTTAGCACACACTTTAGATGGTTTGCTAAGATAACCAACTCTAGCCTAGGCTAGACCTTTGTTTATTTTTTTCTATGTGCAAAAAATTTTGATATTTTAATGCATTCTATGATTAAAAATTGATTGACTTATTTTCTTTCTTTCCTTACTGCACTCTGTGAATTGATGTGATGGTTGATAGTTTATTCTTAGGTTATGAATGATCTGGATGCTCACTGAGTTTTTTGCAGGTGGCCATGCTCATGCAGTTCAATAAAGGGGCTAAATAATAATCAATATAAATATTACAGGTTCTTCAGCTGCTTAGCCCCCAAATAAAAAAAAGAGCGTGGCTAAGTGTGTTTACTTTTCTGTATATATATATATATATATATATATATATATATATATATATATATATATATATATATATATTTAACTACTTGCCATGTGTTTTATTATTTAACTGCTTAGGATAACCCTACAGAAGAGTCTAGATTTTGATTTATGTTAATGTAATTTACTAAATGTTAAGAGTTGTGAAAGTGTACATTTGAATTGGGATACATAGATCCAAAGGTTAGATTCCTAAGAGGAAAGGATACCCCTTAGGGGGATAGTCCTTATCAATTTGGAAGCCCAAATTTGGATGATTCTACTAACCAAAGTGGAAGGAATAACCTTCTCCGTCGACGGAAGAGTTTTTTTTCCATTTGGGTATGCAACTACAAAGAATAAAAGGAATCTGAGGAGGAGAAGACCGAGGAGTTGAAGAAAAATAATTATCCCACCCAAAGTCATTTGCTTCTGTTCTAGGATTATAATCTAGGTTATTATTAGTGGTGCCCGACCACTTTTAATTTCTGTAAACCCTAGGTTGTAATAAATGGGACATTTTCTTACGAACTTCAGTTTTAGGAATTAATTATATTAATATGTTTACTTTAATTTGACTGTGTATAGGATTGCCTGCTTTTCTTAGTTCTTCGGCATTTGCATGTCATTTTTTATTTAGCTTGAATACGTGGAGACTCGTGAGGGTATGCTAAAAACTATTTCTACTTAAATTTAATTAAAAATTTTAAGATAACATAGAAATTCTAACAAACTAAGAAGTAACCCTGGGACCATAGGGAGTTCTCATAGCATTTTGATGCATCTTCTTTCGTTTGTTAGGCACCTCCCCACTTGTGGGTTCTGGTAGACCACTTGGCCTATGAGGGTACAGATCTATCAAGGGGAATATGTGCAATCTTGGATAAAATCTATTTTTAAGCCTTTTTCAAAAATTGCTTCATATTTAATTTAAGCATTTATCGAGTCAACTAGTATTAATTGCATTAGAAACCAATTAAAAAGAGTCTAAAGTTTAATTTCATTTCTCATTTAGGATTTTCACCCAACATAAGGCAAGGGGCCACTTAGCACAATCTCTAATGTCAGCCCCAATTCTTAAAAACTTTAATAAAAATATGTTACCTCTCTTACAAAAATGACTAGATTCATGGATTTTATTCGCCTAGGTGGTTAGCTAGCTCCCTAATCCAAGCTGGGGTAAGTCCACACCTACATTGAATTAGTTAGGTTTGGGCCACCATTGTTTGGTGCCCAGTTTAGATTTATGATTCGAGGTAGATTTGGAATCATAAGACTCCAACCTTCGGGAATATAATCCCAAATTTCTAATAAAACATCCAACTCAAATTAAAACATCTCTCAACCTAAAATTTAAAGCCCAACACTTAGATTAGGTTGGGGCACTTCTTAACTATTTCAGAATCTCCATGTGTCTCCTACCCCTATTCCTTTGACTCAAAAATAAGTATTCAAAATTTGATCCAATCCCTATTGAAACTCTGGACTCACCTCCAATGGTATCAGTCCTAGAAACTCTTGAAATAAAATTTCTGACATTATTTTAATCGAGAGTATTCATAGGGGACTTTGTTCTCATATAGAGATGTAATTAACTATCAGGGCTTGCACTCGTAGGAGATTTAGAACCCACATACACCTTTTCAAGATTAATTTTCAAAATTCAAATTAGTATCCTTTAGGAAAATTGAGCCAATGGTAATCGTTATCATCATGTATGAATGATTATTAATGGATGATATGTCCATCCTTTGGGGAGATCATATATCATCTGTTAATAAAACTTTGGATTAGAAATTAATGATAATTAACCTAGAATATCATAGCTAGATACTTGATTGAACTTCACTTTGACCATAAAATTTCTGACATTATTTTAATCGAGAGTATTCATAGGGGACATTATTTTAATCGAGATGTAATTAACTATCGGGGCTTGCACTCGTAGGAGATTTAGAACCCACATACACCTTTTCAAGATTAATTTTCAAAATTCAAATTAGTATCCTTTAGGAAAATTGAGCCAATGGTAATCGTTATCATCATGTATGAATGATTATTAATGGATGATATGTCCATCCTTTGGGGAGATCATATATCATCTGTTAATAAAACTTTGGATTAGAAATTAATGATAATTAACCTAGAATATCATAGCTAGATACTTGATTGAACTTCACTTTGACCTTTTGAGGTCATATGCAGTTTGTTCCTAAACTTAGATATGATATTCGAGAGAAATTTGCAATCCTAAATCTGAATTCTATTTTTGGAATCTTGTTCCTATCTCTCAAGGTGGTATACTTTTTTTTCCAATGGGTTGTTTGATTCAGGATTGGAACCCAAAGTCAATATCAAAATTCCCAAAGAAAACTAAAATTTTTAAAGTCACTTTTTCAAAACTTCCACCAACAATTGAATAATGTGAAATATGTAAATAGGCAAGGAACATAGCACACTTTTAATGAAAATAAGTCTCCCGCCATAAGATAGAAAATTATAAGCCCAAGGAGGCAACTTCTTTTGAATAGAAGTAATGATATCTTCAAAAAGAAGAGACCTCTTCCTCCCTTTAAATATAGGAGTATTCAAATATCTAATTGGTATATTTTGAGGAGCTAAACTAAATTTACGCTCAATAACATTAATTCTCATTTGGGAAATAGAATTACAATAATTAAAAAACTTTTATCATTACTAAAACTCAACCCACTGAACAGTTGAAAGTTAGAAAGAAACTTAAAAAGAATTTTCAACATCTTAGTAGAGTCATTAGAGAAAATAATAAAGTCATTAGTGAAACTCAAATGAGAAATGGAACTATCACCAGAAGTACAAAAATGTAAATTAGGATGTTATCAGTAAAGGTCATCTAACCCCTAGATAGATATTTAATAGCATTAATGAATAAAATTGGAGATATAGGATCACCCTGCCTAATGCCCTGAGATGAATTGAATAAACCATGTATTTTACCATTTATAATAACATAAAAAAATAATTCTCAATACTACTCTAAATAAGATTTATAAAAGAAATAATAAAACCAAACCAATCTTAAATATCAAAAAGAAACTTTCAATTATGATTGTCATAGGCTTTGGTAATATCAGGCTTGAACATAGAGTTTCCCCCTTTAAGGGGAATACTAATGTCATGAATTAATTTTTGAACCAAAGGAATATTATCAAAAATGCCACGACCCTTAACAAAACTAGTTTGGCCAAGAGAAATAATTTAGGCAACAATAAAGCAAATATTTCCATGAAAATCTTGGAATTCATTTATTAAAAAAGGAATGCAAGCTAATAGGGCTAAAATCAGTCCAATAATTTAAGGCTCTTTCTAAGAAATCAAAGCAATATTGGAAGAGGAAAAATAATTGGGATAAGGAGAACCATTAAAAAAAATCTCGAACAGTATCAACCATATCCTTTTTAATGATTTCCTAAGATTTCTAAAGATTTTGGTTGTGAATAGATTATGACCTGTGGCAGCTCCTCCATCTACCGATCATCAGTCTGCTGGAATGAGTGGATGTCTGCGGGAAGATGGACATCGACGACGTGCCAATCCTCTGTTAGGGTCAAATGTTTCAGGTTTGCGTGTAACCTCTCGTCCTTTGGTTATTAAAGAACCATGTGATTCTACTCCCATGAAGAAGGTATATTATGTAGAAGGTAAGGGAAAAGGTATTCTGGATGCGCCTGTGTGCTTTACTCTAAAGAATTTTAAGTCTTGCATTGAATCACCCCTTTACGATTGTGAAGCTACCTCATCAGAAATGAAGATTTATGTTAACAAGTTTGGATGTTCAAATGCAATCCATGGCCCACGGTCAGGGATAAATGCGAATGTCTCAGATGAGGTTAACATCGATCTTCAATACACTGACGAGATGCGGCCTCAGTGTGATAACATAGATTCAAATGCTACTGTCATTGGTTTGGAGAATCCTGTAGGGATTATTGATGATGTATCAGGCAATCTGCATAGTTCCCATATAATTGATGATATTCCTGAGAAGGCTTCTATTAAAGGACTGAAAGACAACTTCTTGAATGCGTGGAGAAAGACTCAACATATTAAATTAAATTATGATGTGAACTCAACCCAGTTGACTAAAGATGGGGTAGCTATTTTTTTAAATTCAGATATGGAAAAATCCAATTCCCTGGTTCTTAAGAACTCACTAGTGGTTAAGGTGCTTGGATATAATATCCCATTTTCAGTCTGTAGCAGGGAGCTTCGGAGGCAATGGTTGAGTATGGTACATTCCATTTAACTACTTTGGGCATGAACTAGATTCTTTGCTCATTCAAGAATTCTGAAGCATTGGAGGAAGTCTTAAATGGTGGTCCTTGGTTTATTGGTGATTACATCTTTGGCATGGACAAATGGTCCCCTTCGTTCTCCCCTGAGTCACTAAAAGCTCTTACTGCCCCGGTATGGATTCGTATGCCTTGCTTACCATTACATTGTTGGGATGAACAAAATATTTCTAGAATTACATCTATGATTGGACTGCCATTGTATATAGATGGAAATTCATTTAGATGGGGCAAGAGGGAATATGCTCGTGTCTGTGTTCAAATTGAGTTGGACAAACAGCTGCCTAAAGGTGTTTGGATTGAAGGAATCCATGGTAGATCATTCCAGAAAGTTGAATATGAGAAGATCTCATCCCTATGTTATCATTATGGGAAAATTAGTCATTTGAAAAATAAATGTCCATCCAATTCTCATGTAGAGAAAGCACATGAATGTGGGGTTCCTGCTCAAGTGGGTAACAATGTAGAGAAGGCTGATTTGGCAGAGGAGGTTGTGGCAGTTTCCAAACCTCCCTTGCTTAATGAAGAGTATGGGCCTTGGATTCAAGTCAAGTTTAAAAATAGATTATATATAAGTGGGAGGTTTGATATGGATGTCAGGAAGGGGAAAATGACTGATATGAATCCCAAGTCCATTGGATATGTCGTTCATGAAAAAGCGCAGGTTGCTAATGTTGGATTGGAAAAGTTGGATGTAGGGGAAAAGAGATTGATTGAAGATGCTTGCTGTGGTAAGGGAGATTTAGTTGGTACCCAAGAGTAGGTTATTGCGGTAGCTAACAAATTTGATGTATTGAATTGCGTGATTGAAGAGGGGGAAATTGAAGCTCCTGTATAGGTGGAGCTGAATTCTGCTCACGGGAATTTAGTTGGTGCTCAGGAGATCAAGGCTACTTTGAATTATGCGGATGATCCAGAAAAAAGGGTGTTTGTTGATTCTCCAAGCGGTAGTTCTATCAAGATCAAATTGGCTAAGGAGTTGAGGTCTTTAGGCCCTGTGGAGCTGGAGCATAGAAAGAAGAGGCGTGATGGTAAGGGGAATGTTTTAGTTGGGGACGGCTCCCCTTTGAATAATTAATGTCTTCCATGGTTTTTTGGAATTGTAGGGGGGCTAGGAAGAAGGAGGCCTCTTTGTATCTTATGGAGATTGTGAGGGATTATGATGTTTTTTTATTGGGCTACGTGTTACTAAGTTAATGAGCATTGATAGGAAGGATGTGGACTGCTTTATTGGAAGTGAATGGGACTTTTTCTACCATCCTGCTGATGGTACTGTTGGTGGCATTTTGGTTGTTTGGAATAGGAAGGTGGCGACATTTGAGGTTATAGAGCAATCCTCCCAGATGGTGGTTGGTATCCTCTTCACTCCTTCTATGGGGCCTTGGAGGGTTGCTACTGTTTATGGGGATAAGTGTTATCTAGAAAGAAGAAGACTATGGGATGGACATGGAAAATGCTTGATGGCTGATGGTCCTTCCATTGTGGGGGGGGGGGGGGGGGGGGATCTTAACTGTATTTTGAGTAAGGAGGAAAAGAAGGGTGGGAAGAGATTCATTTTCTCTAGGGGGCCTAGAGAGATGAGAGATTTTATGACTAACAATGATTTTCATGATGTAGGTTTTGTTGGACCAAGTTATACTTGGTGCAATAATAAAGACGGTGCTTCTAGAATTTGGGAGAGGCTTGATAAATGCCTACTGAACTCTGCTACCTTACAATTGATTCCTTCTGCAAGTATTAGGCATCTTGCTAGGGTGGCTTCTGATCATAGTCCCATTATGTTTAAGTTGGAAGCAAGTCGGCCAAAAAAATTTAAGAACATCAGATTTGTAGATACCTGGAGATCTTATCCTGCTGCATGGCGTATTGTCCTTCAATCCTAGAGGAAGTCCGACTATGGTAATGAGGGGGATGTGCTTCATAGAAAGCTATGAAGAACTTTAAGGGATTTACATTTCTGGAATAAGAACAAATGCAAAGATTTATGCAAGGCAAAGGAAGACTTGAAGAGGGAAATTTTGGAATTACAAATGAAGGAGTCATCTGATGGAGGTTTGTCGGAGGAAGATCTCTTTGTTTTGAGAAACAAGGTTCATGATCTCAATGTCACTTTGAGGAGGCTATCCACTTGGTGGAACCAAAGGGCAAAAGTTAGATAGCATGAGGACGGAGACACCAACTCTAATTTTTTCCATAACTATGCATCAGCAAGAAGGAATGGAAATTAGATTAGACAAATCAAAGATAGCAAGAAATAACATGTTGGAGGAGGATGATCAGATTGAGGAGGTATTCCTTAATTTCTTTATGAATAAGTGGAGGTCTAGAGAATGCTCTATCTCTGATTGGTCGATGATATCTGAGAGCCAGAAGTTAGCAAATCCAGAAGTTAATATGTTGAGTGCTGATTTTACTATAGAGGAATGTATGGATTCGATTTTCCAACAAGGCAACAATAAATCTCCTAGTTTGGATGGGGTAACTTCCTCCTACTTTAAATTTTACTTGAGCATTGTTAGGGAGACCACTTGGAATGTTGTCAATGTGTTTTTTAAATCTGCTATTATGCATAAGGATTGGAAAGATACTCTGATTGTATTAATTCCTAAAGTGAAAAATCCTATCACTCCATCTAATTATAGGCCTATTAGCCTTTGTCAAACTACTTATAAGATTGTTGCTACTATGTTGGTTAATTGACTTATGAGGTGTATGTCAAAGATGATCTCTGAGGAGCAGGTGGCTTTTATCCCTGGGAGATCAATGTCAGAGCACTATTTACTAGCTCAGGAGAACTTTAACAAGTTTAGGTTCTCCAAAAGGAAGAAAGGTATGATGGCTATTAAACTGGATATGGAACAGGCTTACGATAGCATGGGATGGCCAACTCTGCAACAAATTCTTAAATGGTATGGCTTCCCCTCCATGTTTTTCGATCTCTTTATGGAGTGTGTGGTGGATGCAAGGTTTTTGGTTATCTTGAATGGGAAGAACTCAAGATGGATTAGTGCTCATAATGGATTTCAGCAGGGATGTCCACTTTCACCTTATTTGTTTATTATGTGCTCTCAACTTCTTTCTAATTCTTTTGAGCAAAAGGGTCAGATATTGGGCATTCAATTATCTCCTAAAGGTCCAAAGATTACACACCTCCTTCATGTAGATGATGTAATTGTTTTCTCTCAAGCAACGACTCCTATGGCCCGATTATTGAAGACCATTGTGGCGGATTTCTGTAGGGAACAGGCCAAAGAGTAAACATAAGTAAATCTCAAGTGATTTTTAGAAAGGCTGTTAAACGTTCCATAAAAAACAAGATTGCTAGAAGACTCGGTTTTAAATTGGTCAAGGAGATGCATTCAAATAAAAATTGCTTTGAGAAGATTGAGAATGAATGATTATCAAGATTTGCTAACTCATGTGGTGGAAAGGCTGAATGTGTGGGGTAAGAAGACATTATCTTTGGGTGGAAGGATTATTCTTCTCAAGTCGTCTTTATTAACAATGCCAAACTTCTTAATTACACACTCTTTGGTACCTAGAATAGTGCTATTTGAAGTGGAGAAGGTGTGTAGAGATTTTGTGTAGCACAATTCAAGTGGGAGGAAAGGCTTGCATTATGTTGCTTGGGAGGAAGTTTGTAAACCGAGGAATGATGGTGGGATGGGTTTACACTCTACATTACTTAGAAGTGGACCTCTTCGAGCAAGATTAGCATGGAATTTTGTTCATAATGCAGATTCATTGTTACACTGCACTTTAAGTATGAAATATGGGGAGAACATCTTCAATGGGGTTTGTAAAAAAAATGCTTCTAATGCTTGGAAAATTTTTATTGATGGTGGGAACCACTCGAAGAATTTCATTAGATGGAAAGTGGGAAGAGGAGATAAGATCAATGTTTTAAATGACATTTGGTTGCTTGACAAATGTCATAATATGTGGCCTACGTTTGCTGATTGTGGGGCGTTGGATGGCATGATGCTCCAACATTTCATTTCTGGTAATGGCAGTTGGGATAAGCAGGAACTGCAAAAATTCTTCCATGGTGATCTTGTCTTATTGATTATGCAAATTCATTTGAATCCCATTAGGAATGAAGATCATGTGGAAGCTTTGTTCCAGTACTCGGGAAGGACTATTTCAGCATTTGCATATGAGTTGGTTATGCAAGGTAGAAGTAGGGAAGATGATAACGGATTCCTCAAATGGCTTAAGAAGATAAAACTCAATTTGAGAGTAGAGCTTTTTTTGTGGCGGTTAAGTAAGTATGCTATCCCTACTAATCAGTTTCTTAGGTATCGTAGGCTTTGTTGTGACTACCTTTGTCCAAGGGGTTGCCAAGAGGTTGAAAGCTGTGAACATATAGTGGTACATTGCAAATTTCTTGTGGACATTTTGTTAAAGTTTAGAGAATGGGGGTTTGCCATTCCTATATTTCAATCCTTGGATAGCTGTTTGGATGGAATGAGAAGGTTGTCTCTTCGGAATCCTAATATGGTGAAATTATATTGTGTTGCCGTTTACTTGTCATGGAAGAACCGCAATTTGGTGAAACATGGTAAGGTAGCTATGTCTACTTCTATGGTTGCTGCTAATGCTTTATCGTTAGCCTTGATAAGATCTAGTCCTCTTCTAGATAGCTGGGGTGCTAATCTCCATATGGAGTTTCAAAGAACTTGGCACCCTCCACCGCTAGAGTGTATTAAGATAAATGTGGATGCTGCTATTTTGGAGATGAATCTTGCTGGTATTGGGGGAGTTTTCCATGATGATAAAGGAAGACTTCTTTCAGCCTTTGGAAAGAATATAATTCATTGGGATGTGACTCAACTAGAGATGGAAGCAGTCATAGCCACAAGGGAATTCATACAAAGGTGGATGTTAGATAGCAAAGGTGTTATCATTGAAAGTGACAATCTAAACATTATTTCCTTCATACAAGATTCTTTGAATAAGGCAAAGTGGCAATTGGATAATTGGGCAAATAAGTAGCTCTTCTTCTTGAATGACTTCAACAAAGTTGTTTTTCATCATGTTAATAGAGAATATAATCAAGTAGCGAATTTGTGTGCTACTTTGGCTTTAGAAAATAGTTTCTTTTTTGATAGCTTCTCGTTTGATTGCATTCCTTCCTCTTTGGTTAATTTGTTAAAGGAGGAATGCATAATGTTTGGCAATTGTAATTAGTCTTCTTTTCTAATGCATAATGCTTTCTTCAAAAAAAAAAAAAAGAATAGATTATGACCAGCCACCAACTCAGAATTCATCTCTTTGATAGTATCAAAGATTTCTTTTTTAGAAGGAATTAAAGTGTGGAAAATTTTATCATCCTCACTAATTAATTGATGAATGATCAAGGATTTTTAAAAGGAGCATGAATAAAATTGTTATTAAAGTAACTTTTAAAGTACTCCACCCCAAAACCAGCAATTAAATCCTCATCATCACAAATGGAACCATTACGCATATGAATCTTATGAATATGATTAGTAACCCTTTTTTGTTAGCTATAGCATGAAAAAATGTAATATTTTAATCACGTTCCATTAAGAATTTTGAAGCAGCTTTTTGTCTCAAAAAAGCTTCTTCCTTCTCTTAAAGATGGAATAATTTAACCTTATCCTCATTAAGAAAATCTAAATTGACATTAGAAGGATCATTTAAATAAATATTATCCACATAATTTACATTCACCTTAGCCTCCTTAATGTTGGAAAAAATCTTTTTAAATACACAGTTGTTTCAACATCTCAACTTTGCTTCAATATTTTAATTTTAAACCAAAACCTGACCATACCCATAATATTATCATTAGAGACCAAAGGAAAATGCCAACTATCCTCAATGAACTTGTACAAGGAATCATATAAAAGCCACATATTTTGAAATAAAAAAAGACTACCTAAAACCCCTTTTGAAAATTAATACTGAGTAAAAGAGTAGAATGATCAGAAAGCGTTCCACTCAAATGCTTAATATGAGTCAGAGGAAATGAAAAAAAATCAAATTAATTTTTTAAAGTATAAGATCAAGTTTTTCGAACATATTGGATATGTTCCAAGTGAAGGTGCTACCAAAAAAACTAATATCATGTAAGTTACAATCCATAATCATAATATTTAAATCTTCCATAGCCTGAAGCTTGGGAGACTTGACCCCCAAACCTCTCATCACCATTAGAAATAGTATTGAAATCCCAACCAACAAGATAAGGGGAATTAAAAGAAATATAAAAATAATTTAATTTATTCCAAAGAACCTCTCTTCAAGAACGAGAACAAGCAGCACAAATAAAGAGCTGTAAATATTGAATTGAAAAATATTGAATTGAGGGTGAATAACATATGGAAATCATAATTAATGTTCATTCTCATAGGATCATTCCAAAAAATCTAAATTTTGTTGGAGAAATTTGCTAAACACCTACTAAAACCTAGATGATTACCCGAATAAATCAATTTAGCAGAAGAGATAAGAGGCTCCAATGACAACTTAGCTAGGCTTGAAAGAGGGCTTGTTGGCAAGCTTATTGGTCGTAGGTTGCCTTATTTTGTCCTAAGCAATGAATTGAATCACAAATGGTCAAAGTTTGGAGATTTTCAGCTCCTCTCAATCTCTCTAGATTGTTTCATTTATCTCTTTGAAAGTGCTGAAGCTTGGGATGTTATCCATATGGGAGGACCATGGGTTATTGGTGGCTTTATTATTAGTTTGGATGGTTTGTCTCCTTCCTTCTCTCCACAATCAATGGTGGGCCTATCTTCACCTATTTTGATTCATTTGCAACACTTGACTCTGATGTATTGGGACAACAATAACCTTGCTCAGATATCTTCTTTCTTTGGGCAAACTCTATGGGTTGATGTTCTAACTAACTCTTGGGGGAGAATTACTTTTGCTCATGTTTGTGTGCGAATGGATCTTGGTGCCAAGTTTCCTCCCGGAGTTTGGATCTCTGGGCTTCATGGAAAGTTTTTCCAATTGGTAGAATATGAGGGGATTGCTCACCTTTACTTCCAATGTGACTTTGTCAGGCACAATATAAGTCAATGTCCCAATGCTCCTCAATCCCCCATGCAGCCATCTAATCAACCTCATGGAAGTTTTGCTAAATTTAGCCAAAGTCCATATATTTTGAAAAACATTAGTAGCAACCAATCTTCTTGTGACCCTCTCATCATTAATGATCCTAAATCATCCCCCTTGAATAGTCAGAAAGATGGAGAAAATCCAGAATGTTATGGGCCCTGGAGCCTAGTTACTACAAGAAAGTCTAGGAGACAAAAAAAGAAGATGAATTCCATTATTGGCATTGGTGGGCATAAGGCTACTCCTCCTTCCTTGCTTGTCTCATTTGGGGAATTTAGCGAATCAGCCAAGCAAGTTGCTACATCTTGGGATGGTGATCTCTCCAACACACCATTCAAGTTTTCCACTGAGGCTTTCCTCCTGCATTCTAGTAGATCTTATCAAAGGAAAGATAGAGTTTTTATGACTTGTTTTGCTAAGGAACTTCAACGTCTAGGCCTTATAACTTATAAACCAAGAAAATGAAAGAAGGATGGTGGTAGGGATGACTCCCATGAAGGTGTTCATCACTTTGACATCATATTGTTGTTTTTGGTCTCTTATTTTTGTAGTGTTTGCATGGTGGAGAAGTTTTCTATACTTCTCTCTTTTTTGTTCTATTTTGCTGAGGGAGGCTTCCTTTTGATGCTTTTCCATTGTTTGTACCCATTATATACTTTTTTGTCTTCATTTTAATAAAATTTCCATTTTCGAAAAAAAAAAGAGCGGACATGACACAACTATTCCTAATCTTTGAAACCTCAGAAACCAAAGTAATAGGCTCATTATCAACATGAACATTAGTAGAAATATGAAGATATTCTCCCTCCTCACAAGCATCAAATCTCAAAAGAGGCATCAACAACTCCTTAAATTGAACAACTATCATTACGAGAGCTAAAAATATACTAAGTAAACATAGAATTTATTTTATTCAAATTATAAAGATTTTGTGATTATCTCTATTACCGGACCACATTAGAGCTATCAACCCCAATAATAGGTATGAAAATTGTCAAGGTTAATAAGATCATTATGCGTGTTCTCCTTATTAATAATAATAACATTATTTGGAATGATATTAGAATTAACAATCAACACATCAATCAAATGAGAGTTATACATATTAGGAATAATATGCTCATCATCAACAATATTAGCACTATTACTCTTATTATTCCCAAAAATAGAAGATTTACTCCCATCCTTCTCATTAGATTGAGGTTGAATTTTCTTAAACATAGGGTATAAGACAAAACATTCATTAATTGAGTGACTATGATTTTTACAATGAAAACAAAAATATGAAACTTTTTTAAACTTAGCATTCTATATATTACAAAGTAATTTAGTCCCCAACCAAATTTCCTTGGGATACTTCTTAGAGATATCAACTTCAACCAAAATATGATCCATAGAGGGCTGAGTTCTTGAAGTGATAGCTTGATCAGTTTGAAAATGCCTACCAAATATAGAATCCAAAGCACGAAGGCCAAGACAGTTAAAAAATGTAAACATAAATGATGAAAAGAAATCCAAATCGGCACAATCAGTGATTCCTCTTTAATGTCAAAGAAAAGAGTCAACTTTAATAAGCGCATATGATAGATACTGATAAAATAATGTGGCCTAGAAAAGACCCTACTATAATGCAAGTCATTCGACAGTTGAATCGCAATATATTGAGGATTTAATAGCCTAATATAGTATGAACTAGAAAATTTCAAATTATCAAAAAAAGCATGAATTGAATCCATGTTTAGCCTATGTAAAGAGAACTTCCCAACCAAAGTAAATTGAAAGGGAGAAGCCAATTTAACCACATCCTCATCCGAAATCAAAACCACAGTAACACCTTTGAAAGATGATTGAGTGAAAGATATGAAGTAGGAGTAAAAGACGAAGAAGCTCTGAAAACCAAATCTTTAAGAGAATGCAAAGTACTTATTATACTTATAATTTAAATTAAAAAAAACTATGTTTTTTTAATGGAGGAAGGAGGTAAATTTATTCCCCATGGATTCAATGGAGGATCCACCATTCTAACCCAAATAAATCATAGGCTAAGGATATCATAAGGAAATATAACCACCAATAAATATTTTACCAAATGACTAGTAGTTAAAGAACAAAAGTGAAAGCACCAGAGCAGTTGAATAAGAAGGACAAAAAAATCAATGGAGTGTTTACTTTTTATTTTATTTTATTTTTTGTAATGGAGTGTTTACTTTTTTTTGGAGGGGGGGACCCACGGAGGGGCCTACGTGTTCATTAAAATAAAAGTTACAAGTTCATTAAAAGTGACCTCGAGATTACTACTTCTCGAAGGAGCTACAAAAAAAGTTAAAATAAATCCTAAGAGCTCAAGGTCCCTACAAAGAACAACTACAAAAAAGCTAGATATATTCTAGGTTGCAAGCAGCCAGCACCCAAAAAATAGAAAAGATCATCTAATTTCCATTAGAGCCCATCTTTTCTACAAAAACTTCAAAATCCAAAAAACCTACACTAAAAAAATCCTACAAGAAACAAATCAGAGAAAGGGAAGACAAGCGAAAGAAATAGGAAATTTTATAGAAAACAAACATATCTGAAATGACAGTGAAAAAGAAAATAGTGAGATACCTGAACTTGCAACCTATAGAAACACACAAAGTAGTACAAATATAGGAACATCTAAAGACAATAAGGAAATAATAAAAATTACCAAGATCATAATAATCCATGGTGAAAAAATTTGTAAATAGGAAATATTTAATCAACTCCAGCCATGGCTAGGTGCCAAGCACCAACCAACAGTAGGAGCCCCACTACCAAAAGTAGTTACAAGTAATTATCTAATCAAACAACCAAATAAGTGGAGGTCTGAATTTATCAATATAATCAAAAACATTTTAGTTCCTTCTAGTCTTGAAAGAGCTTCTCAAGGTCTGCCATAACAACCCATCTAACTTATCTAGAATATCACCATTGATTAAGATGATAATATGCCAACTAAGTAAACAAACCATAATACCTAGATTCAATTTATGAAAGAATAGAATCTGGATAGAAATAGAGCACTAGATAAAATCCTCAAAGTTAATTAAAAACCTTTACCAAAGCTCCAGCGAACAAAACAAGAGGTAAAAAATAAGTAGGGAACTACAACTAATATAGTTAAATAAAAACCACCAATTGTTAATAGCACAACCAAATAGCCCAGCCTTACAAATAATAAAACTATAGATATAGCAATAGCTAAACCCACAAAACGCAAATATCATACAAGTTATGATTCTAACAATCACAACAAAGAAAACAAAGAAAAACATTGAAACCAAAGGATGAGGAGGTGAATATGGAGTGAACATCTAGCTCTGGTGTGTAGTAACATATGAATCATTGAGCTAATGATCCAACTGCCACTCAAATTTGATTCAAATCCAACCCAGAAAGGGAAAACACCAAACCAAATACTTAGACAATTACTAATATAAATGCTATAGCACCAAAACGAAATATGAAAATCAGCTCCCATCAAATTCAAAATGTCCCCAAAAGGCCTGGTAAAATTTTGAATGAGTCTCCAAGAAAACTAAACCATAATAAACAACCACATGATGTACGCCTATTAGTACTGTCTACTAATATTACAACACTTATCATGTGATATAGTGATGAATAGAGTATCGATCCCACGAGAAAGATATGCTCACTTACAAACACTAGTACTGTCTATTAAAATCACAACACTTATCCTACTAAATAAAAATAAATGATATGAAGATTCAATCACTTAAATAAAATTAGATAAAGAAAATGAATATAGTATAAAGATATAATGTTTTGGATTGATGAATGTAAATAACAAATTTTTTCTAATGAATATCTTTTAGTTGTGATGCTATTCAGAGCATATGCTTCCCTAGATCTCTATGGAGCATGTAGGAACAAAGGATATTTATTAACTTCCTATGGTTATATCATCTCCTTAAGAATTTAGTACATTTCATACCCTAAGCCTAGGCATGAAGCATACTAATTTAATATTCCTTATTATACTTGCTTCCCTCTATCGAGGCCCCATATTACAGCTAATTTTAACTACATATATGGCTACTATATGCATTAAAAAAAGATCTGGTACTACTAAAAACATCTTTTTAATTTTTTAAGGAATAAGATAATTCATTAGTATTGCACAAGATACTTACATCATCAATCCAAAATAAGAGAATTTAGCTAGACATAGAGTAGAATAGAAGTAAACTCATTTTCATTGATAACATGATTTAAATAAAATATAAGAGATAGATAACACAAGAAGGATTTAATTGATCTCTCTACACTCCTTTTTTCTTACAAATTTTCTTACACAAATACAAGTCAAACACTCAAATAATGGTATTAAGTATTTCTCTAAATTCCCTTAGTTGTCACCTTGAGGGAGTTTCAAAGAAGCACTCTGAATTGTATTTAAATTTTCTAAGTGACTGAACTCCCTTACAAATATAACATAATGACTTTTTATAAGAAAATACAAAATAGGTATTGTGCTACGATGCTAAAAAGATCAGTGCCACTACACCCAATAAAAAAACTAACTATGTTGTGCTATTTTTCTGGTGTCGCAGTAGCGCTTGTTGAGGTGGATTAGTTACTTTGTAAATAGTTGCGCTGCTTCACTGATAGATTGTGTCTATAGGAAGTTACAAGTGCTATGTCATGACACTTCTAACGTTTAGTTGCTACAACACTGGGAGGGCAATTTGGGCACTGAGTCGTTATGGATTGGGATGCAGTGGCACTAGAAAAAAGTGAACTCGATGTTGTGAAGTTGCTATTTAAATGCTGCTGCGCTGCTCGATAGATAAGTTAGCACTACAATACTGATATTCTACCACTCCAACAGTGTCTTTGATGGTATTGTGGTGTTATTTGTTTTGATGCTATAGTGCTATATGAAACTTAGAATTTTATGCCTTTTATATATTTTTCCTACATAATACAACTAAAATAACACATTTTCACTAAAAATATAACACTTGAAACAATACATTATTTACACTTATCATTCAACACACATAGGACTAGATTGGGTGATATTGATATAAATGCTTAGGAAATTGGGGACGTTAGATACTATGATTGTTATTGTGCTTTATACTACTGTTCGAGATTATGTGTTTTTGTAAGTATCATTTTGTTACATGTTCGCATATTCTTAATATTTGTTTACATGTATGTTTATTTTGAACTTTATTTTTAAATTCTTTTTTCTCTTTATAGCTTTATTTTTAAGCTCCTCTTTTTGGTGATGTCAAAAGGTGGAGTAGGTGTCTTGTTGGATATATTTTCTTTCGAATAGTATAGTTTTCCTTTAGTATGAATGTTATTGTATTTTGCTTAAAATTAATCAATAAAGGTTTTAAAATTGTAAAAAATATCATCACTATTGTTAAAAGAATTCATTTAGTAAGGGGGAGAACTTAGTAGGAAATTAAAAAAAAATTTGCAAATTAAAAATCGCACAAACAATATTTTCCATCATAAAAAAGGGAGAGATTGTTGAAATTTGTAAGCCCATCCTAGTGTTTTAATAATTACAAATATTATTGTATGATTATTTATACATTCTTGATTTATATATTGCATATTTTCTTGTGTGTCACTAACCTTTTGAAGTATAGCATACAACAAGCAAATTTGAAGAATCAAGGCTCAAGATAGTATGGTGTCACTATTTTAGTCAATCTGTGTTTAAAAATGTCTATACTTCTTATTTTTCTTGAGTCGTTTTGTATAATAGGTATGTTGACAAGGCTATCATGCACACTCACAGAAGGGTGAGTAAAATTCAATAATAGAATTTTTTTTTATCATATTGTATAATCCAAATTAAACTGTATTATCTTTTTAAAAATACTTGAAATATTTAATTAACTAAGGTTAATTAATTGGGCTATAACTAATTATATTGTATGACCTTCAATCATATAGAATGATTAATTATTCGATAAAACATGATTGTTGAATCTATGTTACTTAAAATAGGCAAATTTGATTTTTAAAATTTAAACTTATTGTACTATATGAATTAGTTCGTACCATGCAAACATTAATCAAATATTCCTAATTTAATACCATATATTAAATAACCTAATCATGATCTAATCATTAATGATGATTATACTGTAAGATTGACATCATACTAGATTATTTCATAGAGAGCTCAATTGGATGAACTTGGTTCATCCTAGATGATTAGTGATATAATATAACTAATTGTATTAGATGTTTTTGAATCAAATAGAATGATCTTTGATAGAATTAAACTAGTTAAAATATATAATCTATCTATTATATTATATGATTTTTTTTTGGTAAAACCCACTAACAGGCCTACGTGTTAATCAACAAAAATAGTACTAGGTCCTTAAGGAGGAAGCCAACTCCCTACTGCTCAAAAGAGCTACATAAAATAGCCAAAAAAAACCTATGAGCTAGATTGCCTCACTAAGCATGAGTGCAAGGAAGCCGAATAACATGCTATAAAGGCCAAAAAGAGAAATCCAAAAAAGATAATAACAAGTATAATCATCAAGCTTAGTGTTGCCAACCAAAAAAGAAGTATAAGCCTTATGCTCGGTGTTGTCTCCCAAAAATAAGACCAACAGAGAAGGATGAGAATTCTCCACACATCTGCACATAAGTAAGAGCAAACTATAGTGCAACTGAGACCACAAAATCCTGAAATAGAAATTATGAAGGAAATAAATAGTAGAATTAACCAGGTTAGTAGCCCAAAACTGAATATTCAAAGGAAAATGATGATCCCACACCATACGACAATGATTGAATAAGGAAATGATATCCCAAACCTCAAAGCAAGAAGCAATAAAACCCACTATAGAATATAATGCCAGAACAACAGTAGTGAAACCAACTACAGTTGTCAAGGAGTTCACAGTAAGAAGTAGTAAAACCCTCTCTAGAGCACATAACCAAATCAATACTATAACAGTAGAGAAACCAACTGCAGTTGCCAGGGATGCCACGGTTGACTACAAAAAAATTAGGATAATTGGTAATATAACAAAATTAAGGATATCAAGTGCAGTAACTAGGAAGAGAAAGGCCAACATCATGAAAAATAGCACAAAACATATCCAATAAATATTTAAGGTCAAAATAAAGGCAAGACCAACTGAAGTGCCCACAGCTAACATCACCACAAGAAACAACAATTCCCACAATAAAGGACAAGTCAAAATGAACACAGCAACTATAGAACTAAGGAAGGACACGGCCAATAACAGGTGAAATAGCACAATTAGTAACCACTAACACATTCCATTAGTATAAGTGACCAGCATCCAAAATCCAAAACCAACTATCAAGACTCAAATATAAGAAATTAGAGAAATTAGGAGAAAATATAAGTAGCACAGTAGAACCATCAGGATTTCCATACAAGCTTAGGCATGTAGTATTAGTGATGCTACCAAACATAACACTCAAATGCCACTCCAATCTACTCCCTAACCCACCCAGGCTCGCAAGGTTCCTACATAGGAAAGTGTCACTGGAATAGATGAAAATATATTTAATTGAAGAAAGAAATAATACAAAACTGCATGTATTCACCCAAATAGCCTAATAATAGTTCCTGATAAGCTGAACAAAATCCTTAGAATCCCTCAGAATAAAATTGACTAGATTTGAGGAAGAACACACACAACATGAATAGATGACAGGAGGACTCACCCAGTAAACATGGTTGAGACTAAAATTGATCGAGAAATAATATAAAAAAACCTAGGGAGTAGATGAGTAGTATAAAGAGAGTAGGACAAAATAACTAATTTTCCAATCATAGCTCAAACATATGTCAATCCCAATAGTATAACTAGTTTTCCAATCACAGATCAAGCCCATATTTACAAAATCCTCAGGTAAAGTGTACAAAGCCACCGAAAAAGACCAACAGTAGTTTATGATCACCAGAATAAAATAAGGAAAGAAATAGATCATAGCCACTAACATAATAATGGAATCAGCAGGCAACAACCACAAAAGGCTCTAGAGAAAAATCAACCACCACCAAGGCATAGAGCTAATGCCAGCAGATAAGACCACCAAAGCCGGCAGCCAAGAAAAGCACCCATGAGTAAACACGAACCACATTCCATCTTGGAAAAGGGTAACAGAGAGGAGACCCAATCGACCAAGGAACATAAAAACATAGCAGCAACCCTTGGAAAGCTGCATAGTGCTAAAACCCCGGACCAAGCTACAAAGAACAAGATAACTAGATAAAATAAAATGAGTCCAAACAGCAAAAATGCAACCCAAACAAAGATCGAGCATAAGGAAACAAATCTAGCACATGCAATAAAACTAGGAGAATAACACGTAAACAGACACAAGGACTAAAAAAACCAAGTCCAAAGGCTCCAACCAACAGAAAACATTAAGGATTAACATAGGGCATACCAATTTAATCTATTCTTATGAGACCTTTCAGCAGAATAGGGATGTTAATATAAGTATAATTAGTAACAAAATTTAAGCCACACCCCCAATTGGCAAGCTGGTTAGCACACACATTTCCTTCCTTGTGAATAAGAAAATAAGAATAGTTCATAAAGATAAGCAAGTTCTTAATCTCTCTCACCAGATAAAAGAGCATAGAATTACTCACGTGACCTCAACTGAATTTAAAAATCAAAAATAGTATTTGGAATCAACCTCAATAACAATTTTAGTTAAACCAAGAGAGATACATAATCTTAAACCATGAAGAATAGCCGAGATTATAGCACAATTAACATCATAATTCTGCATAGGACCAGCAAAAGCCATAATTAAACTACCATGACAATCCCAAATAACACCACCACAGCCCAACCGAGAGCTAGCACAATCCACATTCAACATATAAAAGTTATATAGAGGTTTGGTCCAATAAATAAGTCTATGGTCCTTAGAGAGGTGAACATCCTCCAACGAAAGACCTAAATTAGAAGCAACAAAATAAAAAATTTTGAAATTCCTGATAGAGAGTAACTTAATAGAATAAAGAACCAAAACCTTATCTTTCACATTCTGGATAATTTTATTATGATTCATACCCACACCGTTGAAGAGAGAATTATTCCTATCTAACCAAAGATACCACAAGATAAGGGGAGGAATAATATTTTTGATATGACCATTGGAATTAATGAACCAAGCATTCAACATAGCATTAATAGTCATTTTAGCATTGAAGCAATTCAATTTGAAAATATCATCAAAATAAGTCCAAGTTTTAATAGCTAAAGGACCAGAGATAAAAAAATGATGCATATTCTCCACATGATAACAACATTGGCATTCGGAAGGTAAGATAAAACATCTTTTAATTAAATTACCATCCGTGGGAATGAATCTATGTAAAATTCTCTCAATAAAAATTGCCACCATGGAAGGAATTCTTTTATGCCAAATCATAGTAAAAATATTATTGACCTCATTCTTAGATCTAATAGCATGCCAATCATCCTTTAATCTAAAACAACCATCTTTGGATAAGCCACTTAAAAGAACATCATCTGAGTCAGTGTTTAGGGGGAGGTTCTAGATTTGTTGAATAATAGAGGTAGGGATGACATTAGCAGGTTTTTCATAATTCACATTAATAGTCGAATTAGAGGAGGTATTAATAATAGAGTCGATAGATTGATTCCCCAACCAATGATCTTGCCAAAAGAAAATGTCACCACCACCAAGGCCCCAAGAGATAAAGGGCTCATCAACCCATTTAACTTTTCAAAGTCTATTCCACACTTTAGAATCATCAATGTTAAAACTACAAGTAATTCGATGTTTACCCACATAATACTTAGTGAACATAAAATTAGCCCAAAGGCTCACTTTGGCATGAAAGTTATACCATAACTTGAAGGAAAAAGCATAGGACAAATCCTTCAAACTCTTACAACCAAAGGCTCCCTCCTCCAGAACACCACAACATTTTTTCTAAGAAGACCAAATAATTCTAGAATTTCTACTTGCCCCTTTCTAAAAAAAATTATTGAAAAGCCTATCAATCCTATTACAGACCGCTTGAGTAGGAAAAAGCATTTGAAAAATATAAACATGCAAGGAGCTAAGAACACTCCTGATGAGAATTAATCTACCCCTAAAACTAAAAAAAAAAAATAGAATCCCAGGATATAAGCTTGCTTTGCACAGAAGAAATAAGATGATAAAAAAAGTTATCTTTTTTACCTTTAAAAAGAGGCACCCTAAGGTACTTAATAGGCAGAAGACCATGAACAAAACCAGTTAACTCTTATATTATATGATTAGAGGCTATAATTTTAAAATTAGGATTTTTTTGGAACCCACTATATAAACTCCTTATGACTTGAGGGTCAAGTGTTTTTATTGCATAGCTAGATATGTTTTCTTTTAGGGAGAGATCTTGGGAGAGTATCCACTTCACAAGGGAGAGAGAGCAGGTGAGGTTGAGACACATAATTTTCATTGAGGGAGTCAAGGGATGTGAGGGGATTTACATAATTACTTCAGCTATCCAGCACCTTAGGTCCTGCTATCATGTTTATAGAACCCTTAAAGTGGAGCTCCAACAAGAAAAGTTTTTAGGGCCAAATAATCACTAGCTAAGGATGTTAGGGTTAGCATCTTCTCCAGACCGGGAGGTGAAAGAAAGGGTCGACATCTCTACCAGGCTCGGAGCGAGATTCCTCAGAGTCTGTAAAGGTCATTCTCCACTTGGTCTGGGAGAAGGGTTTATCCACCTAATTGAGTGCCAACATAGCCTAAGTTAGTGCAAATTCCTAAAAGGAGGACCTTTGGAGAGTGAACATTGGTCAATTTAACCAAGACACTATAAATTTGGTTTGTATATTCCTTACTTTTTGTAAAAAATATTTTTTACACTATGGTTTACTTTTGGTTAACTTTGTGAAAATTTTTTGGGTGGTAGATCTCTAGTTAATGCTTTCTTTTGAAATTCAAAAAAGAAAAATAAAAAAATATTTATTTTATAAAAGTTTAACATCAAAAATCTTATCTGCTTTTAGTTTTTTATTTGAATTGTATACTCTATTAAACAATTTCACATATCAAGTTTTTATTTTAAGCAAAAGATTTTTAAATGACCAATTCAACCTTATCCCTTTCCTGTGCCGTAAATAAGTTCTAGTGGTATTAGTGCACTTTCATCACATACATACAAAACACTCACAGACCTATGCTAAAGGTGCACATATAGAAACTTTAGTGCGTTACCCTTACCACACTAGGTTAAAATAGGTACAACTACATACTATTTTATTGGGTATTATAGTATAATTCCTAAGAAGATTTTAATTACCATAAGCATACTCTAGTACTGCATAGATTAACTACTTAATTTACTTATCAGTCAAATAAAAAGGGCATGCTATTAAAAATTAACACCTTTGATTTAAGAAGCATTCCTATATCTAATGTAGTTTAAACCTATGATATTTAAAAATTTATGCAGTGCTCCCTCAATCATATAATATTTTGCTTATTTCGAGCATAAAAGGATGGAATTAAATAATTATTTTATAAAAAAATATTTAATTTGGATTATACATTTTTTCTCTTATCAAATTTCTCAAAACATTAAAATATTACTTGTCCTCTAGTAATTCATATTACACTTGAATCAAAGATCCTTTATTGGATTATGTTATTGGAAAATAAAAAATTAATATTCTAAGTATTTATACAACATAAAAGTTGTACTTTTTTTAATAAAATATTTTATAACAAACCATTCTTTCATTTTTAATTAATATTCCATCTATGTGAGACTCCTAAGGGTATAGGTGATAAATTTGAATAACTTACATAGGGTTAATGATTTTTTATGTTAATGGAATTTCCACATTTAGTTAATTCGTTAATTAATCTATAAGATCTATTTAAGCATTATGATTCCAATAATTTCTTTAAGAAGTGTATTAGTGGGGCTTGACATTGCAAGTACCACTTCTTAATGCCTCAGTATTTAGCTTTTTTAACTTTCTTTTTATTTTCTTCTTTTACTCAATTTCTTTTAAACTAGCTAAGTGTGTTATAATAATTTTGAATATCTATCAGTTACTTGTACTATTTATTTAAGCTGGGCTAGACATTGCATGCACAAATTTTTAAAATTCTAGTACTTCTTCTTCATCTTTACTTCTTTATTTTCACTTTCTATTTGCCAAATACTTTGTACTAATTTTGCACACCTATATTTATCCTAAACTTTATATTTTATCTAAGGTTCATTAAAGGTTTCTTTGACCATGGGAGTTAATCTCCCAGCTCTAAAAAATGCTAACCATGGCTGCATTATAATTCACTTGGTTCTGTTAATGTTGTTTGTGATGGAGCATCATATGGTCATACCACTAATACATCCCTTACTCTAGTCCTAAAAATTGTAGCCCAAATCCATAAAAGAAATATGGATCTGATACACCCAGTCTCAAAGGTCTCCCCTTGGTTTTCTAATGTCTTAGGATCTCTAACTTGCAGTCTGCAAGGGTTGGTTGATTGGCTAAATCCCTTCCTTATTTTTAGAAGGAGATTTTGAAGGATATGATTTACCAAGTAAAGGCAAAAGTAGGAAAGATCTACTCCTCCCCCAAGTTTCCTAAGACTTCAATAGCTTCACAAAATTCATAAATTTGATAGGAATGACCTAAGCTCACTATTATTGACCCTATAAGCATATATTAAATGGATTAAAACACAATCTTCCCAAAATCTATAGTAAACTCCTTCTGAATGTAGTATTTTAAACATGATTTATTCTTAGTAACATCACTAATATTTCTTCTAGTCATGAACTTCAGAAAAATAAGAAATGCCAAGCTTTTGACTCCTACGTTTTCATAGATGTGGGGAAGTTTATTATTTTTTCCTCTCTCCTCTTTTATTGAGCATTTGAATCCCCATAAATTAATAACATAAGAATTCTTGGGGGGGGGGGGGGGGGGGGGGGGGGGGGGGGTGTGCCAGGAACATGTTTCATTGACCATGGGAGTTAATCTCCTAGCTCTTAAAAATGCTAACCATGGCTGCATTATAATTAACATGGTACTAGTAATATTGTTTGAGATGGAGATTAATATGCTCATACCACTAATACATCCCATACTCCAGTCCTAAAAATTGTAGCCCAAATCGATCAAATAAATACGAATATGAAACACTCAATCTTAAAGGTCTCCCCTTGATCTTCTAATGTTAAAGGATCTCTAACTTGCTATTTGCAAGGGCGGGTTGATTGGCAAGATCCCTTCCATATTTCAAGAAGAAGATTTTGAAGGATATGATCTTTACCTAGTAAGGACAAAAGTAGGAAAGATCTACTCCTCTCTCAAGTTTCCTAAGACTTCAATAACTTCACAAAAATCATAAATTAGGTAGGAATGACCTAAGCTCACTATTATTGACCCTATAAGCATATGTTGAATGGAATAAAATATAAACTTCCCAAAATCTATGGTAGACTCCTTCTGAATGTAGTAATTTAAACAAGATTTATTTTTAGTAGCATCAATAATATTTCTTCTAGTCATGAGCTTCATAAAAAAAAAGTAACACCAGGTTTTTGACTCTTGAGTTATGATAGATGTAGGGAAGTTTATTATTTTTTTCATTCTCCTCTTTTATTGAGCATTTGAATCCCCATAACTTAATAACCTAACAAATGTCAAGGTGGGGGAGGGGGGGGGGACATGTTTCTTTGACCATGGGAGTTAATCTCCCAACTTTTAAACATGCTGACCAAGGATGCATTATAATTCACATGGTAGTGATAATGTTGTTTTTGATGGAGCATCATATGGTCATACCACTATTACATCCCTTACTCTAGTCCTAAAAACTGTAGCCCAAATCCATCAAACAAAAATGGATCTGATACAATTTGTCTTAGTGGTCTCGCCTAGATATTCTAATGTCCTCGGATCTCTAACTTGTAGTTTGCAAGGGTTGGTTGATTGGCTATATCCCTTCCATATTTCTAGAAGAAGATTTTGAAGGATATGATCTTTACCTTGTAAGGGAAAAAGTAGGAAAGATCTACTCCTCTCTCAAGTTTCCTAAGACTTCAATTTCACAAAATTCATAAATTAGGTAGGAATGACCTAAGCTCACTATTATTGAGCCTATAAGCATATATTGAATGTAATAAAATATAATCTTCCCAAAATCTATGGTAAATTCCTTCTGAATGTAGTATTTTAAACATGATTTATTTTTAGTAGCATCAATAATATTTCTCCTAGTCATGAGCTTCATAAAAATAAAGTAACACCAGGTTTTTGACTCCTGAGTTATGATAGATGTAGGGAAGTTTATTATTTTCTCCTCTCTCCTCTTTTGTTGAGCATTTGAATCCCCATAACTTAATAACCTAAGAAATGCCGGGGGGGGACATGTTTTTTTGACCATGGGAGTTAATCTCCCAGCCCTTAAACATGCTAACCAAGGATGCATTATAATTCACATGGTAATGATAATGTTGTTTTTGATGGAGCATAATATGGTCATACCACTATTACATCCCTTACTCCAGTCCTAAAAACTGTAGACCAAATCCGTCAAAGAAATATGGATCTGATACAATTTGTCATAGAGGTCTCACCTTGATCTTCTAATGTCCTCGGATCTCTAACTTGTAGTTTGCAAGGGTTGGTTGATTGGATAGATCACTTCCTTATTTCTAGAAGGATATTTTGAAGGATATGATCTTTGCCTAGTAAGGTCAAAAGTAGGAAGGATCTACTCCTCCACCAAGTTTCTTATGAATTCAATAGCTTCACAAAGTTCATAAATTTGGTAGGAATGACCTAAGCTCACTATTATTAACCATATAAGCATATATTGAATGGATTAAAATATATCTTCCCAAAATCTATGGTAAAATCCTTCTGAATGTAGTATTTTAAACATGATCTATTTTTAGTAGCATCACTAATATTTCTTCTAACCATGAGCTTCATAAAAATAAATAACACAAGGCTTTTGACTCTTGGGTTATGATAGATGTTAGGAAGTTTATTATTTTCTCCTTATTGAGCATTTGAATCCCCATAACTTAATAACCTAAGAAGTGTCGGGGGGGACATGTTTTTTGACCAGGAGTTAATCAATTTACTCTTAAACATGCTAACCATGGATGTATTATAATTCACATGGTATTGGTAATATTGTTTGGGATGGAGCATCATATGGCCATACCACTATTACGTCCCTTACACTAGTCCTAAAAAGTGCTGCCCAATACATCAAAGAAATATGGATCCGATACACTCAGTCTTAGAGTTCTCCCCTTGATCTTCTAATGTCCTAGGATCTCTGACTTACAGTCTGTAAGGTTGGTTGATTAGCTAGATCCCTTTTATATTTCTTGAATGAGATTTTGAAGAATATGATCTTCACCTAGTTAAGGTAGAAGTAGGAATAATCTACTCCTCCCCCAAGTTTCCTAAGACTTCAATATCTTCACAAAATTTATAAATTAGGTACGAATGACCAAAGCTCACTATTATTGACCCTATAAGCATATATTTGATGGACTAAGTCATAATCATCCCAAAATCTATGGTAAACTCTTTCTGAATATAGTATTTTAAACATGATTTATTCTTAGTAGCATCACTAATATTTCTTCTAGTCATGAGCTTCATAAAAATAAGTAACTCCAGCCTTTTGACTGTTGTAAATCTGGTTTTGATGATGACAAACATGTTTCCAGTGTGTTTTGCTTGGCTAATCTATTTCAGGCACAAAAGACCGCGAGCCACTCAAGCTAACTCAAGATCGGGTCCAAGTGTGTCAAATGTATGATTTTTCTTTTTATTGAGTCAATTGTAATGTAACTGATTCCCTAGCTAAGTAACCTTGCACACACACACTCAGGGAGAGAGATTGAGTGAATTAGAGTTTCTGTTAAAATTTTGATTAGATCGTCCTAGACGATTTTAACATCGTCCTGGACGATCCAGTTAAAATAGAAACCCTAATTAGGGTGACTAATTTAAGAGGGTCTGATTGAGCAGATCATCCTGGACGATCTCCTGATCGTACGGGACGATATGCCCAAATCAGAAATTCTCAGCCGCTAGATCAAGTTAGGTAAGTTCTTATTTTTAGATACTTGGTCTGATCGTCCCGGACGATACGTGTATCATCTCGGACGATCAAGTACAATCATGCCTAATTTAATCTGGTAATTAAGGAAAGCAATTTATTTTTGGTTGATACGATCATATCGTCCTGGACGATCGCAGGATCATCCCGGACGATCATGATTGTTTAGTGCATTTCAGCTGTACGACCCGAACTGTGTTCAGGATGATTTGAGGCCTTTTTGAACTAATCGTACAGGACGATGACCCCATCGTCCTGGACGAACAAGTCATTTTTTGGTCGTCCAGTACAAATTTCTCTGGACAACCCGAACTGTCTTCTGGACGATTTCCCTCAATTTGCACTAATCGTCCTGGACGATCGCAGGATCGTACGGGACGATAAGAACAATTTTTTCTACTGATTGTCCAGAAGAGCCAGATCGTCCAGGCTGAAATAGCTAAATTTGAATTGATCGTACAGGACGATCTACCGATCGTCCTGGACGATCTTGGCCGACCAGTTGAGATTTAGGGCAAATTTTAAGCCCTCCTTTAAAAGAACTTTTTCCAATTTTTGGAAAAATCTTTTGCTGCCTTCCTTCCCTGAGAAACCCTAGAGAGAGAGAGAGTTGGGAGAGAGAGAGAAGATCTTGTGAGGGGGAGTTAGTGAGGGATTCACTAAGGTTGCTCCGAGCACGAATCAGAGTCGTCTTCTCCACTCGTCGTCTTTCGTCTAGTCGGTGTTCATCGTGGGAGGATCGTTCGTAAGAAGATCCGGGGTTCTCTGCCCGCTTCAGGTGGAAGCAAAAGGAGTTCGAAGGTTCTCTGCCTGCATCAGGGTGAAGCGAAAGGAGTTCGAAGGTTCTCTGCCTGCTTCAGGAGGAAGCGAAAGGAGGTCGGGTTCTCTGCCTCACCATGTGGTGAAAAGGAGGTTTTTGTACAGGCTTCTCCGCCTTGCTGTGGGAGCAAAAGGAGAGACACTTTTGTTTGGTGCAATACCCGAAGGGGAGGCTCCGGGGAGTGGACGTAGGTCAGGTTGACCAAACCACTATAAAATCTGGTTTGCTTTTCTGATTCAATTTTGCACTTTACTTTTCTGATATTAACTGCTTGGGTGAATATCTATTGTTGATCTTTTTATCGTTGTTTTAATTCATTTCCGCTACACGTTATAAAAAGATTTTCATTGTTATCGTGAAATTTTTAAAATAACCAATTCACCCCCCCTCTTGGTTAGCCTCGGGACTAGTTCACTAGGGCTTAACATCCCTATCGAACTTTCAAGTGGTATCAGAGAGGGATTCAAAATTTAGGTTTAAAAACTTTTGAATTTGATCCATGGCTAACTGTAACAATCGTAATATTGCTGAAGGATATTCTATTACAAGACCATCGTTGTTTGATAATATTCCTTTTGATTTTTGGAAAACACGCATGTTTACTTTTCTGCAATCTATTGATTATCGCATGTGGATGTTAGTTAAAGACGGATACGAACCACCTTTTAGACTGATTAACAATGTGAAAACTGAATTGCCTTTTGCTGATTGGACGTTTGATGATCGTGATTTAGCACACTTAAATGCAAAATGCTTGAACTGTTTCTTTTGTGCTTTAAAATCTGAAGACTATATGCGTGTTTCTACTTGTACAACGGGAAAGGAAATCTGGGATAGATTATGCATAACATACTAAGGTACAACTGAAGTCAAACAGTCTAGGTTAAACATCTTGTTACATGATTACGAACTTTTTCGCATGGAACCTAGTGAGACTATTTCAGAAATGTACACAAGGTTCACTCAGATTGTTACCTCTTTGCATGTTCTAGGTAGAGAACTTACTAACTACGAAAGAGTGAACAAAATTCTAAGATGTTTGCCTGCTTCTTATGATGCTAAGATTACTGCTATTACTGAATCTAAAGATTTAAATACTTACTCTATTGACAGCTTACTTGGATCACTCATTGCTTACGAGCAAGGGGTGAACCAAAGGCAACTTGATGCAGGTGAATGCAAGAAAGAGAAGAAAGTGGCACTAAAGGCCAATGATTCAGATGCTAGCACTTTCGGGTCTGATAGCGATGATGTTGCCTTAATCACAAGGCAATTCAAAAGCTTTCTAAGGAAGAAACATAAGAACTATCAGAAGTGGAACAAGGGTAAGTCCAATAAAAATTTTAAGAGTTCATCTGAATCTGTTTGTTTTGAATGCAGGAAGCCTGGACACATAAAGGTTGAATGTCCTACACTTAAAGCTCACCCAAGAAAGGAGAAGGGTGAGGAGAAACCAAAGTTCAGAAAGGATAAGAAGCGGATTCAGAAGGCGTTCTGGGCAGACTCTGCATCCGACTCTTCTGAGACTGAAGCTGAAGAGGAGGAAACAAACTTATGTCTTATGGCTGATGATCACCCTGGTCAGTCGGATCAGGAAGAGGTATGTGAGCTTACCTATGATCAATTATTTGAAGTTTCTGAAAGAATTCATACATCGTATAGGAAGCTTAAGAAAACTCATGCTAGTCTGAAATTAGATTACTTAACTTTGCAAAAAGAGCATGATTCTGTAGTTAAAGATCATTCCACACTTGATTCAAATCACATGTCTTTGCTTGATGAATTCGATGAGTTGAATAAAAAATATTTTGATTTAGTTTCTGAGCATGATTCATTGAAAACTACGCATGTGGACTTAGAAAGAGCTTTTAAAGAATTAGATACAATGGCATGTGAAGTAGAAAGTAGCAAGGGAACCTTGAAATTTGAAATTGCAAGTTTAAAGAAAGAAAATGAGTTTTTGAAAGTAAAGATCAGTGCTTTTGAAAAGAACAAAACACCGCCTACTTTTGAACAGTTTTATGCACCGCCACCTTCTGAAAAATTTGTTGCAAGTTCTTCAAAGCATGTTTCATATACATCTAGGAAGAGGCAGTATCATCCACGTAGATTAGTTAACCCTTTTTCTGGTGTTAGATGTTTTTCATGTGGCATGTTAGGACATATTTCTCACACCTGCACTGTTCACCGTAGTACACATTGGGTGTGGAAACCCAAACTGCCTGTTTCATAGCACAGCACGCATGCATTGCATTCTTCTTTTCATAAGAAGGAACCCAAACCTGTTTGGGTTCCTAAGACTGACGTTTGATACTTTTGTAGGTGTGCTATCACACAAGACCTCATGAGAGCATGTGGTACCTGGACAGCGGATGTTCTAGACATATGACTGGAGATGCAAATCAGTTCATTTCGCTGGAGGCCAGAGCTGGAGGCAAGGTTACACTTGGAGATAACACCACCAGGAAGGTGGTAGGCACAGGTATAATTGGTGATTCAAAGAACTTTATGATTGATAATGTTTTTCTTGTAGATGGACTGAAACACAACCTGCTGAGCATCAGTCAACTCTGTGACAAGGGATACAACATCAAATTCCTGCCCACTGGCTGCATTTTAAGCTTAAATGATGAAGTTATTTTGCAGGGGCAAAGGATCAAGAACGTCTACAAGCTGGATGTAAGTAGCATTACATCTGATAATTCAATTTGCTTAAAAATTGCTGCTGATGAGTCTTGGTTATGGCATAGGAGATTGTGTCATACCAGTATGAAAACCCTTAGGAGAGTCACCCAAAAAGACTTAGTTAGAGGTGTGCCCAAGCTTAAGTTCACTAAGGATCACTTGTGTGATGCCTGTCAGTTGGGGAAGCAAGTTCAGTCCTCTTTTCACTCTGTTAAGGACATTAGCACCTCTAGACCTTTAGAAGTTCTTCACATGGACCTCTTTGGACCCATTAGCACTGCCAGCTTAGGGGGGAGAGTCTACAGTTTTGTGATTGTGGATGATTATTCGAGGTTCACTTGGGTTAAGTTTTTGTCACATAAATCTGAGTCATTTGATGAGTTTAGATCCTTCTCTACTTGGATTCAGAAGAAGTTAGGATGTGAGATTATTACCATCCATAGTGATCACGGCGGGGAGTTTGAAAATGAAAGATTTGGAAGTTTTTTTGAGGATCATGGTATTAGTTATAATTTTTTAGCTCCTAGGACCCCTCAGCAGAACGGGGTAGCTGAAAGGAAGAACAGGACCTTAGTGGAAGCCGCTAGAGCCATGCATGCCAAGTATTCAATTCCAAAATACTTTTGGGCTGAAGCGGTGAACACTGCCTGTTATGTGCTGAATAGGGTGAATGTGAGAGTCAAACTGAATAAGACACCTTATGAGATCATTAAGGGTAGAACTCCAAATCTGTCCCACCTCTATGTCTTTAGCTGTAAGGTTTCATTCTGAACAACGGGAAGTCACCCTTAGGAAAATTTGACCCCAAATCTGATGAAGGAGTGTTCTTAGGATATTCAAGTGTGGGGAAATCCTTTAGGGTGTTCAATAGGAGGTCTTTGGTGGTGGAAGAATCAACCCATGTAGTGTTTGATGAATCTGATCCTAAGGAGTCTAGATCTGAAGTAGAAGATGAAGAGATTATTGAGGTTACCCAAGGAGTTGGAAATACAAATTTGGAGGAAAGGGTAGAACCTCAAACCAGTTGCCTAGAGATTGGAGATATTCTTCGAGTCATCCTAAAGAACTGATCTTAGGAGACCCTTCTGAAGGTGTTACGACTAGGCATGGACTTAGGAAGGAAGTAAACCATTCTGCCTTTATCTCAAAGACTAAACCCACCAACATCAATCAAGCCCTGTCGGATGAATCTTGGATTTTAGCTATGCAGGAAGAATTGAATCAATTTGTAAGGAATGATGTTTGGGAGTTAGTAGAAAGACATAAAAATCAAAGTATTGTGGGAACCAAGTGGGTCTTTAAGAATAAGATGAATGATTCTGGTGTGGTGGTGAGAAATAAGGCAAGATTGGTGGCTAAGGGGTATAATCAGATAAAAGGGATTGATTTTGAGGAGTCTTTTGCCCCTATAGCTAGATTAGAAGCCATTAGAGTGCTACTAGCCTTTGCTTGTTATAAGGGATTTAAGCTGTTTCAAATGGATGTTAAGAGTGCCTTTTTAAATGGGGTAATTAAAGAAGATGTTTTTGTAGAACAATCCCCAGGTTTTGAGAGTTCCCAATATCCAAGTCATGTCTATAAATTAAAAAAGGCCTTATATGGATTGAAACAGACACCCAGAGCTTGGTATGAGAGGCTTAGCACATTCCTGATAGAAAGAGAGTTTGTTAAGGGGAGCGTAGACACCACCCTTTTTCTGAGGAGATTAGGGGATGACTTACTCATTGTCTAGATCTATGTTGATGATATAATTTTTGGATCTTCTGATAAATATTTATGTGAAGAGTTTTCTAAAACGATGAGTAAGGAGTTTGAGATGAGTATGATGGGAGAATTGTCCTACTTTTTGGGGTTTAGCATAAGACAAACAGATGATGGAACCTTTCTCAATCAATCAAAATACACTAAGGACATTTTAAAGAAATTTGAAATGGATAAAGCCAAGCCAATCAATACTCCCATGCCCTCCTCAGTTCAGTTAGATAAGGATTCAAATGGAAAATCTGTTGATCAGAAGAAGTATAGAGGGATAATAGGTTCACTGCTTTACCTGACCGCTAGCCGACCTGATATCATGTTTAGTGTCTGTCTTTGTGCTAGGTTTCAGGCTGATCTTAAAGAGTCCCACCTGACTGCTGTTAAGAGAATTCTTAGATATCTTTTAGGAACCCCAAACCTAGGAATTTTGTACCCTAGGCACAGCACCTCTTTTGAGATCATTGGATATTCTGATTCTGATTTTGCAGGGTGTAGGGTGGATAGGAAGAGTACTTCTGGGACTTGTCAATTCATAGGACAGTCATTAGTCTCCTGGTCCAGTAGAAAATAGAACTCAGTTGCACTTTCCACTGCTGAAGCTGAGTACATTGCCTTAGGAAGTTGTGTGGCCCAAGTTCTTTGGTTGAAGCAACAAGTCTTGGATTTAGGAGTACCTGTTGGCACAATTTCTGTTCTGTGTGATAATACTAGTGCCATCTGTATCTCTAAGAATCCAATCCAACATTCTAGGACCAAACACATTGATATTAGGCATCACTTCATTAGGGACCATGTTACAAAAGGGGACATTGAGCTACATCACGTAGCAACTGAAAATCAGCTGGCTGACATATTCACTAAACCACTGGCCTTTGACTCATTCAGCATTTTGAGAACCAGATTAGGAGTGATTGATATAAATGCTTGATTCTGATGACTGCTGATTTATGATTGTTCTGATTGGTATTCTGATTTCTGTTAGTTGGTTTTCGTATTCTGTTTTCTGATTTCTGTTAGTTAGTTTTGGTATTCTGATTTCTGATTTCTGTTAGTTAGTTTTGGTATTCTGATTTCTGATTTCTGTTAGTTAGTTTTGGTATTCTGATTTTTGATTTCTGTTAGTTAGTTTTGGTTGGATTATTTGCTTTCAGTTGATTTTATTTCTTCTGCTAATTTCTGTGTTAGCCTTACTATTAGTTTGATTTGAGTATTTACCTTGCTGTGATTTTCTACCTGTTTTTATTTACTGGTTCATATCTTGCACTTACTGTTTTATGCTTTTCAAAATCTGATCACCGCTCATTACTTCTGATGATCTGAATTATTGACTGGGAGTTTTTACCTTGTTTTGGTTTGGAAGCTGGTAAGCAGTGATTGACTTTACTGAATCTGTTAAAGGGAAGAAACATTGATAATTATTTCTCTTCCTCTAACTCCTTTACTGGTGTGTAGTTTCTTTTGAATAAAAATCCTCTTCAAAATTAAAATGTTAGTTTTTGAAATAGAGATTATTTTATCTTTCTACAGTAATCTGCCTCATATCAATAGTGATTTTCAAAGTCTTGAGTCATTAGTTTGATTTTCTAAACCAAGTAATTACATTTATCATATGTTGTATGGCTTTTGTTTTGTGAATCATTCTTCCTTACTGCGGAGAGTCATCTCCTATGTCTGGAAGATAATCTCACAGCTGAGACTCTTTAATGATTATGAAAAGGAGAAAGCTTATAAAAGATGCGCAGTGTGCCAGATAATTTGAAAAAGAGGCATAAAATGAGCCCAAAACTGAAAAGAAGCGAAATTGCCAAATTGGATACACAAAGTGTATCAAAAATCAAAAGATGCGCAAAGCGCCAACCAATTTGAAAAGGAGGCACAAAATGAGCCCAAAATAAGCTTTCTTCCCTTTCAGATTGTTAAATGTCTTAGAGAAATCTGTACGCCACTTAATATTTTCAAAAGCTTGAGTTTTCAAAATACCGATTTTTGATTTTTTACTTTGTAACACTATTATATCAGATATTTTTCTGGAACGAGGCTTGAAAGGATCTCTTTTCAAATCTAATGTCTTTTCTTTTGAATCGAATTTTTGTGTTGAAAGAGGTTTGCATCGATAAGGTGCCCGGGGTCGGAGTTACGAATGTTGATTATGTCCAACCTTTTCTGGATTTCAGCGCTGTCAATCATCCTGTCATTGGTTTTTGAATCTAAAATCAAGGAAAAATTTTGATTTTCCTGTTTTGTAGTTGTTGTATTTATGTTTTATTTCCGTGTTATATTTTTCCTCCTCCTTTTTGTGATGTCAAAAGGGGGAGTCAGTTGTAGTCGTGTCTGTTTCTATTTTCTTAGTCATGTTTCCTGTATTGTTTTAGCTGTTAAATGAAAATTTAAAAAATGTTTGTTTTATTTGATCTCCTAGTTTACTTTTATTTTCAGACTACTTTACAAATATTTGCCATCATCAAAAAGGGGGAGATTGTTGCAAATCTGGTTTTGATGATGACAAACATATTTCTAGTGTGTTTTGCTTGGCTAATCTGTTTCAGGCACAAAAGACCGTGAGCCACTCAAGCCAACTCAAGATCGGGTCCAAGTGTGTCAAATGTATGACTTTTCTTTTTATTGAGTCAATTGTAATATAACTGATTCCCAAGCTAAGTAACCTTGCACACACACACTCAGGGAGAGAGATTGAGTGAATTAGAGTTTCTGTTAAAATTTTGATCAGATCGTCCTGGACGATCTTGGCCGACCAGTTGAGATTTAGGGCAAATTTTAAGCCCTCCTTTAAAAGAACTTTTTCCAATTTTTGGAAAAATCTTTTGCTGCCTTCCTTCCCTAAGAAACCCTAGAGAGAGAGAGAGTTGGGAGAGAGAGAGAAGATCTTGTGAGGGGGAGTTAGTGAGGGATTCACTAAGGTTGCTCCGAGCACGAATCAGAGTCGTCTTCTCCGCTCGTCGTCTTTCGTCTAGTCGGTGTTCGTCCTGGGAGGATCGTTCACAAGAAGATCTGGGGTTCTCTGCCCGCTTCAAGTGGAAGCAAAAGGAGTTCGAAGATTCTCTGCCTGCTTCAGGAGGAAGCGAAAGGAGTTTGAAGGTTCTCTGCCTGCTTCAGGAGGAAGCGAAAGGAGGTCGGGTTCTCTGCCTCACCGTGTGGTGAAAAGGAGGTTTTTGTACAGGCTTCTCCACCTTGCTGTGGGAGCAAAAGGAGAGACACTTTTGTTTAGTGCAATACCCGGAGGGGAGGCTCCGGGGAGTGGACGTAGGTCAGGTTGACCGAACCACTATAAAATCTGGTTTGCTTTTCTGATTCAATTTTGCACTTTACTTTTTTGATATTAACTGCTTGGGTGAATATCTGTGGTTGATCTTTTTATCGTTGTTTTAATTCATTTCCGCTGCACGTTATAAAAAGATTTTCATTGTTATCGTGAAATTTTTAAAATATCCAATTCACCCCCCCCTCTTGGTTAGCCTCGGGACTAGTTCACTAGGGCTTAACATCCCTATCGAACTTTCATTGACTATTGGGTCATGATAGACATAGGGAAGTTTATTATTTTTCCCTCTCTCTCCCCTTTTATTGAGCATTTGAATCCTCATAAGTAATGTTATTTATGATGGAACATCATTTGGCCATACCACTAATACTTCCCTTACTCTAGTCCTAAAAACTGTAGCCAAAATCCATCAATGAAATATGGATTTAATACACTAAGTCTCAAAGGTCTCCCCATGATCTTCTAATGTCCTAGGATATCTAACTTGCAGTTTGCAAGGGTTGGTTGATTGGCTAGATCCCTTCCATATTTTTATAAGGAGATTTTTAAGGATATGATCTTTACCTAGTAAGGGCGGAATTAGGAAAGATCTACTTCTCCCCCAAGTTTCCTAAGACGTCAATAGCCTCACAAAATTTATAATTCAGGTAGGAATGACCTAAGCTCACTATTATTGACCCTATAAGAATATATTAAATGGAATAAAACATTATCTTCCCAAAATCTATGGAAAATTCCATCTAAATGCAGTATTTTAACAAGATTTATTTTTAGTAGCATCACTAATATTTCTTCTAGTCATTAGTTTCACAAAAATAAAATGCTAGGCTTTTGACTCTTGAGTTATGATTGATGTGGGGAAGTTTATTATTTTTTCCTCTCTCCTCTTTTATTGAGCAATTGAATCCCCATAAGTAAATAACCGAAGAATGGGGGAGGAGGGAGGGCCTAGGAACATGTTTATTTGACCATAAAAGTTAATATCCCGGCTATTAAACTTGCTAACCATGGCTGCATTATAATTCACATGATGCTAGTAATGTTGTTTGTGATGGAGCATCATGTGGTCATACCACTAATACATCCCTTACTCTAGTCTTAAGAACCGTAGCCCAAATCCATCAAAGAAATATGGATCTGATACACTCCGTCTCAAAGGTCTCCCCTTGATCTTCTAATATCCTAGGATCTCTAACTTGTAGTTTATAAGGGTTGGTTGATTGGCTAGATCCCTTCCTTATTTTTAGAACAAGATTTTGATGGATATGATCTTTACCTAGTAAGGGCAAGAGTAGAAAAGATCTACTCCTCCCCCAAGTTTCTTAAGACTTCAATAGCTCAATAAAATTCATAAATTAGGTAGGAATGACCTAAGCTCAATATTATTGACCCTATAAACATATATTGAATGGACAAAAACATAATCTTGCCAAAATCTATGGCAAACTCCCTCAATGTAGTACTTTAAAGGTGATTTATTCTTAGTAGCATCACTATTATTTTTTTCGTCATGAGCTTCATAAAAAAATAGCAATGTCAGGCTTTTTACTCTTGGGTTATGATAGACATAGGGAGGTGTGTTATTTTTTTCTTCTCTCCTCTATTATTGAGCATTTGAATCCCCATAATTTCATAACCTAAGGACTTTATCATAATCTATTTAAGAAATATAAAAATTTAGGTATTTACCCTTATAATAATGATTATTTGGAGTTTGATACACTTGTTTAATGGCAACAAGGGCAAATGGGACCCTTTTGTCCATAATGTACACTAATTCATTACAAGGCTCTTTCTTGTTATTGAACAATTCTCATACTATAAAAACCACTATAGGTGAAGACTGGCATAAAACAATCCCAAATTTTCTTCATTATTATGGCTTTTACCCCCCCCCCCCCCCCCCCCCCCCCCCCCCAAGATTACTCATGCTCTAGGATTATAGTCTTGTGGACTAGATTATTATATCTCTTCTCAGAGAAAGCACTTACAAACATTCTAGCATCATGAGAGATGAACTTATTTTTTTCTTATTGATGGTGATTTTTGAGGCTATTTAAAATAATCACGATGGGAGGACTAATTTATAAAAATAAAACTAGAGATAAAGGATTGCTAGTAAAATTAAATATGAATCAGTCCGTATTATATTTAAAAAAAGATTAGCGCTGCCCTTGGCAGCATTGCAGTGTTGGGCCAAATTCATCAACTATAGTATAAGCACTGCAGTGTAAAATCCATATAGCACTGTGATGCTAGTTTTAGAACTTATGATAGCCAGATTATTGATTGTCATACCACTACTGTGCTTAACACATGGTAGCACTACAACGCTTAAGGTGGCTGCTAATGTGATTCATAAGCTTCCCTAATAATTAGGTTGATTAGTTGTAGTTCTCTAATGATTTCTAAAATTCTATAACCTTAATGCCATGACACTGCATGGCCAGCACTGCGATGTTATTTGTCTGATTTGGAACTATAGCACTTTGATGCATTTTTTACATTTTAATTTCATAGAATTGTAATAGCATTGTGATTCTTAGGTATTAAGTGTTACAATACTTGGGTTGAATTTTCCAAATATGCTCCACACACAAGGTAAAGTCAATTACGCATTTTACAGGTTCCATAAGACACAAATTAAACCTAAGGGTACTTTTAATCACAACTAGTAATGTGATTCGCACACAATCTATTCTAATAATATATAAGTACAATCAATTATGTGACCTCCCAAATAAAGTTAAGTTTATAACTTTTGACCAAACTATACCTATCTTTTTATTTAGGATGAGATAACTCCATTGAACTCCTAAGGTGAAATGTTTACCCTCCTAAGTATGGCTTCAGTCTCTGATCAT
Source organism: Dendrobium chrysotoxum (assembly GCA_019925795.1). Classification (NCBI taxonomy): domain Eukaryota; kingdom Viridiplantae; phylum Streptophyta; class Magnoliopsida; order Asparagales; family Orchidaceae; genus Dendrobium; species Dendrobium chrysotoxum. The sequence continues at coordinate 56,832,554 of CM034302.1, forward strand.
TGAATTTGAAAATTTGAGTGAGTGGCCTTGCTAACTAACATAAGTGCAGGTCCTGATCAAGTGATAATATGTTATGAGAGAGTATCGAACACATGAGGAAATAGGTGAATCATAATTACATCTAGTATTGCCTACTCAAACTACTAAATTTATCCTATACAATGAAATTAAGAGGTAATTACTGAAACTACTAGGAAATATAAAAAATAGTGAAGATAACCAAGAATAAAAATGTTTTGGACTAATGATTGAAAATAAATTTAGGTTCTCCTAAGCAAGCTTTTCTATAATAGTTGTGAATTTGAGTATATGCACCTTTAGATCTCTATCAAGCTTGTAAAGGTATAAAGAATGGTTTATGGCCTCTTTATAGTTTTTATATATCCATAGATCTTAGAATCCAAATCATCCTATGTCTAGGCATGAAACCATTCCATTTCAATACTCCTATTTATTCCAACATATCTTTTTTAAGGCAATATATGACACTAGATTGTAAATTTTCATGGCCAGTACTCAAATTAAATTAGGTATGAGTGATATTTATAATATTATTTCACATGTGTAATCAAGAGTCTACATTAGGATATACATAGATTTTCACATCATTATAATACCTTTCCTCTTCACACACTTTTCTACTCGTAAGTATTATTTTCCTCTCTATAAAAATGACTAGCCACTCCACTATATATCACTAACTATCCTTTATTTCAGATTTTTTTATAAAAGGAATTACAAAAAAAAAACTATTTATACTTAACATGAATATACTTAGGCATCACGACGCTCAACAAGGTGGCACAATAATGTTACACTATGAACTAACACCTCGACATTGCTAAATACACTCTGTTGTGGCAGTGGGCTAACTTAGCATGACTGTTGACTGATTAGGCATGATGCTTGACTGATCCAACATGGCACTTCTTTTCTATAATTACTCTACCACAATGCTAAAAAGATGACCACTATGGCACTTATTTATGTCATCTGATGCCATGGAACTTCGGAGGATGGTGCATTAAGGTTGAATTATTTATAATTATTTTAGACTCTAGACCAATAATGTTCACTTATGGCATTATAGTGCTTAGTAGTACTATGATGTTGACCGATTTCATAGGTAACTGAATTAAATGAATTTCTTTGGAGGCTTCAGCACTACAACATCCTTATATAGTGGCAGGGCATTAAAGACACTCTAATAGTTTTGGTATTGTTGTGCCAGTACTTAACATTATAATTTTTGCTCTTTTTTTGAGGTATTCTTGCACAACATCAACTAAAACACACATCGTTACTGGACTTTAACATAATAAGAACAAATATAAAGTTCACTTAATAAATCACCCCCCCCCCCCCCCCCCCCCCTCCCCCCACTTAAGCTCTTGCTTGTCCTCAAGAAATTGTGTTTGCACCTTAATAAACTAATTTTTATAAATAAGAATTTGCAAATTAAAACTAATTAAAATGGAAGATAATATTGTACTATTTAGATGTGAAGAATAATGATCAAAGTATACTAATTTTAATTTAAATAAACACAAACAAAACATGCTAAGGAATCATCTTCATTGATACTCAAATTGAACACCTTTGCTACAAGTGTAAGTGTAATTCAACTATTTATTTAGATTGAATAGTTTATCATTTTTAAATTGGTCATATATTAGTTAATTTTGAAATCCATTTATAATCTTTCATATGTAATTGCTTTCTTACTCTCTTGTTTTTAAATTAAGTATTAGAATCCTTTACAAATTCAACTTCATCATATACCAATTTTTGATAATATAATACTCTATTTTTTCTTGCTAAAAACTTATATACCAACTCATTCCAAATGGTTATCGAGCCTAGGGGTAAGGAATTCACAAAAATTTTAGCTTTGTTCCTTAAATAAAATAGAAACAGATGAAGCCCAATTGTGACATTACTAACTCCAATACACTTGAATGTTATACAAATTTATATGAAACTAGCTAAGCTTAAGTTGGAATCCTCAACAAGAGTTCCCTCAAACTGAGAATTTTGTATCATTTAGATTATGATATGCTTTAGCTAAAAATTATTTGCTTTGTTAGTAGGTTGGTTGAGACTATGATGAATTTTATCTACTAAGGGATTGGCATGAAAGTTCGTTAGGGATCTTAAGCACTTATGAATAAGCTGAAGGCTAACCAAGAGGGGGGTGAATTAGTTATTTTAAAAATTTGTGAGCAAAAAGGATTTAGAAAATCTTTTTAAATGTTTTAAAATATTTACAGTTTCGCGATGATGTGGAGATGTTCAACAATAATAAAATAATTATCACAATCACATAATCATCAATAGAAAAATAAGTGCAGAAAATATCAGAAGGAATACACTAGATTTTAAAGTGATTCGGTCAACTTAACCTACGTCCACTCCCCGGAGCCTCCCCTCCGGGTATTGCACTAACACTTAGTAACTCTCCTTCTACTCACACAGTAAGGTGGAGAAGCATGTACAAAACTCCTTTCCACCAATCCAGTGAGGCAGAGAACCCAGACTCCTTTCGCTTCCTCCTAAAGTAGGCAGAGAACCTGAACTCCTTTTGCTTCCTCTTAAGTAGGCAGAGAACCTGGATCTTCTTGCAGACAATCCTTCCGTAGAGACACCAACAAGATAAGAGATGATGACCAGAGAAGATGACTCAGATCCTTGCTTGGAGCAATCTTTGTGAACACCTCACAAACTCCCCCTCACAAGATCCTCTCTCTCTCTCTCCTAAGCTCTCTCTCTCTCTCTCTCTCTCTCTCTCTCTCTCTCTCTCTCAAGGTTCTCTTAGGCAAGGAAGGTGGCAAAAGATTTTTCTTGTTTCAAGAAAAAGATCTTAAATAGAAGGGCTCAAAAATAACCCTAAATTATAACTTGTCATCAAAGATCATCCTGTACGATCTATCGATCGTCCTGTATGATCAGTGCAAATCCGCCCCTTTTGGCCTGGACGATCTAGTTTCCTTGGACGATTAGAACTCATATTTATTCAGATTATCCGAGATGATTTTACAATCATCCTAAATGATTTTACGATCATCCTGGATGATTAGTTTAAAATTGCAATATCATCCAGAGGATACTTCGAGTCATCTAAGTGAAAAGGCTAGACGATCATAAGGAAAAGACTTGATTGTCTAGGATGATATATCTATCATCCCGTATGATTAGTTCAAAAGTGCCCAATATCATCCAAAGGATACTTCAGGGTGTACAGTCAAAAACATGCTAGATGATTCAAAATAACTGGATCATATCGGACGATATATCTATCATCCCATACGATCAGTTCAAAATCAGAAATATCGTCTAGATGATACTTCGGGGCATCCAGGTGAAATGCACTGGACGATTAGGATTTCTAATGGATCATCAAAGATAATATGATCAAATCAATCAAAACTTAAATACTTTCCTTAATCACCTGACTTATTTAGGCATGATTGTAATGGATCATCTAGGATGATACACGTATCGTCCGAGACGATTAGATCAAATTTCTAAAAATAAAACATGCCTAACTTAGTCTGGCAACTGGGAATTTTTAATTTGAGCATATCATCCTGTATGATAGGTGTATCATCCAGGATGATCTGCTTACTCAGACTGACTTAATATGGTTGCCCTAATCTGGATTTCTACTTTCAATGGATCATCTAGGATGATATGAATATCGTCTAGGATGATATGAACAAAAACTCTTACTCACTAAATCTCTCCCCCTGAGTGTGTGTGTCCAAGGGTACTTAGCTTGGGGATTCGTTACATTATACTTGACTAAAAAAAAGATGAAAAATTACATTGAACCTAAAAAATACAAATGGACTGACTCGATCTTAAGCTGGCTTGAATTGTAATTGATCTGGTGAACCTGAAATGTTTACTTTCATCAAAATCATAGTCCTTGAATCTAGATTCGCAACAATCTCCCCCTATTTGGTGATGACAAACATTTGTTATTAATTCAAAATTCAGTAAATAAATAAGAAAGCCATGAAAATCAAGGATTTCAATGTCTATTAGCCAGGTGAATAACATAAGAACACTAAATATCAATAAAACACTGAACATTAATAACTTAACCAATACACTAACTACTATAAGATACCAGAATACAAACTACAAACTACTCCCCCTTTTGACATCTCACAAAGGGGAAAACACCACAGAAATACATAAGAAAAAAAAGTATAAAAACCAACACAAGAAAAATAGTAAGAGTAAACAAACTAATATAAAGGGGGATCCTGATTAGATGGAGGAGGAGGTAGTTGAAACAGACTATGATGGAGGCAAACTGTTCACCAAACTAGGCCATGTCCTGGTCGTTCTGCTGCTGCTGCTAGGCTATGTAGGCATTAAAGTGGTAGACATTCTCAGCATGCTACTGCTCTTGGGCAACCACATAGGAGTCAAAATGTGCCTCCTATTGGTCAAACCTGTTTACCAGGTGACTATCAGTGATTCTATACGGAGAGGAGCTAGTGTAGTACGTTCAGGAACAGCTTCTTCCTCTTATCCCTCAACATTCGTGATGGGCTCCGGATGAAGTCTAGTACTGTTAAGAATATGGATGGAGTTATTTGAGAAGAAGGAAGGAGGGACATTGGCTGGAACTGGATATTATAGATTGTATTTGGTCTCGAGAGCATAGGTAATAATGTGTCCTAAGGCTAGATTTGGGCGTGTCATGTGGCCGGGATCCCTAATACTAGTGAGGTGTTCGATGTAACGAAAGAGGAGATTGGTAGCATTAAAATCACGACAGGACATGATATAGAAGGTACTTAGGGAGAGTAAGGGGGTGATGTGGATGCAGTCTCGAGCTTTTGGAATGATGGAGGAGTGAAGGACATGCTAGATTGTCCTTGCATCTTTGACTAGGGTAGAACAGGCATTATTATGGTAAGGGATATTGGTGTTCCTAAGAAAGCGATTTGCAACACTCCAGTCAAATTCAGGGTCAAAAGAGGTGAGATGGAGTTTGTCGCCAGTAATTAAGAGTCGAAGAATATCATGAAAGTCTTAGGTGGTTAGTTCGACAGGGCGGCGATTAACAAAAGATCATAGGGTGAAGTAAGAGGAATCGATGCGAAGGTTCATAAAGAAAACATATAAAAGCTCAGTATTTAATGAAAAAGCTAGTGTCAGGATGAAAGAAAGGGAAGTGCGAGCGAAAAGATCTAATACCAGATATGTCAGAATGCGGTGATTGACGATTTTGGATTGGATGACCCCACCTTAAGGTATCACTGGAATGAAGCCTGATCGGCTACATCAGGAAAGTGGGGATCGACATTTCCCCGGGAGGAACTAGTACCCTGGTGCCTAGATCTCTTGCCACCAGCCATGAGAAGATGAGTGAGTAAGGATTAAAGGAAGGGTGTGGTGAAAGAGTGGAGGAAATTGACTGTTTAAATATAAAATAGCCAGATCATCCAGGACGATTGCAGGATCATCCAGGATGATAGGGCAATCATGACATCCATGATAATTGGTCAAAAAGGTAGTCGAATCAACCAGGATGATTAGATACAGGCGATCATCCTGAGGAGTCAAGCTGGACGACTGTTGATGAAAAGTATCATCCAGGATGATAAGGTGGATAATCTAGGATGATATGTAATAAATGAATCGGATGGGCCAAATTTGAATCGTCCAGCTAGTGTCATGTGGATCTTCCAAGATGATAAGGATTATCGTCCAGGATGATCACCAATAATTGGTGAATATTAGCCATTGGATCTGGATGGGATGATTTGATCATATCATCCAAGACGATGTGGGGATTGTCCAGGACAATGTAACCAAAAATTGAAAAAGGTGAAGGATGGAGAAGAATGAACAGGGATCCCAAAAAACTCATAAAAAAATGAAGTAAAAATTAAATCAAATAAAAAAAAAAGAAATAGGAAAATAATATTTAAAACATAATTTTTTTGATTCGATCAGCTCTAGTAAATCAGAATTTTTCCTTAAGTTTCAATTTAAAATCTATCAAGAAGAAAATTAATGATGCTGAAATCCAAAAAAGTTGGAAAATCAATTTTTGTAACTCCTACTTTGGACAACTTACAGGTTCAAATTCCTTTCAAATAAAAGTCTAGTTCAGAAGAAAAGAAATTAGATTTGAAAAGAGATCCTTTCAAGCCTCGTTCCAAAAAAAATATCTGATAAAATAGTATTGCAAAGTAAGAAATATGAAATCATGATTTTCCATCTCAAGCTTTTGAAATTATGATGTACCGCATGGATTTCTCTAAGATATTTAAAAATCTGAAAGGAAAAAAAGCTTATTTTTTTGTGGGCTCATTTTGTGCCTATTTTTTAATTTGGCGACATTGCGCGTCTTTTCAGCTTTGGGCTCATTTTATGCCTCTTTTTTTCTTTTGCAAGCTAGCTTCCTTTTATAATCTCTAAATAATCTCAGTTGTGGAATTACCTTCCAAACATAAGAGCAGAGAAAACTCACTCTCTTCGGTAAGAAGGATTAACTCACAGAACAAAATCATACTCCACATGATAAGTGCAATCACCTGATTAAGAAAAGAATAACACTAATTCAAACCTTTGAAAACACTATTCATATCAGGTAGATTACTGTAGGAAGATCAAATAGAAAATAGATCTCTATTTCAAAAATCAACTTTTTAATTTTGAAGAAGATTTTTATCCAAACGAAATAATACACCATTAAAGGAGTTAGAGGAAGAGAAACAATCATCAATGTTTCTTCCCTTTAACAGATTTAGAGGTGTCAATCACTGCTTACAAGCTTCTAAATAAAAACAAGATAAAACTCTCAGTTAGAAATCCAGTTTATCAGCAGTAATGAGCAATGATCTGATTCTGAAAAAAAATAAAAAGTAAATAAAAAGAAGAAAAACAAACACATGAAAATTAGCAAACAAAAATCAGCAGGAAAAAAAATGATCTAAAGTGAAACAAATAATCAAATCAATTAAAAAACTAAAAAAAAGTGAAAAGTAGAAAAATTCTGAAATAAGCAATCATCTGATTCATGCATTTATGTCAATCACATCCAATCTGGTCCTTAAAATGTTGAATGAGCCAAAGGCCATAGGTTTGGTAAAGATGTCAGCCAGTTGATTGTCAGTTGCTACATGGTGTAGCTCAATGTCCCCTTTTGTAACATGTTCTCTAATAAAGTAATATCTTATGTCAATGTGTTTGGTTCTTGAATGTTGGATAGGATTCTTAGAGATGTAGATGGCACTAGTGTTATCACATAGAACTGAAATTGTGCCAACAAGTAATCCTAGATCCAGAACTTGTTAGTTCAACCAAAGGACTTGGGCCACACAACTTCCTAAGGCAATGTACTCAGCTTCAGCAGGTGAAAGTGCAATAAAATTTTATTTTCTACTGGACCAGGAGAATAAAGAGTGTCCTATGAATTAGCAAGTTTCTAAAGTGCTCTTTTTATCCAGCCTACACCCTATAAAATCAGAATTAGAATATCCAATAATCTTAAAAGAAGTGTTGTACCTAGGATACCAAATTCTTAAGGTTGGGATCCCTTAGAGATATTAGAGGATTCTCTTAACTACAGTCAGGTGGAATTCCTTAGGATCAGCTTGAAACCTAACATAAAGACAAACACTAAACATGATATTAGGTTGGCTAGCAGTCAGGTAAAGCAATGATCCAATTATTCCTCTAAACTTCTTATGATCAAAAGCTTTTCCATTTGGATCATTATCTAACTGGACAGTATAACTCATGGAAGTGTTTATTGGCTTGGCTTTATCCATTTCATATTTCTTTAAGATGTCCTTAATATACTTTGATTGATTGATAAAAGTTCCATCATCTATTTACCTTATGCTAAACCCAAAAAAGTAGGACAATTCTCCCATCATACTCATCTCAAACTCCTTACTCATTATTTTAGAAAAATTATCATATTAGTTTTTATCAGAAGATCTAAAAAGTATATCATCAATATAGATCTAGGCAATGAGTAAATCATCCCCTACTTTCCTTAGAAAAAAGATGGTGTCTACACTCCCCTTAACAAACTCTCTTTCTAATAGGAATGTGCTAAGCCTCTCATACCAAGCTCTGGGTGTCTATTTCAATCTATATAAGGCCTTTTTTAATTTGTAAATATGATTAAGATATTGGGAACTCTCAAAACCTAGGGGTTGCTCTAAAAAGATATATTCCTTTATTACCCCAATTAAAAAGACACTCTTGACATCCATTTAAAAAAGCTTAAATCCCTTATAACAGGCAAAAGGATAGTAGCACCCTAATGGCTTCCAATCTAGCTACAAGGGAAAAGGTCACCTCAAAATGAATCTCTTTTATTTGGTTGTACCCCTTAGCCACCAATCTTTCCTTATTCCTAACCACCACACCAGAATTATTCATTTTATTCTTAAAGAACCATTTGGTTCCCACTGCACTTTGATTTTTAGGACTTTCTACTAACTCCCAAACATAGTTCCTCACAAATTGGTTAAGTTCTTCTTGCATAACTAAGATCCAAAATTCATCAGAAAGGGCTTGATTGATATTGGTGGGTTCAGTCATTGAGATAAAGGTAGAATGATTTACTTCATTCCTAAGTCCATGCCTAGTTCTAACACCTTCAGAAGGGTCTCTTAAGATCAGTTCTTTAGGAGTGGAAGACTCCGTGGAGTGACGTAGGTCAACATTGACCAAACTACTATAAATTTTTGGTATACTTATTCTTGTTTCATTTTTGCACTTTATTTTTTGCATTTTTATTTTTTCACGTTTACTTTCATGCAAATCTGAGTAGAGAATGTTGAGATTGTTTCTTATTTAACATTTGTTAGAAAGGAAAAAGAAGTAAAATCTAAAAATAAAAAGTGAAGAAAAATATATTTTCATATTTATTTTTTACAAAATAAAAAAAAATGATATTTTGTATCATTAGCTTCTACATTACAAGATCTAGTTTTGAACTTAAGTTGTGAATTTGGGTTAGACTTTCAAAAAGAGATTTTTAAAAAAGAAATTTTTAAAACACCAATTTAAAAGTTTGTGAGGATTATTAAACCCTAAAGAACTAGTCCTGAGGCTAACCAAGAGGGGGGGATTGGTTATTTAAAAATTTCTTTAACAAAATGAAAAAGAAAATATTTCAAAATCATTTTGTATATTTTAAAAACAAATAACTCGTGCAGAAGCAGATAATAAAATTAGAGTTTTTAACCATAGATCAAATCAAAAAAAAATATGAAAATTAAAAACAGAAAAATAAATAGAAAGAACACACCAGATTTATAGTGGTTCGGTCAACTTGACCTACGTCCACTCTCTTAAAACCTCCTTTCCACGTATTGCACTAAAATAATAGTGACTCTCCTTTTGCTCCCACAACAAGATAGAGAATCCCTTAAAAAATTTTTCCACTGACCCAGTGAGGCAGAGAACCTGGAATCCTTTTACTCCCTCTTAGAGTAGGCAGAGAACCTTGAAATCCTTTTCACCCTCTTGGTGAAGGCAGAGAAGTCGGGAATCCTTTTACTCCCTCCTGGAGTAGGCAGAGAACCTATAAATCCTTTTACTCCCTCCTGGAGTGGGAAAAGAACCTGGATGTTATGCTGATGAAGATACCCCTTAGAGCCACCAAGGAACTAGGATAGCAGCTTGAAGAAGATGATAAACACCTTGCTTGGAGCAACCTTTTTGAGTCCCTCACAACTCCCCCTCATAAGGATCTCTCTCTCTCTCTCTCTCTCAAGCTCTCCCTCTTCCTTCTCTAAGCTCTCTCTCTGGCCTCCTCTACAGCAAAAGATTATCTCAAGGATAATAAGAGTGCTTAATTAGAGAGCCTTCAAAAAGACCTAATTTTTGATATGGCGGCACTGATCATCTAGTACAATCATACGATCATCCTGTACAATTAGTTAAAAAATACTAATTCAGCCAGTATGAATTGTATGCCTCTATACGTTCAGTTCAAGAGAAATAGACTGATCGTCCTAGATAATTATAATATCATTCTGCATGATTAGTTTGAATCTAATGAACTCATCCGGTAGGATACCCAGTGATGCCTAATCCTCCTACATACTTATCTATCATCTAGGGTTAAAGAGGTCAATCATCCAGGATGAATAGTAGAAAAATTATGTTATTCGTCTGGGACTATATGTTGCAATCCCTTAATATCCCATGCCTGCTATCTATCATCCAGGATGATCATCATCATCATCCTGTATGATCGAATCTCATCAAATTTTACCATAATTATTCTCATAATTATAGGGTTAATATATGCATGATTGATATATATCATCTAGGATGATAATGATCATCTTGTACGATATGCATAAAAATTGAAAAATAAAATATTGCCTAAATTGTGATTGGCAGCTGATTTTCACAATCTTAATTGATCATCCAGTATGATATATATCATATAATATGATTAGTTTAATCTCTTAATTAACACAAATACCCTAATTTTGGTTTTCTATTTTTTACTAATTATCTTGTACGATATAAATCGCCTTGTATGATTAGGTCAAAAATAAGAAAATTTCTCTTACTCACCAATCCATTCCCTTGAGTGTGTGTGTGTAAGATTATTTAGCTTGGGGTCCACCACATACATGACTTGACTCAAGAAAGGCAAAAAGTACTTTGAAATTAAAATTATAGATAAACTCAACCGTAGTCTACCTGATCTTGAGTTGATTGGCATTACAAGTGAACTTGTGGACCTATAAGGTTAGTAAGCATGAAAAAAAAACAGATATATAAAAATAGCAGTAATAAAAGAATAATAATGCTTGTTATCATCAAAATCACAGTACTTGGGCCCATATTTGCAACAATCTCCCCCTTTTTGATGATGGCAAATATTATTGATAAAAATTTCAAAGCCCTGTGACATTCTCTGAAACTCCCCCTTAGAGGATGAAATTTTGAAAGTAAGGGGAGTAAAAACAAATTATTTATTTTATTTATTATTATTATTATTATTATTATTATTATTATTATTATTATTATTATTATTATTATTATTTAAATACAAAAATAATAAACTGTAAGTGGAAAATAAACTAAACACTAAATAGGAAACAAACTTTATTAAAATAGATTATACTGGCAATTAACAACAAATTACTACTCCCCCTTTTAACATCACTAAAAAATGAAGAAACAACTGAATAGCAAAACATACAGAACAATATCACAGAAGTAAAGAACAACTCACATGTAAGAATAACCAAAATAAATCAAAAAGAAAAAGCAAGCTAGAAAAAGGATCCATCCTGATCAACTGGAGGAGGTGGTGGTGCTGGTTTAAAGAATTTGTGAATGGAAGCAAATTGCTCGCCAAACCAGACCATATCCTGGTCGTGCTGCTACTACTACTGGGCTACATAAGCATCAAAATGAGCTATATCCTGGGCATGTTACTGCTCCTACTTATCTACGTAGGAGTCAAACCTAGCCTCCCACTAGTCAAATCTCTCAACCAGCTGATCTATTTAGGACTATTGGAAGATGGTGGAACGTGCAGGAATAAGTGTTGGGCCTTCCACATGCTATTTTACTTCTCAGTAGTGAGCCTGGTGGTGAGAGGCACTATGAAGGACATTGAAGGAGTTATTGGAGTAAAAAATAGGAAAGTGATCAGGTGGAGCAAGATACTGAAGGTTGTATTTGGACTCTAGGATAAAGGAAATAAGATGTCCTAAAGCTTGATTGGGCAATCTCTTATGGTGGGGATCTTGGATGACTGTTAGATTCTCAAGGTAGCGAATGAGAAGGTCAGCTACATTAAAGTTAATTTCTGCCATTATGAAGTAAGTTGTAAGAGACAAAACATGAGTAATATTTATTCGATCACCAACTTTTGGAATTATGGAGTTACAAAGAATATGCTGGATAATCCTAGCATTTTATACTAAGGTATTAACAGTATAAATGTGACTGTTAACATTAGATTATCTTAGAACTAAGTTGGCTTAGGTTCAGTCAAAATTAAGATTTGTAACATGAATGTGAATTTTTTTCACCAGTAATTAAAAGATGGAGAAATTCATGTAGGTCTTAATAGGTGATCTCTACTGCCTTTTATTAAAAAAGCTTTAAAGGGTAGTACCCTTGCTATTGATTCTTAGGCTTATGAAAAATTCAATGAGTAATTAAGTATTAAATGGAAAAGCCAAGGTAAGGATGAAACCAAGAGTAGTATGGGCAAAGAGTTCAAGCACCTGAAAGGTTAATACCTCTTAGTTTACTATTTTAAATGTGTTGATTCTAGCAGTTTTGTAGCGATGATACACTTCTTCGTCAGATTATTCAGTGAATATAGGATCTAAGAATCTCCTTGAGGAACTACCTATGAGGGCTCGGGAGTGCTTTCCGCCAGCCATTACAACAATATGAATTCAAGAGGTAAGAAGAAGGATTGGAATGGTGTGAGGAATATGAAGAAAACCAGCTATTTATAAAGAAATTACCATATCTTATAGTATGATCGACAGATTATTCTAGATGATCAGGCACAATCAATTTGTCTAGATTATTAGTCAAAAAGTTAGTCTGATCGTCCAGTACGATCAGATATCATGCGGGATGATTAGACTCAGGGTGATCATCCTGAGGAGTCATCCTGAATGATCGTTGACAAACTTGATCGTATAGGATGAATATGTGTATCATCTTGGACGATGTCTCATAATGGATCTGCCCAACTGCATTCAAATTGTCCAACGCCTTCTGCCATGTGGATCATCCAGTACGATGTTTGAATCGTATGGGATGATTACCAGAAATTAATTTATATCAACCATTGGATGTGTTATGTTCGAAGAGGTGTATTTTTATTCAGATAGTATAAGATGATGTGGATCGTCCTGGATGATGTGAATAAAACTAAAAAAATTTAAGAGATGAAATGTGATGATCAAGAGGTTTTCAAAATAAAAAAATACAAAATGCATAAAATAACACAAAAATAAAAAAAAACATTTCACAAATTTTTTTTTGAATCGATCAATTCTAGTAAATGATAAATTTACCTTATTATCATATATAAAAACTCATAATAAATGAATTGACAATGCTGAAATTCAGAAAGGGTAGAAAATTGATCTTGTTAACCCTGCCTCAAACTCCAAAATAAAACTGAAGTGGTGCTTATATCAATGTGTTTGGTCCTGGAGTGTTGGATTTGATTCTTTGAAATATAGATGGCATTAGTGTTATCACACAGGACTGGAATTGTGCCTACAAGTAGTCCTAAATCTAGAATTTATTGCTTTAACCAAAGGACCGAGGCCACACAACTTCCTAAGGCTATGTATTTAGCTTCAGTAGTGGACAGTGCAACTGAGTTTTATTTTATACTGGACCAGGAGACAAAAAATTGTGTCCTATAAATTGATATGTTTTAGAAGTGCTTTTTATATCAATTCGGAATCCTACAAAATCTGAATCAAAATATCTTATGATTTTGAAGGATGTGCTATTGCTAGGATACCAGATTCCTAAGTTTTGGGTCCCTAAGACATATCTAAGAATTCTCTTAATAGGAGTACAATGGGAATTATTGGATCAACCTGAAATCTAGTATAGAGAAAAACACTAAACATGATATCATGTCTAATAGCAGACAAATAAAGAAGTGATCTAATTATTCTTCTATATATTTTTTTATCAACAAATTTTCTATTTGAATCCTTATCTAACTGAATAGTGGAACTCATGGGAGTGTTGATTGGCATGGCTTTATTCATTTCATATTTTATCAGAAGATCCAAATAAAATATCATCAACATAAATTTGGACAATCAGTAATTCATCTGCTACCTTTTTCAAGAACAAGGTGGTGTCTATGCTCCCCTTAGCAAAATTTCTTTCTAGTAGGAATGTGCTTAGCCTTTCATACCATGCCCTAGGTGCTTATTTTAGTCTATATAAGGCCTTTTTTTTAATTTGAACACATTCTTATTCCCAACCACTACACCAAAATCATTCATTTTATTTTTAAAAACCCATTTAGTTCCAACCATACTCTAGTCCTTAGGACTTTCAACTAGCTCCTAAATATTATTTCTTATAAATTAATTTAATTCTTCTTTTATGGCTAGGATCCAGAATTCATAAGATAGGGCTTAATTTAGGTTGATGGGTTCAGTCATTGAAATGAAGGTAGAGTGGTTTACTTCTTTTCTAAGTCCATATCTAGTTCTAACATCTTTAGATGGGTCTCCTAAGAATAGTTCTTTAGGTTGAATTAAAGAATATCTCCATTCTCTAGGCAATATGTTTTCAAGTTCTTCTCTTTCTACAAGATTTGTAGATTCTAATCCTTGAGTGACTTCTACAACCTCTTCTTCTTCTACCTTAAACCCTCCAAAGTTATTAGATTCATTAAATACAACTTGAGTGGTCTTTTCAACTACTAATATTCTTTTATTAAATACTCTATAGGATTTTCCAACACTTGAGTAACCTAGGAACACTCCTTCATCAGACTTGGGGTTAAACTTTCTTAGTAGAGATTTCCCATTATTCAAAATGAACACTTTACATCTAAAGACATAAAGGTGAGAGAGGTTGGGTGTCTTACCCTTAAGGATTTTATAAGATATCTTGTTCAGCTTAGAGCTAACATTAACCCTATTTAGAACATAATAGGCTGTATTCACCACTTCTGCCTAGAAGTATTTAGGAAGTGAGTATTTAGAAAAATGGATCTAGCGGCTTCTACTAGGGTCCTATTCTTTCTTTTAGCTACCCCATTCTACTAAAGGGTCCTAGGAGCTGAAAAATTATTATCTATGCCTTGCTCCTTATAAAAAGATTCAAATTTTCATTTTTAAATTCTCCACCATGGTCACTATAAATTGTTACAATTTCATAACCTAGCTTCCTCTGAATCCAAGTGGAAAAAAACTTAAACTCCTCAAATGATTCACTTTTATGTGATAAGAATCTAACCCAAGTGAACCTTGAATAATCATATACCCATGGACATTTCCTCCTAGGCTTACAGTGCTAAGAGGTCCAAAGAGATCCATGTGAAGGAATTCTAAGGGTTTTCTAGTGGTAATGTCTTTGATTGAGGGGAAAGAGGATTTGACTTGCTTTCCTAACTGACAGGCATCACACATGTGGTCCTTAGTGAACTCTAGTTTGGGTATCCTCTCACTAAGTCTTTTTGGGGTAATTTTTTTAAAGCTTTTCATGCTTATATGACACAATCTTCTATGCCATAACCAAGATTTGTCAGTAATTCTTTTTAAGCAAAATAAAGCAGCACATTCAATGTTTTTACAATCAAGTACGTAGACAATGTTAATCTTTTTTCCATGCAAAATAATGTTATCATTTAAGCTTATAATGCAACTAGTTGATAGAAATTTTATCATAGAGCTGAACTGATGCTGAGCAGATTATGTTTCAAGCCATCTATAAGTAAAATATTTTTAATGAAGAAATATTTTGAATTGCTAATTGTACATATACCCACCACTCTCCAGGTTGTGTTATCGCCAAGTGTTACCTTGCCTCCTGCCCTGGCCTCTAGCGAAATGAATTATTTTGCATCTCCAGTCATGTGCCATAAACATCTACTGTCTAGGTACCACATGCTCTCATGAGACATTTTATGAGAGCACCACTACAGAATCATCAGATGTCAAATTTAAGAACTCAAACAGGTTTTGGTCCCATCTTATGGAAACAAGAGTGAGATGCATGCATGCTATGTTGTAAATTTTGAACTTTAGGTCTCTACACCAAATGTGTTCTATAGTGAATGGTACAAGTGTGGGAGATATGTTCTAGCATGCCACAAGAAAAACATCTAACATGAGAAAAAGGATTTACTAATATATTTGGGTTATAGTGCCTCTTCCTAGGTTTGAATGATACATGCTTTGATGAAGGTTTTTGAATTTCTTCAAGTGATGGTGGTTTTTTTTCCTTAAAAGCAGATAACTTGGCTTGTAAAAATTTGTTTGCACTTTCAAGAATTAAATTTTTAACATTTAAAGCATGCTCCCTGCTATCTAATTGAGATGTAAGAGTTTTTATTCCTTGAATGCATTCTCTACTTCAACATGAGATATTTTCAAGGAACATGTTCAACAACTAAATTAAGATGATTTTTGTTCAAAGTATCAAATTTATCTGGTAAAGCCATGTGATTGCTATCCAGAGTGGAATGATCTTTTCTTAGGATTTCATGCTCTTTTTGCAAATTTAAAAAATTAACTTTGAGGCTAGCATGTAATTTCTTGAGATTATTATATGATAAATGAATTTTTGACACTAGGTTTTCTTGAGAAGAACTAGTGTTAGAATCATTAGCCTTTAAGGCTACAATTTTCTCCATTTTCTTCTCACCTGCATTAAGCTACCTTTCGTTCACTCCTTGCTCATAAGCAATGAGTGATCCAAGTAAGTTATTAATTGAATAAACATTCAAATCCTTAGTTTCAGTAACGGAAGTAATTTTTGGATCAAAGGAAGAGGGTAAACATCTCAAAATCTTTTTAACTTTTTTATAATTTGTGAGTTCTTTCCTAAAGCATGCAGGTATGTAATAATTTGTGTAAACCTAGTATATATATTAGAAATAGATTCACTAGGTTTCATGTGAAATAATTCATAATCATGGAGTAAAATATTCAGCCTAGATTGTTTAACTTTATTTGCACCTTCATATGTTATGCATAGTTTGTCCCAAATTTCCTTGCCACTAGAACAAGCTGAAACATGCAAATAATCTTCAAATTTTAAGGCATAGAAAAAATAGTTCAAATGCTTAGTATTAAGTTGTGCTAGATCTCTATCATCAGTAGTCCACTCAGCAAAAGGTATTTTAGTTTTAACATCATTTACTAATCTAAAAGGTGCAGAATAATAATCCTGAACAAGCATCCACATGCGATAATCAATTGATTGTAAAAAGGTAAACATGCAAGTTTTCTAAAAAATAAAAAGGAATATTATCAAATAGAGATGGTCGAGTAATTGAATAGCCTTCCATAGTGTTATGATTACCAAAGTTAGCCATGAATCTTAATTCAAAAGGTTTTTAAAGCTTGATCTTATGAATCCATCTCTGATACCACTTAAAAGTTTGTGAGGGTTATTAAACCATAAAGAACTAGTCCTGATGTTAACCTAGAGGGGGGGGGGGGGGGGGTGAATTGGTTATTCAAAAATTTCTTTAACAAAACAAAAAAGAAATTTTTTTTGAAATCTTTTTGTATATTTTAAAAACAAACAACTTATGCGGAAGCAGAAAATAAAATCAAAGTTTTCAACCACAGATCAAAACACAGAAAAAAGAGAAAATTAAATGTAAAAAAATAAATAGAAATAATACACTAGATTTAAAGTGGTTTGATCAACTTAACCTACATACACTCCCCGAAAACCTCCTTTTTAGGTATTATACTAAAATAATAGTGACTCTCCTTTATCTCCCACAGCAAGGTAGAGAAGCCCATACAAAATCTTCCCACCGACCCGATGAGGCAAAGAAACTTAAATCCTTTGACTCCCTCCTAGAGTAGGAAAAGAACCTAAAAATCTTTTTTTGCCCTCGTGGTGAAGGCTGAGAACCGGGAATCCTTTTACTCCCTCCTGGAGTAGGTAGAGAACCTAGATTTGATGCTGATGAAGATCTCCCTCAGAGAGACTAAGGAACCAGGATAGCAGCTTGAAGAAGATGATGAACACCTTGCGTGGAGCAACCTTTATGAATCTCTCATAACTCTCCCTCATAGGGATCTCTCTCTCTCTCATGCTCTCCCTCTTCCTTATCTAAGCTCTCTCTCTCTAGTCTCCTCTATAGCAAAAAGATTATCTCAAGGATAATAAAAGAGCTTATATAGAGAGCCTACAAAAAAGCCCTAATTTTTAATATGGTGGCACTGATTGTCCAGTACGATCATACGATTATCCTGTATGATTAGTTCAAAAATATAAATTTAGCTAGTAGGAATTGTATGCCTCTGTATGATCAATTCAAGATAAATAGATTGATCATCCCAAACGATTATAATATCATCTTAAATGATTAGTTTGAATCTATTAAACTTTATCTAGTATGATACCCGATGATGCCTAATCATCATATGTACTTCTTTATCGTTTAGGATGAAAGAGGTCAATCATCCTAGATGATTAGTATAAAAATTATGGTATTCATTTGGGAAGATATGTTACGATTCCTTATCGTCCCATGCCTACTATCTATCATCCAGGATAATTATCATCATTCATCCTATACAATCAGATCTAATCAAATTTTACCATAATTGTTCTCCTAATTATACGGTTAATTTAGGCATGATTGACATATATCATCCAGGATGATAATGATCGTCATGTATGATATGTACAAAATTAGAAAATTAAAATATTGCCTAAATTATAATTAGCGGCTGATTTTCACAATCTGAACTGATCATCGAGTACGATATATATCATACAATACTATTAGTTTAATCTCTTAATTAATATGGATACCCTAATTTGGGCTTTCTATTTTTAACTTATCATACAGTATGATATAAATCATCCTGTATGATTAGGTCAAAAATAAAAAAAAATTCTCTAACTCACCAACCCATTCCCTTGAGTGTGTGTGTGCAAGGTTACTTAGCTTCAGGTCCACCACATACATGACTTGACTCAAGAAAGGCAAAAAGTACATTAAAATAAAAATTATAGGCAGACACAACCCAAGTCTACTTGATCTTGAGCTAATTGGCATTGCAAGTGAACTTATAGACCTAAAAGATTAGTAAGTAGGGAAAACAAAATAGATATGTAAAAATAGTAGTAGTAAAGAAATAATGATATTTGTTATCATCAAAATTATAGTACTTGGGCCCAGATTTGCAAGATAATTCACCCTCCACTTGTTTTGCTTTGGGTAATTCAAGTCGGCTTAATAATCAAATTAAACTTTCAGATGACTGATGGTTATGTCATAGGAATGCATGGCATGTCACCTTAAGGATACTTAGGAAGATAATCTAGTTAGAGATACTTAGAAGCCCTCTTAAGATAGAACTTTTTAAAAGAACACATTTGTAAAGCATTAAAAGTAGGAATGGATGCAAGCCCTTATTCAATTCATTTACGAAAGTCGCCACCACAGGACCATTAGATATGTTTCATATGGGTGTGTTTTGATCCTATTAATACATGAAGTATATGAATTAAGTAAATTGGAGTTCTGATATTTTGATGATTACTTGGATGAAATTTCTTGAAAATATTTGCAAATCATTTGAGAAATTAGATTATCTTCATTAGATATTTAATTTTGGAAAAATAAGATGTTTATAATCCCATAATTCATACTGATCATGTAGTCAATGACATTATAAAATAACTGCTTGTTAATCTTAGAAATTAATCCATAGGTATATCTACCAAACCCCTTAATAATGAAAAATTCAGCACATTAGGACTGGAGTAAGTGTCGTTGACATTCACTCTTGGTAAAATTTGGGCAGTGATATTTAAGGTGTGATTAATTATCTATTCCTTTTTTTATGTTATATGTTTGTGTTTATTTCTATCAAAATTATTTTATTTTATTGTGAAGTTTATTATTTATTGGCGTGCTTTTTCTTGTAGATTTATACCTAATCATCACTTAACAAATTCTAAATGTTTTTTCACACTATACTATACAATATAGTCATCGCACTGAATGATACACATAGGATTTTATTGTTCGGCTTGAATAATAATTATATTATTTATTTTTGATGATTAATTATTATTAAACCTACTGTACAAATTACTCATTGAACTATACAATTTGTTTTAGTCAACAATCATACCAACGAATCTACTTGATGATCAAAATTATACTGATCATAATAGATGATCCTCGATCTTATTGTATGATCTGACCTTTGACTGTATGTTCTTGATGTTATGTTTTGGGTGGACATGATCGTACTGCAGTATTTACCTATCAGACTATATGATTGACCTGATAAGTTAAAGGGAAAGAACTTCATTCCAATCCTTCACACCTTTAAATTACAATTCATTTCTTCCTTAGATAAACAATCCTACCTAGCTTTCATGGCTCTGAACCATACATGTTTGGGTTCCCACCAAAGGGTAGATAAAATATATTAATGTGAGGGGTATTAGCAAGCTTATAATAAATATAGAGGCTCCTCCATCAATTATTCCAATATTCTAAATCAGGAGAATCTATCATATCAGGTATTTAACCTATTCACCACATAAACTCTTCAATTTTTCATTTGCATAGCCTTTCCTACCACACCAAAATTTTTCTTGAGTTTTTTTGCCAACCTTCACATCTCTTCTGACCATACCACCTTGCAATCCTAAGTTTATCAGTACTAAATCATCATCTATTTAGATGACTTGCATGAATATCTTCACATGTCCAATGCTGGTCTACCCCCACATTTTTTTTTCGAAGCCTTAGATTATAATTGGACTACTATCAATACAACTAGTAAGAACTCACCTTTACCTTACCATCAGCCCTTAGTGAGATCATTAGTTTTATATGCTTATGTCATTCAACATGTTCTCCAGCATATTATTATTCCCAAAGTTGATGACCTCATAAATATAACTCCTTTTCTTTCTCGTGTCACTTATTATTGTATGTCTAGCATGCAATTTAGTGCATGTGACATGATCATTTGATACATAAAAACTCTCACATCTATTAGAAATCCATAAGCCCATCAAAAGATGAATTTAGCTTGAGGACATCTCATTAGCTATATTTTAGACTCCAAATTCAATCTGACCTTCTCTGCTCCACCATAACACTTACCTATCTTCTTCACAGATATTTCATTTCACATCATTTATAGTGAGCACCATGGGGCCATAATAGATGTATCTAATTTTGAGGAAGTAGGAAAAGTAAGGGGAGCACCAGCATAACCTCCTCCTTGTATTAATTACCACTATCATTAGGATATATATACAAAGCACTTTGCCTGATCAGAGCTGAAAGTAGACACCCACATCAAGCAGACTACTCAACACTTGGAACAGATGCAATAATAATATGAGGAAGATTATGCTTAGTTTAGTAGCCAATTTTCATCCCTACATCGCTACTTTTAGTAACCACCACCACTAAATCAGGGTCCCTCCTATGAGTAGTTTATGATATAATGTGTAGTTTATCCTTTCTACTTTGTTTGTATTTTTTTTTTTTTTTTTCACCTTTCTACTCTAGATTGTTGTTTTGTTTATTGTTCCTCATTTTGGTGATGTCAAAAGGGGGAGTAAGTCTTGTTGGTTGTACTGTTTCATTTTTATTAGTACAACCTAAGTTACTTTCCTTCTGTGCTTGTTATAATTGTGATTTGTATTTGCTTATTAAAAATAAATTTAAAAAATAATAATAATAAAATTTTAAAATTAAAATAAAGTTTCTCCCTATTTTTTAAAAGAATCATTTACTAAGGGGAAGAGCTCAGTACGTTGTAAAATTAACATGCAATTCCAACCAATAATATTTGTCATCATCAATTAGAGGGAGATTATTACAATCCAGGAGCCTGACCTTGCATTTTAACAATTACAAATATTATTGAAATTTTATTTAGTTTCTCTTGCTTTATATACTATATTTTTTTTGTGTCCATTACTAACATTTTAGGTTCATCATACACAAAACAACATCAAAAAATTAAGGCACAAGAAAGAGTTGCATAGGTTAGATCTTCTTTTAAAGAGTATGAAATTTTAATCTTTCTTGAGACAATATTTATAATAAGGTGTATGGTAGTTTAGCTCTCATGTAGACACATAATGAGGAATTAAAAATAAATATTTTTATAATTTTATTTGTTAATTGTATTGTATGATCCATACCATATTATATGATCAAATTAAAATATAAATTAATTATTATATTTAATTTAAATGAATGACATAAATTTGAGTTATAACTAATCATGCTATATAACATGCACATTGTACTGGATGATTAGCTATTCTCATAAAGCCCACCGTCGAATATAATTTACTTAAAATAGGGAAATTTGAATTTAAAAATTAAATTATTCATATTGTTTGATTCTTTCATACTTTATGATAATTAAATAAGGTTGTCTAATTTATGTCTATAAATTAAGGAATTAAATTAGATCTATATTAATTACAGATCTTATAGTCTAATCATGCATCAAATTATATGAACCATATGAGGACACTCTTAATGTACTTTGCTTCATCCTATCTAATTTGATGTTTAATTTGAACTAATCAATCTGGATGATTTCTAATCACACAAGATGATTTATGATGGTGTTGAACTTATCATACTATATGATCCATAAATCATACTATATAATTAAAGTTGTTAGAATTAAATAATTAGGGTCTATGAAAGCCCACTATTTAAACTCTTATTATAACCTATGATGAAGTATTTGGGATTCAAATATGAGTTTCTTCTATGAGAGTGTTAAAGAGACATAAATAAACATAGAAAGAGAGAAAAAAGGAGAGGTTGTGTGAAAGGGAGAAGATTCTTGTGGGTTTCAAGAGAGTGTGAGAGGGGTTTTCATGTGGTTGCTCTAGCAAACTTGCACCTGAGTTCCTCCATGTGCCAGTCTTTTGTCTTGAGGGAAGCTTTGTGAAGAAGCATTTGGTCAAAGGGATTTTAACTCTCCACTTTGTATAGATTTTACATTTTTGCCTATTTACTTTTCAAGAATATGGCATGATTTTGACTAATTTTGGTTATTATTGTTATACAAAAATAATCATGGTTGATTAGAATTGATATTATTTGAAAGGAAATAAAAAATTAAAAAAAACAAATAATATTGTTATATTTTTTACAAGATCAAAAATGTAGAAAGATTGTATTGATTTTATTATTCACTTTCACATTAAATTTAGAAGTCTTTTTTGAATTTAAAAAGGTTTTAAAAAAGTTTTTAAAGCAATAATTCATCCACCTCTTGGTGTGTCATCACAATGTTCATTTGGTTTCACAACTAACTATTAAAATTTCATTAGTATCAGAGCAGGTTCTCTTACTCATGAGGTTTTAGCACCTATAGTTCTAATGGCACACTTCATAAATTATAACACTGTTGAAGGTTATTCTATTACTCATCCACCTTCATAAGTTAGCATACCTTTTGACTTTTGGAGAATTTGTATGTCTACATTCTTCCAATCCATAGATTTTTACATGTGGCATATGATTCAAGTAAGTTATATTATACCATCTTGTATTGTTAATGGCATGAAAGTAAAAATCCCTTTTCTAAATGGACTATAAAAAATAGGGATTTAACTCAATTTTTGGCTGGAGCTTGTGGTTCCTTTTTATTTTGGTGTGTGGGTTGCCTTTTGCTTGGCGTGCTGGAGGTTATCCCCTTTTAGACACATCACTTGCTTTATCTGGTTAAATTTTATTGCCATCCTTTTTCCCATGTACTGTTCGTCTATTCCGAGACTGCTTGGCATCAGGATTTCTCTCTGTGGGGGTTTCTAGTTTGAGCTGGTTTTTTATATACTGTCACTTCATTTTGTTGGGGTTTTGCTAAGGGCTATTTTCATGATTCTATGCTTGGCTCATCTAGTCTGTTTCCTTTATCTGGGCATGGTTCCTTTGTGCATAGTTGAGGCTGGGTTTAGATTGTAATGACACTTGGGTTGTGATGTTGCTAGAAATTATGGTTCTATTTGGTTTTCACTGGGCCAATTTTCCTGTTACATTGCTTGGTTGTGGACTTACTATTGGTTTGTTTAGTTTGTTTGGATCTATTATTTTATGAAGTGGTTTGGGGTTTTGTTTTGCTGCTTTTTACCGGAGGCTATTGTTATCTATCTTAAGTGGGTTGTGAATTGGTTATGTATCTCGACTGTTTTGGTTTCCTGTTTCTTTGTCATTATGGATTATGGCTCATTGTCTACTTCTTGTGGGATTATCGTTGCAGTTCAGGGCTATTTAGCTGATAGTTGGATGGTGCTTACTCATTTCTTTGTGGGTGATGCTGCTAAGTGTTATAAGGCTATTGTTTGGAGGCTAAATATCTTCTCTTTTGTTTATGCTACATGTTTTGTGGATAATTGTTTGAACTATCACCCTGTCATTTTCTAGTTTCATTTCTATAATTTCCATATAGGTTATCATCTATTTTTGCAGGATTTCCTTAGTGCTAGTTTTTGAAATTGTGGCGCTTTGGAAGGGAAGGTGGAGCAGGTATCTATTTTTTAGTTTGTTCTCCTTTTTGGGTGCTCTTTCCTATGCATCGTAGATTATACCTAGGTTATATTATACTTTTACATAGTAGGGAACTCGAGATCTTAGGTTTTTTTTTTTGCTTTCTTTTTGTAGCTCTTCTGAGCATTACTGAGCTTGAGGTCCCTTTAAGGACTGTGTAATCTTTTTATTAATTAATGCATAGGCCTCTCAGTGGGTTTTCCCAAAAAAAAAAAAGAATTAAGAAAAAAAAGGATTTAACTCAATTTAATTCAAAATAGTTGAACTTTATTTGTGCTTTGAAATCATAATATTAAATGTGTATATCTACATATATTATTGGAAAGAAGATATGGGATAAATTGTGCATTGCCTACAAAGTAACTAATGAGGTTAAATAATCACATTTAAATATATTATTATATCAATATGAACTATTTTGTATGCAACCTAGTGATATAATATCTGATATGTATACTAGGTTCACAATGATAGACATCTTTTGCATGCCTTAGGTAGAAAAATGCTAATTTCAAAAAATTGAAAAAGATATTCTGTTGTTTTCATATTTCCTATGTTGCTTAAGTCAATGCAATATATGAATCAAAAGAAATTAATGTAAACTCTATTAATAATCTTCTAGGCTCTCTTATTACTTGCGAGCAAATGTGAGCCAAAGTATTTTAGATGCATGCGATAGGAAAATGGTAAAAAACCATTGTGTTAAAGGTTGATGATATTGAGAGTAGCAATTTAGGAGTAGATGGGAGCGAGGACATAACATTAATGACTCACAAATTCAAAGATTTTTTTGAAATGGAAACATAAGTGCCACTATGGAAAGAGCAAAGGTAAAAAAGGAAGTTTAATAAGTTTTCATTCGAGACTATTTATTTTGAGTACTGGAAGCCTAAACAATTTTGAAAAGATTGCCCCAAAAATAAGAATCACCCTACCAAGGAAAATGGTGAAGAAAAATCCAATTCTAATAAAGGGAAGAGAAGATCCAAAAAGTAATCTAGGCAAACTCAAAGTCAGATTCCTCAAAAAAGAAGTCATTAAAGAAGAGGTTGTTGAAATCTGGGAGCGTGGATTTTGTTTTGATGATAACAGACATTATTGGACAATATTTGATTTCCCCTATGATTTATTATTGTATATATTTATATATGTGTAAAAACGTTATAGGTTAAGCATACACCAAGCACTGCCAAAGGATTACAGCTCAAGACTGGGTAGTATAGGATTGATGTTTTGAACAGTTTGTAATTCTATGTTTTCTTGAGTCTCTATTTCTGTAAATGGTGTTTAGTAGCTTAGTAATCATGCACACACATAGGGGGGAGTGAAAATTAAAATTATAAATATTTTAATTTTTCTATACCTCTTACTGTATGATTAAGATTATACTATACAATTTATTGCTAGAGAAATTAATTAAAATATTTTATTTAACTAAGAAAATAATTTTGAATATAACTAATCATACATTACGATCACCACATCGTACTGGATGAGCCTATTATAAAAAATACCATGCCCTTAATTAAATTAGATAATAATTTGAATTTTGAATTTTATTCTACTTGTATAGTAAAAGCATGATCGTATTGTGTGATGTGTAAATTGTTGCCTAATTTAATCCTTGTTATTAGTCAATTAAATAAAGATTTAATTATATGGCAAATTGTACAGTATGATGTCGATTACAGTGGATGATTGACAAAGATAAAATTTTGTCATCCTGGTGATCATAATAGATGAAACCTTGATTTTTTAATTAATCATACAGTATGATGTCAATTGTACTAGATGAATGGTAAAGATGATTTCCAATCATCATAGAGTTCATCATATATAATCAAAAAAAGCATTAAACTAATCATACCATATAATCTAATGATTATACTATATGATCAGTATGCAAAACATTAACAGAGCATATTGGAGTATGTTCTTTGTACATAATGAATAAGCTATTTTGAACTAATCACACTATATAATCCTAGATCGTACTATTTAAACAGTAATGACTGAATTGAATTTTTAGGATTTTTTGAAGCCCTCCATTTAAGCCTTCTCATTAGAATTTATAAGAGTCCTTTTGGTAGTCCTTGGGTTATTTCTTTTGAGAGAAAGCTTGAAGAGAGAGCCTAGGGCTTGGGAGGGAAAAGGTGAAGTTTGTGAGAGAGGCGGAAGATCCTTATGGGATTCAAGGGAGTGTGAGAGAGAGTTTCACAAAGTTGCTCTTACAAACTAGCACCTAAGGTCCTCCATGAGTCAAGGTTTTTCTTGAGGGAGTTTTTGGAAAGAAGACCTTTTTGGTGTTAAAAGGCCCGGTAACTCAATAGCATCAGGGAAGGTGGAAGTGATTCAAGGTTCTCTTCCTTCACCAAAAGGGTGAAAAAAGAATTTGAGGTTTCTCTGCCTTCATCAGGAGGGTGAAAAAGGATTTC
The DNA here is from genome assembly GCA_019925795.1 of Dendrobium chrysotoxum. Taxonomy (NCBI): domain Eukaryota; kingdom Viridiplantae; phylum Streptophyta; class Magnoliopsida; order Asparagales; family Orchidaceae; genus Dendrobium; species Dendrobium chrysotoxum. Next base: position 56,859,266 of record CM034302.1, read on the forward strand.
AGGTTCCCTGCTCTCACTTGGAGGGTGAAAAAGCATCCAAGTTCTCTACCTTCACTAGGAGGACTAAAAAAAATTCTAGGTTTGCTGCCTTCACCAAGAGAGTGAAAAGTCTTCTAGGTACTCTGCCTTAACTAAGAGGGTGGAAAAGCTTTCGGTACTCTGCCACATCAGGTTGATGGAAGAGATTGTGTAAAGGCTTCTCCATCTTAGTGTGGGCTAAAGAAGAAACACTAAAAGTTTTAATACAATACCTAGAGAGGAGGACTCCAAGGAGTGGATGTAGGTCAAATTTTGATCGAACCACTATAAAATCTAGTGTGCTCCTTCTACTTTATATTGCGTATTTCATTTCTTGTACATTTATTATTGCTGCAAATTTTTGATTGGATTATCAAGCTTTGTTTATTTTGATTATTATTAGAAAATGAAAAAAAATAAAAAATAAAATTAAAAAATATTTTGTCATTTAATTTTTTTATAAAAGTCAAAGGAGAAAAATTACATTATTTTTATTATATTCTTCCTCTTGTATTTGTAATTGGTTTAAATAATCAAAACGACTTCTTTGAGAGAATTTTTAAATAACCATTTCACCGCCCCCCCCCCCCCCCTGCTCTTGGTGTGCCTAATGCAATTCAATAAGGTTTTGAAAGTTTGATAGGAATGTTAAGCCCTTATGAACTAGCCCGAGGCTAACCAAGAGGGGAGGGATAATTGATAGTTTTAAAAACTCCTTTAACCACAAGAAAGATATTTTTATAATTTACAGTGGAAATGAATAAAAATAATAATAAAAAGATCAATCACAAATTTCACCCAAGGAGATAACAACAAAAAAATAAAGTGTGAAAAATAATCAGAAAGAACACACAAGATTTTATAGTGGTTCAGGCAACTTGACCTACATCCACTCCCTGGAGCCTAGCCTCCAGGTATTGCACTACTCAAATCAGTGACTCTCCTTTTTATCCCACAGCAAGGTGGAGAAGCCTTTACACAACTCCTTTTCACCAACCCGATGAGGCAGAGAACCTAGACTTCTTTTGCATCATCCTGAAGCAAGCAGAGAACCCATACTCCTTTTGCTTACTCCTGAAGCAAGCAGAGAACCTTGACTTCTTACTGATGATCCTTCCCATAGAGACACCACGAGACAAAAGATGATGACCAGAGAAGACGACTCGAATCCTTGCTTAGAGTAACCTTTGTGAACACTTCACAAACTCACCCTCACAAGATTCTCCCTCTCTCTCTCCCAAGCTCTCCCTCTCCCTCTCAAAGCTCTCTCAAGAAAGGACTATGGCAAAAAGTTTTTCGAATAACAAACAAAAAAGTTTAAATAGAAAGACATAGAAATTGCCCTAAAATTCAACTTGCCGTCAAAGATCATCCAGGATAATTGAAGGATTGTCCTGTACGATCAGTGTAAATCTTCAATAATTGGCCTGGATGATCTGGCTTCTCTAGACGATTAGAATACATGTTTTGTTTAAATCATCTAGGATGATCCTGGGATCATCCCGGACAATTAGTTCAACTCGGGAAAATCATCCTGTAGATTTTTCAGGCCGTCCAGGAGAAAATGCTGGATGATCTGAAGAAAAAGACTTGATCATCCGGGGTGAAATGCCTATCATCCCGTACGATTAGTTCAAAAATGACCAAAATCATCATGCACATTGTTTGGGTCATCCTACACAAACATGTTGTATGATTGAAAATGACTTGATCATCAGGAATGATATTTCTATCGTCCTGGATGATTAGTACAAATAGGCTTATATCATCCAGCACATTGTACAAGTCATCCAGGTGAAATCATTTGGGAGGATTTTTAACATATCATCCGGGATGATCTTGCGATCATCCAGGATGATGTGATCAATCAAATTAATCCTCGATTGCGCTCCTTAATGACCTAGTTAATTTAGGCATGATTGTTGTGAATCGTCAAGGACAATACACGTATAGTCCAGGATGATTAGATAGAAGAACTAAGAAATCAAAACATGCCTAATTTAGTCTAACGGTTGAGAATTTTTGATTTAAGCCTATCATCCTGTACGATGGGAGGATCGTCTAAGATGATCGGCTTAATCAGACCGACTTAACTTGACAGCCCGGATTAGGGTTTCTATTTTTAATGGATCATCCAGGATGATATGGCGATTATCCAGGATGATGTGATCAAAAGAAGAACAGAAACTCTAACTCACAAAAAATCTCCTCTTGAGTGTGTGTGTGCAAGGTTACTTAGCGAGGGGATCAATTACATAACATTTAACTCAAGAAAGGGAAAAATTATAACTAAACACACGTGGACCCTATCTTGAGTTAGCTTGAATTGCATTTGATCTTTTGTACCTGAAATATTAACCAATCAAAATAGAACATAGAAATATTTGTTATCATCAAAATTATAATCCTTAAATCAAGATTTGCAACAATCTCCCCCTTTTTGATGATGGCAAACATTTATTCAGTAGTTTCAAATAAAGTAGATAGGAATAATCAACGCACATATGAGAGAAGATTTTTCATTGCAAATTTTACTAATTATTGATAAACAGTGACACAAAATAAAACAAAAGAAATAAGTACAACACAATAATAATAAAAGAAACTACTAGTAACACAAAAAATCACTCCCCCTTTTAACATCACAAAAAGGAGGAAGAAAAAGCAAAACAAAATAAACTAGAAATATCACAACCTAGAAAACTAATAGAGAGGCAGATCCTGATCAGATGGAGGAGGAGGTGGTGGCTAAAAATAGCTATAGATCGTGGAAAACTATCCTGCAAACCAGGCCATGTCCTGGTCATGCTGCTGTAGCTGCTGGGCAATGTAGTCATTGAATCATCTCACATCCTCAGCTTGTTGCTGCTCCTGGGCAACCACGTAGGAGTCAAAGAGGGCTTCCCACTGGTCAAACTGCTGCACCAAGTGATCTAAAGGAGATGCTATACATAGAGGAGTAGGTGCAACAGACTCAGGAGTAACCTCCCCCTCTTCTCCCTCAACATCCGTTGTGGGCTCCATATGAAGTCTAGTACTGTGGAGAGTATGAAAAGAGCTATCGTAGAAAAAGATAGGTGGGATTCTAGCTGGATTTGGATATTGAAAATTGTATTTTATTTTAAGGGCATAGTGGATGAGATGTCCTAAAGCTATATTGGGGCGTCTCCTATGGCCCAGATCCCTAATGGTAGTCAGTTGTTCAATGTAGCAAAAAAGTAAATCAGTTGCAATAAAGTCATGACAGGCCATGATGTAGTGGGTAGTTATGAAGAGCAAAGGAGTGATATGGATGTGGTCGCCAGCCTCAGGAATGATGGAGGAGTTAAGGACATGTTGGATTGTCCTATTATCCTTGACTAGGGAGGAACAGGCCTAGTCTTGGTATTGGGCATTTGTATTTCTAAGGAAGTGGTTAGCGACACTTCAATTAAAGTCAGGGTCAGATGCTAAAATATGAAGCTTATCGCTAGAAGTGGACAATTGAAGAATGTTATGAAAGTCCTGGATGGTTAATTCTATAGGTCGTTGATTAACAAAGGAGTGAAGGGCGGAGTTATCAGATGTAATATGAAGATTTATAAAGAAAACCCTAAGAAGTTCAGTGCTTAAAAGAAAAGCCAAAGTAAGAATAAATGTGAGGGATGTGTGAGTGAAAAAATCAAATACCAGATAGGTGAGGGTTCGTGGGTTCGCCGTTTTGGAGATATTGATCCCAGCAACAAGATATCTTTGAAATACAGTTTAATCAGCTATATCAGGAAAACGGGGATCAGTATTTCCTCGCGGGGAACTAGCACCCTGTTGCCTGGATCTCTTACCACTAGCCATAAGAAAGAAATGAGTAGGAATAGAAAGCAGTTGTGGCAAAAAAATGGATGGAAATCAGTTATTTTTAAAGTAAATGGCCATATCATCCAGCACGATCGCAGGATCATCCAGGATGATAGGAGCAATTTTTGCGTACAGGATGATTGGTCAAAAAGGTAGTCCAATCATCTAGGACATCAGATATCGTCCAGGATGATTAGATACAGGTGATCATCCCGAGGAGTCAAGTCAGATGACCATTGATGAAAAGTATCATCCCGGATGATTCGATGGATCATCTAGGATGATATGCAATAAATACATAGAACGGGCTAAATTTAAATTATCAAGCTGCTGCCATGTGGATCATCCAGAATGATTAAGTGGATCATCCATGATGATCACCAATAATTGGTGCATACCAGCCATTGGATCATGGTGGGGATGATCTGAATGGATCGTCCAGGATGATGTATGGATCATCCAGGATGATGTCTGATCGTCCAGGATGATGTGAAGAAAAAAGTAAAAAAGATGAAGGATGGAGATAAAAGATCAGGGATCCCAAAAACACACAAAAAAAGAAAAAAGAAAATCAAATCAAATCAAAGAAAAAATAGAAATAGAAAAAAATAATAGTAAAACAAATTTTTTTTTCAATCGATCAGCTCCAGTGAAACAGAATTTTCCTTGATTTTTAATTCAAAAGCTAATAAGAAGAAAATCAACCACACTGAAATCTAGACAAAGTTGGAAAATCAACTTTTATAACTTCTACCTCGGACACCTTACAGGTTCAAATTTCTTTCAAATAAAGGTCTATTTCAGAAGAAAAGAAATTTGATTTGAAAAGAGATCCTTTCAAACCTCATTCCAGAAAAATATCTGATAGAATAGTATTACAAAGTAAGGAACCAGAAATCATGATTTTTCGTCTCAAGCTTTTGAAAATATTAGGTGGCGCATGGATTTTTCTAAGAAATTTAAAGATCTGAAGGGGAAGAAAGCTTGTTTTTTTTGTCGGCTCATTTTGTGCCTCTTTCTCAATTTTTTTGGTGCACTTTGCATATCTTTTGATTTTTGATATACTTTGTGTATCTTTTCAATTTGGTGACATTACGCATATTTTCAGCTTTGAGCTTATTTTGTGCCCTTTTTTTGGCACTCCTTGCACATCTTTTATAGGCTTGCTTCATTTCATAATCTTTGAAGAATCTTAGTTGTGAAATTACCTTCCAGACATAAGAGAGGACAAAACTCACTCTCTACAATAAGCAGGAGTAATTCACAGAACAAAAACTATACATCATATGATAAGTGCAATCACCTGATTAAGAAAAATATAATAATGATCCAAAACTTTGAAAACACTATTTATATGAGATAGATTATTATAGGAAGATAAAATAGATCTCTATTTTGAAAATTAACCTTTTAATTTTGAAGAATATTTTTATCCAAAAGAAATAATACTCCATTAAAAGAGTTAGAGGAAGAGAAACAATCTTCAATGTTTCACAGATTTAGAGGAGTCAATCACTACTTACAAACTTCCAAACAAAAATAGGCAAAACTCTTAATCAGAAATCTAGTTTATCAGTAGTAGTGAGCAGTGATCTGATTTATAAGAAAAATAGTAAATCTAGAACATGTAAGAAATCACATCAAAATAAATACTCAAATTAGGAAAACAACAACAACAAAAAGAAAATCAGTAGAGAATAAAAATAAATAGGAAACAGATAATCAAATCAAACATAAACTAAATGAAAAATGAAAACCAAAAAATTTAAAAATCAACAATCTTCAGATTCATGCATTTATGTCAATCACACCCAATCTGGTCCTTAAAATGCTAAATGAGTCAAAGGCCAGTGGTTTAGTAAAGATGTCAGCCAGTTGGTTTTCAGTTATTATATGGAGTTGCTCAATGTCCTCTTTTATAACATGGTCCCTAATGAAGTGATACCTTATGTCAATGTGTTTGGTTCTTGAATGTTGGATAGGATTCTCAGAGATGTAGATGGCACTAGTGTTATCATATATAACTAAAATTATGCCAACAGGTAATCCTAAATCTAAAACTTATTGCTTTATTCAAAAGACTTGGGCCACATAACTTCCTAAGGCAATGTACTCAGCTTCAGCAGTGGAGAGTGCAACTAAGTTCTATTTTCTACTAGACCAAGAGACTAAAGACTGTCCTAAAAATTGGCAAGTTCCTAAAGTGCTTGATAAAAAATAAAAAAGTTTACATGGAAAGGCACAAAAATAGCCCTAAAATTTAACTTGTCGTCAAAGATCGTCCAAGATGATTGAAGGATCATCCTATACGATTAGTGTAAATCTTCACCAATTGGCCTGAATGATCTGGCTTCTCTAGATAATTAGAAGACATATTTTGTTCAGATCATCCAGGATGATCCTGCGATCATCCCGGATAATTAGTTCAACTCGAGAAAATTGTCCTGTGGATTGTTCGGGTCATCTAGGAGAAAACGCTGTACAATCTGAAGAAAAAGACTTGATCGTCCGAGACCTATAATCCTATATGATTAGTTCAAAAATGAACAAAATCATCCTGCACATTGTTCGGGTCATCATGCACAAACATATTGTACGATTGAAAATGACGTGATCGTCTGGGATGATATTTCTATCATCCTGGATGATTAGTACAAATAGGCTTATATCATCCAGCACATTATATGGGTCATCCAGGTGAAGTCATTTGGATGATGAGGATTTTTAACATATCATCCAGGATAAACTTGCAATCATCCAGGATGATGTGATCAATCAAATTAATCCTCGATTGATTTCCTTAATGACTTGGCTAATTTAGGCATGATTGCTGTGAATCGTCTAGGATGATACATGTATCACCCAGGATGATTAGAGAAGAACTAAGAAATCAAAATATGCCTAACTTAGTCTAGCGGCTGAGAATTTTTTATTTGAGCCTATCATCATGTACGATGGGAGGATCGTCCAGGACGATCAGCTAAATCTGAACGACTTAACTTGATAACCCTGATTAGGGTTTTTATTTTTAATGGATCGTCCAGGATGATATGGCGATTATCCAGGATGATGTGATCAAAATAGAACAGAAACTCTAACTCACAAAAAATCTCCCCCTGAGTGTGTGTGTGTGTAAGGTTACTTAGCTAGGGGATCAATTACATTATATTTGACTCAAGAAAGGGAAATATTACAGTTAAACACACACAGACCTGATCTTGAGTTGGTTTGAATTGCATTTGATCTTTTGTACCTGAAATGTTAGCCAATCAAAATAGAACACAAAAATATTTGTTATCATCAAAATTATAATCCTTAAATCCAAATTTGCAACATGTTTAATAACCTCACTTGAACTTTCAGAGGTAACCAACCTTTGTTTAATAACTAATGATAGTGTTTGGTACTCCAATGGATATGGTATGTGAGCTTTTATATAATGAATTATTTTCAATGTCCAAGAAACTGCCTGACTTATACAAAAATTTGAAAAAACAACATTCACTTTTGAAAAAAGAATATTCAACTTTAAAAAAAGTGCATGAAAGTTTAGCTAAAGTGCATTCAATTTTTAAAACTGAACACATTGCATTAAATAAAAAGCGTATTGAATGATTAAAGACACATGAATCCTAGAGTGAAGAATGTCTTCAACTAAATTTTGTATTTAAGGAATTAGAAAAGATTACATTAGAAATGGATAGCAAAGAACATGAAGCATTAATTCAACTAGGCATTGAAAAGAGTACAAATGAACATTTGAGAAATAGAATAAATGTATTTAAAAATAATAAACATGAGCTTTTGCAAACATTAATCCATAGCCTAGGACACAACATGCATCATACTTCCCTAGGAATAGAAATTATCCCCCATTTAGACTAGTAAACCCCTTTCCAAGTGTTAGATGCTATTATTATGGCATATTAGGACACATTGCATGCACTTGCACACTACACTGCATAACACATTTAATTTGGAGGCCTAAAGCATCATCATAACAACATGCATTCATACATTCAAGCATAAGGAAGGACCCAAACCCACTTGGGTTCCTAAAACTAAATTTTTATTAAGTTTGTAGGTATGCTCTCTTGAGAGGTCTAGTAACAGTAAATAGTATCTGGACAACGAATACATAAAGAACATAACTAGAGATTTGGAATTATTTATCATTTTGGAGGCCAAGAATTATGAATGACTTACACTGAAGACAACTTTACCAGCAATTTAGTGAATGCATATAATATAAGGTAAAGTTGAGAAATTTATTGCTTTAAATGGTCTATTAAGTATTATGATTAAAACATGAACTTTTAAATGTTCATATAATCTAGTGAAAAAGGATTTTAATATTAAATATCTAGTAAAACTAAATGATAAAATTTTGTTTAAAGGATTAAGAATTAGCAAACTGATTTGAATTACATTGACAATAGGTAATGATTGCTATTTTAAAAATAATGTTTAACAAGTGATAGCTAGCATTTTAAAATAATGTTTTATAAGAGAAGGTTACTATTTTGAATATAATTTTTGATGAGTGATGGTTATGTCATAGGAATGCATGGCATGCTAGCTTAAGGATACTTAGGAAAATCATCTAATTAGAGATAGTTAGATGCACTCCTAAGATAGAACATTTCAAAAGAACACCCTTGTAAAGCATGATATGTACAAATGGATATGAAGCCCTTATTCAATTCAATTAAGAAAGTAGTCACCCCAACACCAATAGAAATGTTTCATATGGATGTATTTTGGACCTATTAATATAGGAAGTGTAGGAATAAAGTAAATTGGACTTTTGATATTTTGATGATTACACTAGGTATACTTAGATGAAATTTCTTGAAAATATTTGAATAATTTGAGAAGTAGAATATCTTCAATGGCTATTTAATTTGGTTAAAATCTGATTTTTACAATCATGTAATTCTAAGCGATCATGTAGTAAGGTATAATATAATTTACTGCATGTTAATCCTAAAAGTCAATTCACATAGATCTTTATCAAACCCCTAAATTATGACACATTCAACACATTTAGGACTAGAATTGTTGTCATTGATATTCATGCTTGGTAAAATTGGGGTAGTGGTATTTTAAGGTGAGATTGTTTGTTCCATTTATTTTATTTATTTTATATGTTTGAGTTGTTTCTTTCAAAAATGTTTGATTATGTTATGAATTTTATTATTTATTCACGTGCTTTTACTTGTAGACTTATCCCTAATTTTCACTCATAAACTCTAAACTTTTGATGACATTATACTATATAGTGAACTTATCTTATTATACAATACACATAAGACTCAATCGTTGGGCTCCAATGATTATCATTTTAACTATTATGGATGATCAATTATTGATCATCTTACTATATGAATTACTCATCATATTGTATGATTTATTTTAGTTAATAGTCATAGCAATGACTCATTAGGACAATAAATATTAAACTGATTATATAGGATGATCCATGATCATACTATATGATTTGACCTTTAACTATACATTCTCAATGAGATATTTTTTATGGACATAATCGTACTATATTATTCACCTATCATACTATACAAATGACTAAATCTATAAAAGGGAGAGAACTTCATTCTGATTCTTCACACCTTCAAGCTTCAATTCATTTATTCCTTATACACACTCTCCTACCTAGCCTTCATGGCTCCAAAGTGTACTTCTTTTGATTCATATCGAAGGGTAGATGATAGATTTAAATGTGAGGATGATGAGGATGCTTATGCTAGACATAGTGGCATCACCATCACTGATTCCAAAACTTTGAATCAGGAGAATCTGTCATTCCATGTACTTAATCTATTCTCCACTTCCACTTTTCAGTTCATCATTTGCTTAACCTTTCCTAACCACACCAAACTTCAGTTTCTTCTGGTTCATATACTGCCTATTTTTCTATGTGCATCACTAATATTTTAGGTTCAATATACACAAAGCAATGTAAAAAGATTAGAGCTCAAGAAAGTGTTGTGTAGGTTAGACTTATTTTGAAAGAGTTAATAATTTTATTTTTCTTGAGTCAACATCTGTTACAAGATGTATGTAAGCTTAACAATTATGTTGACACACAATGGTGAATTAAATATAAATATTTTATTTTTTTGTTAATCATAATATATAATCTGTATTAAACTATATAATCGATTCAAACCATAAATTAATTAAAATATTTAATTTAAATAAGAGAAATAAATTTGAGTTATAACTAATCATATTATAGGATAAGCACATCATACTCGATGATTAGCTATTTTCATAAAGCTTGCCTGTAAAATCCTACTTACTTAAAATAGACAATTTTCAAATTTGAAAATTACTCTATTTGTAATGCACGATTCTATTCATACTATGTGATAATTAATCAATGTTGCCTAAATTAACTATGGGGTTAAGGAATAAAGTTAGATATATATTAATTACAGATTGTAGTGTTCAATCATGCATCATTCATTATAAACCACATAAGGATACTCTAGATGAACTTTGGTTTATCATGTATGATCCAATGTTTGATTTGAACTAAAAATACTAGATGATTTCTAATCATACATGATAATGTATGATGGTGTTCAACTAATCATACTGAGTGTTTCATAAATCATACTATACGAATAGAGTCAATAGAATTGAATATTTAGGGTTATTGGAAGCACACTATTTAAACTCTTATTATAACCTAAAAAGAAGTCTTTGGTAGTTAGAGGTGAGTTTCTTCGATGAGAGTGCTGAAGAGAGAGTATTGAGCAAAGAGAGAGAAAGGGTAAGGTTGTGTGTGAGAGAGAAGATCCTTATAGGTTTCAAGGGAGCATGAGAGGGGTTTTCTCATAGTTTCTTTATCCAACTTGCATCTGAGTTCCTCTATATGTCAATGTTTATCTTGGGGAAGCTATGAGAAGAAGCCTTTGGTGTCAAAGACCCTTGGGTTCTCCATCGCATCGAGGAGGTGAAAGGGATTTCAACGCTCCACCGCATCGAGGAGGTGAAAAGGATTTTAGCTCTCCATCGTATGAGGGAGTTGAAGGGGATCTTGACTCTCCACCACTCTGAGGAGGTGAAAGGGATTTTGGCAACTCCAACACACCGAGGTGAAAGGTATTTTAGTTACTTTGTCACACCAAGGAGGTGAAATGGATTTTGGCTACTTTGTCACACCATGGAGGTGAAAATAATTTGAGTCTCTAAGGGACGCTCTACCTAGCCATGGGGCAGAAGGAGAGTAATTATTGACTGGTCTAATATCCAAACAGGAGGACTTTAGGGAGTGGAAGAAGTTCAAGTTCACCTTATAAAAATTTAGTTTGTGTTCTTTTTCATTTTGCATTTGTTTTTTGTAGATTTAACTTTCTAGTGCCTTTACTTTTGTACTATCTGGCTTGAGCCTGATTATCATTATGATATGGACATCATCATGGTTGATTAAAATTTATATTTATTATTTATGTTTCAATTAAATAAAAAACATAAAAAGATTACAATTTGTTTTGTTATTCATTTCTATATTAAATTCTGAATTTGTTTTCATATTCAAAAAGGTTTTGAAAATTTTTAGAACACCAATTCACCTTGCTCTTGTTATGTCAATTCAATGTTCAGTTGGTTTCACAACCAACTATTAAACTTCTAGCCATGCCTAGTGGCATGACATGTAAAAATTTAAAGGTTTTATATTCTTAGAATATTCCTTTCTTTTCGGTTTATAAGGACATAGAGGCCTCAAAAAATAGTTATCTAGACTATAGAGATATACCTAAGAAATATTTAAATGTTCAAGCACCATTCTAGAGACTTCCTCATGGTTTTGAATTAGTTGACAATTGGCCTAAAAAGTGAAAAGTTCAAAGGGTTTTGGGTTTACATTTAGACATTGGGTTGTAATTTGCAATTTGATTTGGGACCAAATTTAAGATTGATTTATTAGTTACTGCGGAAAGATTTATGATTTAAATTGCTTGAATCAATGACAATCATTAAATGTTTTTCAATGATTTAGTGATTGATCAAATAACAATCAATAGTAATTATCATATGAATGCTTTAGAGTTTTGATGATTGGACACCACACCAATGCACAATGTGGAATTGGATTTCAGTTTTGAATTGGAATTCAAGGATTTAAATATTAAGTTTGAAACTTTGATTTAGGATTTTGACCTAACACAAAAATGAGGTAAACATATACTAATTTTAATTTACTTCGTATGAAATTGACAATTTATGATGCTTGGTTATGGAATTGAAGACTATGGCATACCAATATCCACACATTAAATAAAATTTTAAAACTTGAATTAGTACTTGGTTTATCAAAAATAAATTTATATTTTGATTCTATATGTGATGTATGCATTCTTGGTAAACATATTAAAGCCTAATTTAAGTAAAAATATAGTAACAACTACTAGATCTTTAAAATTATTTCACATGGACTAATTTAGATTGATTATCACAACTAGTCTAGGTGGCATGAATTATGGATTAGTTATTATAGATGATTATTCAAGATACACCTGGGTATAATTCTAAGTAAATAAAAATAATCTATTTATTAATATTAAAAGATTTTTAAATTATAATAAAAGATAATAATGTTATTTAATTCAAAGGATCCAAATAGATCATAGGGGAGCATTTGAAAATAAATCACTTAAAAATTATTGTGATGAAAAGAGAAATAGGTATAATTTTTTTTCCCTTAGGACTCTCCAAAAAAATATTGTAGTTGAAAGAGAGAATCATACTTTGGCAAAATTTGCTAGAGCAATACTAGATGAATATAGACAATCTAAGTATTTTTTGGCATTAGTAGTAAACACTACATGTTATGTTACAAATAGAGTGTATTTTAGACCGATCTTGTAAATGACCCCTTATGAAGTTTTTTTGGAATAAAAATTAAGAATATCATTTACTTATTTTTGGATGTAAATATTTTATTTTAAATAATGACAAGGAAGCTATAGGTAAAATTGATAGTTAGTTCGATGATGGTATTTTGTTAGGGTATTCAATTTCTAAAAAATCTTAAAAAGTTTTTATTAGGATAAAACTAATTGTTGAAAAATTCATTCAAGTCATATTTGATGAAAACCCTATAGGTATTTTAAGAACTAATTTGAATGATGATATTGAAAATATAAAGAAAATAAATATGGAAGAATAGGAAGATGACTCTTTATCTAAGGAATGGAGGTAGAATAGAAATCACTAAAAATAATTAATAATTAGTGAACCTTCTCAAGGTGTGTGAACTATGAGAAACCTTAGGGAGGAGATAGAATATTCAACATTTCTATCAAAAATTGAATCTAAAAATATAAATGAAGCTTTACAAGATAATTCTTGGATAGTTATTAGGAAAAAAGAATAAAATCAATTTATAAGAAATGATGTTTGGGAGATAGTACTAAGACCCAATGATAAAAATGTAATTGAAACTTAATTGGTCTATAAAAATAAGCTAGATGGCGAAGGAAGTTTTATTAGAGATAAAGCTAGTTTAGTTGCATAAGGTTTAACACAAATAGAAGGAATACAGTTTGAAAAAACCTTTGCACCAGTCATAAGACTAGAGGTCATTAGGTTGCTCCTTACATTTTCTTATTTTAAGGACTTTAAACTATTGCAATCAAAGATTTAGAGCTTTTGTTTTAATGATTACAAAAAATATGAGAGTTTGCTTAGTTTCTGTAACTTGTCATTATTGAATATATATATATATATATATATATATATATATATATATATATATATATATATATATATATATATATATATATATATATATATATATAGTGTGTGTGTGTGTGTACTAACTTTTTAGGTACAACATACACCAAGTACTGCCTAAGGATTAGAGCTCAAGATTGGGTAATATAGGATTATTTTTTTATAAGAGTCCATATTTTTATCTTTTCTTGAGTCAATGTATTGAAAATGGTTTATGATAGCTTACAAACCGTGCACACACATAAGAGGATTTAAAATAAAAATAATTTAATTTTTGTAAATTGTATTGTATGATTTATTGAAATAGAAATTAATTAAAATGTTTTATTTTAAATGAAAACAAAGATAATTTTGACATATAACTAATCATATAGTATGAAATAGCACATCTTATTGGACAATCAACTATATTCAGAAACCCCATCATCTAATCAATCTTACCTAAAATAGGAAAATTTTAATTTTGAAATTTGAACTATTCATACTATATGATCTTTTAAATAATTTCCTAATTAGGTCAGTTAAATAAAGAATAAAATTTGATCTAATTAATTATAGATCATAATGCATGATACATATATAGTACTGTATGAATCATGTGAGGAATCTCAGGACAAAGTTTAGTTCATTTAATATAATCAAAATACCATACTGTCCAAATCACCAAAGTGCTCTCTGGATGAATTTTTTTCATCCTATATGATCTGATCTAGAGTTGAACTAAACATATTATACAACTGTTCATTCATATAGTATGATCAATTAGAAAATTTTTACTAATCATTCTATAGGATATTCAACGTACAGTACTGTAGAAGAAAAATTATACTAATCATACTGTATGAATAGTGATGTTTGAATTAAAAATAAGGTTTTTCTTAGATCTTCTTATTTAAACATCTCTAATTTTATTTAGAGAAGTTATTAGAAATCTAGGGGCTTGAGTCTTCTATGAGAGAGAGTTTAAAAGGTGTGCTTTGGGCAAAGGGGAGAGAAGAGTTATTGAGAGAGAGGGAGATTAGATTTATAGGATCAACGGAGTGTGTGAAAGAGGGTCTACACACATTTTCTCTAGCTAACATCCATGTTCTTCATTCATGAGGGAAACTCTGGGAATAACCACTTGGAGTCAAAGAGTACCAACAACTCTGATGCACCATTGGTGAAAGGGATTCAACTTCTTCATCACATTGTTGGTGAAAAGGATTTTGACTTCTCCGCCACACCGGGTTAGTGGAAGTGATTCTTATAAAGGCTTCTCCTTCTTGTTATGGAGGAAAAATGAGAGACACTAAATAATTTAGTATAATACCCATAGAGGAGGACTCAAGGGAGTGGGCATAGGTAAAGATTTATTGCACCATCATAAATTTTGTGTATTTATTCTTATTTTTTTGCATTTTATTTTCTTACACATTTACATTCTTGTATATCCAAGTTTAAAATTTTTTAGGATTTTTGGATTTATGTATTGTTAGAAAAGAAAACAAAAAAATTAGAAAAAAAAGAATGAAAAAAATGTTGCTATTTAATTTTCTACAAATCCACTTGAGAAAATAAATTTAAAGATTATATTTGTGAATTTGGTTAAGTTTTTCAATGAACATTTTTTGAAGAAGAAAAGTTTTAAGACACTAATTCACCCCCCCCCCCCCCCCCCTCTCTTAGCGTGTCGTTATAAGTTAAGTTGTTTAATAACCCTAAATTAAACTTTCAATTGGTATCAGAGTGGGTTCTTCGAAGTAGTGGTTTAAAATCCCTCAGAAAAGATCCATGGCATAATTCAGGAATAGGAATACTGTGGAGGGTTATTCAATAACCCATCTTCTATTATTTGATAATATTTTATTTGATTGTTTGAAAATTTGCATGTCTACTTTGGTACAATTCATTGGCTATCGCATGTGACATATGATAGAAGTTGGTTAATATATTCCTTCACGTATTGTTAATTATATGAAAAATAAAATTCTATTTACTAAATGGAGCATTGAGGATAGAGATTTTGCACAAGTTAATGCCAAATGCGTAAACTATTTTATCTGTGAATTTAAATCAAAAGACTATATGAGAGTCTTTACTTGTACAATTGGTAAGGAAATATGAGATAGGTTTTGCATTACTTATGAAGGTAAAAATGAAGTGAAGTAATCTCATTTGAATTTATTTTTGCATGAATACAAACTCTTCCGCATGAAACCTAGCAAAATTGTATCTAACATGTACACTAGGTTTAACAAAATAATGACATCTTTGCATGCTTTAGGAAGGGAGTTATCTAATTCTAAGAAAGTCAAAAATATGTTATGCTATTTGCTCAATAATTTTGATGCTAACATCACTACAATATGTGAATCTAAAGATTTAAATGTGTACCCTATTAATAATTTGTTGGGCTTTATCATTACTTAGAAGTAAAATATGAGCCAAAGACTTCCAGAAGCAAGTGACAAAATAAAGGAGAATACCATGGCACTGAAGGCTGATGGCATAGATAAAAACAACTCTGATGTCGATGAGAATAATGACATAGCCTTGATGACCTGATAGTTCAATAGCTTCTTGAAGCAAAAATAAAAGCACTACCCCTATAGGTGTTAAGATAAAGCAAGTAAATTTAACAATGTTTCTTCTAACATTGTGTGCTTTGAATTCATAAAGTCTAGACATTTGAGGTCTAATTACCCCAAACTTAAGGGCCACCCTACAAAGGAGAAGGCAGAGGGTAAGCCAATTGCAAAAAGGGGAAAATAAAGAATATAAGAGCCTTTTTAGGTAGACTCAGCATCATACTCATCTAAGCAAGAACCAAAAGAGGAGGTAACAAATCTTTACTTAATGGGCAATGATACAGTTGTTATCTCTTATCAGGAAGATGTATGTGAGTTATTTTAAGATGACTTATTTATAATTTTTAAGCAAATGCAAGATGCCTATAGTAAATTCAAAAAGTAGCATAGATGTTTAGAGAAAGAACTTTCTAATTTGAAATATGATCATGACATATTAGTTAGAGAGCATGCTAATCTTGAATCTAAACATATCAAATTAGATAACTAGTATGCACCATTATTAGATGAGTTTGATGAGTCAAATAAGAAGTATATTTATTTAACTAAGTCATATAATTCCTTGAAAAGTGAGCATATTGAGTTAGAGGAAGCATTCAAGGAACTAGAGTCACTTGTAAAAGAACTAGACAATAGTGAGCATGCATTAAAATTTGAAGTGGCTAGTTATAAAAGTATTATTGATTATTTAAAAGAAAAAAAATAAAAGCAGTACAATATAACACTCAAGGGCTTACACTAAATCAACAACCTAGGAAACAATATGCATCATATAACCCTAGGAGGAGGCATTATCCCCAATACAAGTTAGTGAACCTAATTAGGGGTTATATGTTACTCTCGTGGCATGCTAGAATACATAACCCGCACTTACAAAATTTATGTTAGAACACATCAAGTTTGGAGGCCCAAGGTCTCATCACAGCATAACATGCATAACATTTATTCATTAAAGTATAAGGTGTAACCAAAACTCACAAGGGTTCCAAAATCTAACCTTTAATTGACCTTGTAGGGATGCTATTATAAGAAGTTAAGTGAGAGCATGTGGTACTTAGATAATTGCTGCTCAAGATATATGATGGGAGATTTGATGTAGTTCAGGTTGCAAGAGGCTAGGGGTAGAGGCAAGGTAACTTTAGAAAACAACACCACGAGGAAAGTGGTTGGCTCAGGTACAATTAGTAAGGCTAATAATTTTATTATTTTAAGTATACTTTCAATTTAAGATTTAAAATATAATTTACTTAGCATTAATCAATTATGCAATAAAGGATTTGATATTAAATTTTTTATTCTAAACATTACCTTATTACTTTAAATTGCAAAACTATTATAGAAGGAAAAATAATTAACAATACCTCTATACATGATTTTCCATATATTGATACATCATATGATATATACTACGTAAAAACTATTTTGGATGAATCTTGGCTATGGCATAGGTGACTATGCCATGTTAGTATGAAAACCCTAAGGAAGATTACTAGTAGGACCTTATTAGAGGTATTCCCAAGCTAAATTTCTCTAAGGATCATCTCTATGATGTCTATCAATTAAGAAAGCAAACTAGGTCATCCTTACATTATATAAAGGATGTCATTACCACGAGACCATTATAGATACCACACATGGATTTTTTTGGATCTATTAGAATAACTAGACTAGGTGGTAATAGTTTTCATTTTGTGATCATAGATGACTTCCCTAAATTCACTTGGGTTAGATTCTTGGCACATAAGAGTGAGTCTTTTTATGAGTTGAAGATTTTTTCCACTTGGATTTAGAGGAAGTTAGGCTACTAAATATCTATAATTCATAGTGATCATGGTGAAGGGTTTAGAGTGAAGGATTTGAATTATTTTTCAAATAGGCAGGAATTGATTATAACTTTTTTACCCCTAGAATCCCATAATTATAGCTGAAAGGAAGAATATGACACTAGTGGAGGCTTTTAGGGCTATGATAGATGAGTATACTCTACCTAGATGTTTTTGGGAAGAAACATTTAATACTACTTGTTATGTGCTAAGTACGGCAAACATTAGATCCCAATTGAGTAAGACACCATATAAGTTGCTTAAGGGTAGGACTTCTTGTCTTCCACATTCATATGTCTGTGAGTGTAAGTGTTTAGTGCTTATCAATGGTAAACCCACTTAGTAAAGTTTTATTCTAAGGAAGATGAAGGAGTCTTCTTAGGTTAATCCTTAGTAGGTAAAGCCTACATGATTTTGAATAAGAGGACATTTATACTAGAGAATACACCCAATTGGTTTTTAATAAGTTTGATTGATTAGTTGAGTCATCACCCTCAAAACCCTAAAATTTTGTTCACATCTTACTGTATAATACACCCATCGTATTGTATGATCCACGGAGGATTTGGTTGTTTGCCCAAATTACTATCATATTAACTATTCTGGATGATTCATTATTGCTTATCATACAATACAGATTAGTCATCACACTATACAATACCTTTTGGCTAACAATCATACCAATAACTCCTCTAGATGATGAATTTTACACTAATTGTCTAGCATGATACCCGATTATACTATATTATTTGACCATTAATTGTACATCCCCAAAGAGACATTTTGAACTGACTTTATCATACTATACAAACCACCGATCATACTATACAGTCAACTTGAGCTAATAAAAGGAGGGGAAGACAGTCAATTGATTTGAACCTTTAACCTTGAATTCCTTTGTCCTCTCTAACTCTACCCTCTCACTCATATTTTTAAGGCTGCACCAAAGAGAGGTCATATAAAACTCTATTGAAGTGTGGACTCAATGTTCAAATGTGAGGAGGATGAAGATTTTTATGTCTGATATAGAGGAGCTTCCATTACTGATTCAAAAATTCTAAATTAAGATGCACTCATATACTAGGTACTCCACACTCTAGTTCCTCATCTACCTAGCCTTTCCTTACCACACCAAATTATTATTAGAGTTTCTTTCCAACCATTACAAAACTATAGACTGCGTACAATATTTCAATCACAAGTCTGTCAATACAAAGTCACCATTACCTTAGATAACCCTCTTGAGCTTTGTCACATTTCTAATGCTAGTCCTTCTCCGTATTATATCATTGGTTCCTTTGATTATAATTGGATCCAAGTCAACACCTATATTAGAAACTCCCGTCTACCATACCAGTAGTCTTTAGTATGTACCCTAGTCCTCAATGCCTGCGATATTCAACATGTTTTTGAAATAATGTCATTCCTGATCAGGTCAATATCACACCCCTTCTATACCTTCTCACTTAATACTATATTATCCAACACCTAATTCTATACATGTGATTTGATCTTTTGATACATTAAAAATCTCACCTCTAATATGAAACCACGAGCTCTACGAAAGAAAAACATAATCTTAGGACACATCATTGAATATATCCTACAAACCAAATATAAATTGACCTATCATGTACAACCTGACCATATCCTTACATTCTTCACCTATCACTCCTTCCACATTATCTATAGTGAGTGCTATAGGGCTCCCTCAAACATTTCAAAGTTAGAAGAAGAAGAAGAAGAAGAAGAAGGGGGAGCAGCACCAATGCTTGCCCCTCATATCGAATACAACTATCCATGAGACTCCTTGATAGAGAATTTTGCTTAACTAAAGTTGAAAGTTTATTCTCATATCGAGCAATCTATACAGTACTAGGAGCAGCTTCAATAATAGCACTAGGAGGATCGTTAGTGGTTTAGCGATCAGTTTTCTACACTCCACCATTATTTTCAGCCATCGCCAGCTGATCAAGGACCATCCTATGAGTAGCTGTATTTTGTGCTTATTGTTCATTCGTTATGGTTTTGTTTGATCTTTTGATCTTTTTTTTTCTTTATTGTATGGCTCATGTTGTATTTGGTCGTAGTATCTCCCTTATTTGTGTTGTTAAAAGGGGAATAGAATGTTATAGGTTCATACTCCTTTTTTATCATTAGTTCAGTTTCTCTTATTTCTATTTTTTATATATTGAAATAATTTTTAATGTTATTTTTAATTTAGATTTTAAAATTAAAAAAAATCTCCCCGTGATTTTAAGGATATCACTGAGTAAGGGGGAGAACATTGGAGAAAAATATAATTAACTTATAATTGAACCAACAATAGTTTCCATCATAAAAAAAGGGAGATTATTGTAATCTAGGATCCCAAGCTTGTCTTTTGATGATTATAAACATTATGGGAGTTTGCTTAGTTTCTGCTACTTATCATTATTGCAAATACCTTTTTTTTTTGTTCACTATATTGCAGGTACAACATGCACCAAGTACTTCTAAAGGATCTGAGCTCATGATTGATTAGTATAGTTCTAATTTTTCATAAGAGTCTATATTTTTATCTTTTATTGAGTCAATATATTACCTTAGCAACCATACACACACATAGGAGTAGTGAAGGAAAAATATTTTAATTTTTCTTTAAATCATATTGAATAATCTTTAATCATATTATATGATCTATTGAAATAGAAATTAATTAAAATATTTTATTTTAAATGAAAAAATAATAATTTTAAAATATAACTAATCATATAATACAAACATCACATCGTACTGAAAGATCAACTATAATAAAAAACCCCACCGTCAAATCTAACTTACCTAAAAAGGTAAATTTAAAATTTGAAATTTAAACTATTCATATTGTATTAATCTATTTGTACAATGTGATCTTTTAAATAATTTTCTAATTAGTTCAGTTAATTAATAAGTCTAATTGTATCTAATCGATTATAGATCATATTATACGTTACATATAACATACTATACAAATCACCTGAGCCATCTCAAGATGAAGTTTGATTGATCTAGTATAATTAAAAAATATACTTTCCAAATCAATTATGGGCTCTCTAGATAATTTTTATTCATCTTTTACGATCTAACATTGAGTTAAACTAATCATATTATAGTACCATTCAATCATGTAATATAATTAGTTAAAGAACTTTAACTAATCATTATGTAGGCTAATCATCGTACAGTACTATAAAAGGATAATTATACTAATCGCACAGTACGATCTATAAATCGTACTATATGAACAGTGACAGTTTAATTGAAATTTAGGATTTTCTAGGAGCCTCTTATTTAAACATCTCTAATTTTATTTAGAGAAGTCTTTAGTAGTCAAGGGGCTTGAGTCTTCTAAGAGAGGGACTTTGAAAGGTGATCTTTGGGCAAAATGGAGAGAAGTGTTATTGAGATAGAGGGAGAATATCCTTATGGTATTAAGTGTGTATGTGGGAAAAGCTCTAAATATGGTTGCTCCTACTAACATCCTCCTTCCTCCAAGAGTTATGGTTAAACTTGAGGGGAACTTTGGGAAGAACCTCTGGGGTTAAAGAGACATCGACAACTCCGTCGTATAGTTGGTGAAAGGGATTCAGCTTCTCCATCACACTATTAATGAAAAAGATTCAGCTAGTCCATTACATCAGATTAGTGGAAGAGATTGTTGCAAGGGCTTCTTTGCCTTGTTATGGGGACAAAATGAGAGACACTAAAAATTTTAGTGCAATACCCAGAGCAGAGGACTCCAAAGAGTGGACGTAGGTTAACATCAACTGAACCACATAGTTTTAGGTAGCTATGTTGCTCAAGTTTTATAGTTAAAATAATAAATAGAAGATATTGGAATTAAGCTAAAATAAATTCTAATTAAATATGATAACACTAGCAAGATTAGTTTAATTAGAAGTCCAATAAAACACTAAAAAACTAAACACATAGAGATTATACACCATTTTATTAGAAGCCATAATATTAAGGGTGTTCTGAATATAGTCTTTGTAAACACATATTCTTAAATAGAATAAATTTTAGCAAAACCATTAGCAGAAGTAAGATTTTTCCTATTAAGATGTATGCTCAGGATGTTAGACCCTAATATTTAAACTTAGACCAGAATTCTATGCTACTTTTTGATGTTGTCAAAGTGGGAGAAAAATTATATGATGGTTATAAACTCACTACAAGCATACATTTAGGGGGAGAATTATTATTTATTTTGTGCACTAATAGCATGTTCAAGAGGATATAAAATTTCTCATTTGTCATATATCTATATATATATATATATATATATATATATATATATATATATATATATATATATATATATATATATATATATATATATATATATATATATATATATATATTTCTTTTAAATGTTTAAAAATATAATGAAAGATCATTTTGCACCATCATTATAATTATTCCCTACATTAGTTAGTCTTTATCAAAATGGGAGAGATTTTTAGCTTTAAGAGTCTCACAATCTATTCTATTTATTTTGATGATAATAACCATATGCTTGGATGTCTGAATATATATATAATATAAGAAGCACTTTAATATAAGAAGCACGTTAATATAATATCCCTAATTAAAAATATAAGAAGCACTTTAATATATATATATATATATATTAACGAGGATGATGATTACCTAGATGGGATGTACATTATACAAATCATAGAAGTTCCCAAGGCGGACCAAGATGAATAGCTTGAAACCTAAACCCAAAACCCTTAAATATATATATATATATATATATATATATATATATATATATATATATATATTAAAGTGCTTCTTAGATTATTAATTAGGGATAATATAGATAAATTAGAAATCAATAAGATTCCTTAATTTAATAAATTAATTATAAATTTAGATATTTCTAATTGCTTCATATATTTCATAAAATTAATCAAATATATAAAGATACTTAATTAGGGTAACTAAAAGTATTTGCGCCTAGATGCTTGAAATTTTATTATGTATTTCTTTTAAATTAAAATGTTTTATAAAAAAATACTAATATATAACTGATTTTAGCTAAATTACATCATAATTTTCTATGAATATTTAATATATTATAAAATAGATGAAAATATAAATCAATTCCTATTTTAATGCATATAACATTATAGCTTCTAATTTATTGCTTGATTATCATTTCATGAGATTTGTTAGATTTTGTTAATGTAAATTGATAGGCTGCATGAGAAAATTTGGATTTAAATGAAATTTATAATGATTTGCTAAATATTATACAATTTTAATATTGAATGCTGGCTAGACATTTTCATCTTTTTTAGATGTATGTGAAGACTTTTTGACTTACCCATGTAGCTAGCTATTTTCTAGCCATTTGAATTATATGCTTCTTTAATATAAATAATTTTTTTATTGAATAGTATAATATTAGTTAATAAATTATAATTAGATTTCTTTAAAATTAGTTTAACTTATATTTTTCATATAAATACCCTTTATTCTCTTCTTGAGATGGTTGCTCTTAACTTAGAAATTCCAACTTATTCTTTCTTCATCTCCCCTTCTTTACATGATAAATCCTGAGAGGAGAATCATAGATTTTCATTTAAAGTGCACTACATCTTTGCAAGATCAAATCTTTAGTTCACAAGCTTCAACGCAATCAACTAAGCAACTCTAAAATTCTTGAGTTTGTTTTTCATTCTCAAATTTTTTCTTAGTTGGTCTTTTATATTTCACCAAATATCTTCATTGAAAACTTTTATGTTTGGGTGAAATACTAGTTGAGGATGTTAAATTAAACTTTTTTGGTTAATGTTCTTTGATCCATAAAATTAGTAAGCATGTTCATTTTCTTTTGGCCAAAATTTACATTTCAAGTCAAATTCATTATTAAAGTATTATATGAACATATTTTAATTTAATATATCCACTTTACATGATTTAACAAGTCATACAAGTAAAATATTTTTATGTGAAATATTTTTCATTTTTGTTTCAAGTTATAAATAAATCTTATAGTGAGAAAATTTTACATTCCATTTGTAAGTGATGAAGTGATTATCAATATTTTATGAAATCACCTCAAATATTTTAATTTTTTAATTACAATATAATTTAAGCTTTTATTATTTACATCAAGTTGAATTCTTCTTTTTCTTAATCAAATTCATTTAGCTTAGTGAAGTTTATATTATAATCATATTGGGCTATACTCAAATGTGCAAGAGAGTACTTAGTTTTAAAAAGCTTTCTTGATTTAAAGAAGTGAGGTTCGTAAATTTAACTTGGGATTAGTGGATTCTAGCTCAAGTGTTGGTTAGCATGGACATAGGTTGGATTGAAATCTATGTTAAACCATGTAAAAATATTGTTCTTGCTATTTTATTTACTTCCATTTTTAATTTACTTATAAAATCTTAAAATTGTGTTTATTTATTCTCTTACTAATTATAAAAAAGTGATATTATTTATTTTATTTAATAAAATTTATTTAAAACAAAAACCCAATTCACCCCCTCTTAAGGTGCCATAGTCATCAAACATAGAGGATCCATGATTAGATAGTAGTGATGGTGGCTGGAAGTAGTGGTGAAGTAAGATGAACTGCCTATGCTGTTGTTGCATCTCCTTCCACCACTATTTGGACTGCTCAATATGGGTGTTTCCCTTTAACTCTTATAGAAAGAATGCTCAGTGCATGCATCCTAAGTTTAATGATAAGTAAGAGAAGGATGAGGTAGTCCTAATGCTCACCCTACTTGTGCTTCTTCTTCATCATCATATGCTGCCACCCCTGGTGCTACTGTAAAGTTTTTACTATAGATGATGTGGAAGGAGTAATCTATGAAGAAAGAGGGCTAGTGATCAGGTCATACATAATAGGTGAGATTTTACTTAGATTCTAAATTAAGGCTATGATGTGTGCTATGGATAGATTTTTCTTTTGGCAAGTGTGAGAATTTCTAACAGAGGTAAGGTTCTCAGTGTACCTAATGATCATATTTATAGAATTAAGCTATGTGCCATTCATTAATTGAGAGTAAAGGAGTAATATTTATATAGTTGCAAGCCTCAGGGATCACATTATGTTGAAGAATGTTTTGTCTATCACCATGGTGTTAAATAAAAGCCTATTCTTGTTTAAAGGTGAGCTCCTAAGGGTAGTTTTTATAATGAACCAATTATGTTCAAGGCTTGTGAAATGTCATGGGGTGCTTTTCTAGTATTGGATAGCTGGAACTACCATATAGATCATCAGTAGTAATTGTGACTTTCTATTAATATACATAGGATTCATAGTAGTGCAGTCTTCTATGATTCTAAACTGAGAAAAATATAATGAGATTTGTGTGGAATGGGAAACTAGTCAAATAGAAAATTGTAGGGTGGTGATAGCTAATAGCTCTAGCACTTGATATGACAAATTTTCCTGATTGAGAAAGTAAATTTCATAATAGAAGTGCTTATGTATTTCTCGTAAGCCAGTTAGTCCTCTTAGCTTTAGAAATGATCATTTAGCCTAAGGCATTTTCAAGCGACTCTAAGGAAGATTAGGTATATGAATTCACATTTGATGAACTAATTTTAGTATGTGAGCATTTGCATAGAAAACATAGTAAATTAAATGAAAAAAATTTCCTATTTTAGAATGGAGAACATTACATTGCAAGACAAGCTCTTAGATCTAGTTAACTAATGTTTTAGCTTAAAAATTAAACATATTGCATTACAAGATGAGTATTCTATTTTAATTAAAGAATCTATCTTTTTTTAAAATGGCTTGAAGGAGAATACATGCATGCATATTAAGTTAAATCTAGCGTACAAGTTATTGGAAGAAGAAGTATTGAATTTGCAAGATAATGAGCATGAAGCATATGTGAAACATTAAATAGTTATAATTACAAAAAAAAATATTTAAGAAAAGGTTTGACAAAACTCTTAACTATTGAATCTAGGTTTATACATTGTCATAAAAAATCCATTAGGGTACCAAACACATCATCCTCTCATAAGAGAAAAATTCAGTCATCACATAGACAAGCTAATTCATTTCCAAGAGTTACTTATTTTTCTTAGTGCATGGTAGGACACATAGCACGAGTCTTCCTACATGCAATCCACCTTAGCTCACAATATACATGGAAGCCTATGGCTTCATGAGCACAACATAACATATATGGATTACCTTATAATTTAGGCCCAAAGTTTATTTGGGTTCCAAAATTCATTGTTTAGTATGTTTTGTTGGTATGCCTTCACAAGGGATCTAATGAAGGCTTGTGGTATATGGATAGTAGATGTTTAAGATACATGTATGGATATATAAATAAATTCATCATGCTAGAGTCCAAAAGCTGAGGAAGAATGACACTTAGAGGAAACACCACAAGAATATGGTCAGTACATATTCAAAAGAAAAACTAAATGGGTTCACAATTAAGAAAGTTTTGCTAGAAGTAGGACTTAAGCATAATTTTTTCGCATTAGTCAATTATGCAATAAAGAATTTAATATTAAATTATACTTTACCAAATGTTTGTTAATATTGAATAATAAATATATGTTACAAGGATTATTATTTAATAACATTTATATGATTGATTTAGATAGTACTAATAAAACTAGTGAACTATGTTGTTTAAGGACCACCATAGATCATTCATGGTTATTGCATAGGAGACTAGGTCATGCTAGTACAAGAACCCTTAGGAAAATTATATAGTTAGATTTTTTTAGGTAAATCCCTATGTTCAACTTCACAAAAGAACAATTGTGTGATTCATGCCAATTTGGAAAATAATTAAAGTCTTCATTTCACTAAATCAAGGAAGTTGTCACAAATAGGCCACTAGAGATACTACACATGGATTTTCCTGGACTTATTAGTAGCACAAGTTTAGGAAGTAAATTGTATGGGCTTTTGATTGTAGATGACTACATAAGATTCACATTGGTTAAATTTTATACAAATAAAAGTAAGCTTTTTAAGGAATTTAGGATATTTTCTATATGGATTCAACAAAAAATAGAATGTACTATCTCCACCATTCACAACATTTATGGTGGTGAGTTTTTGAATGAGAGATGTGAGTCTTTTTGTCAAGAATTTTGTATACAACATGATTTGATTAAACCTAGAACCCTTAAGAAATAAGAATACCAATAATGAAAAATAGAACCTTAGTTGAGGTAGGTAGGTCTATACTGAATGAATATGGGTTATCTAAGTACTTCTAGGATGAAGTAGTGAATACTGCAAGTTATGTGTTCAATAGGGTAAATATTATAGTTAAATTAAATAAGACCTTGTATGAACTCCTAAAGGGTATATCAAAATACCTTTTCCATTTAGATGTCTTCTAATGTAAATGTTTTATTCTAAATAATGGAAAAACTTAATTGGAAATTTTTTATGCTAAGGCTAATCAATGAATTTTTGTAGGGTACTCTTCTATAGGAAAAACATATAGAGTGCTAAGTAAGCAAGCTTGGGTAGTTGGAGAGTCAACCCATGTACTTTTGATGAGACTTGAAGGGTTACCCAGCCTAGAGAAGTAATAGTAGAAGAAGATATCTTCCCTAGAATAAGGGACATAAGTTTGGAGGAAATAATAGAAAATAAAAAATCACTAACCAAATACTTGAAGCTAGGATTATTCATGGCATTTGGAATGAGATTATAGGAAATCCTACCTTAATAGCTTTGATTATACACAGCATTTGGAATGAGATTAGCCATTGAAAACTTATTTTAATGATATAATCCACTTTTATGGATGAAGAATCGAAAGATGAGTATTGGTTTGTGGCAATGAAGGAGGAATTTAATTAATTAATAAGAAATGATGTATGGGAGCTAGTGCCCTGGCCATCAAATCAAAGTGTGATAGGAGCTAAATTAGTGTTTAAGAATAAGTTCAATGACTTTGGATTAGTGGTAAGAAACAAATCAAGATAAGTTGCTAAAAGATATAATCAAATAGAATGTAAAGATTTTAAAGAAACCTTTGTACTAGTAGCTAGATTAGAGGACACTAGGATATTATTAGCATTTGCATGCTTTATAGGACTCAAATTATACTAGATAGATGTTAAAAGTGTGTTTTTCAATGAAATAATAAATAAGGTTATTTATGTAGAGCAACCAATAGGGTTTTAGATTGCATCTTTTTAAATTATGTTTATAAACCAAAAAAGGCACTCTATGGACTAAAATAAGTAGCTAGCTTGAGCATGGTATGATAAACTTAGTACATTCTTGCTAGGTAAGTCATTTATTAAAGGGATAGTAGACACCACACTATAACATTTTTATAAATAAGCTTTCTAATTTTAAAATTATACAAACAAAACCATATGGAAACACTACACACCAATCAAATGCAAATCCTTGCAGGCTCTTGATGAATTTTATAAAAAATAATGCATCACTTCCTCTAATATTACAACAACTGGCTCTGAAATACACAAGATGCTGTTAAGGATTACCATAACCATCAAAGTTCCTATATGGAGGTGGTATAAATCACTTCGGATATAACACTATTTTGTATTCTTTTGGATATTTCCTTGCCCTCAAAATAGATGAAGTACCTTAAGATTGTGTTAATGCTTCTTTAACCTGTTGTTCTACATTTTACTTTATAATTACTAGCTTGATAGATTCTCTTTCCTCCTTCACTATTTTATCTTCCTCTTCTTTCATAATTGCTTTCTTACTACTAACCAATTTAGTGGACATAGTTTGAGGTGTCTTGATATATATTGAGGGTAAAGGAGACTCTTTAATTTGTAAAAAAGCCATGGTGGCAATCATTTCTTCTATTCTCTTCTCCATTCTTGATAGATGTTCATCCTGGTGCAACACCTTCCCCAGCCTCAATATCTAAAAGACTCGCCTTAACTATTTTATCCTTCTGAGTGGATGCCCTAGTATCTATTATACATATTTCATTAGACATTGCTTGATTATGGCATTTCATTATAGATAATTTAATGGAATCTTCTTTATCTATCCTTCAAACATTATCCTTTTACTCATTCATCATTTCTTCAATTAATTTCCCTAATACATAGTGGCCCAAAAAGAGTGTATTGTTTATTAGGAATTGATTTAATAATAGCTTTACTTTTAATTCTCCGTGTTTCTCCTCTACATAATTTTTGCTTGAGACAGGTGTAGATGGAGTGGCTACCACTTAAGGTTGTCAGACCTTCTTCTGTGTAAATGTTGGAGTGGGCTGATTTGTGGAACTTGACTTCATGACATCAACATGGGAGGATGATTACCCATCTTTGAAGTGGTGCTAGTCGACTCTTAGTGATTGATGCATATAAGCTAATAGGAAACTTTATAGCTTGATTAACTAAGATAAATTATGCAAGTGGAAATAGATGATGATATTTTTTTATTGGATAAATTTTTAATTCAAATAGGCCTAACAAGATTCCTCTGATGTTTATTTTCAGTCAACGCTAAACAATCACTACTTTTAGGAATCGCTTCAGCTGCTTGCAATAACAATCAATAGATTTTAAAATAGAAATTTAACTTCTTTACATTTAAACCTCTTTTATTTTTTATTTTTATTTTTGGGAAAACCCGCTGTGGGGCCTACGTGTCAATAGACAAAAAGATTACAAAGTCCTTAGAATAAACCTTCAGCTCGCTAATGCTCGATAGAGCTACAAAACAAAAAAAAAGAAAACCTAAGAGCTGATGGTTCCCTATTCTAAAAGTTACAAAAAAACCTAAGAACATTCTAGGTCTGCCAAAGGACAGAGCCCAAAAAATGAAGAAAATAGAAAACACCTTCAGCACCGTCTACCTACCAAAATTGTCCAGCTTATTCCCAAAAATCTCATACCCGTCAACCTGCAAGAAGCTCAGATAGCAAAACCAAACCATATATAACATGAAATATGCAAGATTATACTTACTCAACATTAAAAACCAAAAAGATACAGATTATGTAGTAGTCGAGCAGCCCATAGTCATCAATAAACGTCCTTTTAGTAGTAGTCTCATAGACCTCTTCCTTAATTGTTTAATTTCTATCTTTCCAGTGATCAACCCTTCTTGCTCTTTGAAAAGTTTTCATTGGAATGTCTGAAGTTAGAGGAACACTTTTGAGTAAATCCTTTCAATGAACTTTTGAATTTCTTCTTTCTTTCTAATAGGGATGGAACAACAAATTGTTTCTTTCAAATAAATCCTTTCAATGCCTTTGAAGGTTATTGATGAGGGATTTAGGTAAGTATGCTTATTAAGGGTTGATTTACACTTAGGTTTTCTTTGATATAAATACCCACAAAAAACACAAGTGCACATGTCAATCAAATAGTAAAATTTATATGAGAGAGTGTCGATCCCACAAGGTAGTGTTCTACTTCTATACAGTTGTCGTAATTACTATCCACTATAGCTACTTGATTTATCCTACAAAATAATAATTAGGTTTGTATGTTGTCTATAATGAGATCTATAGACACAATCTAAAGATACTAATAGATAGAGTATTTTGACTAATGATAATGAAATCTCCTTAGTAGGCTCTATCATAGTACTGTTAAGTAGGCTCCATTTCAACATTGGAATGACCCAATGTGGTTATTAGCAGAACTGGTGCATTGCTTAGTTAATTCAGCATGGCTTTGCATTTTATCAACTATTCTACCATAATACAACAAAAGTTATGTGCTGCGATGCATGAATGTGTCATATGAGACTACAACATTTATAGTTTAGTACTATGATGCTCAATTTTAGAATATTCCAACACTTTGATGTATTGACCTGTCTTTGCGATATTATGAAGCATTATGGTGCTAACATTTGTTCCACTGGGGTGCTGAATTAATTAATATATTTCCTAATGCTACGGTGTTGTAATGTCTTGATGTGGTGCCAAGGCATTGATAATGATGTGGC
This sequence comes from Dendrobium chrysotoxum, assembly GCA_019925795.1. Classification (NCBI taxonomy): domain Eukaryota; kingdom Viridiplantae; phylum Streptophyta; class Magnoliopsida; order Asparagales; family Orchidaceae; genus Dendrobium; species Dendrobium chrysotoxum. The sequence goes on from CM034302.1 coordinate 56,890,222, forward strand.
AATGATTGTTTGAGTGTTGCAGTGATAGTTTAACACTTGTAAATTTTCTCCATTTTCTGAATAATTCATCCATAACATAAACTAAAATCAACATTTCAACTTGAATTTAAGATGGTAAAACACTACATAATTTTAACTTAACACATTCCCCCCAACTTAAGCTCTTGTTTGTCCTTAAGCAATGGCGTGTTCACCAATTGATCAGCTTCATTAGCCCAAGGAAAAGTTATGTAATTTAAAATTAACTAAAATATATGACAATACACTACCATTTAGAAGGAAATTGGAATGATCAAAGTGTTTCAATTTCAATTTAAATTATCATAAGTAGCAATCCTAATAAAGCATCCTTATTAATATATAAATTAAAATCATCTACTATAACACTAAGTGCATTATTGATTACTAATTTAATAGTTGAATCATTTTTCATTTTGAAAGTGTTTGTGGCTTTAGTTAAATTAGAAATTCATTTAGAAATCTTCATATCTATTAGTTGATGTATACTCTCCCATTTGACTTAAGTATTGGAGTTCTTTTAGGAATGTAGCCATATCAGATACAAACTTTTGATTTATAAAGTACTCATTTTTTGTATCCTTTTCTTTCTTTCTTTTTGTTTATTTGCTTGGTTTCATGAGTTTCTTTTTTTGAACGTATTTGAGTACTATAATAATGATTTTAAATATCTGATTTACTTCTTCTTTCAATATACCCTAAATTTAATTAATGTAAGGATTGTTATACGCTAACTAATTTCATATTTGAGTTTAAAAGGATTTTCATAATTTAATTTACAAACACCCTTTTCCTAAACTTAATTATTCAGTCTTGAAACCATTAGTTTGTGCTTATGTGTTTAGCATTTAAATTTTAGTATGAGATATTTACTTAGATGCTTTATCTAGTTGATTGTTATGATTTTCAAATTAAAAATGGTTATCCTTTATTCATTCAATTTAGTATCTTGGATTGGTATTATTATTATTTTAAATAATTTTTAATTGCAATTTTTATTTTAGTTAACTTAGCAATCAATGTGCAATAGCTATGGAGAGCACAATTTTAATAGTTAAGCATTTGTGAAATTTCATTAAATAAAAATTTTAACTAATAAAAACAAGAACAATTATCAACAATAAAATAACATACATAGTTAACATAAAAGGATATACTAAATTTTCCATAGAAACTATTAATGAATTTTCGTTGAGATGATAACTAGTACAAAAGGCACTACAATGAAATCAATACATCCAATACTACATTACCATGTGCACACATGTACAACCAAATCACAAGAACTACAACTAACATTAATCATAGCCATCATAGGAAATCCACGGGGACCTCCCCAAGCAAAAGTAAATGAAAAATAAAGAAATCAAAAAGAATAAAAAACCACAATTTCATCAACCATCTCTCCTCTCTCTCTCTCTCTCTCTCTCTCTCTCTCTCTCTCTCTCTCTCTCTCTCTCTCTCTCTCTCTCTCTCTCAAGAAAGCTAGAAAATAAAATTAAGAAAAACAAATCAACTAGGATCAATCTCAATCTTCCTCCTCTTCATCAACATCATCATCATTTACTATTGTTGCTGTTGGTGGTGGGTTCTAGACAAAGGGGACATATACAGGATGGAAGAAACTACATCTGATCGGGGTTCTCTATAAAAGGACTCCTCCTTTACATCCCAACTAATGCTTCATTAAAATAAGAAGTGTAGTGGAATAGCCTTTCATGCATGTCCATCGAATGTTCAACCCAATGAGATAACTCTTGTTGTCACCCTCTACTATCCTAACAAAAAAGTAGTAACACCCTCCATTTTCTCTCTCAAATATTCCACCTTTCACTTAAAGAACTTGGGGTTCTAGCACTTTACCTAATACTAGTAGGCTGACTAGCTATTAGGGGCTCACTTGGTCATTCTTCCTCATCTCCAATCCTCTTAAAACCTTCTATTTTTTTACTTTATGAGAGCAAAAATAGGAAATAGCTACTCCTTACTTTACTCATCTCTCACACCAGCAATAAACAAAGAGACTAAATAAGAGAAGGGTAACCTAATCCAAAAGAAGTGGATCCCCTAATGATGTATATGAGAGAGGAATGAATCAAATTTCCAACATTTATAGAGTGACTAATCAAAATAACATAGTTTAAAATGGCTCTCTCTTATTCACTTCACTTAATGTTTTTATTGGCAGAAAATGTAAGAAAAAAAATAGTGCCAATCTTCAAAAAGTTGGATCAGGCAAGATGCAAGAAATTAATTACTTTACCATCTCTGTCCTTCTAGATGGCTCAACTTCTATGATCACAAAGAACTCTCAACACTTTTAATGGATTAATGGGTGCATTTCCAAAGAATGTAATCATCAAAATCTATATTCTTTGGCTTATAGACTTAGTTAAAACTAGAGGGGTCGAATGACACCAACTTTCCTCTCATAAAGTAGTTGTTACCCTGGGCTTCTTTGGCATTAGCAAAAAACACCCTCACTATGTTCTCCAGGCAGGCACTAGGTTGCTCACATAGTGTTTCCCAACCACTATTTACTACAATCTACATTATCGCTCCAGGGTTTTGGAAACCCCATTGAAGTATCAATTTCTTACTCATAAATAGTTGTGCGTAACATTCTTTAGCCTAAGCGAAAATGAATCTCCTTCTATCAAAAGAGAAGGAAGCCCTCTTTTTTCTACCCAAAACTTTGGTGGCCATCTGAAAAAAATTAGAGTAGAAGAAGTGAAAATCATGAAATCGCATTATAAGAGATTAAAACATGGTGAAAATAGTGAAACCAACCCCTTCTATTTATAGATGTAACTTATGTAGCTGCATTGTGATAGGCACTACTATGGCGGTGATAGAAACACTAAATGAAAAACATTCAAACTGAATGCTATGGTGGTATGAGATATGTGGCGCCTTGGTGTAGGCATGGGTAATGAAGCACCAAATTTCACATGTACAAGCCAAGTGGCACTTATGAAAGACTACCACCACAGTGTTATAACTACTAAATACAGCTTTAATCTTATGTTGCAGTGTTGTAGGTAGCACTGCAGTGCTCCATGCAGATTAATAGTGAAGGCATGTTGTTGTATAACAACATTTAATATAATGGATCAGTGTTATTACAATTATGGCATTACATGGATTAGCGTTGGTGTGCTGTATGAGTGGAAGTAGCACTATGGCACTTCAAGAAACAATTCTTCAGCCTCACACAATGCCATTTTTTTTGAACTTCAACGCAGTGGTGCCTGATTCAAATGCTACAATGCTTAATAAGAAAACACTGTGGAGCTCTCTAATACTAGATGCTATAAGACTAGATTAAATTTATAACTTAAGTAAAATCTTAAGAAAATAATATGAAATTATTTTAGCCATAACCATACCTAGTAACTCACACTTAAAACACATATAAAATTTTTCATAATTTTGGAATAGAAATAATAGAAATATACAAAAAAAATAAAAACTGAAACAAAATTAAGATCTAACATTAGCAAATTCAGGTTTCCTCCCAAGTACAGCTAGGCTTATAGTCTTCAGCAAAACTTTCCTAGATATGTCATTTTGGCTGGGTGGTGTCTCTACTACACCTCAAATTCCCAAAGCTATGATCTTTCCATTTCAGCTTTTGATTAACTTCAGTAGTATTGGGCAAGGGGCCATGGGGTATATACTATTAAAAGAAATTTCAAGCTATCCTAATTAATTTTGTAAGTTCTTAACTAAAGCAGCTTGACTTTGAAATTGGTTTCCCATTTGAATCACTAATTCCTCAAAAGGTGTCTTTCTATCTCTAAACTAATTATTCTAATGAAATCCTAAGGGATAAGAAGGTCTATGGTTTACTATAGGTTATTAAGGATTACTCCAAATTTTTCTAGAATTAGATTAACCTAGATTCTACAGATTATTTCCACCATTATTATTATTCCAACTAAAGTTATCATGGTTCCTAAAACATAAATTATAAGTATTATAGTATGGATAATTTTGTCTTCTAATTAAATTCACATTTTCAATCCCTTGAGCACTATTTCCACCAACATAATTTAAATCATACACATCCAACAGGCATCAGAAGAGACTTATAATTTAGAAATTGGTCTAGAGAAAATTCAATCTTCTTTCATGCAATTTGTTCAATATAAGTGGAGAGATAGACAATGCAATTTGTAGTACTAGCAAGCATTTAACAAAGAACATCACGTGAAGGAAGAAATGAAACATTTGATGGATGCTGATTTTACTAGAGATGAATTATTTAATTTGATAAAGAAGATGGACAATAATAAATCTCCAGGTGTGGATAGAGTAAATGCTTGTTTCTTTAAATCATTTTGGAATTTTATAACGGAGGAAATATGGAAGGCTATTAATTTTTTTTTTCATTTCATGTTCTATGCTAGAGTGTTGGAAAGACATTATTATTATTCTTATTCCTAAAGTTACAAATGCTACATAACTTTGTAAGTTTAGACCAATTAGTTTGTGTTAAAATCTCAACAAAATTTCTACACGGATGATTTTAAATGGGTAGAAGTTATGTTTACCAATGCTAATTTTGAAAGAACAAGGAGCTTTGTACTAGAGAGATCCATTTTAGATAATTATATAGTTGCTCATAAGATTTTAAATAAATTTATATTCTTTATGGATAAACCAGGAAATTAGATATAGAGTAAGGATACCATAGTATGTGATGGGATACATTAAAGCAATTTTTAAGTGTTATTGAATTTCCAAAGTAGATATCAAAATGGATCATTCAATGTGTGCACCATCCCAGATTTTCAATCATTATCAATGGAAGTAAAAGTGAGTGGATTGATGCAAAATGTGTCTTTAGACAAGGTTGCCCTTTCTACATTTCTCTTTATTATGTGTTTAGAATTATTGTCAAAAGCTTTACATCAAAGAGAAGGGGATCATGGTGTAAGAATTGATTCAAATGCAAAAAAAATGTCTCATTTGTTGTATGCAGATGATGTTTTAATAATTACTGAGGCTTCAAGGAAAAATGTAAACTTTATTTATAGAATTCTATGTGGCTGCTGTTGGTGGACAAGGCAGCAAATCAACTATAATAGATCTATGAATATTTTTGGAAAGTTTTTTCTAGAAGGAGAAAAAGGAAATTAAGCAAGCTTTTAGGTTTCAGAATTTTTCAGAAATCACCTATTTATGTGTCAAGATGGTGTTGAGGAGAATGAAGGTTGTAGATTATTAAGCAGTGACATATATGGTAATGGAAAGACTAAATACATGGGGCTCTCATTCACTTTCTTTGGCTGGAGGATAACATTAATTAAGACTACATTTTCCTCTATTGCTTCATTCTTTTTGATACATTCATTGGTCCCTAAAGGTGTTTTAGATGAAATTGTTAGGTTTTGTAGAAATTATTCATGACATAAGGATCAAGGGAGGTAGAGATTGCATTACATTGCGTGGAAGATTCTTTGCACTCCAACTGCCTTGGGAGATCATGGATTTACAAGGTGTTATTGGAAGACAAGGTCCATTAAGAGCTCGAATAGCATGAAACTTCATTCAAAAGCCAAATTCATTGACAAATAGAATTATCTCGGTGAAATATGGTAATGACATATGGAAAGGAGAAATCAAGAGGTGTTTGTGTCCTACTTGGCGTATTATTATGGATGGTGCCAAGTTCCTTAAGCCTAATATTAGATGGCTGGTTGGTAAAGAGTAGAAAATTAAAATAGCATAAGATACATGGATTTTAGACAGATGTCTAGAAAAATGGCCATCTACTTGTAATATGTTAGAACTTCAAAATAAGAAGGTGGCTTATCTATTTAATGTAAGTGGAAAGTTGATGCAACAGGATTAAAAAACAATTTTGGTAATCATTTGGTGAAGATTATTCAGAAAATTCTAGTATTTTCTAACACATTAAATGATAAACCTAAGCTACAAATTTCAAATTCTAGCAAAATGGTAGCAGCATTGGCTTTTAAAGCTTCATTACAAAATGATCAATTTGTTGGAAGAAATATAATTTTGATGAATAAATTGTAGGTAAGACCAAGGGAAATTTTATTTTGGTGGAGGCTAATCAATAATTCACTTCCTATAATTTAGGCTGTCTCTATTTGTACAGAACAATCTGGGTTCATATAGTAAGATTTATTTAAAAATAGATGTTTGTCTAGTATAATGGAACATTCATTCAGGCAAACTATTCAAATTTTGCATACTTATCACATAGTACGATCTTAACTTCATATGATACGATTAGTTCACTTTCACTCGATTTATACAAGATGATTAGTGGGATGATTGGAAATCACCTCTATCTATTGACCGATATGATTAACATCATACAAAATGTTTAGCTCAAATATCAAGCATTTATAAAGTACAATAAACATCATACTATACGATTAGTTCAAAAACTAAGGTTTTCATCCAGTATGATCTCTGGGATAATTAGATTTCATCTTTGTCAATTATACCTTTTAATTTTCATTATAAAGTATGATTAGCAGTATTTATTAAACCTTAATTTAATTGACTAATCATGGGGGATAATTTAAGTAAGATTTTAAATATCATACAGTACGATTAGTTTAAAATACAATTTTGGAAAAACTTACTTAAATTATCTAGTGGCTAGGGTTTACTGATGGAAACCAATCATACAGTGTCTACATAATACAGTATAATTAATTCATTAGCATTAATGACATTATTAGATGTTAATATTATTTTATCATATAATGGATTGTACAATGTGATCATAATCATACGGTATGATAAGTTTAAAAAAATTTTCTTATCACTCCCTTATGTGTGTGTGCATAGTCGCCAATTTAGCATACACCCTTACATGGATTGACTCAAAAAATATAAAAATAAAGGAAAATGAAAAATATACACTCTTTTGAAAATATCCTATTATACCCAAACTTGAGTCTTAGTCAATCTTGACTGGTGCATGATGTACCTAACGTGTTAGTACACATAGAGAAACAATATCTAATATATATGCTAGTTAAGCAAAAAGTTTGATCAATAATATTTTTTATCATCTAAATCACAAGCTAGGGATCACTGATTGTAACAATCTTCCTCTTTTTGATGATGACAAATATTTTTGGTTGAAATAATAAGTTAGTTTTATTCTCCTAATCTCCCCCTCACTAGGTGATGGATTATAAAATATCGGAAGGATTCTTTTTAATTTAAATTTTTTTTTAATTTAATGTTAAATCAAAAAGGTAAAAAGAAAAAGAAACATTGTAAATAGAAAATGCACAAGATGAACTATTTAATAAAGATAAATAGACATGGAAACAACTAACAACTACTCCCCCTTTTGACATCACCAAAAAGGAGGATCAAGCACAGACATAAAAACAAACTACATAACATGAAAAACATAGAAAAGAACACAAAGCAAAATACACAAATCCTAAAAGTAGTAAGACCCTTGATCAGATGGTTGTGGTAGTGGTGGTAGTTGAAAGTATTTGTGAATGTAAGAAAATTACTCCCCAAACCACACCATGTCCTTCTCATATAGTTATTGTTGCTGTTGAATATGAGTATCTAGGTGGGATTCTATTCGATTAAATCATTGTATTAGCTCCTCATAAGAGTAAGACTAGTATGCTAGTACAATTGGTGGTATTGGTGCAGGTGCAACTTCTAGTGCAGGTGTAACTGCAGGACAATCTCCCCCTTCCTCGTCAAAATATGGTTCTTCCTACTCATGCCCCTTGTGATGATGGAAAAGAATGTGAAAGGAACTATCAGTGTAGAAAATAGGAAAAGGATTGGCAGTTACAGGGTAGCTAAGCTCATACTTTTTGTCCATAATATAAGCAATGACATGTCCAAGAGTAATATTTTTCTTCCTCTAGGTGGAAGGAAGGCGAATGGGGGTCAGGTTTTGAATATAATCAATGATCATTTGGGCTTCATCAAATTTGGTTTCAGACATAATAAAGTACGTGTCCAAGGAAAGAAGTGGAGTAATATTTACGTGATCTCTAGCTTTAAGAATTATTTAGGTATGAAGGACATGCTAGATCATATGCGCATTTTGATTTAAGGAGTGAACAAGGGGTTGATGTTGATTTAGGGCAACATTTATGATGGTTAGACTGACCGCACTCCAATCAAATTCACCCCTAGAGAACATTGATTAGTGGCGAGGTCCTTTTGTGGAAAGGTGGAGGTATTCGCCTAAATCTTCCTTTGTAATTTCTATGGGATGCTGACAAACATAAGATCTCATGATAGGGATAGCGGCACTAATCCTATGATTGGCAAAAAATTCATAAAGAAGCTCAGAGTTGAGGGTATGGAGGAATTGCAGAGTAGTAGATGTAAAGAGGTTCATTACCTTATAATTTAGTGCTTGTTGATTGAGCTTCCTGGATGGAGTGATGCAAGCATCCTTATACCTATAGTATGTAGCCTATTCTTCAGTAGACTAGAAATGATTGTTGACAAGGTGAAAAGAGGAAGAGCCTCCTTGGGTCAGTCAACCATGCTTGCTACCTTCGGCCATTTGAATTTGTGAAAGTATGAAGGAATGAATAAAGAAGGAAGAAATGATTTGAGGAATTGGATGAGTTAAAACATTAGAAATCCTTTCAATTTATAAAGTTTTAGCCAATTGTACAGTATAATTTGAGATCGTATAATACAATTAGGCAAATTTAAATTATCTGGATGACTTGTCAGAAAAAGAGGTTAAATCATATAGTTCAATCAATATCGTACTAAATGATCTTAAGGAACTGCGTTTGTCCTGAGGAGTCATCTATACGACTTTTGACTAAATGGATCGATTAGTACGAATAGGAATTTGTACAGTACGATAGGTTAATTATTATCAAACCAGCTGATTTGAATTCATCCAATGGCTTTTGATACATGTATTGTACAGTACGAAGAGGTGTTTGTACGGTATAATTACCAATAGTTAAATAGTTCTAGACCGTTGATTTAGCTAAGGGTAGAGTTTTTTGTAGAGATGTGTAGATCGCACAGTACGAAAGGAATCATATAGTATGATGTGGACAAATTTTAATTTTATATTTTTTTATTAAATTAATGGTGCGTGATGATCAAGGAACATCTATCAAATAAAAAAATGAAATATAAAAAATAGAAAATAGATAACAACAAATAGATAGTCACAAAAATTCAAAAAGTGACACCCATTTAAAACATACAAAAATGAATGGTTGATCTCAAATGATAGACCAATTCAGATTCATCCTGAATTAAGCATGAATGTCTATAACAGCTAGTCTAGTTCTCAAGGTGCTAAAGGAGTCATAGGAAAGGGGTTTGGTAAAATGTTTGCCAATTGATCTCGAGTAGCTATATGATGCATTTATATGTCTCCCTTGACAATATGATCTCTAATTAAATGATGCCTAATGTCTATATTCTTAGTTTAGGAGTACTGAATTGGATTTTTGTAAATGCAAATGAAACTAGTGTTGTAATAGATAATAGGAATTATGCCTATAAGTATTCCAAGAACTAAGATTTATTGCTTTAACCATAAGACTTGAGCAACACAGTTTCCTATGGTAATGTATTCTGCCTCAATGATGGATAGAGCCATTGTATTCTACTTTCTACTAGACCAGGAAACTAATGATTAGCCTATGAACTGATAGGTTCTTGAAGTGCTTTTTCTGTCTATCCTACATCCTATAAAGTTAGAGTCTAAATATCCTATGATTTTAAAGGATGATCTATGTCTAGGATACCAAATACCTAGGTTTTAGGTTCCTAATAGGTATATAAGAATTCTCTTAATGGCAGCCATATGAGATTCTTTGGGATCAACCTGAAATCTAGCACAAAGATATACACTAAATATTATATCAAGTCTACTAGCAGTCAAGTAAAGGAGTGATCTAATTACCCCTCTATATTTCTTCTGATAAATAGATTTTTTATTTGGATCCTTGTCAACTGGATAGTAGAGCTCATGAGAGTATTTATTGCCATAACATTATCCATATCATATTTCTTAAGGATATCTTTGATATATTTTGATTGGCTAAGGAAGGTTCCATCATCCCTTTGCTTCACACTAAATCTAAGGAAATAGTTAAGCTCTCCCATCATTCTCATCTTAAACTCTTCACTCATTATCTTTGAAAATTTATCACCTAGACTTTTATTTATGGATCAAAATAGTATATTATTAATATAAATCTAAATAATGAGTAGATCTTCTCCTACTTTCTTAAGGAATTGGGTGGTGTCTGCACTACCCTTAATAAAGGCTCTATCTAAGAGAAATGTGCTCAACCTCTTATACCAAGCTATAGGTGCTTGCTTTAATCCATATGTTGCCTTCTTTAATTTGAATAAATGATTGGGAAATCGAGAATTCTCAAATCTATGGGGTTTCTTAACATACACATCTTCTTGCAATGCTAGGATTCAGAATTCATCAAACATGGATTGATCTATATTGGTGGGTTCTACCATTGAGATGAATGTCAAATGAAAAACCTCCTTTCTAAGTCCATACCTAGTTTTAACACCTTCAGATGGGTCTCTTAGGATAAGCTCCCTAGGGTGACTAGATAAGTATCTCCATTTTCTAGGCAAAGGCTCCTAAGGTTCTACTTTATCTCCTAGGTCAATGGAGTCTATTTCTTAGGTAATCTTTACTTCTTCTTCCTTTAACCTAGGCTCAGAAGTTTTATCTAATTCATCAAGCATGAAATGGGTAGACTCTTCTACTATTAAGGTCCTCTTATTAAAAATCCTATAGGCTTTACCTACAGATGAATATCCAAAGAAGACTCCTTCATCGGATTTAGGATCAAACTTTCCTAGAGGTTTTTTTTAATTAATCATGATAAAATATCTACAACCACCAATGACATACAAGAGAGACAGGTTGGGTGTCCTACCCTTAAGGAGCTTATAAGGAGTCTTATTTAACTTGGATCTAATATTGATCCTATTCAACACATAACAAGTAGTATTTTTTGCTTCTACCCAAAAGTACTAGGGAGAGAATATTCAGCTAGCATGGCCCTAACAACTTCTACTAAATCTTATTCTTTCTCTCAGCTATTTTATTCTGCTGAAGGGTCCTAGGGACAAAAAAGTTATGCTCTATCCCTACCTCCTGGCAAAAAGATTCAAACTTATCATTTTTAAACTCTCCACCATGATCACTACAAACAGTCGATATCTCACATCCTAATTTCCTCTATATCTTAGTGGAGAAGGTTCTAAATTCTTCAAATGATTCTTTTTTTTGTGCTAGGAATCTAACCTAGGGGAATCTAGAATAATTATCAATAATCATAAAACCATATGATTTCCCTTCTAGGCTGGCTGTACGAATGGGTCCAAACAGATCCACATGAAGAATTTTTAGTGGCCTAGAGGTGATGATGTCCTTAATTGAATGAAATGAAGACTTAATTTGATTTCCTAGTTAGCAGGCATCACATAGGTGATCCTTAGTGAAATATTACTTGGGTATGCCTCTAACTAAGTCTTTCTCAGCAATTTTCCTAAGGGTCTTCATGCTTGTATGGCATGGTCTCTTATGCCATAGTAAGGATTCATCAATAGTGGTTTTGAAACACAGAGAATTAGAGTATTCAATGCAATTTAAATCAAGCATATAAACATTGTTGGCTCTTTTTCCTTCTAAAACTAATTTACCATTCAAACTAATCATGCAATTTGTGGATAGAATTTTAATATCAAACCCTTTATTACACAATTGACTAATGCTAAGTAGATTACACATTAAATCATCTAAAAGTAAGACTTTTTCAATGATAAAATTCTTTGAGTTTCCCATTATACCTGATCCCACCACTTTCCTCGTGGTGTTGTCTCCCAATGTGACCATGCCTCCTGACCTAGCCTCTAGCATGATGAATTGTTTCAAATCTCAAGTCACGTGTCATAAGTATCTACTGTCCAGGTACCACATGCTCTCACTAGTCCTTTTATGAGAGCACTCCTACAAAGTCAATAAGATATTGGATTTGGGAACCCATGTGAGTATGTGTTCCACCTTATGCCTTAATGAATGATTTGCATGCATGTTATGCTGTGGTGTATATAATTTGGGCCTCAACACTAGATGTGTCCTATGGTGTATTGTGCAAGTGCAGGCTATGTTACCTAGCATGCCACAAGAATGACACCTAACCCTAGGGAATGTATTTACTAGTTTATACTAGGGGTTGTGCCTATTCCTAAGGGTATATGATTCATGCAGTGATGTGGGGTTATATTATTATGTTAATATATATGGTTTTCTATTTTGTTCAAGTGCATGGATTTTTGCTTTCAAGAACTGATTCACACTTTCAAGACTTACAACTTCTAATTTTAATGCATGCTCATTGCTATCTAGTTCAGATGCACATATTTTTAATTATTTGTATGAATTTTTTATCTCAAGATGCTTTATTTCACGAATTCATATGCATTGGTTAGATCAATATATTTTTTGTTTAATTCATCAAACTCATTAAGTAAAGACATGTGGTTACTATCTTAATCAGAAAGTTTAGCTATCAAACAATTATGTTCTTTTTATAAAGTAGAAGAATTAGTATTTAAACTAGCATACATCTTTTGTGCTTTCTATATAAATCATAATTATTTTAGATATGATAAGCATTTCATCATAAGATAGCAAACAAACCTCATCTTGATCTAACAGATCAAGATTATCATTAGCCATGAGACACAAATTTTTTACTTACTCCTTTGCTTCTTGTTCAGATGATTATGAGGCAGAATAAGCCTAAAATGCTTTTTATTACTATTGCTTCCTCTTTTTAAACTTTACCTTCTCTTCACTCTCCTTCTTTATTGGGTGAGTTTTCAGGTTGGGGAATTCCATTCGCAGGTGGCCTGGTTCCCTACATTCAAAGCAAATTGTGTCAGACGATGCTTTAAAATTTTTATTATTCTTACCTTTACTCCCTTGTTGTTGATAACGCTTCTGCTTTCTTTTCAGGAAATTTTTAAAATGTCGGGTCATCAACACAATGTCATCATCCTACTTAGCTAGAGAGCTGTCACTGTCTGAGTCATTGACTTTTAAGGCCACAATCTTTCCTTTTTCTTATCACCTATATCAAGTAATTTTTTGACTCATGCCTTGCTCATAGGCAATGAACGAGCCAAGAAAGTTATCAATTGAATACATATTTAAATCTTTGGATTAAAAAATTGCAGTGACACTAACATCATAAGCATTAGGTAGGCAACATAAAATCTTGTTAACTTTTTTTGAATTAGAAAGTTCTCTACCTAATGCATATAAGGATGTCACTATCTAAGTGAATCTAGTGTACATTTCAGATATAGTCTCGCTAGATTTCATGCAAAATAGTTCATAGTCATGTAATCAAATGCTTAACTTAGACTGTTTGACTTCACTAGTTCTCTTATATGTGATGCATAATCTATCATATATTTCATTTCTCGTGTTACATGTAGACACTCTCATATAATCTTTAGATTTTGAAGCACAAAAAAAAATTCAAACATTTTACATTCAATTGACCAAGCTCTCTATCCTCATGACTCCATTCAGTAAATGGGACATCAGTTTTGACTCCATTAACTATTCAAGATGGGAGTGAATAACAAGTTTAAATCATTTGCCAAATTCTAAAATCAATAGATTGCAGAAATATAGACATGCCCTAAGGAATATTTTCAAATAGAGGTGGACGGGTCATAGAATAACCTTCCACAGTATTTTTATTACCAAAATATGCCATAAGCTCTTTACTTGGGGATTTTAAAATCATGAAATCAAAGAACCGCTCTGATACCACTTGAAACTTTGGAGAGCTTGTAAGACCTCATTGAACTATCCTTAGGTTCACCAGGAGGGGGTGAATTGGTACTTTTAAAAAATACTATAATAGAAAACCTTCTTTTTGTTTTATACAAGATAACAACTTAAAAAAAATCAAGATGAGTAACTAACACAAGTGGAAGCAATATAAAAATTGATAATAATTTTAATTTTTTTATTTAATTTTGAAGCATAAATAAATCAAGCAAAACATGATGTTACTTCCTAAGATAAATTAAACTATCTATAACTTTCAATGAGAAATAAACTTTATGCATAAAATTTAATGTGCAAAATCTAAAAATACAGAAAAGAAAAATCAAAAAGAGCACACAAGAAATTTTATAGTATTTCGATCAACATTGACCTATATCCACTCTCTGAAGTCCTCCTCTCTGGGTATTGCACTAATACTATAGTGACTCTCCTTTTACTCCCATAGTTAGGTAGTGAAGCCCTTACAAAAATCACTTCCATCAAACTATGGGCGATGGAGAACCGAAAGTAATGTCACCCTCCTAGTGATGCCAATAAACCTTTAATTCTTTTTCACCCTCCTCGTGAAGGCAGAGTACCCATGAAATCTTTCTCACCCTCATTGTGATGGCAGAGAACCATCAATCAATATCCCATTATGGTGAGGGCAGAGAACCCTAGACTATGACTTTAAAGCTTCTCTCTCATGAGCAACTCCAAGAACTCACCAAGGCCACGGGAGGAAGCAAGATGCAAGCTTGCTTGGAGCAGCCGTATGAACACCCCTCACATTCCTCCCTCACGCACAACCTCACCTTCTCCCTCTCTAAGCCCAAAGCTCTCTCAAGAATTCTCTCTCAGAGTACCTTCAACAGTCAAAAGTCATTTTTCAAAGACTTCATTGAGTTGCTTAAGTACAAGGCTAAAAAAAACCCTAAATTTTCAATTAGGTTGTCTCTATTCGTATAATACGATATGGGTTCATACATTACTATTTCGTACAGTACAATTAGTTTAAAAATAAATGTTCATCCAGTATGATGGAACAGTCGTTTAGATGAACTATTCAAATTTTGCATACTTATCGTACAATAAAATCGTATGTTTGTATGGTATGATTAGTTCAATTTCACTCGGTTCATATAGGATGATTACTGGGATGATTATAAATCGTCTCCATCGATTGTCCGGTACGATTAACATTATATGGTACCTTGAGTTCAAATATCAAGCGTTCGTATAGTGCGATAGATATCGTACTATACGATTAGTTCAAAAATCAAGGTTTTTGTACATTATGATCTCCGGGATGATCGGATTTTGTCTCTGTCAATTGTACGGTATGATCTACATATAGTATGATTATCCATATTTATTAAACCTTGATTTAATTGACTAATCAGGGGGAATAATTTAAGTAAGATTTTAAATAATATACAATATAATTAGGATTGTATAATATAATTAGTTCAAAATATGATTTTAAAAATACTTAATTAAATTATGTGGCGGCTAGGGTTTACTGGTGGAAACCAATCGTGCATTATGATTAATTTATTAGCATTAATAATACAATTAGCTATTAACCTTATTTTATCATATAACGGATCATACAGTACGATCATAATCATATGGTACGATTAGTTCAAAAAAAATCTCAGCTCACTTTTTCTCACTACCCTATATGTGTGCACGGTCGTCAATTTAGCATACACTCTTATATGGCCATACTCAAGAAATATAAAAATAAAGGAAATTGAAAAGTACATACTCTTTTGAAAGACATCCTATTCTATTCAAATTTGAGTCTTGATCAATCTTAAGCAGAGTATGATGTACCTGACATATTAGTACACATAGAGAAACAATATCCAATATATATGCTAGGAGAAGTAAAAATTTTGATCAATAAAGTTTGTCATCATCAAAATCATAAGCTAGGGATCCTGGATTGCAATACTAACATCTTCGAGTAAAGATTCTCAATTCTCTCAAATATTTTCTATTATGGAACTATTTTCCCAAAGTTTGTCATGTCTGAAAAGATAAATCCTAGGTGGAGTCTAAGGCACAATTAACTCACCTAAATTGTACCAAATAACCTAATGTACCCCGATTATCACTTTACAATATTTTAGACATATCCTAACAATTTGCCTAAGGTTCCGAGCACAACATCACTTGACACTATAGAACTTGCCCCTTGACTGGAACAAGGAAATGGTGATTAAGAGGAGAAATATTCATTTATACTAATCAATACTTGACATGTGTCTAGGATAGCCTATATCTAGAGTCATTATCTTATGTATTATTTTATTTATCTTATATTTGTTGTGGCCCACAGATACATATATATATATATATATATATATATATATATATAAATAATTCTGAATATTAAAAATTAAATTCATATTTTTTGAGTTAATTCAATCCTGACACATGATGATAAGATTATTTTGGGAAAATTAAATTAAATTTATGCTTTATTTGTGATAGTTTTAGTGCTGCTTTTTAAATCTGTTATAGATAAAATAACTTTTCAAATTTTTAGAAAAAAATAATTTTTCAGACTAAAATTTTTTTTATAACAATTAAAAAATAATGATGAAATATAAATTTAAACAGCAAAAAGTGTCGCTGAGTCTTAACCCGATCGAAATATTATTTCGAATCATTTTATTTTATTTTCCATTGGATACAAGACCGAAATTACAAGTATACAAGCCACTTTCGTGCGCTCCGTCCCATGCACAACCATTGATGCGCCATCCACCTGCAGACATACAGAAGCCCACACTCAGTTGTAACCTTAGTTAACTCTCAATTTGCCCGTAACCCAACGCCGTACTTCTCTCCATGTCCTTTTCAGACTAAAACCTGTTGCCACCAATGGCGAACCATAATCTTTACACCTGTCTGGCTGGCAGTACATCACACCAGGATGAGCAGGGTCTCAATGTAATGAGATACCAAACTCATGGACATTTTGTTTTTTGTTTTTTTTTTTTGGAAACTTAAGGACATTTTGTTTGCTGGTTTGTTTCAATCCACAACGCAAACCTGAAAATTGGACTTACGTCTAAAAAAGTTGCATTGGCAGCTGATTTCAATTAAAATGTAGTTCTCCAAATTTAATTATGGCAGAATTTAACCAAGCAAAATAGATTAAAAACTGACCAATTCTGCCCTAAATATGATAGAAATCAAAACTAGCTTATTCATTACTTGACCGCTAGTAAATGAAGCCTCGAGTTACAAGTTCCATCTCTAGTCATTTGTTTACACAACAAGCCTTACTGCAGCTTTAACAAGATATTTTCCGTGAATAGACGAGTTGATATAAACTTTTAATAGTTCATTTAATTTATAAATGTTTCAAGGAAAGTGCAGCTTTAGTGCATCTCCATCAACATCATTGAATTATCAGCCTGATGACATAATTAAAGAGGCATGATATGCCTCAATGACAATCTTTCCGGTGGCAAAAATAGTTGTATGCTTGAACTTTCACTTCCCTCCGCCTTCGCTTTTCCTTGAGTAACAGGCTTTTAGTGCCAGAACTTCTGGTTTTTGTAAAAAGAACATATAATATAATTTAGCAGACGATATCCATATCAAAATAATACACCTTGTTAGGAAACCAGCGAAGAAACAAGTCTGCTATTAGTAATGTTAAATTATAGTATGGAAATTTAGATTTCAAACTGAGCAGAACAATGTAGGTATGAACCAACTTACAACTCATAAGAAAATATTGACATGAAATCAATGAATAAAACTTTAAGGAAATGAAGTTGTGGAGAGCGACGTGAACTTAAACTTAAATATCAAAGGATTACCATGTCCTTTATGTTGATAAGAATTAAGGTATATATTATGTTAAATTTATCATCATATCTAAGTTGGAAAAACTTTGGGTTACTGAGATTTTGGTCTAAGATTAGTGATTCCTATATAATCTTATATGCATATGTAGGTTCAACTTAGGTATCTAATAGTTCCTCTAATAGTTTGTCCATTGGTGGTACCCTACTTTACTAGCAAGCGAGCTAAACGAGTACAACTTGAGAACCTATTTGTTTGGGGGGGGCTAGCTTGAGTATTTATAACACAAGTGTCAAGGGATGCCAATGATGCAAAAGGTCCTAATTGTTTACCATTTATTTATACAGATCTTAGGGCTACTATACATGGTACAACTACAAAGGAATAATAAAAAAAATCATAAGATAATGACTCAAACAATAGTATGCCTAGGACACATGTCATCCCTTGACAGACTTCATTAATGATAAGTGTACACTTGTGATTACCTGTGTAGGTACCCATTCAGAGGCATTTTTTAGGTTACAATCGGGTCGAGCAAAAGGAGGATGCACTTCTCTCTTTTAATAGTTCATTCAAGGGACTCGCTTAGGAGCTGGAAAGAGCTTAACACTGGAGCACGGCAAACCAGGACCAGTCACATCATCCAGGAAATTGTCCCCCGTGGGGAGAAGGGCGACCTTAGAAGTTTCTCTCTAGCTAGACAAATCTTTATTCAACCAAGCAAGAGCCAAGGCTCCCATGCAAGATACACCAAGCAACTAATGACACACACTGCCTCTTCAATGATCTCCCTCTCACATTTGCTTGAAGACCACATTCGGACGCTACTCCCCCCTCTTTCCTTAATAGGCCGACCCATACCACCCTCCCATCTCATGCCGGCCCATCATCCTGACAGCATCTTGATAACACTCTCTTCCTCTCATTGCAATGGGGTGACCACAAATTATCATCCAATCTTGCCTGACTTTCCCTACTCAACTGCCGACCAACTTGGCACCAACAAATTACAAATAAGGATTCATGGGATAGCTAAATACTAGGACGTAACCTCTGCATTCTTCTGAACCCTACAAAAGGTCCTAATTGGTCACGGGATGCCAATGATGCAAAAGGTCCTAATTGTTTACCATTTATTTATACGGATCTTAGGGCTACTATACATGGTACAACTACAAAGGAATAATAAAAAAAATCATAAGATAATGACTCAAACAATAGTATGCCTAGGACACATGTCATCCCTTGACAGACTTCATTAATGATAAGTGTACACTTGTGATTACCTGTGTAGGTACCCATTCAGAGGCATTTTTTAGGTTACAATCGGGTCGAGCAAAAGGAGGATGCACTTCTCTCTTTTAATAGTTCATTCAAGGGACTCGCTTAGGAGCTGGAAAGAGCTTAACACTGGAGCACGGCGAACCAAGACCAGTCACATCATCCAAGAAATTGTCCCCCGTGGGGAGAAGGGCGACCTTAGAAGTTTCTCTCTAGCTAGACAAATCTTTATTCAACCAAGCAAGAGCCAAGGCTCCCATGCAAGATACACCAAGCAACTAATGACACACACTGCCTCTTCAATGATCTCCCTCTCACATTTGCTTGAAGACCACATTCGGACGCTACTCCCCCCTCTTTCCTTAATAGGCCGACCCATACCACCCTCCCATCTCATGCCGGCCCATCATCCTGACAGCATCTTGATAACACTCTCTTCCTCTCATTGCAATGGGGTGACCACAAATTATCATCCAATCTTGCCTGACTTTCCCTACTCAACTGCCGACCAACTTGGCACTAACAAATTACAAATAAGGATTCATGGGATAGCTAAATACTAGGACGTAACCTCTGCATTCTTCTGAACCCTACAAAAGGTCCTAATTGGTCACGGGATGCCAATGATGCAAAAGGTCCTAATTGTTTACCATTTATTTATACGGATCTTAGGGCTACTATACATGGTACAACTACAAAAGAATAATAAAAAAAATCATAAGATAATGACTCAAACAATAGTATGCCTAGGACACATGTCATCCCTTGACAGACTTCATTAATGATAAGTGTACACTTGTGATTACCTGTGTAGGTACCCATTCAGAGGCATTTTTTAGGTTACAATCGGGTCAAGCAAAAGGAGGATGCACTTCTCTCTTTTAATAGTTCATTCAAGGGACTCGCTTAGGAGCTGGAAAGAGCTTAACACTGGAGCACGGCGAACCAAGTCCAGTCACATCATCCAAGAAATTGTCCCCCGTGGGGAGAAGGGCGACCTTAGAAGTTTCTCTCTAGCTAGACAAATCTTTATTCAACCAAGCAAGAGCCAAGGCTCCCATGCAAGATACACCAAGCAACTAATGACACACACTGCCTCTTCAATGATCTCCCTCTCACATTTGCTTGAAGACCACATTCGGACGCTACTCCCCCCTCTTTCCTTAATAGGCCGACCCATACCACCCTCCCATCTCATGCCGGCCCATCATCCTGACAGCATCTTGATAACACTCTCTTCCTCTCATTGCAATGGGGTGACCACAAATTATCATCCAATCTTGCCTGACTTTCCCTACTCAACTGCCGACCAACTTGGCACTAACAAATTACAAATAAGGATTCATGGGATAGCTAAATACTAGGACGTAACCTCTGCATTCTTCTGAACCCTACAAAAGGGGGGAGGAAAAGAGGGTTTTTGTTTTTGGAGGAATAACTAGAGGATCGTATGTAACATGAAAGAGGACAGAGAGAGTGTGAGAGAGGGGAAAATCCAGAGAGAGGAGAGATTCACAAAGCATTGAATCATTTTACCTTGCACAGCTCGAGCTCCATGACACAAATCTCTTACTTTCATTATTCTTGTATCTCTTACTTTGATAATAAAAACCTTGTATAACTTTATATCTCTCTCCATTTCTCACGCAGATGCTTCATTACCTTCTCCATGCAAGATCATAGGACACATGTAGCACAATGTATAACTTGGTATAATCCATTGAATAAAATAGGATTCAACATCCTCTTAGGTGCAGTGAGGATGGATTAATGCTGAAGGCAAGAAAACCATTAACTACCATGCTACCTGAAGCCTCGGAGAATACCAGAACCCTTAATACACCATTCGTTGTGAGCTATATGAAATGGAGGAGTGTCTCTTGAAGTCCATTCAATATATACTTATTGCCACTAACCATCCACTACGAACGGTTAGCACGCTCGAAGGATCATCTAATTTTGGTGCTTAGCAAGATCCACCGGAAGAAGCTCATGCTTCAAATCCAACTGCCCACATCACTCGCCCCAAGGCAAGGGACGAGAACTTCAGTCTGACAGTTGGATGGGTCAAGGAAATTGAACTAGGGCAAACCAATGCCTTCATTAAGGATGAACTTCAAAGTAAGAGTACCTCCCAAGTTCAAGGTACCTCACCTTGAAGCTCACTAAAGAAAAACTGATCCTACGGATCAAGTGACGACCTCTACCGAGTCCAGGACCTCTCTTCTCGTCATTAAAGATGGCCTTAAGCATCATCTCTTCTTCAATACTCTGACTGAATCAGTGCTAAGGTGGTTCACTTGCCTATCCACTAGGCTGATCGTCTCCTTCACTGACTTTAAGCGAATATTTTTTAAACAATTCACCTGTGTATAGAGGTCTCCTAAAAAAGCTTATAAGTCCCACTAAAGATGAGATAAGAAAAAGGTGAGTTATTGAGAACCTTCGTATTTCAATTTCAGAAGGAAATGCTCAACATAAAAGGCATTTAGCCAGCAATCACTCAAGTAGCCTTGAGCCAGGGGCTGAGGGAAGGTCCCTTCCGATACGCACTAGGCCTGTAACTACAGAAAATGCTGGCAGAACTATTGTAACTCACCTATAACCATGTCAATGCTTAGGAATAAAACCATGTGACTAAATCCTCTACAATGGCCTTGCGATATGATCTCACCGTATGGAGAAATCACCCACTAGAAGGGCAAGACAGAGAAAAAAGGACTAAAGGCCAAGCCTCAAGTGTGAATGAAGAAGCACCAATCCATATGGCATGCCCCAACATCCCACATTTCTAAGAATCAGAATACTACCCATACTGAGGACTGAAGCAGTACATAGAGAGGTTGCTAACCGACCTCTAGAATAAATGACGTACACTTCGATGTGGGTATCCATGATCAAGCTCATCGAGGCCATCTAAAATAAGGAATTCTTTAGGTATTTGTTGCCTATGAAGATCGACAATGCTCTAGATACATCGTGATGCTGCACATTCCACAAGGTTAATGGGTATGACACCAAGAAATTGTGACACTTGCACAACTTAGTTGAAGAACTCATCAAAATAGGAAAGCTTAAAAAATTCATGTTGTTAACACAGAGCGACAACCCAAAAAGACTGCACTTAAGAAGCCGCTAACGAGCCAATGTTGGCTCGATCTATTCATATCATATGTAGTACCCACAATCATGAGAGGAGATCTATGAAATGCCGCTACAACACCAAAGAAGCATCAAATCATTGAAGTCAGCACTACATCATGCTTGCATTCCACTGATGACATGATACTTATCTTCAACAATAGAGATGACCAAGGAAATCCCATCAACAAAGACATTTCCATTACCACCCTAATAAAAAACTATCAGATTAACAACATTCTGATATATACGGGGAGTTCAATAAACATAATATTAAAGGACATCTTTGAAAAGATGAATATGCTTGCTTCTCAACTTTTTCCTACTATGGGAACCCTTTATAGATTTTAAGAGAATAAAGGGAAACATAAGGAATTATTGCCATACCAGTCACCTATGGCAAAGGAGACCGCCAATACACCGCCATGGAAGACTTCATCATAGTCGATACTCTGGCTACCTTCAAAATCATATTCGGTTGGCCATTCCTAAATACTTTCAAAACCTTGGTATAAACATACCACATCACTATCAAATTCTTGTTTGAAGAAACAAAATCACCATAAAGGGTGACCAAACCCACTCGTACACTTGCTACCTACTAGCTATAGGTTTGGTTGACACCTCTGAGGAAATTCTGCAACTAGACATAGAATGAGACCCGGGCCTTGAAGCAATCGAAGCCATCAAAGAAGTATCAGTAACAGAAGATGAACCAGAAAGATCATTCAAGATCATCACCTCTTTTAGCAGAGAATATCAAGACGATCTAATATAAACTCTCTGTGACAATCACGAAGTGTTTGCATGGACAACCACAGAAATGCTACGCAAAAGGAAAGAAATCATAAGCTACCAGCTAACATTCAAAGGACTCTAACCCATCAAGTAGAAGATAAAAAAAATTGTCGCTTTGCTCGTCGAACCTATTCAAGAAGAAGTAGAAAATTACTTGCTTCTAACTTCATCAGGGTAGTCTAGTGTCCTGATTGGATTTTTAACGTGATAATGGTTCATAAATCGACTGAGAAATGAAGAATATGCATCAATTTCACTAGTCAGAACTCAACATGTCTTAAGGATAGCTACCTTCTTCCAAGGATCGATGCCCTAGTCAACTCTACGGTGGGGTATCCCATTATGAGCATCTTATAGATGCCTTTTAGGGCTACCACCAGATAAAAATACATCCCGAAGATTGCAAAAACATTATAATATAAGATCTGTACCATTACAAATTTATGCCTTTTGGGTTGAGGAATGTCGGGGCATCCTTTTAGAGAATTATGGACAAAGTCTTCAAAGAACAAAGGGAAAGAAACATTGAAATCTACATAGAT
The DNA here is from genome assembly GCA_019925795.1 of Dendrobium chrysotoxum. Lineage (NCBI taxonomy): Eukaryota > Viridiplantae > Streptophyta > Magnoliopsida > Asparagales > Orchidaceae > Dendrobium > Dendrobium chrysotoxum. The sequence continues at coordinate 56,913,682 of CM034302.1, forward strand.
GACCTTCTTGTCAAGAGCAAATTGCCTAGCCAACATCTTAATGATCTTCATAGAAAGCATAACATGAGGCTGAACCTTCTGATGTGCACCTTTGAAAAAGACATAGGAAAATTCCTAGGGTTCCTCCTAGCACCCGAAATCAAGGTCAATCCCAAAAAAAAGTGCAAGATATACAAGATATGAAGATGCCTAGAACCACAAATTAAGTTCATTGACTCATTTGCTATATCATTGGGCTTAATCACTTCATCTTTAGACTAGAAGAAAGATACGCCCCTTTCTTCAAAACTCTCAGGAGTGCCAATAAATTTTCTTGTGTTGATGATTGCAAACCTTTCTTTCAACATTTAAAGAGTATGCTCTTTTCATCGTAAATTCATTAAATCCCTTGATTTAGGCCAAAGACTACTGCTATACCTCAGAGTTAGTGAAGACACTGACAGGTTCATACTCATTAAAAGGAGTAGGGAAGAAATAATGGCTAGTCTATTATGTCATCCACACACTCTGTGGTGTGGAGCAAAGATACCACATCACGGAAAAGCTCGCATGGGCACTCATCACCTCAGCTTAAAGATTGTGACCTTAATTTTAGGCACACCCCATGCAAGTGGTAATCAACCATCCTCTTAATGTCGTTCTTGCAAAGCCTAATCACTCTTTCTGATTACTTAAATGGTCGGTCAAACTAAGTGATTTATCTTTCACATACACTTTAAGGAGTACCATGAAAGCACAAGCATTCATCGAATTTCTTGTAGAGTGTACCAACCATGGCTTGAATCCAAAAATAACCCTACCCCACTAGACATTATTTGTGGATGGTCCATCAGGCGAGCATGGAGTTGGTATAGGCATTATTTTAAAAATTCTTTCTATAATCATCATCATCCAGGCTATCAACTTTGAATTCCTAGTTACCAACAATCAATCCAAGTATGAAGCATTACTGACAGGATTATAACTCGCTTGCGAATTAGGTGTCACTTGCCTAGAAGTCTACTCAGACTCCCAACTCATGCTCAACCAAACAAATGAAAAATTAGAAGTTAGAGACAAAGTGTTTTCTACATACATATTTAAAGCCAAAACCAGAATTGGAATGCTCGAATATTTTAAAAGCACCACATCCCTAAAGATCCAAATCAGCTAGCTGACCATCTTTCTAGCCAAGGACGCATTGGCGAACAACCAGCTATACAGGTCTCCACACTCGCCATCATCAAAGAAGAGGTAGCACTAGAAGAAGCCAACCCTCCAGCTCTGCATCTCGCAAGTTAGAATGATCGCTACATCATTTACCTTAAGGATGGGTCAACTGATCTTAGAATTAGTAACCCTTGAGGATTCAAGACTAAGGCAATAAACTATCTGGTAGTAGGTGATCACCTATTAAGAAGATCTGCCTCCTCCCTCAATCTTAAGTGTGTATGAGAAGATCAGAATGAAGCTTTGTTAGCTAAAATCCATTTGGGTGAATGCAAAATCCATTCTAGCATATAGACTATTGCTAACTAGATTCTTCAATAAGGATATTTCTAGCATACTCTAAGAAAAGTTAATGAAGAATTCTCCAAATATTGCATACAATGTCAAAACTTCACTCTAATGCAACTGCAACCCTCTAACAAGCTACACTCAATCACAAGTTCCTGGCCATTAGCCATATGGGGAATGAACTTGCTAGGCCCATTCCCACTATCAACGGGACAAAGATGATTCAACTTAGTCATGATCCACCAAATGGATCAAAGTTAAAGTGCTCACTCATACAACTTTTATCGTAATCCAAAATTTCATCTGGAAGACATAATTTATCAAAATGGAGTAACCTATACAATCATTATAGACATCCGACCACAATTCTTTGATAAAATTCTCAAATAATTTTGTGACATCCAAGGCATTTGGCTCAACATCATATCCATTCATCACCCATGAACTAATGGACTAGTTGAAGCTGCAATAAGCTCATAACTAACCTCCTAAAAAAAGCTTGAAGGTGCTAAAGGCGTGTGGGATGAACTTCTTCCTTTTATACTATGGGCTATCAGAACAACTCCATCAACCATCATAAGTCACATACCCTTCTCGCTCTCACATGATATAGATGATTTACTTCCAATTGATCTTGAATTGCTAAGCAGAAGGGTACTAGTCGTAACTATAGGATATGGCCGCCGAATGGGAAACGTTCAATCAAGTGGGCTTATAGACAAGATAAGCTTCAGGCACAAGCCTCCCTCAGACAAGAGGAATTCAAGAGAAGAATTGCCAAGTACTACAATCTTCAAGTAAAAGAAAAAACCATTTTGGCTAGGAGACCTTATCCTAAAGAAAGTAGATGCAGCCTAAACTCAGAATGTTGATTCCTCACTGCATACTCGAAAAACTAGTGAGTACTCGGGAAGGTCCCTACATCATCAAAAGATAAGCTGTCCCAAGCGCCTATCCGCTACAGATTTACAACGGGATAAAAATATCCAAAATATGGAGTGTTGACAAGCTCATGCTATTTTACCCATAATGGAAGCATCTATCCTCACATATGTCATGTTCTCATTTATTTTGATTCAAAACAAAACATATTACACTAGAAAATAACAACAATCAAAGGCACCCACCTAAGTAAAACTTTCTCTAAACAATGCTCGAGGAACTCAAAATGCCGAGTCTGAACACCCGATCCTTGCATTGAAAACTCGTTGGGAGACCTTTTTAAATGAAACCAATCCTACCCCAGTCTTGAACCACAGGAAGAAACTCCATCAAGCTAATTATCACTTGCAAGAAATTCATTTATACCTAAATATTAACATCATGAAGGACAATGCATCTCCTTTCTCTTCTTCTTCACCTCTTGAACCACAGGAAGAAACTCCGTCAAGCTAATTATGACTTGCAATCACTCCCACCATAAAAAAATAAGCTGTCCCTCGAAAGACTGAGAACATTACCTCCATAGGGGGAGTTAAAATACTCATCCATGAATTCTAAATACTCACTCCCTCTATTCATAGTAAAAAAATTTTGAAGCGTCATGGTTATCCTATATAAATTGAAATAGTGGTTCATTAAAAACTTATTTTTTATAAATGCACTACAAGCCACCTGAGGTAAGCCCCTACACCTTCCAAAAAAAGTATTATCTTGCACGTACAGGAATGTCATCACTCTATTGAGACCTTTATCATGTCATCTACAACTGTTTGGTTTAACAAGCAAATGTCTCAACCACTTTTGGCTGACTACCCCATTTGTAACAAGCTCCACATTGAGTAGCATGCGAATCCCCAATAGGCGATAAGTCATAAATGCTCTGGCTCTATAGCCGACTATAGGCATAACAACACTATCTATGATAAATGATTCAACCACTATTGGTTGACTCCCCCCTTTGTGATAAGCTCTGCAATGAGTAGCATGTGAGTTCTCATTAGGCAGTATGTCTAATGTGATATAGCACTATAGAACACTATATATACAACACCACCATCTGTGAAAAACTCCTCAACTAGTATCAACCGACTTCCCCCATTATAATAAGCTCTGTATTGAGTAGCGTGAGTCCCCAAAGAGTGATAAGTCTTCCATGCTCAAGCATTATAGGAGACTACATGCATAACACCATCATCTATGATAAATTCCTCAGCTATTATTGGTTAACTCCCCCTTTTGTTATAAGCTTTGCACCAACTAGCACATGAGTACCCAATAGGCGGCAAGTCTTGCATGCTCTAGTACTATAAGAGGTTATCCTCATATCACCACCATTTGTGATATATGCCTCAGCCACTATTGACCAACTCCCCCCGTTGCGACCACCTCTATATTGAGTAGCACATGAGTCCCTAGTAGGTGTTAGGTCTTGCATGATCTAGTACGCCTCCACTTTCATGGCAAGCTCCACAAAAATAGTGCAAGGCTCTCCCCTTCAGTCAGTGAGGCCTTGTGCCTCAGACAGTGGCACCTAACGCCTTCGATGGGTATTACCCCCTCCCTAATGTGATAGGCTTTGTAATAAAGATAAAAAAATTTACTATGTTGGCAAGACTTGACGATCACTTCCTCAGAGTTAAAACCTATTATCAGGAACTGCCCATCGCTAGTGACTCATAATAACCAATACTATACCCTCTCAAACTTTGAGCTGGGAAGGTCACATTCATAAAAGGGATAGCCAATGCCTCCAAAGTCTCAAAAGGTTTATGATTAGTAGATGACAACCAACCAACATTACCGCCTTAGTACACAAAAGGAAAAAAAAAGGTATCTATACATAAAGAAGGAAAGAACTTCTTCACATTTCTCATATTACTTTCATTTCATCAAAAAATTTATTACCAGAGGCCAATGTAACTCACACATTAGTCATACTCATGCCCTTGCTTCCTTAATCACTCTTTCTTTTAAGAAATTCCTAACAAAAGCATGAAAAATCAGAAAACCTTGAGTGATGCCCACCTTTCCATACTAGCTTATTAATGTAATCAGTGATCCCATCAATGTAATGGTCACCTGGCATATTCTTGATTTTGTTCACCACAGACACCATGAGGCACTTCATTCAGCATTGCAGTCAAGTCAACAATGCTTGCCTCAGCTTGTTCCTTGACCTTAACAATCGTGACATAATCACCAACAGCCACCTCTACACGGTCCTTGGCCTCCATAACCGACACGTCTTTGGCTCTTACCGAATCCAACTTAAATCTGTGCAATTCCTACATATGGGCCATCTTTTACTCCAGCAATTCACCCTATTCACCATCTCATGATGGATCCTTTTCTCTTTAGAAAAGGGTGAACTTCCATACCTTTTGCTATCTCCTGTCGCTCCAGCTTGGCATCCAACCCCAGATAGCGATTGCCTAGGAGATACACTTTCTATTATGCATCTGCCAGTAAGGTTATAGATTAGCATACAAGGATACATGGATTCAACTCTGAGATGCATAGCTTGAATATGAGCTTGTGGGTGATACCACCACTATCAAAGTGCCAACACAACTCTGGTTCAGCACCCTATTTCTTACCTACAAACTCTCCCTTCTTGCAAGAAAGTGGGGGATGATCGCCTCAGATGACGAGTAACCACTGGAGCCCCTAGAGTCTTTTTCACCTTCAACCAACCCTTTATAATGAATCAAAGTAGTTATCTTATCATCCCTTACAGACGTATGAACAACCAACACTTCCTCCCTAGAGGGCTTGGCAACATCCTACCCCCTTGAAGGAGGGGAAGCATCTCTCTTCCTCTTAGGCCCTTGTGGCATCTGAGCCAATAACACTATAGAAGTCAAACCAACTCTAGTTTGCATCCATTCCCTCGGATAAACTTCCTAAAGAGTCTCTTTTACAGCCATAGAAGGACCTTCTTTAGGCCTCATAGCCACCATCACTCCATCAATTAACAACAGTATGCCCGTCAAAAATGTACAGCCCATGGTATTCTTATAATAGACAAGGAAATGATTAGAATCTAATCGAAGCATCATTGCATCAGAGAAAATTAAGTTGCTCGCCATAAAAAGTCTTGAAGATATTATGATAATCTATGTGATTTTCAAGCACTAATAATTTGTTCTTCATCATTGCTAGCACCGCTCGCTCTTTTTCAAAAGCTATATAAGAGCCAACTTCTTCTTCAATGGGGTTGGAGCTATCAGCAATCTCCACTCTAGAAGACTCATAACCACGATAAACTTTACTTTCCAATTACACACCTGTTGACCTCTGGATATTGAACCAAAATCCAGCACAAACCTCAACAAAAATTCGTCAAAATCATGAAAAATCTGCTCAGATATCGGATACCTCATATCCAGTCGAAATCTCCGCGAATCCCTCCTGAAATTCCACCGAGTTACTGTGCACTGGCGCCGTTCGCGTCTCTTCGCACAAATCCCGTGTAAAACCTGTTGAATCGTACCCAACTCTCGTCGTTAAATACCCGAGCAAACGAGACCTCCTCTCCTCCGTCCTGCATACCCGACCTCCTTCAGTTCGTAAGCCCCAACCAACCGCTGAGCTCCTGCTATCTCTTCCACACTCGCGAAGCCGGCTCCAAACTCTTGTAGCTGCTTTCGATCCCCATTTGCCTCTTCCGTCCTAACCAGCGACCTCCACTACCCTGTCAAACCTCAGTCGACCAAACCTCTACCTTCTCTTGGACCCATCAAGCCGCAAGCACTCCGACTCCTAGTCGAATCCACCCATAGTAGTCTCATCTTCTTCCCATTCCATCGCCTCTTCTAGCAAACCTGCAAACCTTCCGACGCCCCACAGCTCTCGCAAAACTCCTTCTACCAGATCTCTCCCACAGCCGACGCCCCTGCCTGTGCCGACTTCTCAGGCAAGCTGTGAGAGAGAGAGAGAGAGAGAGAGAGAGAGAGAGAGAGAGAGGGAGGGGGAGAGGGGGAGAGAGAGAGAGAGAAAGGAGAGATCTTCCTCCACTCTAACCTTGCGGCAGATCCCTGTGCCCGAATCCCTGCATACCAAAGCCTCTAGTCCGACGTTTGCTCAAATCCTTAGCCCTAACTCCCTCCAGCAAGCCACAAATCCCATCACTATTTCGATCCCAATACTCTCACATTATCTAGCCATCCACCTAAACTCATAGAACACCAAGTCAGCCCATAACGCGGTCCCACTCAATCCATTACTCAAGCCTACATTAAACCCTCTTATTGAACCAGACTACACTCAAACTCATCTCTCTAATCAGATTTAGCCCACTTGTCAAAATCAGCTTAACCTAAAACCAAAACAATAGGTATTCTCTCTATTACTTTTGGTTATTATTACTATCTATTGTTATTAATAACTAATATTAACTAGCATAGTTAGTTATTCCTTTTACTGGTGTTATTAAAAGTTTGTATTATTAATATTAATATTATTATTATTATTATTATTATTATTATTATTATTATATATATACACGTGTGTATGTGCCAAAAAAAAGAAGAGAAAATGCTAAAAAAAAGAAGAGAATAAAAAAGAGAGAGAGAGATGAGCTCTCCAAAAAAAAAATAGAAATAGAAGCAAAAAAAATAGAAAGAAAAAGAAAATACAAAAAAAGAAGGGAGAGAGGTGGAGAGAAAAAAAAAGAAAGTGGAGATTTTGTGCATTCTTGTAAGAATCCTATCGGCACGTCTCCTTGCAAAGGTATAACCCCTCAACCCTAAAACTCCGAGAGCTCATTCTCGCCATTTGCGGCGCACGGGAAAACCGCCCATACACGCTTTCCTAAGTGTGGTGGATGGGACTCCGGTGCGGCGCCTCCAACGAGGCGGGTAATCACCTAAAAATCCTGTTCTCGGTGTTCGTGTCGAGCCGGCAAACTGCTCATACACGCTTTCCTAAGCATGGTGGGATGGGAACCCGGTGCGACACCTACGGCGAGGCGGGTAGGCCTTACACACGCTTTTCTTAGGGTGGTGCGGACAATCTTAAGTACCTGTACGCGGCTCTGTACCTGCGGGGAAACAACTGTTTTTCTTTTTCAGGTACATTTGAAGACCCATACACGCTTTCTTAAGCGTGGTGGGGGGTTGAAGACTTTATGGCCGCGGTGTCTTAGGACACCTGCCATACACACTTTCTTAAGCGTGGTGGAAAGGCTCAGTTTCCTATAGTTTCCCCTAAACGGGAGAGACGCAGGGAGGCTGCCAAAATTTCGGGTGAATATAAGACTGCACTTGGACCTGATTTGAACAAATTTTAGACAACAGGGGACTTGTGAAATTGATGTAATTGACCTAAATGAACTCAAAACATAATTGAATATGAACTTGAATGATCACAAAACTTGAACTCAAAACTGAACCAAATACAAATGAATCTGAATTCAAGTTGAATTTGATTTGTTCATTAAGTGGACATAACCTTGGACTTGAAAATGAACTTAAACTTGATGTATGCAGTTGTGGTCGTTGAACTCAAACTGTACAACATCAAGTGAAACTTTGCAAGGGCGCAACGGATTTGGACAAACTGCAAAAGATATAAACTTGATGGCAAGGACTTGTACTTTGAACTTGAATTGTACAACATCAAGCGTGACTTCAACTCAAACTTGATTTGAGCTTTAAATGAACTTAAACTTCGCTTAACTTAAATGAACCGTAACTTGAATGTTTTGAACATAAGCAAAGAATCACAATTGAGCCGCAGGGGACTTGAACGAATGCAAAGGAATATATATGGAACTTATGGTGAAAAGAAAGACTTGTAATGAATATAGATCCTACAAACATCATGAAGACTCATGCAGTCAAATGCCACTATAAGGGTTTGATATGCAATAAACATAACAAGTGCTGAAAATCTTCAGGCTCGAGGAGATCTGGATATCAAACAAATGTTGAGAACTAAGCCCCTACACATGTTGTAAACAATCTCCGAGGCCAAAGAACTTGCATGATCGATTTGTTTGCAAGTGATAAGAAGATTCAAATAAGGGTTGGTTTGTAGCTGACATCAAAGGATTTACAAGCAAATTCATCAACCCGCTCGCAATTGATGAGAGAGCAATACACAATGAATGCAATATGTCTACAAGCAAAGTGAAGAAGTCGCAAGGGAAATAATCTGCCTTTTATCAACAATAGCTAACGGGCATCTATCTCACAAGTATATATAACCGTTGTCACAAACACTGAAATACATGCAAGCAAATATATTTGTCCCATGCAAGTGGGAGGATTCAGTATTCAAATGAACAAGCGAGGATTCATATACCTCACTCATGAGCAATAACCAGTGTATTCATGCACGAATTAATTGCAAGCAAACATACAAAAACCTTGGAAAGTATGTTATCTATAAACGGCGAATGATTTCCTGCCATATAAGAGAACATAATTTGGGTTGCAAGAAATATTCTTCCTACAAATGATAATGCATAACATACGATGAATGCTATGATGTTCCTACAGGTGACATTTATATCAATCATACGCAATCAATGCAGTATGCCCACAAGTGAAAGTAGAGAATTGTGAAGGATACAACCTTCTTTCTGCCAATGCTAAAATATATCGACCCCATCCAAGGGAAACGATGGAAAATGTATCGAAGATGCAAAGGATCTCCTACCTACAAGGGAAAGGATCGCAGCAGATGCAAATGCTTATTAAGCAATAATGAAGGATTCATTGCATACACAATAATACTATTGCGAGTAATGATCGGTGACAGATAGTAAATGCTACAACCTCTTTACAGTCAACAATCACATAATGGAGGGTAATACGCTAACCCATTACAAGCAGAGACGAAACCCCTTCGGCAAGTGTAAAGCACCTACAAGTTATCATAGTAAAGAATATTGTGGTACCCCTGCAATCAATAACTATCCAATGGCAGCCAGATACATTCCCTTCTTTCAAATGAAGAAAATGCCAGATGACTTCATCAAATATAAATGCATACAGATCCTTAAAAGAGATCCGTTGTACACCTAATATGCCATCCACAAGAAATATATAATGGAGATGCTGCAGATGACAACACCTACCAGTCAAGCAGGAGATTCATTAGTGCACTAAGATCCGCCTGCAGAAAGCAAGTAGTGCACGACAGTCTACCTGTATAAAGTAGCGAACAACTTAGTCCAGAAGCTGCTATAATACGCCACCGGATCTGCAATACTCGTACAAGCAGACAGAAGGCGCCTTCGAGCTTTCAAATCGAATGCTGCATTCAAATGAGGGTTTTCCTACACAACTGAGCAGCATCAAAAGTTTAAAATGTCCCCAGCACGTGCACTTTAATTTGTATATACATAGGTACACAAAAAGGTACACGTGCAATCAAAACCCACATGGGCCCCGGCGAGCGTGTTATTGGTATACACGTGACGTCTAGGGATGCTGCGCGGGTCAATAAGTTTGAACCCGATCCTCCTAAAGCAAGTAAATAAGAGTTGACGAGGTTCAACAAACAATTATAAAATACCCCCAAACACCCGCATGGGACCCAGCGAGCGTGTTATTGGTACACACGTGATGTTCAGGGATGCTCCGCGAGTTAATAAGTGAATTACAGTTCGAGCCCGATCCTTCTATACGGGTAGATAGGAGTCGATACGGCACGAACCATTAAATAAATATGCAGTCGTGAGATCGACCAAAATATTTGCTTTATAGTTCATATTTGGCCTTCAAGGCCTATAATCAAGAGAATTCACTTACAAAGGCATAAAGCCTATGAAACTCGATCCTCTATCGACAGCCCGATAGAGTCGACAAGGTTTAATTCATAAATGGAAATGACCCCATACATCCTGATGATGGCCGTGTTGAATGTAGATCTCAACCGGAGGGGTCCACACAAATCTCAAATAAATGCCCTCCCAAATTCCCACAAAATTCAAATTTCTAAAAAAATCCAATATCCAAAATATTTAAAATTGAAATCCAATCATCAAATCACTTAATGCAAATCCATCCACCCTCCGCAACAGTTTGCCTAGATGGACAAGTCGAAACTACTTCAGCTCACATAGAGCTAATGCCTGGTCGAAAATATCACTAGAATCCATTCTCAAACAATCTCCTGCCAGTAAGGGCATGGTACGTGTCCTCTAATCGGTAGTTTCGCCGCCAAATGGCACTGCAGGATAAACGGTTATGACCCGGGGCTCTCTGAGCCGAGTGGTTTTTCCGCCAAATGGCACAACGTGATACTGGTTATGGCCAGAGCCAATACATTTCTTATTGGCATCAAATTCTTGAGATATGAATCAATTGGATATGATCGATAGGGCACAAAGCCCTCTGTTAGCTAAGGTGGATTCAAATTTGTCCCCTTAGACAAACATCCATAACATGTCTACAAGGTCCCCTTGGATGAAGCAACCCATGGCTACCGATAAGGATCCTTCTGTCAGGTTGGGTCGACTATCTCCTCTGACTAAGTAGACCAGGGACCACGATGGCCCGGGACGACGGAACCATAGGATCTTGATCGGGTCTATCATCCATTCCCCCATCATTCGCTTTAAGTGCAAGATGGTGCAATTTTCAATTTTAAATATTAAATCTCTAAGTCTTCCAACCTTTCAAATTCCCAAATTCTCCAACTATTCCAAATATTTATGCTGCTACTATATGCCAGATGCACGTATTTTTACGTATCTGATTGACGACTAGCCTTAATCGAAAGTTCTCTCTCGTTACCGGGAGGGGTAATTAACTATAGGGGCTTGCGCCTATAGGAAACCAGAACTCAGATCATAAAGTCCTCGCAAAATGAGGGTGAAATCTCTGGGTAGTGTCCTATCTACAAATTCATCTGCCTTCCAAAATTTACCCCAGAACTTAATCCGTTAAAACTCCCCCGAAGAAAGCATAGCGGGCGGAGGCCGGGGCCGAATTTTCGGAGCCCACAACACCATATTTGCCAAGCCAACCATCTTGCCTCCATGTGTGAGATATGGGTGAAATATTTTTGGGATGCTTCACCATGAAGATGTGCCTGAATAGGTTCAACAACCATGACAAGCCACACACTTGCAGTCAAGAAGTAAAAGGTATCATTGTCGCTACAAAATGTGGTACTAATTAGGCAAGAATCTCCCCATATATGTTGAAAATTTCTACCATCTCTATGAATAAAGACAACCGCAACCCCAACACTAGGTGATCGACAAGAATAACCATATCTCCTTTTAATGATAAGTTAATTTGCTCATCCTCCGATGTTGCTCAAATAGAGAAACCCAAATGAGAAAAGCAGAAGACCTTAATGACATAATTAGCGTACTCGCCAGTTAGCCAAGTCTTCTAGCAAGTTCTTCTCACAAAGAAATTTACTCGCACATTTGTATAGTCTAAACAATATGGCTTCAAATAAATAGAAGAGGAAAGTAGAGATCTACCCACATGGTCCTACTACATCTATTTATAGTTGAGAACTCAACGCATAGGATTCCAAGACATCTCAAATAAAAATTAATACAAGAAGATCTCATGATTCCCACAGTTCCACTCATCATTACGAGATCTAGAGAGCCACAACGCATTCGTTCCCAAAAGTCACTACATCCACTCTAAAAATTTATTGTGTTAGTCACACCGTTCTACTTGATAAAACAACTTTGTGCTTTCTTTTATCATATAATATTCTTTGGAATCAAAAAGTTTATTCTTACATAGACAGACACATTTGAGCTTGAAGACAAATACAATCATAATAAGGAAAAAATAAGTTAACTGATATGGAAACTACACCGGACATGCTCCAATACGAGATCCTTCTCCAAGATGTAGTGAGCACTCTAGTAAACACCCTCTTGCTTACTCTAGCAAAGCAATGCTCGCAATTTGGCCTCCATCAAACCCATAGAGCTCCGCATGGTTTCCACATGCTTTTTTAGAGAGGCGATCCCTTCTCTCATGCTAGCATCACCCATAACAGTATCCTTCCCTTTAACAACACCAAGCTCACCAACACCAATAGAATTTACTTTCGACTCCAAAGTCTTCAAAATCCCAATAATTTTGTCGAATAAAATGTGGTTGAATAATTCCATACTATCGAGCTTTATAACCACTTCAAATGAACAACATTTGTTTTGCTAAGTATTTCCCTCCATCAAAGATAGCTAAGCTTTGGAATGATACTACTTTACCCAATTAGATGTAGAGTCATTCTATGAAGTTTGAGAAAGATTTAAAAAGTTTCTTAAAAACTGCCCCCACCATGCCTTGCAATATTGGTTGATTATCCATACTTTTTATAATGAATTTGTAGAATCCCTTAGATCTATCACAAATGCGGCCGATGGAGGGTCATTGATTTCAAAATGTTTTGATGAAGCTTATGCTTTAATCGAGGGTATGGCTACAAACAACTTATAATGGCCTTTAGATAAGGTGAATCCTAAGAAGATAGCTAGTACTGATGAGTCTGATTCCCTATTCATTCTAACTACCCAAGTAGTTGTTATTTCTAGGAAGTTGGACAATCTTGGAGTTAGTTTAACCTTAGAATCACCCATGCCTTTAGATGAGAATCTATTTAGTTAATTTATTGATCCCAATGAACAAGTGGTATAGACCTTAATTACTGTTAATAGCCCAACAACCCCTACTCAAACCCTATAATCTAGTTTGAGGAACCACCAAAATTTTCGATTGAATAACAATAATAATATAAGTAATCAATGGAATGCTAATCAATCCAACCCTATAGGATCTTGGAACCACCCTCAACAATAATTTGAAAACCATAGGCCCTATTACTCCCCGGGCTTTAATTCTAATAATTAAGCTAAGGAAAAAAAGCCACATCTAGAGGATTTTAATATTGTAGATAGGGACTCAATTGAAAAGACATGTTGCTGCCATTCTAAATATTGAAACTCAATTAGGGTAGTTAGACCCCATGGAACCTTGCCTAGCAAAATTGAAATAAACTCTATGGGGAAATACAAGGAGCAGTGTAAAGCCATCTAACTAAGGTGTAGGAAGGAACTAGGAGAAACATATAGAGTCAAGGATCAAACCCAAGTGGGAAATGTGTTAGAAGAACCATAGTGACTGACTAGCCTAAGGAGCAACTTGAGCTTGCTAAGGAGTTAAAAAACCCATTAGAAAGGTTGTAGAGAGTCCACCACCAATTTTCTCTCAAAGGTTGATCAAGCAGAATCAAGATAGGTAGTTTTTTTAGGTTTTTGGAGGTATTCAAAAAATTAATGATTAATATACCTTTGTAGAAGCCTTAGAACAAATGCCTACATATGCTAAGTTTATGAATGATATCCTTAATAAAAAGAGAAGTCTAGGTGGATTTGTGACTGTGGCCTTGATTGAGGATGTAAGTGTTATTTTACAAAAGAAACTCTCTAAAAAGCTAGAGAACCCTAGTAGTTTTACCATTTTCCCCTCCTATTTATTGACCAGATTTTAGATAGACTGATAAAAAATTCATTTTATTATTTCCTAGATGGGTATTTAGAGAATCATCATATTCGTATAACATCTAGGGACTAGGAAAAGACCACCATGGATTTTATACTACTCTACTTCCCAATAATGTATGATGTCTATTTTCTTGAATTTGACTAAATAAGGCTTTGAGGTGTTTATGGATGATTTTTTTGTGTTTGGCTTCACATTTGATTCTTGCCAAGATTATTTGACTATTATTTTGAAATGATGTTCAAAACAAATCAAGTGTTGAATTATGAGAAGAGTCAATTTATGGTAGCTGAAAGAAAAGTGATAAGACATAAGATTTCTAAGCGAGGATTAGAGGTGGATTGGGCTAAGATACAAGTTATCTAAAATCTTTAATTGTCTACTTTAGTTTAAGGTATTAGGAGTTTTTTAGGACATGCCAGATTTTATAAGAGATTCATTAGGGACTTTTCCAAGATAACCAAACCATTATGTCATTTTCTTGAAAAGGATGTCTAAGTTGAGTATGATGATGTACATCATAATGCCCTTAATATTCTGAAACATAATTTAATCACAACACCTATTATTATGAACCTGATTGCTTATTGTATTTTGAGTTGATGTGTCATGTTAGTGATTATTTTGTTGGGGCTTCATTGGGTCAAAAAAGAAAAGGAGTTTCATGCTATATTTTATGCTAGCAGAACTTAAATGCTGCGCAATTTAATTCCAATACTACTGAAAAAGAACATCTAGTAATTGTCTCTACCTTTGATAATTTTAGATCCTATTTTATTGGCACTTATGTTCACGTTTATATAGCTCATTCTATAGTTAAAAATCCTATATTAAAAAAGGATGCCAAGCCTAGATTGGTCGAGTGAATTCTTTTATTATAACAATTTGATGTAGAAATCCTTAATAGGAAGGGCACCTATAACAAAATTGCTAGTCTATCTTGACTAGAATTAGAAGATTTTGCATATCATGAGTGCGATATTAATGAATTCTTCTCGGATGAGCAGATGTGTACATGGCATTCGAGTGGTTCTCCTTGGTATGCTAATGTAGTGAATTTCAATATGAGTGGTGTGATCTCTTTTGATCTATCACATACTCAAAGGCGAAAATTCTAGCAAGATGCCAAAATTTCCTTTAGAGATGAGTCATATCTCTTTAGGAAATTTAAAATCCTGAGGAGATATGTCCCCGAGGAGGAAGTAGAACCCATTTTGCAATATTTAGAGCTAATTATAATGTCCTTCAATGAAGATTTTATTGGCCTACCATGTTTAAGGATGTTAATTCTTATGTTATAAAAATTGATTGGAGTTAGTAAGTAGGCAATATTATAAGGGGAAATGAAATGCCCATGAATTACATGTTAGAAATTAAATTTTTGATGCTTGAGGACTTGATTTTATAGGCTCATTGGTACAATCACATGGGTGCAAATATATCTTGATTGTTGTAGAATATATATCCAAAAGGATTGAGAGAGTTGTAACCTCCAAAATTGATGCTCAGCTAGTGCTTAAATTTTTAAGCAAAAAATATATTTCCAAGATTTGGAATGCCTAGAGTGTTGATCTATGATGGGGGGGAGTAACTTCCATTATAAAATAGTGGAGACATTAATATCTAAATTTGGCATTCAGCTTATCAACCCTAGACTCATTAGAAACCTTTGATTAGCAATAGGGAAACAAGAGAAAAAGTATAGAAGATTGGGCATTGAAATTGGATGGTGCATTATGAGCTTACAAGACTACTTCTAAGACACCCATTGGAATGTCTCCCTATCATTTAGTTTTTGGGAAAGCTTGTTACCTAACTTTGGAGTTAGAAAAAAAGCATATTGGGCGATAAGGGAACTATACTACAATCTAAATGAGGCAAAAGAGAAGAGATTAATATAGTTGAATGAGTTTGAAGAGTTTAGAAGTAAATATTTTGAAAATTCTAGGGTGTATAAAAACAAATGAATAAAGGGCATGATCAAAAGCTTCTTTGGAAGGAATTTGCCATTGTACAAGTACTTTTGTTTAAAACAAGATTGAAATTATTTTCAAGAAAACTCAAGTCTAGGTGGTAAGGACCATTCACTATTGTTAGAGTATTTTCATTTGAACTTCTATTGTCGTACTTTAATCATCCATAAAACAAATTTCAATTATGTTAACCACCTTAAATCCTAAATTGAATTGCCAAACAAGATTTATCTAGATTTATATTGAATGCTATCAAACAGTTTTCAAGATTTAACACCCCCAAGATTTACTAAACCTGAACTTAGAGGATTTACGAAATCCTACTTAAATTAAATCCTTGGTGCCTCCAAACAGCCCCTATGTCTTCATGTTCTTATTTATCTCTTAGGGTTTCTTGCTAATAAAGTCATGTTGTTCACATGTACATTTGGATTTAAGATCATCAAAATAGAGGGATCTCTTAAACTTAGTACATTTCCTTCATTATTTTGAACAATATACCACACAAGATGGCAGTTTCATCTTTGTTATTGAAGGAATAGTGAAACATATAAAATTACACTATATTTACCTATCATTTTATCCCATGACTGCACTATTTTTAACGTAGCAGAATGCGTCAACGAAAGGCAAAAATTTGACATCTACCAAAATTTGTGGGTACAGAACTGGAACGAGATCTTACCAGGTTGGCAGGATTTCCAGTTACGGTTGGAACGGTTGAGGCATTCCTACAAACACAGCATGATCAGGTTTATCGGAATTTGGTACGGAAGTAAACTTTGGAGAGAGGGAAGAAAAGGGGTAGTCGGCAGATATACCTGTAGGGCTATGTATAGATTAGAGCATTCATTGAGTTGCTTAACGTTCTCGTCCTCTTCGTCCGCTTCAGTGAGGGGGTGCGGCAGTGGCTGGCGTGCGTTAGCAGATGTAGGCAGCACGTTGGTCTGTTTTGAAGTGGCCATGAGATAAAGCCCGCTAACTTAAACCAAAGATACAAAAAGCTATAGAGTTTATTTCTTGGAAATAATTATGAAGAGCTTCTTTATTAATGTTTAGTGTTCAAGAAAAAAAAAACGTCATAATGAGATTTTTTAAAACTAAATAATTTTTTTAACATTTGTAAAAAGACATATAGAATATTTAATAGAGCTTGATTTTTTTGAGCAGTTTGAGCTATTTGAGCGTGGCTCTTGCAGGAGGAACATTTTTTGTTGTCAATCAACGAGTCACAACTCAAGCCGCAAGGAGTTTCATTTGGAAAATATTTTAAAAAATTTACTTTAATGACATTTAAGCCGCCACTTCATCACCCATTAAGAGATCTTGAGTTTGAAACTTATTTGTATGATGTGAGTGTTAGTTTGCCTATAGTTGACTTAAAAATTCCTAAAAACAATATTATTTAATTCAGTTGTAAAACATATAAAGTGTCAAACAAAAATTGAAAATACAAATTTTAAAATTTAAAAATTCAAGAAATAATTTTTATTGATTAAGGATGGCGCCATGGACGCATTAAAATAATTTAAGAAAATTTGCAATAATATATATAAATTTGTAAAACATGTAAATACATATAAAATGTATATTTAATACAAAAAATATATAGAAATCATTATTTCTTAATTGGTTAAGATAGACCCCAAACACCATATAAAAATTCTGCATAAATTATAAATTATATAAATGTTTATAAATTTAAATGCACGAAATGTGTAAGAGTTTCTTTTAAATATGTTATTTTTAGAAAACTGCATTGGATTTAATTTATATGCAAATGATGTAATAAAAGTATTATGTATTTTTAATTTAATGCTAAAGGAAAATTATATAAATTATTTCATAAATTGATTATTTATATAAATTAAAAATGATTAGAAAATATATTTTTTGTTAAAATCTGAATATGTGCATTTTTAAAGATTAATTGGAACTAATAACCTATTTTATTTTAAATTTTAACATTTATAAATCTTCCCATGGGTCATATACATCTAGCTACCTATGCCAAGCATCAAGTTGTAAACCATAAATTATCTACCTTAGCTTTTCTTATATTAAAATTTATCCACTGATGACACCAAGTTTACTAGCAAGTAATCTTCTAAGCCAGAACTAGAGAACATAGAAGAACATGGTTGAGTATGATGAGTTAAAGAGACAAAGAGATGACAGTATAAAATATGCCCAACCAATGCAGAAAAACAAGAATATCTAAATGATCCAAAAAGTGCATCTCCAAGTCTTTATCTTTAGGGTTTTGAGGTTGGCAAATAAGGATATGTACAAAGATAAAGAAGGAGAAAAAGCATAATGCTACACAAGACTCTTTATTGGCTTTATCTGACACATTGGTTCATTGATGGTCATGCACATGGCTCCCTACTTACGACATGACCCACTATTTCGGGCCCGGTTTTCATAGACGAGTGTTCATGGGTGAGTCCTCAAGAAAAGACAAGTGGGAGGGTTTGTGTGGACGAGTCCACTAGTTATGGCAATGAGTCCTTAGGGACATCGCATGACCATCTAAGAATGAGGGGGCAATTTCTTCTTGTGTCAATGATTATAAGCTAAGGAATAGCTGAGTATGGAATGTCTTAGTTTGAAAGCCTTGTGGTGTGTGCTTCTTGCAAATGGATTGAGGGACATTGGTTGTATGATGTATGATCTCTGGAGCTCAATCTCTGTCGAGAGTGTCTCCCTTGAGCATGCATGAACCTGTATGAGTTCCCTTAAGAACATGCCTAGAACAAATCATTCTTCTGATCAACTTGGATTATTCAGGCTCCATACAAGCAAATACTTATAGTGGTTTATATAGCTGCTTTGGCTAAGTTTTCTTCTTGGAAACTAAATGGCACCTGTTAAATACCAATGTTTATTATATGTATTTGTAGATCCGGTATTATATCCAGTTACTATATTATATAGAAAACCGTTACCATGCTATTATCAAAGGTTTCCTACGCTTTATATAAACCAAATTGGGTACAAAATAACCTTATGCTTATAATCCATTGGTTGTTCCACAAAACCCACATAGAAAAAAGTATTAGGATTGATAAAATTTTCATTTTGTCTATGGATGAATTTATTATCATGTATACATAAATAATCCTAAATACGACACAAATACTTTAAGATTTTTTTTTGATCAACTAATATATAAACTGATCTATAATATATACAAATCTTAGCATAATCAAAACCTCAAACTAGTCCAATGTGAAACCGTAAGTTAGCATCAACCATAGAATAATTAAGTCCACTCTGTCAATTTTTCATACTTCAATCGACTAAGTCAACCCTTACTTCCTTGTGTTAAACCTTCAAAAGAATTGGTATTAAACAAGTAATAGACAAATTCTAACTTAACTTTTAACTAAATTAACTTTGGCTTAAAAAGATCCCAATGTAACGTTGGAGAAAGATGTTGGATTATATCATCTTAGACCAACTTTGAGGAAAAATGTGATGGTGTACCTTCTCAACAAATACATGTTAAATAAGGAAAGATAGACTGAGTAACACATAAATTTTGCTTTTGAGAACTTCATAATAGAAAGTAGTTCACTCCGTATGCTTAATGAAAATGACATGCATAATCAAGCAGTACAAGATTTATAAAGACTTGAAATTAATATTCTAGTAGGATGTCACATGATAAATATGTCATATTATAGTAGGATGTCACATAGATCTATAAGATAAATAATATTTTATAATAACAAATAAAACAACCTAGTGAGTGCTTATTATAAGAATAAAATACATAAGGAAATGATTCTAATGATACCAAATACAAAAGTGGTCATATATAAATGGATTATTTGTAGCTAACTAAGCCTAAATCATATGGATTGTTGCGACAAGGACTTGGTGACCTAGTAGCATAAGGGTTGATGGGGGAAAAACAATGTTAGTCCATCAGAGTAGCAAATAAGCATAAAAAAGCTTATAGAACATAGAAGTTCTCCATGAATTATTACTATAATTGATCATATGTAATGTATAAACTAGGTTTAACGAATCTAAAGCCATTAGTTATTTTGTTTTTACGTTAAAGTTCATCATGAAAACTAATGTAAGCATGTTATTTAAATAGTTATTGACTAGGCCAAGGTAGAGATGTCATATTATCAAAATAATAAGCCATCCTATTGTTCTATAGATAAATGTTGTTCCCAAAGTTGACAACTCTACATTGATGGAGGTAATGGTTTCTTGCTTACATTAGGACAAGAAAGACTACAAGTTGATGTGGTAAACTTATCAAATCATAGGAGGCTTAGAAATTTAGTCTGAGTAAAGTAATAATTAATATGTATGTGCAAGTGTTGTTAAAGTTAGTGAGTGAGAGTTAGAATTAGATGCCTATTAACAAGGCACTTCAAGTATTATATCATACAGATTAAGGCCCACCACTAAGTGTTCCCCAATGAAAGTCTTATAGTATCTCTATGGAGACACAAAACCTTATGTAATTCTTGTTGTTATGGAAGCTAAAGAATGGTAAAAGTGCTGAAGGCCTCGCAATGATAAAAGATATATTGCAAAGTTCACACTTAAGAGTATAACTAGAAGTTAATTGAATAATTTCATCCCCTTGGGTTAATAAGTTTAGATAATGAGAGACCATTAAAGGCTACATAAGATGTGTGATGCTAAGAGTGCCAAGAAAAGATAAGAACTAGTGGATATAAGAGGTAGCAAATTTATGGAGAAGGCAACTAGTAGGTGTTATGAGGTAAAGTTTTAAAAAAGAGAATTGAATAATTGAGAAAATAGAATGGGTATGCTTCAGAGAATAATAATTGGGAGCTTGAGATATCAAGAAACTACATGATAAGGAAGATTTGCAAGCTTGGCCAAAATAATTAAAATAGTGGTCATTCAAAATTATTGATTTAGAAACTCTATAGTTACACAATGACATGATGTTCAAGGACATCAAGCTAAAGGAGAAATGAATAGAAGTAGGTCGATATTTAATATAAACTAATTAAGATAGGTAATTGATGGTGGGAAATGGGTAATTTCTTGGATGTGTGAATGATATGCATTGAGTTGAAATATACTTAGGTTTTCTTTGATTTGAATTATCCACTAAATACATAAGGGCGCATATCGATCAAATAATAAAGTAATAGAAGAGAGTGTTGATCTCATGAGGATGTGTTCTACTAACATGCAAATAAACTAGCACTGTTTACTATAGCTACAATGTTTATCTTAACGAATGAAAATCAGTGTTGAGATTCTATCTCAAGTTAAATATGCAACAGAAAAGAAAAATACTAGATGACTAAATGTTTTGAACTAATGACAATGAATTACCAATATTTTTTAAGTAGACTCTTCTATGTTTGATGTGGATCAAAGCATATTCATCCCTAGATCTCTATCAAACTTGTAGGGATGAGAAGGGAGGTTTATGGATTTCCTACAGTTATTATATCCTTATAGAACCTAAAATACTAAACATACTATATCTAGAAAAGCAAGATTCCATTTTTGTTCTCCTAATTACTCCAATATTCCTCCATTGAGGCAATATATCACACTAAATTATAACTACACACATGACCATTGTATTAATTACATTTAGAATTATAGATATTGACAACATCCTTTATTCATTCAAAGCATAAGAGTACACAACAGTATCCACATCGGTTCAACATCATTAGACCAAAATTAGGAAATTAGCCAACCATGGAAATAAAAGAGAACAATAATGAATTCATTGCTTGCATATAAGAGAAAGTACAAGAGTACAAATGTAATAATATGTAATCAAGATAATACAAATGCACTTTCCATAATTCTTTTTTAGACCAAATGTCTAATTGCTTATAATAAGATAGGCTAACAATATAAAAATATAGTATTTTTCTCTCCCCTGGCCTCCCTTATACTTTACTCTAAGAGGGCACTACACTTAAGAAGATAGAACTATGATAGAACTAAAACATTTCTTCATAAAAAGGATAGAATTCCTATTTATATTAAGTACATAAATTGACTCACGGACTGCAGTGCTTGACAGGTTTGCACTGTGGTGTTATAGAATGAACTAGTTCTTCAATGCTACTATTCTTGCTCCACTGTGGCTTTGGACTGATCTAGCACATCTATTAGCAAGCTAGTGCAATTTTTGGCTGAGTTGGTGTGGCTTATCATTTTGGTAACTACTTTGTCATACTGTTGAAAAGGTTGAGCACTGTGGCACTTAAATGTGCTCTCTAGCACTACGATGTGAAATACTTTGGCACTCCATTACTTGAATTATACAGTGAACAACACTACAATATTGTTATTTAGCATTGTGGCATCACAAACACTATGGTGTCATAGGTGCTGCGGTGCAAACCTTGATTGAGTTGGGGCACTAACTTCAATAAAAAATTTAGAGGTCTTGGTGTAGCAAAGTTGGATTAAGGCACCGAGGCATTGTGAATGAAAATACTGTGGCACTTAAGTTTGAAGCGTTTCAATATTGGCTCAACCTTATGTATTTGTTGTCTTTCCTTAGACATTCTTACATAACAACTAAAAACAACATTTTTACTTATATTTAAGGAATTAAAATACTATAAAATTTACACTTAACAAATTCTCTAGCTTAAATTCTTGCTTGTCATTAAATAATGGTGTAATCATCTATAGATTAACTCACTAACCCAAATAAAAATTGATAATTTAAGATTACCATAATATAAGAAAATACTTCACCATTTAGATTTACTTTGGAATGATCAAAGTTAAGAAATTTTAATTTGAATAATCGTAAGTAATTATCTTAATTAGTCATCTTTATTGTTGCATGAATTAAACATATCCACTGTAAGTTTAAGTGCAATATTGACTACTAATTTTAGATATGAATAATATATCATTTTGAAATTATTTGTGCTTGTAGTTAAATTAAAAGTTCATTAATAACCCATCATTTATATTAGTTTACTTAAATTCTCCAATTTGACTTAAGTATTAGAATATTTCTAGGAATTGAGCTTTATCATATATCAATTTTTGAAGCCCTCATCTTTCCTTTTCTTTTTCTTACTTTTTTTACTTTCATGTTTGTCTTATTATTCATATTTTTTATATTTGAGTATATAATAATGATTTTGAATATCTGATTTCAATCTTCCTTGAAGTAATCCTAAATTGAATTAATGTTAGGATGTTAGTAAGCTCATTAATTCCATATTCAAGTTTACAATGATTTTCAAAATTTAATCAACAGTCTCTTTCTCTGAACTTAATTATTCAATCTTTAAATCATTAGTTTATGCTTAAATATAGGGCTTTTAAGTTCAAAATAAGGTAATAACTTAGATGATTTTCTTTATTTAATTAGTATGATTTTAAATTAAAAATTATGAACTTTATTCATCCAAATTATCACGTAGAGTTTAGTATAATTCTTAATTTTTAAGTTTATTTTGGCTAAATGAGTAATCAAAGTGTAAGCTCTATGCAAAGGACATTTTCAACAGTTAAGTAATTGCATGAATTTTACTTAAATATAAATTGAACTACCAAACAATAACATAAAACTATATCTACAATAATAAAATTACACCAACAATAAATATAACAGAATCAAATATTGAAAAGAAACAAAAATTGCTCACAACAGCACATAGCATATTTGGGTTACCTCCCATCGGTACTAAGTTTCTACTCTTCAGCTAGACTGTGCTAATTAATTCTCTTGAGGGTGAGTCAATTTAGTTATTTTCCTCAAATGATCTATGTCTTCTCCTAAAGCAAACAAGAGAATTTAAGTAAACTAATATGCTATGAAATGGGAATGGAGTACCTTAGAAGAAGTTTTAAAACCTCAAAAATTCCCTCTATAATGTGAGTAATGACATTACATAATTATCAAGTCTACTTTATCCTTAGAGATACATCCCCTAATGAATTGGTCATTACAAGTTTTAAAAAAATATGGCTCATCCCAAAAGAATTATTTGGCATTATATAAAACTTTCTTTGATTGAGTAGAGGATAAATTAAAAGGAAGCACACCATTAAAAATAAAGTTGATAATATTAGCGTACGAAGGCAATCTACTCAAATATAAAGAAAAAAGTTGCTCATCATGAAAAAAGTCATTGATATAAATTTCAATAAATGCACGTTCTTTAAATATATGTCTTGAAATAAGCTAAGCAATTTAATTTTTTGTATATTTTCTATCTAAAATTTCTACATCAAATTCTTGCACCAAAAGAATCCATCTAACTAATCTTGGTTTAGTGCCTTTCTTTATCATAAGAATTTTGATTGCAGAATGATCAATATATATAATAACTTTTATGCCAACCAAATAAGACCAAAATTTATGAAGACCAAAATTTATAAAAACCAAAGATCATGTCTAGTAGTTCTTTTTCAGTGGTGGTATAATTATATTATGTATTGTTTAATATTTTACTAGCATAAAAAATGATAAGATAATTTCTTTTTTTCTTTTGACCAAGAACAGAACTTGCGCCAATATCACTTGCATCACAAATATAGTGTCAAAATAAGGAACATCTTTTTCCAATAAGTGACATAATGATTTATAAATTTAAAAAAAAATTCATTATAAATCTTTATGGAATCCTGCTTTCCTAGAAAGCTCCTAATGCCTTTAACTGAAGTGGGTGGTGGTAATTTCTTATAACCTTAACCTTGGCTATATCTACCTCTAATCCTTCCTTGAAAATTTTATGCTTTAAAACAATCCCTTTGGTCATAATAGATTGACTTTTTTTTTCCATTTAAGCACTAAATTTATTTCTACACATCTTTTAGGCATAATAGTTAAATGATCAAGACAAGAGCCAAAACTAGTGTCAAAACTAGGAAAGTCATCCACAAATATTTTATTGACCTACTCAATTAAGTCCAAAAAAATTGACATCATACATCTTTGAGAAGTAGTAGGGGCATTGCAATGACCAAAAATATTCTTCTAAAGGCAAAACTCACATGGGGGCTGATGAAGGTAGTTTTGTCTTGGTTCTTATATGCTATTGAAATCTTGTGGTACACTGAATATCCATCTAGAAGGTAGTAGAAAGAGTGTTTAGCCAACCCATCCAATATTAGATCAAGTAATGGCAAGGAGAAATAATCTTTTCTAGTGGCTTTATTAAACTTCCAATAGTCTATACAAATTCTCCAACCAGTTGCTGTCCTAGTAGGGATTAACTCATTATGTTCATTGGACACTATAATGAAACCACCCTTTGAAAGTTTGTGAAGGTTGTTCGACCTTATGGAACTAGCCCGAGGCTCACCAAGAGGGGGGGTGAATTGGTAATTTAAAAAATTTTCTTAACTTAAAAATAACAATGACAATATTTTTGAAACATTTTTAGAAATTAAAAATATCAAATTTTAATTACTTATTGAAGCGAACAAGTTTATTAAAAATATTGATTTAATTATGATGATATCTTGATTTATGAAACTAAGCAATAATCACCAATTTTCCAAGCAGTTATAATGAAAAAAAAAATAGCAGGAAATATAAAAGTGAGAAAAGGAAAAAATACACCATAGATTTTTATAATGGTTCTGTCAACCTTGACCTACGTTCACACCCAGACGTCCTCCGCTCTAAGAATTTGCACTAAAACAAAGTGACTCTCCTTTTGCTCCCACAATAAGGCGGAGAAGTCCTTACATACTCACTTTCACCAAACCTGATGCGGCGGAGTGTCGGACACTATGTCACCCTCCTGGTGATGGCAACGAACCTTAACTCATTTTTCTCCCTCATGGAGAAGGCAGAGTACCTCAGCTTCTTTTTCTTCCTCTTGGAGAAGGTAGAGTACCTCAACTCATTTTTATCCCTCCTTGAAAAGGCAGAGTACCTAGAGGACTTGATCTAAAAGCCTCTCTCCCTAGAGAGCTTCCATAGACTCACCAAGGCCATAGGAGGAGCAAGGGTATAGCTAACCTGGAGAAATTACGTGATCCCCTTACATTCCTTCTCCCTCATGCTCAACCTCACCTTCTCCTTCCTCTCAAACCCTGGATTTCTCAAAAGCTTCTCTCTTAGAGTTCCTTCAGCTGTCACCCAATCCTCAAACCTTGGATTTCTCAAAAGCTTCTCTCTTAGAGTACCTTCAGCTATCACCCAATCCTCTCTACTATGTTTTAGAGAATCTTTAAAACTTGCTTAAGGATTGGGCTTCAAGAAACCCTAAAAATTAAAAATTAAGTAAGTCGTCAATATTTGTATAGTACGATTGGAGTTCATACAGTACGATCAGTTAAAAATCTAGTCCTATCTAGTACGATGTAGACAGTCATTCAAATGAATTGTTTAAGTTTTATGAACACATTATATAAGATGATTCAGAGATCGTCCAGTATAATTTTTAAATTTCATTTATTCATACGGGATGATTCCTAGGATGACTCAAAATTATCTATGTTAGTCATCTCGTATTGCTCTTATCATATAGCATAGTTTGTTGATTTCAAGTAGGTCATCCAGAACGATATGAATATCGTATGGTACGATTAGTTTAAAAATTATAGTTTTGTTTGGTATGATCTTTGGGATGACCAAATTTCATCTATGTTAATCATTTGGTATGATTAATATTATACGGTACAATCAACTATCATTAATTAAACCATGATTTGTTTAACTAATTATGGGGGTTAATTTTAGCAATGTTTTGAATATTCATATAGCACGACAAGCAACGTACAATATGATTAGTTCAAAAATCAAATTTTAAAATTTTACTTAAATTAATATGGTGGCTAGGATTTTTAGATTGTAACAAATTATATAGTATAATTAGTTCATAGAAACAAATTTTCCAATTAGCCGTTAAGCCCATTCTTTCTATATAATCATAAAATATGATTATAAATCGTACAGTACGATTAGTAGAAAAACTTTATTCTTTAAAATTTATATCGCTCCACCTGTGTGTATGCACAGTCACCCAATTGCATACTCTTATGTGGCCAAACTCATGAAATAAAAAATAAAGAAAGATAAAAATTATAGACTTTGTTTACTTGACACTCCTATTCTATCCATTATTGAGCTTTTAGAAGTCTTGAGCAGTGTATGTCTTATCTATAATGTTAGTGCTCACATACAGAAGAAATATCTAAAATATTTAACGAGAAAAGTAACAATCCAATCAAATATATTTATCATCATCAAAATCACATACCAGGGATCCTGGATTGCAACACCCTTCTTAAGAATATAATTAATTGGACTCACCCAAGCACTATCTAAAATGGTATTGACAATTCCTACATTTAACTATTTAAGTATTTCCTTTTTATAACTTCTTTCATAGAATGGTATTGTCTTCTTTGGTGGTCAACTTTCGGTATGAAATTTTCCTCGATTAGGATTCTATGCACACAAAGCATGGGGCTAATTTCTTTGATATTGGCTATAGTCCATCAGAAAGCTTTCTTATAGTTCTTTAAATCCTAATCAACTTGCCTTCTTGTTCTTTTCCAAACTTACAGATATGATAATAAGCAAAGTTGAATCGCTACCCAATAAGGCGTACTTAAAGTAGTTAGGAAGGACTTTAATCTCTAAAATAGGTGCTACCTCGATAGATTATCTTATAGTTCTACCAAAATATGATGTCTTCAAAATTTCGAACCTCTCTCTAAATATCCCATTAATTTCTCCAATAAATTGAAGATTTTTTGCTAAACCCTCACAACTTCTCTCCAAATCTTCCTCCAATAAAATTTTCACTATCAGATCATTCTTAAGTTCTCAACAACCTTTTCTTCCAAATTAACTCTAAAATAGTCATTATTTTTTCATTAGGGAATTTCATGAATTTAAGCACATCAATAGTTAATTCATAATCTTGCATTCTCATAATTATTTCTCCTTTGTAAACATCAATCATAGCCTTACGCGTTGCTAAGAATGGTCTTCACAAGATAATAGGCATCTCCCTATCGTTTTCCATATCTAAGATAATAAAATCAATAGGAAAGATAAATTTATCTACCTTAATAAGAACATCCTCTACTAGCCCCTTAGGATAAGTAAATGATCTATCAGTAAGTTAAAGGGTGATTGTGGTGGGTTGAACCTTTCCTGCATCTAATGTATTAAAAATGGATTGAGGTATCAGATAAATATTGGATCATAAATCACCTTCCTCTTCTTTTGAATTATAAAACTACGAATATCCTACAAATTTTAGGGAGCTTCTTATGAATGATAACACTACATTCCTCAATTAAATCTATAGTTTCAAATTCTCCTAACTTAATCTTCTTATTCAACATATCCATTATAAATTTTTCACAGGTGGGCATCTGCTCTAAAGCTTCTGAGAAGGGTATATTAATGGTCAATTTTTTAAACACTTCTAAGACCTTAGATAATTGCTTATCAAAGTTTTGTTTAATCAGTCTATAAGGAAAAGGGCGTTGCATTCTTTCTGCAATCTTCCTAATAGGTCTTTCAATTTCTTTGCATGCTTTAGCTTTTTTAGTAGATAGTTCATCTTTTAATAGTATAACTTCTAAAGGCTTTTCTACTCACTATTCTTTTGAGGTTGATTTTTATATTTATAAGGGTCTTCCAAATCATTCCCATTTCCAAGGTAGAATGTTCATGATATGATTGGTTATTGATCAAACTGCCAAGTTGCCCTATTTAGTTTTATATGTTTCCAAGGGTTGTAGCTTGATTTTGCATTTGAGTTCCTAACTGAATTACTACCTCTTCCAAGTGTGTCTTCCTATCTCCAAATGGATTATTCTGATTAAAAATAGAGGGCTAATATTATAGTGCTAAGATGTTGGGCATCGTGGCTCCTTATTTTCTAGGGTTTGCTATAGGTTATTCAAGATTATTCTAATTTCCTCCTTGATTTAATTGAATGACATTCCACTAATAGTTAACACCAACATTATTATTACACCAGCTAAAGTTAGGGTGGTTTATCTAACCTAGATTATAGCTATTAGAATAAGGATTGTTTTATCTTCCAATAAATTCACATTCTCAATCCCACAAGCACTATTTTCACCAACAGAATTCAAATAATGCTTGTCCAATTTCTTAGGTGATCATTATCCTGAACTAACTCCAAAATTATCAAACTTATTTAAAATAATTACTACATGAGTAGTTAAAATTGATGAAGCATCTAAATATTAAATCCCAGCTACTCTCTTAGGATTCACCCTATCAAAAGGCCACTAAAATTTTTTTTGATGCTATCTCCTTAATTAATGCATATGGTTTATTAAATGACATATACATTAAAAATCTTCTAGTTGCTCCATTAATTATTAACCTAAGGGATCCTACAAGCCCATTATATAAAGTCTAATAACCAACAAATCAGGTAAAGTATAGTGAGGGCATTTTCTAAGCATCTCTTGAAATCTCTCTCAACTATCATAAATTGACTTTTCTTTAAACTGAGAAAAATATGTGATATCCTTCCTAAGCTTGGTAGTTTCAAACGATGAGAAATATATGGCTAGGAATTTGTGAGCCAACTCATTCTAAGTGGTTATAGAGCCTAGGGGCAAGGAATTTTACCATATCTTTGCTTTATCCCTTAGAGAAAATGAAAAT
Organism: Dendrobium chrysotoxum; assembly: GCA_019925795.1. NCBI lineage: Eukaryota > Viridiplantae > Streptophyta > Magnoliopsida > Asparagales > Orchidaceae > Dendrobium > Dendrobium chrysotoxum. The sequence continues at coordinate 56,943,210 of CM034302.1, forward strand.
AATTGATGCTTAATAGTATCATCACTGACACCATTATACTTCAATATTATGCAGATTTTTAGGAAGCTTACTAAATGTAGGTTGGGATCCTCAACAGAAGTTTTCCCAAATTGGAAATTTTGAACCATCTGAATTATAAAAGGTTTTAGATCAAATTTATTATCCTTAATAGTAGGTGTAATGATATTCTGATGAATTTTATCTACTATAGGACGTGCATACTCCCTATGAGCTCTAAGATGCTCTTAATCTTGAACTAGTTTAGTTATACCTAATGTTAAAGACATTTTGGATTTTTCTAATTTTTGTAAGGGTTCTTTCAATCTCTAAATCAAATAATAAAGGATTCCTGCTTGATCTGCTATACATGCAATAATAAAAAAGAATTTTAAATAATGCAAAATAAAATAACAACAATATATAAAATTTTTCTTTTAAATTTTTTTTTAAACAAAACAACATGCAGAATATAAGTTATAGGATATAAGTAGGACTAAATATGTAATTAGTTCTATAATATAGATAAATTTGCATTACACATGTTACTCTTCCTCATTAATGATGCCAAAAACTTTATGGTGGGCAATATTGCTTGGATGTGTGAATGATATATGTTCAGTTAAAATATATTTGGAATTTATTTGATATAAATTACCCACTAAATATGAAAGTTCACAAGCCCATTAATTAATAAAGTGCTAAGAAAGAGTTCTGCCAATATGTAAATTAACTAGTACTATTTACTATAACTAAAATATTTATCCCGCTGAATGAAAATCTGGGTTGAGATTCTGTCTCTAGTTAAATAGGTGGCAAAAAAATACAAGATAATTAAATATTTTGGCCTAATGATTATGAATTACATAAGTATTACAAAGTATATTCTTCTATATTTGATGTGGATTAGAGTATTTGCATCCCTAGATCTCTATCATGCTTGTAGGGATGTGAATGGAGATTTATGGCCTTCATATAATTATTATTCCAATAATCCTTCATCGAGGCAATATATCATAATAAATTTTAACTACACACTTGGCCATTATATACATCAAATTAAAAATGGGAGAAATTGAAAACATACTTTATTTATTTAAAACCCAAGATTCTACATTAGTAGTCACATAGATTTCTCATCATTATCCTAAAACTAAGAAATTAGCCAGCTATGGAAATTAAAGAGAATAATCCAGAATTCATTACTTGTACATAAGAGAATGTACAAGGGTAAAAGTGTAATTAGATGTCACCAGGATGATACAAATATAATTTCCACACTCTTTTCTCCTCCAAATATTTTATTCCTTATAATAAGATATGCTAAGGATCTCCAAATTTAGTATCTTTCTCTCTCCTATCCTCTGTTAGCTTTATTCTAAAGGGGCACTGTGCTTTTGAACACATAATTATGATAGAACTCTTACTTCCCTCCCTAAAAATGACAAAATTCCTTTTTATATTATGTACATAAAAAGACTTAGCCATCATGATGCTCTAAAGGTTAGCACTACATCATTATAGAATGAACTAACACCTCAGTGCTGTTGGGCTTACTCTGCTATGGCATTAGACTAACTTGATGTGCCTATTGGTTAAATTGGTGCACATTTTGGCTAAGTTGGTGGGCTCCTTATTTTTGTAAGTACTCCACTTCAACACTGAAAAAGTTGAGTACTATAGTGCTTGAATGTGCTCTTTTACACTGTGGTCTGATATAGTTTGGTGCTCCAATGCTTGAATGATAGAGCAAAAAGCACTATAATATTATAATTTAGCTCTATGGCGTTGACCTTGAATTCATTGCGGCACTAACCTTGATTCCACTAGGGTGCTGACTTCCATAAAAATTTTAGAGGCACTGACATTACAATGTTATATCATGGCAATGGGACATTGTGAAGCATATTGCTGCGTTGCTTAAGTTTAAAGAACTACAGTGCTAGCTCAACACTTGTGAAATATTTTCATTTCCTCAGACATTTTGACATAAAAATAACAAAAAATAATATTTTTACTAATATGTAAGTTGTAAAATATAAAAAATTTACACTTAATATTAAAGTGCTAAGCCTATATCTCCAATAAATTTTTTCTCTTATATGAAATAAGAATGATTTAACATAAATGAAAGTTAGGGCATTTAATTCCATAAGGAATGATCTTATAGAAAAGATGGTCACATGGATAACACTAATTAGAATCAATGATAAATATATCGAAAAAGATCAATTTGTTATGATTTGTTGTTCTTATATTAAAAAGGAGGCAGGATGCCACATAACCTTATATAAGAATAACTGGTTTGATGATAGATATATAACTTTAAAGCTAACCTTTGATAGAGATAACTTAAAATTAGCTTCTCAAGATGATTTGATAAATTTCAATCAAAGTTATAATGTTGATAATGGAGTGTAAAATCTGTATGAATTGAAGTAACATCAAAGGAAGCTAGCCTAATAGCTAATAGGAAAAAATCAGTAAATTCCTAGTAAGGAAAAGGTTATTATGTAACTTATGCAAGTGATGATCATGTTGGATAATAAAGGGAAATTTTGGCCATATATCTGATAGAAAAAAATTATTGATGAGGATTAACATGGTAAAAGTTAATCGTGAGAAGTTACTTGTTTAAATTATAAAGCCCATAATTTTGGACATTAGATCAACATAAAACATCAAATGTCCTAGAATAAAATAGACTAACACCAATTAATATTGAAAACGTTTTCAATAAATTAACCCTATCATGTAAGATGTATGATAAAGGAGTAGTTAACTTGTTCTGATTAACCATCACAGGCACATTATTGGCATCTTTGTTTCACTTAGCCATACAAGAACCACCCCATCAAATTGGCTGATGACTACTCATCAATATGATTGATATTCTATCACTATGATAGCTATACCCTTAATAATTCTAATGACTCCTTACACTTTGAATGATGAATTTCTTCAAAATCTACTAATAACTTTTAATCACCTTAGATAATAGCTCCATCGAATCCCTTCAATGATTTTTTCTTATTCATCCCTTAGTTATGTTTTTGCTATCATCTTAGCAATTTTTTGTTTCCACTCTTTAATGGTCAATTATTGACCTTCTTTTTGGATTCTACACGTACAGTTGTTGTTATCTTGGTATTTTTTTTATCTTGGATATAATTTATATCTTTGTCATATTACCTTTTAGATTCTAACACAAAAAATTTTGATTGGCTTCCTAGACATTAGCCACCCATTAATAAATATCTACTTTCTTTTGATGCCCAATGCTCTTGCCCAAATGAACCTAAAAGTTATTGCCTCATTCTCAATACCACAAATTAACATCCATTTGTCAAATCACTTACATCTCTTCTTAGTTTTGCGGCTAGCACCTTTAAAAAAATGCTGATTGCCTTCCCATTACCGAACACCCTCCTTCGTTCCTCTTAGTTTCTTTCTTATTTTGCATTTAAGTTTTGTACTTAGTATTTACATTTTTTTAGTTTACTAGAATGAGTAGATTATTTTATATTGAAATAAAAATTTGGAGCTCTTCTAATGTTATGCATGCTTTTTGGCCAACATGTGGTTGCTGGGTGGATAACATATGTAGAGACTTGGTGGCCAACATAAATAAGAGAAGACTATTTCAATCTTTGTCAACTTACTTATTTATAAAGCCCTATCTTTTCTATTTCACTTGCACTTTTATTCATTTCTCTTTATTTCAATGTGTATCTATTATCTCTCCATATCTCAACAAATTTCTTCAATTTTTGCTATAAAAAGCTCAACCTTAAGCCATCTTAAAGTGGTCAGCAAATCCTTGCTTGGTAGAACTTAATCTTATCCTAAAATCATGTTGGACCATTCAAACAATTCAAAAGTTATGATAAATACCATATACATTCTTGAATATCCATTTACGATCTATAATAGTGTTTCCAACCTTTCATAAACCTGACCCACTCCATTAATGCCAATTATCTCTTTTTTTTTTGAAAGATGCCAATAGCTTTAAAAAAGAAAGCAAATACAACCTACATGGTGATAGTAACTCTATCACCTTCCTCCTTTAACAAAGAAAAAAAGGAGGAATCTTATTGTCACTGATATCATCCCACAAAAAAATACTAAAAAGAGCTAAGTTAGCATAGAAATTAGCTAACTTATTACAATCTCTACTAGAATAACGAAAGAAAAAATTATTAAACTCCTTTAAGAATGATAGCTCCTCCATCAACCGGATCCCAATTAACCGATTTGATTTGCCAAAGGAGTCTTGAAGAAATTTGATAATATTATAATTGTCTCCTTCGATGATAATGCCTTTTGCTTCCAACATCCAAGTTTGGACCACTGACTTCAAAGAAGTAATAGCTAACAACTCCACCTGAGCAATATCCTAATGCATACATTGAAAACCAAAAGCCAGCAAGAATCTACCTTTATTGTCTCTAAAAACTCCACCGACACCTGCTTTGTTAGATCTCAACAGAGTAGCATCAAAATTCACCTTAATCCAATTGGGTGGTGGAGGGTGCCAATAATTGCAAAACAGCTTAGGAAGCTGATTAACACCCTAGTCTTTCGATATAAGGTTGTATTGATAAGAAGAAGCAACGAAGCTAATCACATTTGATGCAATAAATGAAGGACCATCTTTAACAACTCCATGCTTGACCTTATCTCTACTCTTCCAAGAGAAGTATAATAATGTATAATACTTGTTAGCAATAAACAGATTAGTACAAGCTAACCCCTCCAACTTAGATTTACATTTTGCAAAAAGAGAAAAACACCGGTACTAGAAAATTCCGTGCATTCAAAACCTCTATCACTTGAAGAGTCTTCACACACTTAGCTACAATATAATCAAAATTTTCAATGGCAAGACAATCTCTAGGACTTAAGTTATTATCAAATAACCTTCTATGCAATAGAAATTCATTCGATGGAATAACATTGTAACAAAAACAACAAAAAAACAACTCCACTCTACAATTAAGCGTCAATCTCATGACCCACTTCCAATAATCATCCTCCTTATCATCTTCAACCAATCCTTCTGAAGCCATCACAACAATTGTTCTACCAGAAAATTTGGAAGTATGCTCTATTTGATCTTGTGCAAGTTCTAGAAAAATCTGAATTTGAATAATCAAATCAACCAGATCTTGTGTAAAATGTTGCTTCAACCTCTCAATATTCCATCCCCCAGCTGAGATAAACATGTCCAGGAAAACTACACTGTATTCAAATTCAGCAATAATAGTGGGTAACCTATCCAAACTTCTATCAAGAATTGAAACATCCCTTAGGATATTAATAGAAGAACTAGAAGACACTCTCTACCTCACAATATTCCGAAGATACTTTGCTCCATCCAGAATTATTTTATGAGTAGGTGAAATAACCTCTTCGGCTCCATGTTCCACAAGTGTTCACTGTACTTAGCAATCAAGTTTCTATTCAATAGAGAACTAGGATTTATAATGAGATTCCAAGCAAAGCTAGCCCTCAACGGACCTATCTTGGCTGTAGCTAAATAGAGACCACGACCTCCCTTCTCCTTTGATCTGCATAAAGTCTCCCAAGCAACATAATGAATTCCATGATAACCATTATGCTTGTTCCAAATAAAATTCCTTCACATTTTGTCAAACTCTTTCAATTTGCTCTTAGGAACCAATGAGTGAGTTGAGAGAAATAATGGAAGAGTAAGAAAGATTGTTTTAACCAGAACCATCCTTCCAGCTAAGGAAATAAACTTATTTCCCTAAACATTCAATCTATTTAAAGCTTTCTCCATCAAGTGCCAAAAATCTACCTTCACAAGCCTTCTCAAAGACATCTTCACTCCAAGATAGTCAAGCTCCTTTACAACTTTGAAACCCAACATTTTCTCCATCAAATGCCAATTATCTCACATAAGGATGTTTTTTTAGGTTGGATCCTACATGGTTTAGTCATGGAATAAAATATTCAAAAATATTCAAAAATCTCCAAAAATATAAAAACACTTATATCATCAATGGAAACATCCCCTTAAAGTTTTTAAGTGGTCTCAAGTCCTATTGTAGCACACATACTTTAATTAAATAGATAAAGATAGATCTACATTTTTTTTTCTTATGCCATTTACTTGGTTGACCAACCCATACATTCCTTTGTACCCTAGATAAAACCCTCCAAAACTCATCCCAGATCAACTACACTAATAGTACCACACTTTAAAGACATCAAATCCATTTGCCCGCCATTAAGAGACAAATCTCTATTTGGCATCTATAACATCTCAAAAGTAATTAAACTATTAAACATCTTTATAAATTTCCCAAGGCTAATGTTTTATGTTAACTCCTTTTAAATTATAGGCTTATATTTAACATCTTTACATCAATATCCCACTAATGCTCATCATTTATGATATCTTTTATCTAATAATTTCTCTAACTAATATTTAGTTTCATTCATCCAATTGTTAGCCTTCTTGAATGTATTAAGTGAGGTAACCACTAAATAAATATTAATTGATTATTAATCTTGGCTAGGACCCGCCATAAAAGTTATTTTAGCCCAAGTGAGACCAATTAGGTTAATAGTATCCAAACAATACAATTAAAATTGTTAAACATAGTTGGCCATCCCAATGGATCCTTATAGCCTAGAAAAAACTCAATTAAGGCAATTGTGTCCAAACAGGCTTGCAAGGTTAGATGGTATACATTTTGAAAAAATTATGAGTACCATTTCTAAATTTTAATTATAATTATATTTTAAATTTATAAATTTAATATCAATTTTATTTTTATTGTTTGTTCTTTGTTCTTGATTTATTTAGTTGATTCATTTTTGAAATTTTAAGGTTTAAAATGAATTTAAATTTTTTATTTAATTTCCTTTATGAATTGGGTTAACTAAACTTTGGCTTTCATTTTTTACTTGAGATATTAGTGGTTTATAAATTCTAATAAATTTTTGATTTAATTTACAGTCTAATGCAATTTAGTTTGTATTTTCTTGATTATTTTATTTATTTATGATTTTGCCAAAATGAGCCAATTTGCTAGAATTAAAAATTCAAGTAATTAGGCAATTTTTTATTTTTGATCAAATTAATTCCAAACAACTTGAAATAATCACTGTAGGTTTCAAATGACCTCTAAAGATGATTGCAAGAGTTTATGGCCATTTGGAAATTTATTTATATTTTTAATTATTTTAATTATATATTTATTAGATTTTCTTTAATTTTAATTTAATTCTTACTTTGGGGTTCTGATCGAGCATTTCTTTTCATTGAAAGCTCTATAAATTTAGGGTTGAATGCAATTTAATTTGTATTTTTTATTTGAATTGAATTTTTAAAGATCTACTGAAAATTATAGGTTTATTATGTAAGATGAATTTAGATTCTCTAATTGGCATATCAAATGAACTTTAAACATCTTGATATTTGAACGATAAGTCAATTATGACCTAAAGAACAAGCCCAAGAAGTTTCATGTCATCAAAGTCCCCTTAAGATTCAAAATTAATTTCCAAAGTAAATATATTTATTCTTTAGAAATTTTATTTTAGGCGATCTAGACACAAGATTGGGCTGAAATAAATGGTAAACTAACCCAGGAACTATCAATTTAATAATAAAAAATAATTAAGGTCTAACTGCATATGGATTTGTGATTAGGATAATTTAAAATTATAGGACAATTTTTAGCCTATACTTTTTAGTTAACCAATTTAAGACCTTAAAATTTCTAAACATAGGAGATAAATTTTGACATGTCAAAAACATGTTCAAGATTAACCTCCCAAAGTTTGAAATTAATATGAATTAACGATTAGCTTATAAATCATTAGCACAACTAATAGAGCATGCACTTTACTTTTTGGCCATCCGATTCAAGATCAAATGGCTAAGATTTTAGGGTTTGAAACCACTAATCATAGTACTAATGCAAATATGATGAAGTTAGAGTCACATTTAGAACCAATAGAGGTGATTTCATCTTTAACCCCTTATAGTGATCCTTAGCTATAAAGTCTTTTGGCAAGATCTAAGAGATCTAGCCAATAAATCTTGCTAAAATTTATTAGAGAGATTCATCTAAGAAAGAACCTTTAATCCAATGATCAAATCCCATTGGCTTGGTAGTTCTCTTCACACTTGATAAAAACCTATTAGAAGAGTGCTTGGGTTTAATTTATAACCTCACATGGGCTAAAATTGGGTGTCATTTCGATTAAGGTAGACTCTTTTGACTCCAAGGAACTGATCTCCTTCCAATGGCAAGACTAGAGGATGAAAGGGTTGGAACTTGATGTTTGGATAGGATGGGCTTATAGGAGCTAATTTGAACTTGTCAGAAATCACCAACAAGGAGGCTAGGATATTAGGGATGAAATTATCTCACTCTAAAGAAGCTCTTGGTGATAAGAAACTTGAACCCTTCTTCTTAAAAAAATGGGGTATTAATAGAGTGTTTTGAAATGAATTATGCTAGGAATTCAACCACCTCTAGCCACGTCAAGCTACAAATTTTGTTGGGGATGATCCAATGGGATGCTAGGATGGTTTTAGAGAATTTTACATATGTAGGCACCTGGTTGAGTAGTTAGGATGAAACCAATAAACTGAACCTCTATTTTCTTGGATTCTAGCTAACACCAACCACCACATAAGGAGCGATGAGGTGGCATGAAGTTTGGATTATTCCTAAACATAATGGATGAGTTAATTTTCCCTGAGTTGATTTAGACATGTAAGTCAGCTCAAGATTACCTTTTTTGTGGACTTTAGGTCATCCCAATTGGCTGACATATGTCAGCCCTTGAGCTATGCTAAACATGGCAGTTGTACAGGGTCATGGGTCATCTAATGTAATTATTAACATTAACAAATTTGATATAGGGTTTAAGATGGCTCAAGATGAAATATAGGTTTTGAATCAATTTAAAATTCTCCTGAAATAGGGAAAAGTCTAAAGGCTTTAGGCTTTAGGTTTAAACATTAGATTTTAAGATTCATAGTTTTAAGTTTGATTTAGATTTAGATTTGATTTAGGATTGAAGTGTAGCAATGATTGAAGGATTTAGGATTTAAAATACTCAAATCATTGACATTCATTTGGTGATTGATATTGCTTGAGTGGCTAATCAATTGACCTTCATGGGAGATTATCAAATGATTGATTTAAGGTTCATTGATTAAATCACCATGCTAGAGCTCAAGGGAGAATTGGAAATAATAATTATAGTGGAGTTCATATATTTGAAAACTAAGATTGAAGCTTTGATGTAGAGTTATAACCTTAGATAAAAATGAGGCCAACATTATTCCCCCTCTAAATGATAGAGCTAGTGCATGGTTTGTTAATCTTTTTTTTTTAAAATTGTTTTAATTAAAGACTTTAAATCACTTTGAAATTCTTAAGTAACCAGTATTAGGCTTATAAATTTAATGCTTATAAATTGGTGCTTAGTGGATTTCATGCATGTTGTTGGAATGGTGGAGGATTAACTACAGTCATCTTTGGCCATCATTTCATCTAGTCGAGGTGGGGGTTCATTAGGGTTACATATGAGGGTTACTTGGAAGGGTAGGTCAGTTCAAAACTGTGATGGTGGTATGGGTTTTTGAGGGAGGAAGGGGGGTGGGGCTCTGGTTATTAGAGAGGGAGCTACTGGTAGAGTTCCCCCTTTAGCAGTTGAGGTGGTCATGTTGACAAATGTAAGCTGGTGGTTTGAAAGGAGGTAGTTGAAGGTGATGAGTTTGGTTGTAATAAGAATTTGAATTTAGGATGGAAGTTATATAAGAGGATTTCCTTTTCTATTGTGGAGTCATCTTATGTTGTCCATGGCATTGAAAGTGGATTGCTAGAAGGAAGGATGTAAGATGGAGATAAGGAAATCTATATGGATAAGTTGCCCTAGTTTGCTAGGAAAATTATGGGAATTGATCAGCCAGAGGAATCTGATCTTGTGAAAAATTTTGATCCCACTAAAGATAATTCTCAATACGTGGATGAAGAGCTAAGGAAATTGAATTAGGATGGAATTGGTGTCAATCTAAGGAGGTTCAGCCTCTGAAAATCTTTAATGTTTAGAAAAAATTGAATCATTTTTAGGTAGTTAATGCTGAAGAATTGTCAAAATTCTTGGAGGATGGTACAACAATTTAACTTCATGTGGATTTTAAAGTGGCAAACGTTAAGAAGCTAGCTAATTTTGTGGTTATAAAATTATTTAGAAAAATACTTCATTATCATTTGCTTAGTTTGAAATTAAAGAGATAGTGGGGGTGATTAGGAGCATTCTAGATAACATATATTGGAATGGATTGGATGTTATGTTCATTACAATCAAAGGAAGCAGTTGAAGGTATATTAAATGGAGGGAAATGGTTCGTAGGAGGGCACATTATTGTTATGAATAAGTGGTCATCTATTTTCTCAGCTTTATCTTCAAAAGGACTATTTTCTCTTATTTGAATTTGGCTCCCTCACCTACCTCTCTAGTGTTGGGATGAGAAGAACATTATTAGGATAGCTTCCAGCAAAAGGAAACATATGCTCTTGGATGCTCAAAAGTTTAGTTTGGGTATGAGAGAGTTTGCTAGAGTCTGTATTCATATAAATCTTGAAAGAAAATTACCTACAGGAGTGTGGGTTGATGGTTGAATGAGAAATATTTCTATAATATAATATTTAACATGAGAGACTCCATAATTTATGTGTTAGATGTGTGAAAATTGGTCATAATAAGCAAAATTATAGAGAAATTGGGTCTTCTAATGTTGATTTTTAGCCTTCCCTTAAGAGTGAATAGGTGTCTTGGAATTCGATTGCTAAAGAGAATTTAAATATTCTAGAGGTGGTTGGGGAGATTGATGTTATGGAGAAGCATGGTAGTGGGGGAAGTAGTTGGCCTACTCTAACTGATTAGGGAAATCAAAAGGATGGTCAGGTGGAAGGGAAGTATAAGAAGTGGATCCTTGTTCTTGAAAGGAGGAGGAAATTCCATCCCGTTGATGGTTCAGTTCAATGGACCGATGTGGATAAGGGTAACAAGGGTCATACTGAAGTTGCTACTGGGTGTCTAGGACTTTGTCATAAGGATTCTAAAGATAAAGAATGCCAAATGAAATCTGTAGGGGTTTGTTAGAAGGATTTAATTTAGATATTTCTCTAAAGGTTCTTCCAGTAGAAAATGCTCAGGAAAATGAAGTAATCCATATAGTCAATGGTGAAATTCAGCATATGGAAGTATTGTAAGGAAATTCTTTAGTCATGGTCGAAGACTTGAAGTATGTAATAAGTTTGGAGTGCTTAAGGACTATTGTATGTATGTTTCTAGTTTTATTAATAGGAATCAGATGGAGGGCTTTTCTAGGTTGTGTAAGGGTGAAGGTTCTTTGGATGGGGTAGACTTGAAGGTAGGATGGAAGGATGGGTTCTATAAGGTGTTGGGAAGGCTTGGGTAACCTCTTGAGGTACTAGAGGGAGGTATTTCTTCTAGATTAGTAAGAAGAGTTGGAGATGGTAAGTCAAGGGGGCTGAAGGTAAGGTTGCAAATAGAGCTCAATTTGTTGGAGCCTAAAGAGGAATTCCCTAGTAAGAGGAATGCGAAGTTTGGTGGCAAGATGGCGGGTGGGGATTCATCAACTTTTTATATTTAATGTCTTCTATTATTGTGTGGAATTGTAGGGGAGGTAATAGAGGGAGGCTTCTCTATATTTAAGGGAGGTTGTTAAAAATAAAGATGTGTTTTTTATTAGATTGTTGGGCACAATGGTGTCTTCTATTGATAGGGGGAGGTAAATAGGATTTTTAGTGAATGTTGGGAGTTCTACCATTATCCTGCTAATGGGTCTTCAGAAGGTATTTTGGTAATGTGGAAGAGGGAGGTGGCTACTTTTACCTTGCTTGAAGCTTTTAACTAGTGTGTTATTAGGAAGCAAAAACTCTAGAATCAAATCCTGTGGTTAGTCTCCATTGTCTATGGAAATAAAGACACCCATGTTAGAAAAGCTCTTTGGGAAAGCACTTAGGAGTTTTCCTCTGATGGTCTTCCTGCTTTGGTGGGAGGGACTAAAACTTTATTATATACAAGGAGGAGGATGGGAGGGGGGAGGGGGTGGTTCTTTGACACAAGGATCTCAGCAAATGAAAGGGTTCATGGAAAAAATTGATTTATATGAAGTGGGGTGCATAGGACACAGATTTACTTGTTCAATAATAAAGAGGGCTTGGTTAGATATTGGAAGAAATTAGATAGATATTTTTTGCATTTTGAAACTCTTCAAAGGGTTCCATTTGTAGTGGTGAGTCACTTAGCATGGGTAGCGTCAGATCACTGCTCTGTTTTGCTGAAATTGAATAAAACACATCAACAAAGGAAGGCCTTGGGCATCTCCTTTGATCATAGCTTCAAGGGTGAGAACCTCAAAGTTTGAACCCCATAAAGGAAGTTTTTCAGGACTTGATGTTACAAAAGCAAGGAATAATAATAGAGGCGACAATGAAAATATTATGAAGATGCTTCAGAATTCTATGAAGAAATTGAAATGGAAAATGGAGGAGAACTTTATATATGACCTCTACTTTCCAAATGATTTCAATAATATTATTTTCTTTTATACTTCTAGATATTGTAATAAAGTGGTGGATATGTGTTCCTCTCAAGTTCTACTAGGTAGTTTTTAATGGGATAGTATGTTAGAAAATAACATTCCTTCTTCTTTGTTAGCTTTGATAAAAAAAGGAATGTGATCGAGTATCTGTCACTAATAGATTGTAATGGCTTCTCAATCAATGCAAATTGTAGCTTCTTAAAAAAAAGGAGGAGGAGGGGGGGGGGGGGGGGGGGGGGGCGGCGTGGGGGGAATGAGCAAGTGCAAAAAGCCCTGGAATATTTAAATAATTATTAATGATTTAATTAATTATTTATGTTAACTTAATTTAGTTTACTTAATTAAATGGAAATAATTATAATTATTAATTTAATTTATTTTATTTAAATCACTTATTTTTTATTAAATATTAACATTTATTTATTTATTTTATTTTTAAATAAAAAATTTTATTTGGATTTTGCTTAAGTTTTAAATATTTTTTTATATATTTCAATTAAATTATTTAATTATTATTTAAAATTTTTATTTATGTATCTGTAATTGTTATTTAATTTTTTTATTTTTATTTATTTAATTTTTATTTTTTATTAAATTTTGGGGGGGGGGGGGGGTGGGGGGAATGAGCAAGTGCAAAAAGCCCTGGAATTATTAAATAATTATTAATGATTTAATTAATTATTTATGTTAACTTAATTTAGTTTACTTAATTAAATAGAAATAATTATAATTATTAATTTTATTTAATTTATTTAAATCAATTATTTTTTATTAAATATTAACATTTATTTAATTATTTTATTTTTAAATAAAAAATTTTATTTGGATTTTGCTTAAGTTTTAAATATTTTTTTATATATTTCAATTAAATTATTTGATTATTATTTAAAACTTTTATTTATGTATCTGTAATTGTTATTTAATTTTTTTATTTTTATTTATTTAATTTTTATTTTTTATTAAATTTTAATTAATTTTAATTTTTTAATGTTTATTTATGTTTGATTTATTCAATTAAATTATGTTTATTATTTTAGTTTGTTTTTATTTCTTTATTTATATTTATATTTTTATATTATTAGTTTATATCATTTATAATTATTTGAATTATGTTTTAAGATAAACAAGTATGAAAATTCCAAAATATTTAAAGATTTATATCCTAGGAATATGTATATGGGTTTAAACTAAGCTATGGTAATTAATCAAAGCTATGCATTCCTAAATTAAAAATTAATGAATATTCTCCTATACATTAGAAGTTAATTAAGTTTAAAAGGATAAACATAGGGTTTCTAAATGGACCTATAATTTAGTTAGAAATTTTAATGCACACACATGGCTCCAAAGCCCTAAGGCTTTAAAATTTTAGAACTCATACCTCAAAAGATCCTATATTCGGTGGTTTTTGGTCGTAGCACCTCCATTTGAAAGAAATAGGGTTGACTGAATCATTTATGTTTTGAACTCTAAGTTAATCTCCACAGTTCCTCACGGAAGAGATAAACAACCAAGCAAAGGAAATAATGGTTATCAATTAAGTTATTTAAATAAAAATGATTAGACTATTACAATCCGGGAGCCCAAGCTTGAGTTTTGATAATAACAAACATTATTGGATTATATTTAATTTCTCCTATGATTTGTTATTGCATATATTTTTTATGTGTTCTGACAGTTCAGGTTAAGCATATACCAAATAATGCTAAAGGATCAGAGTTCAAGACTAGGTAGTATAGGATTATTATATGCAAGAAGTCAGTATTTTTATCTTTTCTTGAGTCTCTGCATTATAAACAGTGTTTAGTAAGCTGAGCAAGGGGAAGTGAAATTAAACATATAAATATTTTTATTTTTGTTTGAATCCTACTATAAGATATATTATTATAGATGAAAGTACTGATAGAGGGACGCGAACTGGTGATCGATTGAGGTGAAGCGTTCCCCAAACCACTTCATGTCATCTGCATGCTGGCGGTGTTGTTGATCAATGTGGGAATCCAGCCTGGTTTCCAAGCGATCAAGGCGTTGAATAATGTCATCGTGAGGGTAGACAGGATAGGTAGGTCCAGGTGGTGGTATTGGTGGTGACGGAGGTACATCGGCAGGAGCAGCAGCCTCTTCTTCATTAAAATCGAGATCAGTGTGTGCTGCCCCCTAATGGAATGGAATACAAAAAGAGGCGTCGGTATAGAAGATAGGAAGATGATCCGAAGGGAGAGGGTAGTAGAGTTGATATTTGGCATCTAGGATGTACCCAATGACATGTCCTAAGGCAAGATTTTATTTTCTTCGGGCATTGGGATATCAAAAAGCAGCCAAGGTATGAATATAGTCTAAGATCATTTAAGCTTCATTGAACTTGGTGCTTGACATGATTAAGTAAGTGACCACATACAGAAGTGGGGTAATGTGTATGTGGTCTCTAGCTTATGGTATTATGGATGTGCGAAGAACATGCTGGATAACACAAGCATTTTGATTAAGAGTTTGAATAAGTGGTAGGTGTTGATTGGAGGGTACATTTCTAAGAAGAATGTTCATAGATGTCCAATTAAAATCATTTGTGAGGAGAGATTAGGGACGAGGTCCTTCAATGGATAGGCCAATGTGTTCAGCTATGTCATCTCCCTTGAAAGTACGAGATGCGTCAAGAGGGGGGTGAATTGGTATTTTAAAAATTAAACCTAAATAGGAGTTCTAATTTTTTTGTATTTTTAAAATAACAACTTAACAAGTAGAATGCGGAAGCTAGTAATTCATTCACAGCTACAAAATTGGTGACACAATTGCAAATTTCACAATATAAGATCAAGATCAGATTTTTCACCAAGCAATTTAAAATAATAAATAAATGCGTGAAAAATAAAGTGCGGTAAAAATGAAAAAAACACAACAGATATTTTTATAGTGATTCGGTCACTTGACCTACATCCACACCCTGGAGTCCTCCACTCTAGGATTTGCACTAATAAAAGTTGACTCTCCTTTTACTCCCACAGCAAGGCGGAGAAGCCTTTACAGGACTCACTTTCACCTTCCCATGTGTGATGGAGTACCAAATGCTATGTCAACCTCCCGGTGATGGCAATGGACCTTCTCCTTTTTCTCCCTCCTGGAGAAGGCAGAGTACCTTGAGGATGTTGACCTTGAAGCTTCTCTTCCTAAAGAACCTTCTTGAGACTCACCGAAGCCACAGAAGGAGCAAGCGTACAGCTAGCTCGAAGCAACCGTGTGATCCCCTCACACTTCTTCTCCCTCATGCTCAAGCTCACCTTCTCTTTCCTCTAAAAAACCTTGGATTTCTCGAAAGGCTCCCCCTCAAGAGTTCCTTCTTCTGTCAACCACAGCCTCAATAACTTCTCGAAGAATAATTAAAAAGTTCTTTTAAACCAGGCTTAAAAAAACCCTAAAAATTCTAATTTGATGTTTCTGTTCGTACAGTATGATATACTATCGTACAGTACGATCAGTTCAAAAATAGCTTCATCCAGTACTGGAGCAGACGAACAATACACAGGATTTATACATATCGTACTGTACGATCCAATGATCGTATATGACGATCATGTTATTATTCAACTATTCGTACGAGATGATCTTCGGGATGAATGAATTTCATCTCTGACCATTGTCCCGTACTGTACCCTTCGTACATTACGAATAGATCAATTTTAGGTTATCATCCAGTACGATATAAATTTTGTCCAGGACGATCAATACAAAAATCATGATTTCTTCTGGTATGATTTACGGGACGATCCAAAATCATCTCTGTCCATCGTACAGTACGATTGACATCATACAGTACGATTAAATATAATTAAGAAACTAAGATTTAATTGCTTGATTACGGGGGATAATTTTGGCAAGATTTCAAATAATCGTACAATACGATCTGAATCGTACTGTACGATTTGTTCAAAAAATCAAATTTAAATCTTACCAAAGTTATTCTGGTGGCTAAGGTATTTGAAATGAAACAAATCGTACAGTACGATAATAATCACACAGTACGATTAGTTCACAAAACTAATCTTTCAGAATGTAGCCGTTAGCCTGAGTATTAATGACCTATCATACAGTATGATTTAAAGTTGTACAGTATGATTTATTTTAAAAAAAAATTCTTCTTTAAAAAAATTCCCCCTGTGTGTGTGTGCATGGTCACTCCTTTTACATACATGCTTTTGTGGCAGACTAAATAAAAGAAAATAAAAATATAAGATCTTGTACATCCTATTCTACCCTGTCTTGAGTCTCCAGCAGTCTTAAACTATTTATATCTTTCCTGAAATGTTAGTGCTCACAGACAAGAATAAACATTTATAATTTTCAAAGAATAACATATTAATTTAGTAAGTATTATTTGTCATCATCAAAATCAAGTGCTTAGGATCTTGGATTACAACAATCTCCCCCTTTTTGATGGTGTCAAATAATATTATCTAATACCTATAGTAGATGTTATTTCTGCCTTAGCTCCCCCTCACTAGAATAATGGATTTTAAATTACAGGAGTCTCAAAATACTTTTTATATTTTCATTTTTTGTTTTTTTTTGAAATTTAAATATAACAGAACGAAAGTAACAGACCACAATAAGAATGACAACAAATAGCATTAAATTGAAAAACATAACATCACAAAACTTCTCCCTCTTTTGACAGCAGCAAAAGGAGAAGAACATCATATAACAGGACAAAAGCAAGAATTACAAAACCAACACAAAACACAAGTAACTAATAGAAGGTAGGATGACATAACATAAGATAAACTAAAACATTCAAAGGTCAGGATCCTGATCCGGAGGTGGTGGAACCACTTGAAAGTACGAGATGCACTAAGAGGGGGGTGAATTGGTATTTTAAAAATTAAACCTAAGTAGGAGTTCTAATTTTTTTGTATTTTTAAAATAACAACTTAACAAGTAGAATGCAGAAGCTAGTAAATTGTTCACAACTACAAAATTGGTGACACAATTATAAATTTCACAATATAAGATCAAGATCAAATTTTTCACCAAGCAATTTAAAACAATAAATAAATGCGTGAAAAGTAAAGTGTGGTAAAAATGGAAAAAGCACACCAGAGATTTTTTAAGTGGTTCGATCAATTGACCTACGTCCACTCCCCAGAGTCCTCTACTTCAGGATTTGCACTAATAAAAGTTGACTCTCCTTTTGCTCCCATAACAAGGCAGAGAAGCCTTTATGAGACTCACTTTCACCTTCCCCGGTGTGGCGGAGTACCAAACACTATGTCACCCTCCCGATGATGACATCGGACCTTCTCCTTTTTCTCCCTCCTAGAGATAGCAGAGTACCTTGAGGATGTTGACCTTGAAGCCTCTCTTCCTCGAGAACCTTCTTGAGACTCACCAAAGCTACAGGAGGAGCAAGCATGTAGCTAGCTCGGAGCAACCATGTGATCCCCTCACACTCCTTCTCCCTCACACTCAAGCTCATCTTCTCCTTCCTCTCAAAAACCTTGGATCTCTCCAAAAGCTCCCCCTCAAGAGTTCCTTCTATTGTCAATCACAACCTCAACAACTTCTCAAAGAATAATTAAAAAGTCCTTTAAATTAGGCTTCAAAAAACCCTCAAAATTCTAATTTAATGTTTCTATTTATACAGTATGATATACTATCATACAGTATGATTAGTTCAAAAATAGCTTCATCCAGTAAGGGAGCAGATGAACAGTACACTGATTTTATGCATATCATACTATATGATCCGATGATCATACAGGATGATCATGTTATTATTCAACTATTCGTACGAGACAATCTTTGGGATGAATGATTTTCATCTCTGACCATCATCCCGCACTGTCCCTTCATACAGTACGAATAGATCATTTTCAGGTTATCGTCCAGTACGATATAAATATCGTCCGGGACGATCAATACAAAAATCATGGTTTCATTTGGTAAGATTTACAGGATGATCCAAAATCATCTTTGTCCATCATACAGTATGATTGACATCATACAGTATGATCAAATGTAATTAAGAAACCAAGATTTAATTGCCTGATCATGGGGGATAATTTTGGCAAGATTTCAAATAATCGTATAGTATGATCTGAATCGTACAGTACGATTTCTTAAAAAAATCAAATTTAAATCTAACCAAAGTTATTCTAGCAACTAGGGTATTTGAAAAGAAACAAATCATACAATATGATAATAATCATATAGTACGATTAGTTCACAAAACTAATCTTTCAGAATTTAGCTGTTAGCCTGAGTATTAATGACCTATCATGTAGTACGATTTAAAGTCAAACAGTACGATTTATTTTAAAAACAAATTCCCTCTTTAAAAAAATTCCCCTTGTGTGTGTGCATGGTCACTCCTTTTATATACATGCTTTTGTGATAGACTCAATAAAAGAAAAATAAAAGAAAATAAAAATACAAGATCTTGTACATCCTATTCTACCCAGTCTTGAGTCTCCAGCGGTTTTGAACTATTTGTATCTTACCTGAAATGTTAGTGCTCATAGATAAGAATAAACATTTATAATTTTCAAAGAAGAATATATTAATTCAGTAAGTATTATTTGTCATCATCAAAATCAAGTGCTTCGGATCCTCGATTGCAACAATAGATATTAGTTAAAATATTTTTTTTAACTAAAATATTATCTTAAAGTATAACTAATTATACCGTACAAACACAACATCATACTAGACAATCAGTTATAATCGGAATCCCACCGTTAATTTAATTAACACCAATTGACCCCCATCTTGCTGTCCTTTTGTAGTTCAAGTCGATCTATTGACCCAAATTAAACTTTCATAAATATGAATTTAATTAAAAGTATGATAGACTTACCTTTTCAAGCTTGTTGCCAAACTTTATTTCCTAACTCTATTATCAAAATATGTACCATTGTTACTCACAAAAGACATAAAGAAACAAACAAAGAGAGCAACGTTAGAAGGTATTCTTTAAATTAAAAAGTCAAAGAATATAAATTTAGAAAATAATGAATATTTACCTTTGTTCAGGCTTCTTCTCTAGCTTTGTTAGATTTACTTTATGGGCTTCAAGTTTGAGAAAATTATGCTCATTCAAAGATCATCTCTAATTGTAGAAAGGCAAGGTTGAATAAGAGTAGAAAGAAATAATTAAAGGGAGAAAGAGAGAGAGGAATATGAATGCCATTGTTATTCAAACCATAGTTGATATATCTTTCCCATTATAATCCAGTCCTCTTTTCAACTGTAATTGAAATCCAACATGCCTTGCCATTTGTAAAGTTTTGTTGTAAGTACCGTTGATTTGAATGCATAAAATTTGCAACAATCCCATTGTGTAAAAGGACATTGATGCAAACAACATATGTGTATTTATACTCTGTTACAAATTTGGATTCAAGGATTACGATTTTGATGATAACAAATATTTCTATTTTTGTTTGAGTGCCTAACCTTTCAGGTTCACAAGATCAATTGCAATTCAAGCCAGCTCAAGATCGAGTCAGTCTGTGTTTGTTTCAGGTTTAATGTAATTTTTCACCTTTCTTGAGTCAAATGTAATGTAATGGATACCCAAGCTAAATAACCTTGCACGCACACACTCAGGGGGAGATTTTTGTGAGTTAGAGTTTCTATTATAATTTTATTCATATCGTCCTAGATGATCCTTTTAAAATAGAAACACTAATTAGGGCATCCATGTTAAGTCAGTCTGATAAAGCAGATCATCCTGGATGATACTCATATCGTATAGGACGATATGCTTAAATCAGAAAATCTCAGCCGCCAGACTAAGTTAGGCAAGTTTTTGTTTTTAGTATTTTTGTCTAATTATCTCGTACAATACGTGTATCATCCTGTATGATTCATTACAATCATGCCTAAACTAGTCAGGTGATTAAGGAAAGTAATTAAGGATTGATTGATCGATCACATCATCCTGGATGATCACAAGATCATCCTGGATGATCAATTAAAAATCCTGATCGTCCAATGTATTTCACTTGGATGACCCAAACTATCTGTCGTATGATATTGCCAATTTTGAACTAATCGTACGAGACGATAGCGATATCATTCTGGATGATCAAGTCATTTTGAAATCATCCAGCATGGTTGTCCTATATGACCCAAACTATGTGTCAAATGATATTGGGCAATTTTAAACTAATAGTACAGGATGATACATATATCATCTTGGACGATCAAGTCATTTTCTTTAGATCGTCCAGACTTTTCTCCTGGATGTCCGAAACTGTCGGCTGGATGATATTCCTAATTTAAACTAATTGTCCAGGACAATCGTAGAATCTTCCCGGACGATCAGAAAAAACCATGTCTTCTAATCCTCTAGAGGAACCAGATCGTCCAGGCCAAAAGGGTCTGATTTACACTAATCATACAGGATCATCCTGGATGATCTTTAATGGCAAGTTGAAATTTAGGGCATTTTTTTAGCCCTTCTATTTAAGGTCTTTTTCTTTCAATTATAAAATCTTTATTGCTATCCTCACCAGAGAGATTCTTGAGAGGGAGAGAGAGCTTGAGAGAGAGAGAGAGGATCTTGTGAGGGGCACAAAGGTTACTCAAAGTAAAGATTCGAGTCATCGACTCCAGTTGTCATCCCTTTGTCCCTTAGTGTCTCTGTGGGAAGGATTATCAACAAGAAGATCAAGGTTCTCTCCCTACTTCAGGAGGAAGTGAAAGGAGGTAAGGTTCTCTACCTGCTTCAGGAGGAAGCGAAAGGAGGTAAGGTTGTATGCCTTCTTTAGGAGAAAGTAAAAGGAGTCTGGGTTCTCTGCCTCATCGGGTTGGTGAAAAGAAGTTTTGTAAAGGCTTCTCCACCTTGCTATGGGAGTAGAAGGAGAGTCACTGAGTTTTAGTGCAATACTTGGAGGGGCCGCTCCGGGGAGTGGATGTAGGTCAAGTTGACCGAACCTCTATAAAATCTGGTGTGTTCATTCTTTTACTGTTCTATTTTCTAATTTCTGCACTTTACTTTTTTGTGGATGATCTTGTGGTAAAGTTGTTGTTCTGTTTGATTAAACATCTCCACATCAATGTATTTTTTTAATTATTTTAAAACATCCAAAAAGGTTTTTAGAATCTATTTTATTCAAGAATTTTTTAAAAATAACCAATTCACCCCCCTCTTGGTTAGCCTCGGGCTAGTTCACAAGGGCTTAACATCCCTAACGAACTTTCAAGTGGTATTAGAGTGGGATTCATAAAATCAAGTTTTGAAAAACTTTTGAATTTGATCCATGGCTAACTTTGGTAACAGAAACACCGTGGAAGGGTATTTAATTACTCAATCACCCTTATTTGATAACATACCTTTTGATTTCAGGAAAACTCGCATATCCACTTTTTTACAATCAATTGATTATCGCATGTAGATGCTTATTAAAGATGATAATAATGCACGTTTTAAACTTATTAATGGTGTTAAAATTGAACTTCCTCTTACTGAATGGACTCATGATGATAGGGACTTAGCATAACTGAATGCAAAATATTTAAACTATTTTTTTGTGCACTAAAATCTAAAGATTGCATGCGTGTGTCAACCTGTACAACTGGTAAAGAAATCTAGGATAAATTATGTATCACTTATGATGGCACAACTGAAGTTAAACAATCTAGGTTGAATATCTTGCTTCATGACTATGAACTCTTTCACATGAAATCTAGTGAGTCAATATCTAAAATATATATTAGGTTCACACAAATCGTCACCTCCCTATATACCTTAGGAAGAGAACTCACTAACTATGAAAAAGTTAATAAAATCTTGAGATTTTTGCCTTCTTCCTATGATGCCAAGATAACCATGATTATTGAATCCAAGGATTTGAACACTTATTCTATTGATAACTTACTTGGATCACTCCTTGCTTATGAGTAAGGAGTGAACCAAAGATAACTTGATGCAGGTGAGAAAAAAGGAGAAAACTATGGCATTGAAAGTGAATGATATTTATACTGAAACTTTCAGGTCTTAGAGTGATGATGTTTCCTTAATCACTAGACAATTCAAAAGCTTTCTAAGGAAGAAATAAAAGAACTATCAGAAATAGAATAAAGGTAAGTCTAGTAAAAATTCTAAAGGTTCTTCTGATACAGTTTGCTTTGAATGCAGGAAGACAGAAAATATAAAAGTTGATTGTCCTATACTTAAAGCTTACCCAAGCAAGGAGAAGGGTGAGGAGAAACCCAAGTTTAGGAAGGACAAGAAGTGAATTCAAAAAGCTTTCTGGGTGGATTCTTCATATGACTCCTCTGAGATTGAAGCTGAAGAGGATACTACAAACTTGTGTCTGATGGCGAATGAATATCTTGGTCAGTCTAATCAAGAAGAGGTATGTGAATTGACCTATGATCAATTACTTGATGTTTTTGAGAAATTCCATTCATCATATAGGAAACTTAAGAAAATGCATGCTAGTTAGAAATTGGAATTCTTAAACTTTCAAAAAGAGCTTAAAGTTTTGCTTAAGGATCATTCTGCACTTGATAGCAACCACATGTTATTACTCGATGAATTTGATGGGTTAAATAAAAAGCATTCTGAATTGATTGTTGAGTATGATTCACTGAAAGCATCACATGTTGAGTTAGAAGCTGCATTCAAGAAATTTGAAACTCGTGTATTCGATGTTGAGAGTAGGGAGCATGTATTAAGAGTGGAAAATTCAATTCTTGATAATTCAAATAAATTCTTTGATGCTGAATTAACTACTCTTATGAATAATAGGCAACCTCCATCACTTGAAGAATTTTATTCAAAATCATCAAAGAATGCATCATCCAAACCTAGGAAGAGGCACTATCACCCACGTAGATTAGTTAATCCTTTTCCTCGCATTAGATGTTTCTCTTGTGGCATGTTAGGACATATCTCTCACACCTGCACTATTCACCATAGTGCATATTGGGTGTGGAGGCCCAAATTATATGATTCATAGCATAACACATATGCATTGTATTCTTCTTTCCATAAAAAAGAACCCAAACTTGTTTGGGTTCCTAAATCTGATGTTTGATGATTTTGTATGGATGCTCTCACATAAGACCTCATAAGAGCACGTGGTACCTGGACAGCGAATGCTCAAGGCATATAACTAGAGATGCAAATCAATTCATTTCACTGGAGGGCAGGGCTGGAGGTAAGTTCACTCTTAGAGACAACACCACCAGGAAAGTGGTGGGCGTAGGTATAATCGAAAACTCCAAGAACCTTTTGATCGAAAAGATTTTTCTTGTAGATGGATTGAAACACAACTTGTTTAGCATTAGCCAACTCTGTGACAAAGGATTTAGCATAACATTTCTGGAAAACACTTGCATTATCAGCTTAAATAATAACACTATTTTACAGGGGAAGAGGATCAATAATATTTATATGCTTGATTTAAATAATATTGAGTGTGCTGCATCATTTTGCTTAAAAACTATTGTTTATGAGTCTTTGCTATGACATAGAAGGTTATGTTATGCCAATATGAAAACCCTTAGAAGAGTAACCCAAAAGGACCTAGTTAGAGGCATCCCCAAGCTTAAGTTCACTAAGGACCACTTGTGTGATGTCTGTCAACTAGGGAAGCAAGTCCAATCCTCTTTCCACTCCATTAAGGACATCAATACCTCTAGACCTTTAGAAGTCCTTCACATGGATCTCTTTGGACCCATTAGCACTGCCAGCTTAGGGGGAAAAGTCTATGGATTTGTGATTATCGATGACTACTCAAGGTTCATTTGGATTAGATTTTTATCACACAAAATTGAGTCATTTGATGAATTTAAATCTTTCTCCACTTGGATTCAGAAGAAGTTAGGTTGTGAGATCTTGACCATCCATAATGATCATGGTGGAGAGTTTGAAAATGTGAGATTTGGAACTTTCTATGAGGAGCAAGGGATTAGCCATAACTTTTTAGCTCCTAGGATCCCTCAGTAGAACGGGGTAGCTGAAAGAAAGAACAGGACCTTAGTGGAAGCCGCTAGAGCCATTCTTACTAAGTATTCACTTCCAAAATATTTTTGGGCATAAGAGGTGAACATAACCTATTATGTGTTGAATAGGGTGAATGTTAGATCCAAACTAAATAAGATACCCTACGAGATCATTAAAGGTAGAACTTTAAATTTGTCCCACCTCCATGTCTTTAGCTATAAGGTCTTCATTCTTAATAATGAGAAATCATCCTTAGGAATATTTGACCCAAAATCTGATAAAGGAGTGCTCTTAGGATATTCAAGTGTGGGGAAATCTGTTAGAGTGTTTAATAAGAGGATATTGGTGGTGGAGGAGACTACTCATGTAGTGTTTGATGAATCTGATCCTAAAGAGTTTAGAGCTGAGGAAGAAGAGGAAATAGGAGAGATTACCCAATGAGTAGAAAATATAAATTTGGAGGAAAGGGTAGAATCTCAGAACACTTTGCCTAGAGATTGGAGATATTCTTCGAGTCATCCTAAAGAACTGATCTTAGGAGACCCTTCTGAAGGTGTTAGAACTGGGTATAGACTTAGGAAGGAAGTTAACCATTCTGCCTTTATCTCAATGATTGAACCCACCAACATAAATCAAGCCCTTTCTGATGAATTTTGAATCTTAACATATGCTAGTAGAACTTAACCAATTTATGAGGAATGATGTTTGGGAGTTAGTAGAAAGACCTAAGAATTAAAGCATAGTATGAACAAAATGGGTCTTTAAAAATGATTCTGGTGTGGTGGTTAGGAATAAGGAAAGATTGGTGGCTAAGGGGTACAACCAAATAGAAGGGATTGATTTTCAGGAGACCTTTGCCCCTGTAGCTAGATTAGAAGCCATTAGAGTGCTACTAGCCTTTGCCAATTATAAGGGATTTAAAATTTTTGGAATGGATGTCAAGAATGCCTTTTTAAATGGGGTAATAAAAGAAGATGTCTTTGTAGAGCAACCCCATGGTTTTGAGAATTCCCAAATTCCAAATCATGTTTTACAAATTAAAAAAGCCCTTATATGGATTGAAACAAGCACCCAGAGCTTGGTATGAGAGGCTTAGCACATTTCTATTAGAAAGAGAGTTTGTTACGGAGAGCGTAGACACAACCCTTTTTCTGAGGAAAGTAGGAGAGGATTTACTCATTATCCAGCTCTATATTGATGATATACTTTTTGGATCTTCTGATAAAAATTTATGTGATGATTTTTCTAAGATAATGAGTAAAGAATTTGATATGAGTATGATGGGAGAATTATCCTTCTTTTTGGGGTTTAGCATAAGGCAAATGGATGATGGAACTTTTTCTAATCAATCAAAGTATACTAAGGACATCTTAAAGAAATATGAAGTGGATAAAGCCAAGCCAATCAGCACTCCCATGGTTTTCAATGTTTAGTTAGATAATAATTCAAATGGAAAATCTATTGATCAAAGAAGTACACAGGAATAATTGGATCACTTCTTTACCTGACTACTAGCAGACCTGATATCATATTTAGTGTTTATCTTTGTGCTAGATTTCAAGCTGATCGTGAAGAATCCCACCTAACCGCAATTAAGAGAATCCTTAGATATCTCTTGGGGACCCAAAACATAGGAATCTAGTATCTTAGGAATAGCACTTCTTTCAAAATTATTGGATATTCTGATTTTAAATTTACAGGGTGTAGGGTAGATAAAAAGAGCACTTCTGGAACTTGCCAATTCATAAGAAAGTCTTTAGTCTCTTGGTATAGTAGAAAATAAAACTCTATTGCACTTTCCACCATTGGAGTAGAGTATATTGCCTTAAAAAGTTGTGTGGCCCATGTCCTTTTGTTGAAGTAACAAATTCTGGATTTAGGATTACCTGTTGGATTAATTTCAGTTCTATGTGATAACACCAGTGCCATTTGTATCTCCAAGAATTATATCCAATATTCAAGAACCAAACACATTGACATAAGGTATCACTTCATTAGAGACAATATAACCAAAGGGGACATTGAGTTACACCATGTAGCAACTAAAAACCAATTGGCTGACATCTTTACTAAAGAACTGGACTTTGACACATTCAGCATTTTAAGGACAAGATTGGGTGTGATTGACATAAATGCATGATTTGATGAGTACCGATTTCTGAATTTTTCTATTTTTTTCATTTTTCTTATGATTTTTGTTTAATTTGATTATCTGTTTCTTTTTAGATCTTTTATTTTCCTGTTGATTTTTGTTTATTTGATTTTCTTATCGGATTTGGTTATTTCTTTTTATATGCTTTTCTCTTGGCTTTTGATTTACTGCTTATTTTCTTAAGAATCAGATCACTGCTCACTACTGTTGATAAACTGAATTTCTGACTGAGAGTTTTGCCTTGGTTTTTATTTGGAAGCTTGTAAGCAGTGAGTAACTCCTCTGAAACAGTTAAAGGGAAGAAACATTGATGATTATTTCTCTTCCTCTAACTCCTTTAGTGGTGTATCTTTCCTTTTGAATAAAAATATTTTTCAAAATTAAAAAGGCTGGACTTTGAAATAGAGATCTTTTTTATCTTCCTACAGTAATCTATCTCATATGAGTAGTGTTCCAAATCATTGAATCACTTTCGAGTTTTTTTAATCAAGTGATTACATTTATTATATGAGAAGGATTCTAAATTGTGGATTACTATTCCTTATCTAAGAGAGAGAGTCTTCTCCTCCTCTCTTATATCTGGAAAATAATCTCACAACTAAGAGCTTTTAGAGGTTTTGAAAGAAAGGAAGCTTGCAAAATATGCGCAAAGTGCGCCAATCAAATAAAAAAAAGAGGCACGACATGAGCCTAACACTAAAAAGATGCGTAATGTTTGCCACTAAAATTGAAAAGATGCACAAAGTGTATCAACAGTCAAAAGTTGCATAAAGTAAACCATATAATTGAAAAAGAGGCACAAAATGAGCCCACAAAGAAATTAGCTTCCTCCTCTTTCAAATCTTTAAAAAATCTTAGAAGAATTCATGTATTACTTAATATTTTCAACTACTTGAAAGTGAAAATCATGATTTATGATTCTCTAATTTGTAATTGTGTCATATCGGATATTTTTCTAGAATAAGGTATGAAAGGATCATGTTTCATATCAAGCTTCTTAATTTTTGAATTGGATTTTATTTTAAAGGAATTCGAACCTATAAGGAGTCCGAGGTAGGAGTTATGAAAATTGATTTTCCAATTTTTCTAGATTTTAGCCCGTCAATTTCTTCTTATTGGCTTTTGAATTAAAAATTAAGGAAAAATTCTAATTTACTGGAGTAGATTGATTAAAAAAATATTTTTGGTGTTATTTCCTCATTGTTATTTCTTAGTCTTTTTTTTCTATGGTTTGATTTTGATTTTTTTGTGATTTTTGGGTCCCTTGGTCATTCCTCTCCATCCTTCATCTTTTTTCATTTTTTGGTCACATCATCCTAGATGATCCCCACATCATCTTGGATGATATGATCGAATCATCGCCAATATGATCTAACGGCTGATCTGATCAAATTATTAGTGATCGTCCTAACTGATACACCATATCATCTTGGATGATTCATGTGGCAGCATTTGGACGATTTGAATTCAGCCCGATGGTTTTATTTATTGTATATCATCCTGAACAATCCATCTAATCATCCTAGACGATCCTTTTAGTCAAAAGTCAACCAGCCTGACTCCTCGGGATGATCGCTTGTGTCTAATCATCCTAGAAGATATCTGATTATCTTGGATGATCCGACCATCTTTTTGACCAATTATTCTAGACACAATTATTGCTACCTATCATCCTGGAAGATCCCTCGATTGTCCTGGATGATATTACCGATTTCTATTTAAACAGCTGATTTCAGCCATTATTTCACCACACTCTCCTTCTACACTCATGCAATCTTCTTCTCATGGCTGGTGGTAAAAGATCTAGGCATCAAGGAGCAAGTTCCTCAAGGGGGAACGTTGACCACCAATTCACTGATGTAGCCGATTAGGCTGCATTCCAATGCTATCTTAATGTGGGGATTACTCGCTCTAAAATCATGAATCCATGCATCCTAACCTATCTGGTACTGGACCTTTTTGCTCACACATCCCTCACCTTCATTTTGACACTTACTTTTCTGTTTAGCATTGAAGTTCTTCGTATTTTCTTCACGAACCTTTGCATTGATTCTGCCTATACCTCTCTTCACTCCTATGTTAACAGATGCCCCGTAGAGTTAACCACTCAAGACTTTCATGACATTCTCCAACTTTTTATCACTCGCGATAAACTTTATCTTTTGTCCTCTGACCCTGACTTTAATTGGAGTGTTGCCAACCATTTCTTTAGGAACACCATTGCCCAGTACCATGATAATGCTTGTACTTCCTTAGTTAAGGATGCTAGGACAATCCAGCATGTCCTTCGCTCCTCTATCATTCCAAAGGCTGGGGATCGCATCCACATTGCCATCAATGACTACCTACTATATCATGGCCCATTGTGATTTTAATATACAGATCTCCTCTTTCACAACATTAAACACCTAACTAACATTAGGGATCCGGGACACAGGAGATGTCCCAACTTATCCTTAGGACACATCATTGTCTACGCTCTCGAAATAAAATACAATCTTTAATATCCAGTTCCAGCAAATGTTCCTCCTTCCTTCTACTCAAACAACTCTTTCCATATTCTTCATAGCACTCATCTTCATCTGGAGCCCAGCATGGATGTTGAGGGAGAAGAGGAAGAAGTTGCTCCTGAACCTGCTGCTCCTACTCCTCTCCATATGAATCACCATTAGATCACCTGGTGCACAAGTTTGACCAGTGGGAGGCACGCTTTGACTCCTACATGGTTTCTTAGGAGCAACAGCATGCTGAGGATGTAAACTGATTCAATACATACGCAGCCCAGCAACAGTAGTAGCACGACCAGGATATGGCTTGGTTTGGAGAACAGTTTGCCACTCTTCATAATCTATTTTAGCCACCACCACCTCCTCCTCCATCTGATCAGGGACCCTCTTATTATTAGTTTAATTGCTTTTCCTTTTTTTTGTGATATTTTTGTACTGTCTTTTAAGTTTTCTCTGTGCTATTTTTCCCCTTTTTGAGATGTCAAAAGGGGGAGCAGTTTTGGTTGTTAGTATTCTGGGTCATTGTACTTTTGAATTATCAATATTCAGTATCCTTATACTATTGTCCTGACTAATTTTGTATTGCTTAGTTTTTCTCGCTCTATACTTTATTCATTGAATTAAAAATTTTTTAAGAAATGTTTGTCATCATCAAAAAGATGGAGATTGTTGCAAATCTGGATTTAAGTATTATGATTTTGATGATAACAAATATTTCTATTTCTATTTGAGTGCCTAACCTTTCAGGTTGACAAGATCAATTGTAATTCAAGCCAACTTAAGATTGAGTCAATATGTATTTGTTTTAGGTTTAATGTAATTTTTAACCTTTCTTGAGTCAAATGTAATGTAATGGATCCCCAAGCTAAGTAACCTTACACACACACACTTAGGGGGATATTTTTTATGGTTAAAGTTTCTGTTCTAATTTTTTTTCATATTATCCTGGATGATCCATTGAAAATAAAAACCCTAATTAGGGAAGCAATGTTAAGTTAATCTGATTAAGAAGATCATCCTGGATGATACTCATATCATATAGGACGATATGCTTAAATCAAAAAATCTCAATCGCCAGACTAAGTTAGGCAAGTATTTTTTTTAGTATTTTTGTGTAATCGTCCTAGACGATACGTGTATCATCCTAGATAATTCATTACAATTATGCCTAATTTAGTCAGGTGATTAAGGAAAGTAATTAAGGATTGATTGATCGATCACATCATCCTAGACGATCACAAGATCATCCTGGATGATCAATTAGAAATCTTAATCATCCAGTGTAATTCACTTGGATGACCCAAACTGTCTGCCAGACGATATTGCCAATTTTGAACTAATCATATGGGACGATAGTGAAATCGTCCTGGATGATCAAGTCATTTTGAAATCATCTAGCATGCTTGTCATATACGACTAAAACTATGTGTCGAATGATATTTGGTGTTTTTGAACTAATCGTATAGGTTGATATATTAATCATCTTGGACGATCAAGTCATTTTCTTTAGATCGTTGAGACTTTTCTCCTGGACGTCCCGAACTGTCTGTTGGATGATATTCCTGATTTAAACTAATCATCCAGGACAATCGTAGACTCATCCCAGATAATCAGAACAAACCATATCTTTTAATCATCCAGAGGAACCAAATCGTCCAGGCCAAAAAGGTCTGGTTTACACTAATCGTTCATGACAATCTCAGGATCATCCTGGATGATAGTTGATGGCAAATTGAAATTTAAGGAAATTTTTTAGCCCTTCTATTTAAGGTATTTTTCTTTCTACTATAAAAATCTTTTGCCACTGTCCTCACCTGAGAGATTCTTAAGAGGGAGAGGGAGAGCTTAGAAGAGAGAGAGAGAGAGAGGATCTTACGTGGGGGGAGTTTATGAGGTGTTCATAAAGGTTACTCTAAGTAAGGATTCGAGTTATGTTCTCCAGTCATCATCCCTTATCCCTTGGTGTCTCTGTGGGAATGATCGTCAGTAAGAAGATCAAGATTTTCTGCCTACTTCAGGAGGAAGCGTAAGGAGCTAAGGTTCTCTATGAAAGTTCATCAGGAATGTTAAGCCCTTATGAACTAGTCCCGAGGCTAACCAAGAGGGGGGTGAATTGGATATTTAAAATAAAATAAAAATATATTTTTATAACTTAGAGCAGAAATGAATTAAATTATAAATAAAAAGATCAATCACAGATTTCACCCAAGCAGATAATCATAGTAAAATAAGTGCAGTAAATAATCAGAAAGAACAAACAAGATTAATAGTGGTTCAGTCCAACCTGACCTACATCCACTCCCCGGAGGCACCCTCTGAGAATTACATTAAACCTTTAGTGTCTCTCCTTTAGCCCCCACAGTTAAGCAGAGAAGCCCTTACAAAATCACTTCCACCTTCCCCGGTGTGGCGGAGTAGTCGGGTCCTTTGACACCAAAGAGATCTTCTTCTTCCCAAAACTTCCCTCGAGACGACCCTTGAGTCCGATGGTACTTAGGAGCAAGCTTTCCAGAGCAACTATGTGAATCCTCTCACACTCCCTCGAAAATCCCCCTTCCAAGGCTCTTCTCCCTCTCAAACTCCACCCTTTCCTCTATCCCTTTCATACTCTCTCTTCATGTTTTCTCCAGAAGAAATAAAGCCTCAATGGCTGCTAAAGATGCTTTCAAAGTCTTTGATAAGACTTAAATAAAGGGCTTTAAAAACCCTTCCAAATCAGTTCTGGTGGCAAAGATTATCCAGGACGATCGTAGGATCGTCCAGGATGATGTGCTCAAAAAGACGACTTTAGAAAACCCTAAAAGCTCAATTCTGCCGCCAAAGATCGTCAAGGATGAATGCAGGATCGTCCAGGATATTGTGCAGAATTTGACCTGATAGTCCTGTACGATCCTGGGATAGTCCAAGATGATTAGTACAAATTTGAGTAAACCTAGTATACAATGTGTAGAATTTGACTTGATAGTCCTATACAATCCTGAGTCATCATAAAATTTGTACTGATCATCCTGGACTATCCCAGAATCATACAGGACTATCAGGTCAAATTCTGCACATCGTCTTAGATGATCTTACGATCGTCCTGGATGATCTTTGGCAGTAAAATTGAGTTTTTAGGGTTTTCTGAAGCCGTCTTTTTGAGCACATCGTCCTGGATGATCTTTGTCGCCAGAAATAATTTGGAAGGGTTTTTAAAATCCTTTATTTAAGGCTTGTTAAAGACTTTGAAAGCTTCTTTGGCAGACATTGAGGCTTCATTTCTTCTGGAGAAAACTTGAAGAGAGAGCTTGAAAGGGAGAGAGGAAAGGGTGGAGTTTGAGAAGAAGAAGAGCCTTAGAAGGAGGATTTTCGAGGGAGTTTAAGGGGGTTCACATGGTTGCTCTGGCAAGCTTGCACCTAAGTACCATCGGATTCAAGGGTTATCTAAAGGAAAGTTTTGGGAAGAAGAAGTTCTCTCTTTGGTGTCAAAGGAGCCGGCTACTCCGTCGTACCGAGGAACGTGTAAGTGATTTTGTAAGGGCTTCTTCACCTAGTTGTGGGGGCTAAAGGAGAGTCACTAAAGGTTTAGTGTAATTCTCAGAGGATGCCTCCGAGGTGTGGAGGTAGGTCAGGTTGGACCGAACTACTATAAATCTGGTGTGTTCTTTTTGATTATTTTCTGCACTTTATTTTACTTTGATTATTTACTTGGGTGAAATCTTTGATTGATCTTTTTATTATTGATTTAATTCATTTTTGCTGCAAGTTATAAAAAGATATTTTTCTTTTATTTTAAATATCCAATTCACCCCCCTTCTTAGTTAGTCTCGGGACTAGTTCATAAGGGCTTAACATCCCTGATGAACTTTCAAGTGGTATCATAGCGGGATTCATAAAATTAAGTTTTTGAAAACTTTTGAATTTTGATGAATGCCTAATTTTTGTAATCATAATATTATGGAAGGTTATTCAATCACCTGGCCACCACTATTTAAAATATTATTTTTAATTTTTAGAAAATTCGCATGTCTACTTTCTTGGCATCTATTGATTATCTCATGTGGCATATGATTCAAACAGGTTATTCTGTACCGTCATGTATTGTAGATGGAATCAAAACTGATATTCCTTTTTTTGAATGGAGTAGAGTAGAACAGATCAATACTAAATTGATTGCTAAATGTTTTTTATTATTTTTTCTGTGCTTTAAATTCTAATGATTATATGTTAGTATCCGCATGCACTACTGGCGAGAAAATTTGGGATAAATTATGCACTATGTATGAAGGCACTTATGAAATCAAGCAATCTAGGTTAAATATTGTAATGCATGATTATGAACTTTTTAGGATGAGACCTTATGAAACAATCATGGATATATATACTATGTTTACTCAAATTGTAACATCATTACATGCATTAGGAAAAGAACTTTCAAACTTTGAAAAAGTCAATAAAATCCTACGTTCTCTACTTAATAAATTTGATGCCAAAGTCATTACAATTTCTAAATCTAAAAATTTGAATGAATATTCTATTGATAATCATTTTGTGTTATTTTTTAAGTTTTCTTTTTATTCTTTTTGTTTTATTTTTTGTAAACTTTTATTTTATTTTTTCTTTATAATTGTTAATTTTTCTAATCAGCACACACATATCAACTTTTATTTCATTTACACTTTAAAAAATCAAAATTACTTTTCAAAGATCATGTTTTCTAAAAATGGAAAATTTACCTCCTATTTTTCTAAAAAATTCTATGTGGTTTATGGTTGATTTCTCTAAAATCAGGCAAAAAAAGGAAACTCATGATTTTTTCTCTCCATCTCATTTCTTTATATATGGCTGTTTTACTTTTGATACAAAATCTATTTCAAAATATAAATTGGTTTTTGAAATTGAACCTTTTTCATCTCCCTACATTTTATCTATCTCATAGGTAACTTTTGCAAGTTAATGAACCTACTTCAAAGATTGTCTTAATCAGGTTGTATGTCTTTATCATAAGAATATGGTTTGCTGATTTTAAAGATTTTGAAAGGAGGCAAATTACAAAAATCAAAAGAATCACAAAATAAGCCCAAAGCTGAAAAGATGTGCAATGTCGCTAAATTTAAAACATACACAAAGTGTATCAAAAATTAAAAGATGCGCAAAGAGCGCCAAAATAAAAAGAGGCTCAAAATGAGCCCACAAAAAGTTAGCTTCCTTTCTTGTAAATCTCTAAAGTTTAGAAAACCCATATGCCTTTTTGATAAATTCATTACTTGAGTTTGAAAATCATGATTTATGATTCATTACTTTGCATTAATCTTCTATTAGATATATTTCATGAAAGGAGTTTGGAAAAGATTTTTGTTTCCTTATCTAATTTGTTCCTTGATTTAGATATTGACTTAAAAAGTTTTTTTAGCCTTTTTAAAACCTGAACTTGGATTAAAACTTTCTGAATTTCTAATCTTTCTGGGTTGTGAGTAGTCAATACATACCTTAATAAGCTTTTGAATAAAATCACGAGGTAACTTTCTCATTACAAGAAAATTCTTGATATTTCAAAATATTTTTTCACCAGATCAGGGACCATTTTCGATCTTTTAGTCTATTTTTTCTATTTTATTTTTTTATGCTCCTCTTCTTTTTGATAATGTCAAAGGGGAAGAATATATATTGTTGTATTTGTGAAGTTTATTTTATTTGTGTTGTATTTTTGTAGATTTTTTTTAAAATAAAAATTTGTGTTTCTCCCTATTTTTAAAAGTCTTTTCTTAGTAAGGGGAAGATTAAGTGAAAATACTTTTTATTTGCAAATTCAGCCAATAATGTTTGACATCATTTGAAAGTTTATTAGGGATGTTAAGCCCTTATGAACTAGTCCCGAGGCTAACCAAGAGGGGGGGGGGGTGAATTAGATATTTAAAATAAAAGAAAAATCTTTTTATAATTTGCAGCGAAAATAAATTAAAACAATGATAAAAAGATTTATCACATATTTCACCCAAGCAAATAATCGCAGTAAAATAAAGTATGAAAAATAATTAGAAAGAACACACCAGATTTATAGTGGTTTGGTCCAACCTGACCAACGTCCACTCCTCAGAGCACCCTCCAAGTATTGCACTAAACCTTTAGTGACTCTCCTTTAGCCCCCATAGTTTGGCGGAGAAGCCCTTACAAAATCACTTCCACCTTCCCCTGTGCGGCGGAGTAGCCGGGTCCTTCGACACCAAAGAGATCTTCTTCTTCCCAAAACTTCCCTCGAGACGACCCTTGAATCCGATGGTACTTAGGTGCAAGCTTTTCGGAGCAACCGTGTGAACCCCCTCACACTCCCTCGAAAATCCCCCTTCCAAGGCTCTTCTTCCTCTCAAACTCCACCCTTTCCACTCTCCCTTTCAAGCTCTCTCTTCAAGTTTTTTCCAAAAGAAATGAAAACTCAATGGATGCCAAAGATGCTTTCAAAGTCTTTGACAAGCCTTAAGTAAAGGGCTTTAAAAACCCTTCCAAATCAGTTCTGGTGGCAAAGATCATCCAGGGAGATCGTAGGATCATCCAGGACGATGTGCTCAAAAAGACGACTTCAGAAAATCCTAAAAACTCAATTCTACCACCAAAGATCATCCAGGATGATGTGTAGAATTTGATCTGATAGTCCTGTACGATCCTGGGATAGTCCAGAACGATCAGTACAAATTTTACAAAAATTATCCAATACAATATACAGATCATCCAGGACGATCAAAATATCAAATTATACATATTTTATTGAATAATTATAGCATTAATTTATGTAACATTACCATAGTTCATCTAGTACAATATGGATCATCTTGGATGATTAGACCAAAAATTGAACTTGAAATCTTGCCTAAATTATTATGGCGGCTAGGGTTTTGAGATTGTATTGGATCATCCAGGATGATATAAATATCATCCAGGATAATTAGTTCAATAAACATATCATCCTGGATGATCTAAAATCATCCAGTATGATTTATTCAAAAGTTAAACTTTTGGTTTTGACTAGATCTCACTCCCCCTGAGTATGTTTGTACATGGTCACAAGCAAGCATACACCCTTACAGGACTTGACTCAAGAAATTAAAATGTACATCCAATGAGAATTACAAGAATCACACATCATAACCTATTCTACCCGTTCTTGAGCTTTGATTCTTTGTTAGATGGTGCATGGTGTTTCCTGAAATGTTAATATACACACAAATAAATATACATTTGAAATATTAAGAGATGTGAGCCATAATTTTTTTTATCATCAAAACAAGAACTCGTGAGCCCGAGTTGTAACAATCTCCCCATTTTTGATGATGGCAAACATTATTAGTTAAATTTGCAAATAAAAAGTATTTTGTCCTAATCTCCCCCTTACTAAGAAAATACTTTTAAAAATAGGGAGAAACACTTTTTTTTAAAAAAATCTTTTCTTAACAAAGGGGAGATTAAGTGCTTCTCCCCCTTACTAAGAAAAGACTTTTATTTTCTCTTAATCTCCCCCAAATATTAGGAGATGTGAGCCATAATGTTTGTAAAGGCTTTTTCGCCTTGCTGTGGGAGCAGAAGGAGAGTCACTGAGTTTTAGTGCAATACCTGGAGGGGAGGCTCCGAGGAGTGGATGTAGGTCAAGTTGACTGAACCACTATAAAATCTGGTGTGTTCATTCTTTTATTGTTCTATTTTTTAATTTCTGTACTTTACTTTTTTGTAGATGATCGTGTGGTAAAGTTGTTGTTTTGTTTGATTAAACATCTCCACATTAATGTGTTTTTGCAATTATTTTAAAACATCCAAAAAGGTTTTCAAAATCTATTTTATTCAAGAATTGTTTAAAAACAACCAATTCACCCCCCTTTTGGTTAGCCTCGAGCTAGTTCACAAGGGCTTAACATCCCTAACGAACTTTCATTTATAAAGTCTTGCCCTGAATGCATGATATTGCAACTTAGATATGCATAAGGACTTTCTAATAAATCTAAAATCCTTTGCCATGAAATGTATGCATAATAGATTTTTTTCATTGCAAGAAGTAAGAACTAAACTATAAATTTGATTCAAATAACAAGAAATATTTATTTTAGAGTTTGTGTTTATAACTTAGATTTCAATAAGCATGTAGTAAATCATTGAAAAATAAGTTTGTATCTCAGATTTGTATTTGCACACTGGATTTCATATAATGACAAGAATCACACTCACATTAGCAAGAGGTGCATAAATCCACTCTATCTTCACTTATTGCTTCATCACTTTTGATTTTAAAGAAAAACAAAGTAGGATTGACAAATAAAATTTTCAATCTAAGGTTTGTTAATCAGCCCTTGCATTGCCCTTGATAGTACGTATAAAACCTAATAATTTTGAAGTAAAGATGGCCATCTTTTCCTTTGATTGAAGGGATGAAATTAATTATTGCATTTAGGAATTATTATAGAGTTTATTTTAAATAAAATAGCAAAATTTTGCTAATTTAGGTGTTAATTAATTTTATTTAATTTATTTACTTTAATTGATGTTGATTTAATTTAATTACATTTAAGTCAAGTTTGAAAAAGGTTGATCGATGTCATCAAACTTGAATAGGACTCAAGTTTACAAAAATTAGTTAATTCTTTTATTTAATCTTTTATTAAAAATTTATTCTTACAAAGAATGCTCATATTTTATATTTTTATTTATGGATTTATTTAGTATGATTTTATGTTTTAATTTTACTTTAATCATAATTATTTTATCAAAATTTTAAATTATTTTAAATTTATTTTATTTATTAGATTTATTAAGAAAAGGCTCTTTAACATTCTCTCTCCTTGACACACCTTAGAAAGTATCCGATTTTAGCATAAATAAGCACAATCTATTCATTTCAACAAGACAGATGTAATGATGCAATCTATTTTATGAGATGAGTCTTTGATCTAAAAAATTTATGTGAGATATTATTGTGTTTATGGAAAATTTGAAGACATGAATAAAATGTGATCAACAGAACTAAATTTTGAAGTCAATGATGAATTAAGGTGATAGTGTGGGACTCGACTTGCCATCACACATATTGTGTAAAGATGTAGGGTGTAAACTATCCTACATGAAATGCAAGAAGACCAAGTAGGTGATCAATGCCAAAAAAGGTGCAAACAAATGAACACCTAACAAGTGTGATGAACTTGAAAAGTAAATCACACATGTTGTCATTGACCAAGAGGATCAACATAATCCACAAGTGTTTAACTAGCAAATTTTGTAAGATTTAGATTTAGAGAGTAGATACCCGAAAAGAAATGATTCTAACTAGGTATATTTAATAAGGAAGGATATCCGATAGGGAAATCATGCCAACTAGATAGATTTAAGTGGAAAAAGGCTTGAAGGGGAGATTTATTCTAAACAAGTAGATGGTCAGATTAGGAAGAGATGAAGAATTATATTACCTAATCAATCAAATTTCAAAATGGAAGAATGCCACTAGGGACATTTACACCATTCCCTGTGAACAAGAGTTTATACTTTAATGGTATATCTATCCCAAACATGTATATTTTAATATGCTTGAATAGGTCACTCCCAAACATGCAAATTTAAGTGGTTAGGTCAAGACAATACCAAAATTGTATTACCTAATCATCTAAAATTCAAATGGAAATGATGTCACTTAGGACACATAACCTATTTCTTGTGAATGTGAATTTATACCTAAATGGGAACTCTAACTCAAACAAAAAAGATTTAAGTGGTTAGATCATAATAGTGCCAAGAATCATACTACCCAATTAAATTGAAATTCAAACTAGAAGAATGCCACTTGGGACACTTACACTTTTCCTTATAAATGAAAATTTAAACTTTAATGAGAAATCTAACCCAAATAAAATGATTTAAGGATGATCGAATGGGAGTTCATTCCCAAATAAGCAAATTTAAGTGATTAGATCAAGATAATACCATGGAACATATTACACAATCAACCAGAATTAAAAATGAATGGATGCCACTGAGGGCACTTACATTAATCCTTACGAATAAGAATTTATTTATTAATAGGAGATCTAACCCAAATAAGAAGATTTAAGTCGTTAGAACAGGATAATACTTGGAATCATATTACCAAATCAATCAGAATTCAAAAGAGATGGTTTCCACTGGGGACAGTTAAACCATTCCTTAAGAATGAGAATTTAGTTTTGAATACAAGATTTATCCCAAACAAGCAGTTTCAAGGATACTCAAATGGGTGATCATTCCCAAACAAGAAAATTTAATAAGTTGGATTAGGAAAATACAAGAGATTGCATTATCCAATCAATCAAAATTCAAAAATAAAAGGGCACATATGTCGATCCTTAAGAATGACAATTTATACCTAAATGAGATATTTATCCCAAATAAGCTAAATTAAGTTGTTAGATCAAGATAATACTATGGATCTTATTACTTAGTTAACCAAAATTCAAAAGGAAAGGATGTCATTGATTACACTTACTCCAATCCTTAAAAATGAAAATTTATACCTCAATAGGACATCTATCCTGATCAAGCATATTTAAGGATGCTCGAATAGGAGGTTATTCCCAAATAAGTGGTTCAAGTGGTTAGATTAGGACAATACCAAGGATCATATTAAGTAAAATTAAAGTCATGAGGTCAAAGAAAGAGATAGTACAAATAGTAGACATAAAGTAAATGATAGAATAACAAATCAAAGAAGCTTTAGCACAGTCTAAAGGTACCTCATCTGTTCTAAGGGGTAGACCCTACTTGGAAGAATATAACTTGGTTCCTTATCCAAAAATATTTGTTCCACCTTCTTTTAAAAGTTTTGATGGAATGGGGAATCTGAAGCAAAAGTTAGCCCACTTTAGAAATAGTTATTGTAACATTGGAGGCAGCAATGCTCTACCATTTTGATAAATATTAAGTAGTCTATTTCAGATTGCCTTTGAATGGTATGCTGAAATACCCAATGGATCAATACACAACTTTATTAAGTTAAAATAAATGTTTAATAAAATGTTTGCCGAGCACATAATTATGTCATGATGAATGTTTAATTAAGTATATATTGAGATGGAGGAACATCAGTATGAAATGTGAACCTCAACTCCAAGAGCATCACACTATAAAAATTCTTTTGAAGAATATCCATGGCCCAATTTCTTTCTTACTTAAAGGGTTCACAATCAAAACATTCAAAAATTTATTATGTAATGCCTCTAATCTTCAAGAGGAAATGTCTCAATTGACTTTCTTAAAAGATCATACTTTAGTTGAGATAAGAAAGGTAAAACCAAAAATGTTAGAAAAGAAGTCTGGGTCAGTGTCTATAGTTGATAAAGGAAAATAGCCAATGCAAATTCATGCAAAAAATTTAGGTTATCCATCACAATATCAACAGTATAATAGACCTCTTAATCCATAGTTGAAATCTTGTTCCAATCTTACTCCTAAAGAGGAAAGAAATAGATTTGATGTGCTAAAGATAATTATTATTCATTTAGAAGAGAGGCTATTAGGATGATCTTTAATAATCTTATAAAAAACTCTCAATTCAAACTTTTTAAACCAAAGAAACCAGAAGATGTGGGGAAAGTGAACAACCTAAATATTGCCCATATCACTTGATGATCAGTCATGAGTTAGAAGTTTGTATAACTTTCAAGGAGTGGCTTGAATGAAATCACAAAGATGGATATGTTATGATACCCATGGTGTATTTTACTAATTATAGTCAAGGATCTACTAAATGTGTGATTAGTGAGCTTTCTGTATAATTTAAGTAAACTTTTTCATTCTTCTATTTAAATATCTCAAGGAGTGCATAGTCCCTTTCGGGTTAATCTAGCAGCTCCTGAAGAGGAAGTCCAGAATAAAATTATTTTTGATGAACCCAAGAAAAGATCAGATGGCCAGTCTTCAGTAATTCAGAAGGAAGAGCTCAAGAATGAAAGTAGTAATGTAAACAATAAAGTTATAATTTCTTCCTACGGAAAAGCAGAGTATCTTGTACCGCTTACATTGTATGGTGTCTATTTTATCCCATCAGGGAATATTAAAGTAATGAATAAATATTCAGTGTATATCTTGTCTATATGTTGTAATAATCAAATGAATGATGTAGCAGAAAGTAATCCTATAGAACCTGAAATAAATTAAAATGAATTAGAATAATCTCTTCAATATTTCTTTGATAGTGATTCCCTTGACCTCAATATTTAGGGTGATCCTATATGTATAGAAATTGATATGTCCAATTTTGATAATTCATCAGATGAAGCATTAAAGATAAATAAACATATAAAATCAAAAGAATGGGTTGTCTCTTCTTTAGAAGAGATAGTCCAAGTAAATTTTTGCAGTGGTAAGGTGTTACCACCATCAGTATCTGCAGCCAACAAAGGAAAGCAGCCATATAAAAATCCAAAAACTTTAATGCTAGTTCAAAATAATCTAGATGTAGCTAATTTAGATATTCCTAAAGTGGATAATAATGTGTTAGAACACTTAGAAAATTGCCTGCAAAATCGAGTATCTTTGATACTCTGGTTCTTTCCAAAGAGATGAGAGATGCTTTAATCAAAACTTTGCTCAACACAAAGATCTGTATGGCTTAGTTAGCATCAAGAAAGTCTAAAAAAGTATTGAGTTGCAAAGAAATTCTAAAAGTTACATTTTCAGATGATGATTTACTATGGAGAACTGTAGATCATTATCATTCATTATATATATATATATATATATATATATATATATATATATATATATATATATATATATATATATATGTGTGTGTGTGTGTGTGTGTGTGAATGTAGAAAATTTTAGATTGTCTAGTATTTTTGTTTATCGGGTTGCATCAGTCGACATTATGACTTATAAAACTCTCACATACTTGAAAGTGGATACTCGAAAACTAAGTTCTAATAAAATAATGTTACGTGGGTTCAACAAATAAGGTGACAGAGCTTTAGGTTTAATCACTTTACTGTTAGAAATAGGAAATCTAAAGACCAAAGCCAAATTTCATATAATAGATTCTAAAGCTTTTTTTAACTCTCTTTTGGGTAAACCTTGGCTACATAAATATAGAATGGTGCTTTTCACCCTTCATCAATATATCAAATACTCTCATGAGAGAGAAGAGTACTTTATTAAAGTTGACTTGCAGGCAGTTTTAATTCATGAAGTCTGTATATATGAAGATATTTCATACTATCTGCCTAAAAAGCTGATAAAAAAATCTCAAACTAGCTGAAGAAGAAGTAAAAGAAAAGAAAGAAAAAGAAAATAAAAGAAAAAAGAAAAGCATTCTGACCTTGAATGTTCATTGGTCACTTAATTCTCCATTGCAAAGAGGTGGTAGATTAGCTCAATGATGTAGAGGAAGAGGTTGAGAATAAAAAAATGAATGATAAAAGAAAATGAAAAAGCAAGGTGTGTGAATAAAGGCACCTGCAAAACATATTGATTTTAAATCCAATTTGGAAGATGAATAATATATAATTGATAAAAAGCCATAGGCTGTAGAATATATGAATAATATAATGCAACCAAAGTTTAAGATTTCTATGGAAGTTGATAGAGATGAGGACTCGATCCAACTCACTATGGAAGCTTATTCAAATATATCTACCATGGAGAGATTAAAGAAGTATGTGAAAATTATTACCCTTACTCCATTATCCCAAATTGATGTAAAAGGATTAGAGGTAAAAACCTCACTTCTTTTAAACCAAGATACCAAAACCAATATTTTTGTATGTTCTACCAGCAAACCACTAAACTAATTTTCCCTTGAATGATCCATTTATGGATAAAATAATTGAACTTATTTTTGATACTCAGTTGTGGCACTCGCCCTTGCCATTTTATCCCCCATGGGGATGGTCTACAGGGTTCATAACTACTCCTCTTACTACAGAACTCTTACCTACCCAACACTTAGATCCGACTCTACCCAAACTCTTCCACCATGTCAAGGTGACACTAAACCACTGAGTTATATCCCTTCCCGGTACCCGTGAAAAAAATAATTAAAGAATCCTCACGTAAAGGGTCGAGAAACTAAACGTGCTGATCTCATCAAGTAAGTTATTCAATCGGCTCTAATTCTTCTACTTGGTCACATGATTATTTGATTAAAAAGTGTTATTTTGAAAAACTTAATTTCTTTGGGAGAATTAAATTTCTGGAATATTAGTTTTGAAATCGAACACTTTATTATAAATGAAAGATCCCCTCGAAAGGTGAACATATCATTTCTTAATAGATTTAGATTGCAAAGCTTTGGATTTAACCTGATTATCGTAGTCAAAATCAAGGGGAAACAACATATGAAGCTAGAGGATCAAAATGATGTTTGATAAAATGTTTGACTAC
Source organism: Dendrobium chrysotoxum (assembly GCA_019925795.1). Lineage (NCBI taxonomy): Eukaryota > Viridiplantae > Streptophyta > Magnoliopsida > Asparagales > Orchidaceae > Dendrobium > Dendrobium chrysotoxum. The sequence goes on from CM034302.1 coordinate 56,986,811, forward strand.
AATAATCTAGATAATGTATCATTAATTTCATAATCAAAGTTACGATAATAATACATCTGTTATCAATCATTTGGAAATAACAATAATGATCATTATATTTGATTTTCAAAAAAGATAATTAATTAAAGTTTTAAAAACTTAATTTTGATAATTGATCAGGGCTTCTAAATCTCCAACGAGTACAACCCCTCGTAGTTACTTACATCGTTGGAAAATCAGAGTTTTCTATAAATACTCTTGATTAAAATAGTAGTAGAATTTTATTTAAGAATTTAAAGATTAATCTCAGAGGAGGTTAGGGTTGGAAATTCAACAGAAAATGGATCAAGGTTAAGCACTTATTTTTAGAGGTCAAAGGTGGAAGGGTTGGGGGTATTTGGGATTCTGAAATGATTTAGAAACACCCCAACTTATCCTAAGTGTTAGGCTTGAATTTAATTGAAGGAGATTTAAGTTTAAATGTTTGATTTTATTAGAAAATTTGGATTAAATTCCCAAAGGTTGAGGTCTTATAGCCTGAGCCTGCCTCAGAACCTAAGTCTAAATTGGGTACTAAAAATCAGCGACCCAAACCTAGTTAATATAATGTAGGATTTGGACTTACCCCAGCCTAGATTGAGGAGCCAGCTAAACCACCTAGGCGCTTAAAACTATGAGTCCGATCGTTTATGTAAGAGTGGTAGGGATGTTATTTAAGATAAGTTTTTTAGAATAGGGCCAACATCTTGAGCAGATTCCTAAATGGCCCATTAACATATATTGGGTAAATTGATGCTTGAAATAAAAATGCAAATAATTATTAGACCCATATTTAATTTGTTACTAATGTAATACCTGTTAATTGACTTGATAAATACTTAAATCAAAATAAACCAATTTTAAAAAAAACTTAGAAAATAAAATTTTTCCTAAAAGAATGCACAGTATCCCCTTGACAGATCTGCACCCTCATAGGTCAGGTGGTCTGGCAAAACTCGCTGGTGGAGAGGTGCCTAACAAAAGGAAAGAAAATGCAACGAATATGCATATGAGAACTCCCGGCAGTCCTGGGCTTACTTCTTAAAATATTAGATTTCTATGTGAGATTAAAATATTTTACTCTTAATTAAAGTAAAAAAAAGTTTATTCGTACCTTCACGAGCCTTCGATCGGTTCTAGGCTAAATCAAACATAACAGGCAAGATCGCCAAAAAATTAAGAAAAATAGGCAAATCCTATATCAAAATCAATATCAAAGAATCAATTAAATAATTAAATAAATTAGATAAATAAATAAAATATCCATAGGCAAGTGCCTTTTAATATTATAACCGAGGGTCTGCAGGAAAAGTAAAGCAGTTGGGTAAATTTGATAACAATCCAGATTCACTCCTAAGACACAAGTGACTTCGAGATTTGGGATTCTTCTCATTATTCTCTTCTTCATCCTTCTACGAGCTCCTTGGATCATCAAGTCCAGATATTCAATTGAAAAGAAACTCCCCCTTGAAAGGGGTGTTCTCTTTCGTCTTTAGATACTTGAAAGTTATCCTAACTTGGTATTTCAAATGGAGGAAGACTCTCCCCTTATCGATGTCTTCTCCTCTTTAGAATCCAAGTTGGATATAAATATCCCATATCAAACTTGTCACTTTAAATGACTTGATTACAACTCAATTACAACCCAAATTACATTTGAATGTAAAAAGAAAAATCTAGACTCAACAACCTGCAAAGTTATCCTAATAAATCAACATTTCAATTAACATCCCAAGTAGTTAATATTTGAAATTAAAAGAACTCAAATCACAGGCACACTTGGCTATGCTCTTTTAATTTTAAAGGGAGACTTATGCATTGCGAATCACCTGTAGAAAACATTATTAATTTAAAGCTTAATTTTATTCCCCCTTTAATTTTAACTACCCTATATGAGCATGACCACCTGTATAATATTATATTAGTTTTTAAATCTTTCAAAAAAAAGGGGTAAATCTAACGCCCATCAATCACATCACAAAATATATAAATTAAATAAACAATCAATTAATTCTACTACTAGCAACCCGTATGTAGTGAAAGCTCAAAAAATTTGGCACACAATAGCAGGAAAGTAAAACACCGGCCAAGCCTAAGACTAGAGTTGGTTGTCCTATAAAACCATCTAAAGTGTGTGGGGTAGGTTGTGTGGCTTAGAAATGTCTGATTAAGGGCAATTAGTTAAAGTTGTTTGAAGTTCTGATTGGTTGAAAGGCTTAAGGGAGATTTTTTTATCAAGTTTAAGTATTAATAATTTAAAATCAATTTTAAGGTATATTATTTAAAAGTTAAATGGCTACCACCTTTATTACTCACCGAGATCGTGAAGTTTATTTAACCTTCCTTGGGGCTAACTTAATAGCCCTCAGGCTTGGGTTACCTAGTGGTAACCGGTATATTTAAGTGAATTAAATTAATTAAAATTTGAAGGTTAATAAATTTTAGGCAAGCTTGATTGGTTATTAATTTAAATAAATTTAATTTTCCATTAACCAGTTGGTGGTGGTGTTTTAGAGGCTAGAGGAACCAAGCCTCCTTAGGATACATAGCCCCGCAGCCCGAGGTAGTCCAGCTGAAAACGTTGGTTAATGTAATTGGATTAAGGATTTTATGTTTGATTGGATCATTAATAATTAATTAATTTTAAAGTTTTAACACTCTATTGAATCCATTCGTGACATTGTGCCACCAAGCTCAAGGAATCAGGCCTCCGTAGGACACGAAGCCCCGTAGCCTGGAGTAGTCCATCTTAAATACTTCATCTTTAGAGTCGTTGTTAGGTAATAAAGGGTTAGTTGAGTGATTTTAATATTGATTTAATATTTTCTAGAATTTGAAACAGATTATCAAATTTTGAAATTTTCTAGATTATTTTAATATATTAATTAAGGGGTCGAAATAGGACTTTGGATTAAATTAAATTTCTGGAGTTTTGATATTTTTATTTAATATTATACCTTTTAGTGAGTAATTAGGTTTTGAGTTTGCTAGATTTGGAGTTTTCTACAATTAGTTATGAATTTTTGAAGTTTTGGCTTAGATTTTAACTTAAGGTTAACTAGATTATTGACTTTTTAAATTTGAATTATTTATGCTAGTTTAATATTTTTAATAAATATTAGACCCCAAATGGTGTCCAATGCCTCTCAGTTAACCAATTTTAAATTTTTTAGAATTAGTTATGATTTTTCAAAGTTTATGTATTTACTGAATTTTTAAAATTATTTAATTTAAGGGTATTTTAATGATTTTACTCCAAATAAACTCCCAACTCCTTGAAATCAACTCCAAAGGTCAAGAATGACCTAAGGAAAGATTCCCAAGTATTTATGAATTTTTTTAAATTTTTAATTATTTTTAAATAATTAAAGTAATTAAATATTAATTTTTAATTAAAATTAAATTAAGTTTAAATTTGAAGACCAATTAAGGGGCTTTTATTTTTCATTGATTAACGGCTTAAATTTGGTTAGTTAAAGGTATTATTTTATTTTTTATAATTAATTTGAATTTATTAGAATTTTTAGAAATTTTAAGGGTTAATTAATAATTTAATATTAAATTAATTATTTAAGAGGCTTAATTACTTTTCAAATTAGTGAGAAAATTCCTATAGAATGAGGATGTAACTAAGTTTAAATGGTTTGAATTTCATGTCAATAGGAAGTGTATCCTAATTTTTAGAATTTTTCTAAGTTCTCTAAACACATCCTTAATTATTGGCCTTAATGATGTCACTAGTTTAATAGGTTTGAAATAAATTTTTCTAACCCTTGACATACAAATCTATAAATATGCATAATCATACTCAAGTCCGTAAATCTATGAGAGCCTAGGCTAAGTGGATGTATGTGTATCCTAAGCATGCAAAGGTTAAACATGAGACATATAATTAAAGACTTAATTAGTGAACAATTAAGGAATATTTGTTTACTAATCATCCGACATCAATTCTACCCATATATGCTCAACATATGCTTAAAATTTTGTAGGATCTATCAACATGTAAAGATTTAAATACATATACTTTTAAAATAAATTTTAATATATATATATATATATAAACCCATACATGTAAATATAAATTTTAAAATGAAATAATTAAAAATAATATTAAAAATAACTTAAAATTTTTAAATAGATTCTCTAATTATTTAAAATAATTTAAAAAATAAATTTTTTTAGTTTTAAAATATATTTATATAATATTAAATTAAATAATAAATAAATATTTAAAGAAATTATATAATTAAAATTAACTGTGATAAATTAAGTTTTAATCTCTGAAATTAATTTCAAATCAAAATTCTTAATTTTTTGAAAATTTTAATATATTACTTGTATTTCTCTGAATTTATTTGAATTTAATTTGAATTTTTGCAGTATTATGTTAATTATGGTATTTAAGTTGATTTAAAAATAATTATAATTTAAAATAATTATTAAATTAAATTTAGTTAACTCTTAATTATTTCTATAAAATTTTAAAATTACTTAAAATAATTTTATTTGAATTTTCAAGATTATTTTTATTTAATTTTGATTATATATTAGTTAAACATTTAAACATTTAACACTTATTTAAAATGTTTAAAATATTTTAAAATAATTTTTATTTGAAATTAAGAAATTTTAAATTTTAAATGATTTAATATAAAAATATTAATTAAGATGTTTTTATTTAATTTGAATTTAACTTGAATTTTGTTTAAAATATTTAAAGTTTAAATTAATTGATAGATTTAAAATTGTTATAAAATAATAAATATTTAAATTAAATTGAAAATAAAATTAATATAGTTTTGAAATGTTTTTTTTTATTTTAAAAATGGTTTGAAGTTAATTTTATAAAATGTGGGCAATATTTGATTTTATAATTAATTAAAGATTCATTAAATATTTAAGTATTTAATATTTAATAATAATTTAAAAAAAAATTTAATTTTTTAGTTAAGTATTTTTTTAATTTTAGAAATCTTAATATAAAACATTTATAAAATATAATCAAATTTGAATTTTTTTAATATTTCTTGAATAATTTGATAATTAAATATATACATAATAAAATTAAATATAATAAATATTAAAATATAATTTTAATATTAAATTAATATCATTTTTAAATGTAGTCTAAGAATCAGAGATTATTTTGATGTAAATTAATTAAAATTTAAAAATATTTTTAATTATTTTTAATTAAATATTATTTAAAATTACTAAATTTTTTGTAATAATAATTTAAAATTCATATAATATTTTAAATTATTTTTAATTTTAAATTAAAATGCTTAAATTTCTAGAAATTTTGATATATTATAAGCATTTATTGAATTTAAATTTATTTAATAATGAATTTTTAAAGAAAATCTAATTTTTAAATAATTTAAAATTAAATTTTAATTAAAAACAATGCTCTAGCGGTGCGATGGCAGTGGACGGCCACATGGCGAGCTTCGATTACTAGTCGAAACTTTGGCCAATCTTTGGCTGGCAACATAATGATTGTGCCACCGATAATGAATGCAGGATGATGACGCCGCAGATGCTATTTCATTAACCATGTCAGTGGCTCATTTATGCCAACTGATCTCCTGTGGAAATGAATCAATGGCTCAGATCAAGCCAAATAAGAGATTGACCATGGAGGCAAACACGTGGTTGATTAAATCTGTGGAATAATGCAATCTGAGCCATTGATTGTGATATCAATGATCCAAAAAATGTACATTCGAAGCAGACTATGAATGATGCCCTAGAACTAATTTTTGCCTCGTACTCTCAATCCACATGATGGAATTCAATGAAAATTTAAACTTAGCATAACATTATGAATAAAAATCATGTGCGGGTGATTTCTCGGTCTAAAAAGCACTTAATATAAATTTATTTAATGCTAAACTATGTGACCTAAATCAAAGATTTTAAGAAATTTTTATCGTTGGATCTTTGAAGTCTTGGTTCGGTTGAGCTTATGGATTGTCCTCATATATTTTCCCTCTTGAATCAACAATCTAATAAGCTTTGAATCTCCTGGAATGAGCCTTGGATGGATTAGGCGTAAAGTGACTGGAGAGCTACTGCTGGTGAGGTTTTGACGGTGTATTTTGAATGGGAGATATGTCAGAGGTCGAGAGGAGTTCGAACAAACAGAGACTTGGGCTTGGGGAAGCTGGAGTGGAGAGATAACACTAGGGTTAGAAAACCCATGATTTTGGTCTCTTAGCTCATTCAAACATCCCCTAGGTGATCTAGATGGTTGTGATTGATTGGGGATACTCCTAGATGGCTGCCACCGACACTAGGGTGGTTAGGAGCAGAGGGAAAGGATGGGCCAAGGACATCCTAAGTATAAAGGCTTTTTTGGCTCTATTTTTAAATGGAGTCATTAAGACCTAGATTAAGCTTAATCTAGAGATTAGAGGAGACTTAGGAAGGTTCCAGAAGTTGTTAAGAGTGCTGGAATAGTTGGGTTTAGAATAGGTTAGCTTAAGTAAGGGTTTTGATCACTTAAAGCGATTTGGAGGCCTAATTGACTTGATTGACCAGTCAACCAGCCTACACAGCTGATGAGGTATGAGAAGGAACCTTGGGTGCTGGAGTGATAACTTAGAGTTCAAGGGCGCGGGTTTAAATGAGAACATGAAAGTTTGATATGATTTGACCAAGTGACATAGGGCTGATTTGGTCAACTTGACTTGGACTTGATCAGCTAAGACTTAGGCATGTCTAAGCTATGGATTTAAATTGATTTGATGGGTAGATAGTTTGATAGGAGTTCAAGTGGATGTATGGTTTAATTTGACCAAGATATGTAATTTTGACCAAGTCAAAAATGTTAACTTGGTCAAGCCCACATTAATGTAACTTATGTTAGGTTTGAAAGGGTTTGAGATAACCTATTGAGTGATCCTTGAAGGTTTGAAAGTTTTGTTTGAATTAAGTTTGAGTGTATGTGGTGAATGGAGCTTATGTAGACTAGATTTCACCAGACATGGGTCTGGTTGACCAGGACAACTGATGATTGGGTCAGAGGTCCAGTCAAGTCTAAATCACTAGGAAAGTGATCAGAGGAGTTTAAGTGAGTTTGATGTTGATCTGGGGCTAGATCTAATGTGAGAAAGCTTAAGGGTTGATTTGGTCAACTCTGGTTGACTTGGTCAACTAGATTAACCCAGGGGCTCAGGTAGGTTTCATAGGTCTGGTTTGATGAATATGATCTAATAGATGTGGATTTGAGGGCCAGGATGGTCTAAATGATCAAAATGACCATTTAGACCCTATAAAGGCCATTGGGTCAACACTTATTGATTTGGTCAACCAAGTTGACGCAGGGTCTATGTTTGGGCTCAATAGGTTTTAAATGATAATTGAAGTCTGGTAGGAGTGGTTTTAGGGTTAAAAGGGTTTAAATGATAAAAATGGCCTTTTAGACATTTAAAGGGTCACTAGGTCAACCTAGGTTGACTTGGTTAACCAAGTTAACCTAGGGGCTGGGTTTGGGCTCAACAGGTTTGAAACAATATTTTGAGTCTGTTGGAAGTGGTCCTAAGGTCTGGAGAGTTTAATTCAATCAATTTGACACTTTAGACCCTTAAGGAGCATTTGGGTCAACTCTGGTTGACTTAGTCAACCAAGTTTACCTAGGGTCTAGAAATGGGTCCAACAAGTTTGGTTTGAGGTTTTGAATTGAATGGAATTTATCCTATACAAAAATGAATCATTTGGTTTGAAATGGTAGTTCAAACCCCTTAGGGGTATTTTGGTCAAAAGTGTTGACTTGGTCAACCAAGGTTGACCAAGGTCTGGGCTTGAGTCCATTACAGTCTTAATGGTGATTAAGATGCATTGGAAAAGGTTTTGTGGTTTGATTTGAAAAGGCTATGTTGGAGTTTAAAGGAAACGCAAAAATTTCCCTTAAGGGGCATTTTGGTCATTTTGACCCATGGTCAATTGGGGGTCAAAGTGGGTACACCAAAATACTGATTCATGCTCAAAATATCATAATCAAGGTGCTGGAAGTGATTATAGAGTTTAGAGAAGGCTCCAAGGTCAAAATCCACTTGGTGCAGGTCTAGTGGCATAGACTGTAAATATTTAAAGGTTTTACAACCTTTGGATTTAAATCCAATTTCTGGGGTTAGAGGTCTTAGATTGAGCTTAAATTTGTAGGGTTGCCTTTAGAGATATGTCCTATCAATATGCAATTGATAGACTCTGAATTAGAGGTCATGTGGATAGGGTTTACAGTGTCTAAAAAATCCCTGGAAAAGGCTTTCATGACTTAGTCTTTTGGACTTGGAATTTGGCTTAAATTTTTGGATTTAATCTAGATTCTGAGTTTGGTTGCTTGAATTTGGATTATCTGAATCATTTATAATCATTTTTATGATTATATATGATTAGATAAGGCTAGAGTTTGATAGGAAGCTGGATAGATCCTAGGGTCTAGAGTTTAGGAGGATTCTTAAGTCTAAGAAGTCCCAAGGTCTAGAATCTAGAAGAATCATAGGGCCTAGGTAGATCCTAAGCTCAACTCATTCTAACTAGTACCGTGAAATGATTAGGGTCGTATGTTCCTACACCACTAGAAGAGGAAGGATGAGTTATCTGAGCAACCCATTCTCAAAAGTCTTTTATTGGTTAGATGAATGAATTAAATTTACTTGAGATGACACAGATCACGCCCTAAGATAGAGAAGAGGGAAAAGCCATAATGATGGCCCCTTTCGCCTAGCAGACATCATCACACTTAGTAGGGGAGCTTTGATCGTGTGTTCAAGGCCATGAGATAGAATGGGTCTTTACAGCCCTGTACCAATTGATGAGAGATCACTTCTGACCAAAAAAACCTAAGCTCCAGCTACCTTTAGCAGCCTATTACTGCAATTGCGCAACAAAGGAAGGGTAGTTCATTCCAATTAAGTAAATAAATTCTCTAAGCATTACTTTCTATAGAAGGCTAAATTTGAAATTTGAATTTAATATGGTGCCACAAATGGCATGCTCCATCACTATGATATCTAATCCTAAGGATAGAAAGCATGATGACTCACATCTAACCTTAAGGAAAAGAAGGTTGGAAGATCTTGTGGGGAACATAGCATTGTTCCCATAGATGATCGAGCTTAAAATTTTAAAACTAGAATGGTGCCATAGAGGGCATTATCCCTCACTAGTGGATGATCTCATGGAGAGGAAGCTTGCTCTATACGAAAGATCAAATTTGGATTTTGAAATTTGGATGGTGCCACAACGGGTGTGCTCCATCACTAGTGGATCTAATCCTAAGGAAAGAAAGCATGATGACTCACATCTAACCTTAAGAAAAAGAGAGTTGGAAGATCTTATGGGAAGGAAGCATTGCTTCCCACAGAAGATCAAATCTTGAATTTGATGTTTGAAACTAGGGTGCTACCACAAAGGGTGTGCTCCACCACTAGTGGATGACTTATGGAGAGGAAACTTGCTCTATATATAAGATCCGATCTAAAATTTAAAAATTATGATGGTGCTACAAAAGACTTTATCCACCACTACCATATATTTTCATAAGGCATGCAAGCATGATGACTAACATCTAACCTTAAGGAAAGGAAGGTTGGAAGATCTTGTGGGAAGGAAGCATTACTTTCCATAGAGGATTAAGTATGAAAATTGATAGCTAGGATGTTGCCACAAAGGGTGTGCTCCACCACTAGCAGATGATCATATGAGGAGGTAGCTTGCTCCAGATAAGATTAGGACTGGATTTTAAAATTTAGCATTATGCCACAGAGGGCGTGCTCCATCATTAAAGGGTCTAATACTAAGGTAGGAAAGTACAGAGACTCATATTTTGCCATAAGAAAAAAAAAGTAGGATTCTGGAATTTGAAAACTTAAACAAAATTTAGTCTATTTTTATTCAAAACTTGAAAATTTTAATTTATTTAAAGTTCGAGCTACATCAAGCATAGTAACTTTTCAGGAATCAACCATTTAGAGGAAGTATTTGGTGATTTTCCTTATAATCCACTAGCTGATACGAGCCTCCTTCATAGACTATCTATACTACGAAAGGTCCTTCCCAGGTTGGTTCAAACTTTCAACCAATTTTTTGGTGAGCTAAGATAGGCCTCCGAAGAACCAAGACCAAGTCACCTACTCCGAAGGTTCCAGGTCACACTAAATTATTGTGAGTTTGAACCATTTGAGATTTATAAAGTTCTAGATTTTGCTGAGCATTGAGACGACATTCTTTAAGACCCTCGAGCTCTTCTGATCAAAGTTGTGCATTTTGCTCTGTGGTAATCTGATTCTGGATTACAGTTCTGAGCAAAGGAATTTGAATTTCCATAAGGAGTACGGCCTCAGACCCATATACCAGTGCAAACAGTGCAGATTAGGTTGGGGTTTGATAAGTTTTCTGGTAAGCTCATAAAGCTTTCACCAGCCTCTCATCCCATTGGCATTTATTATCATCCAGTATCTTTTTGATGATTTGAACTAAGGTTTTATTGAAAGCCTTATCCAACTCATTAGTACATAGATAATAGATTATTAAGTATCTCCAATCAATATAGTGGCGATTTGTAAAGTTATTGATCTTTATAGACTTAAAAGTGGACCCATTATCGGATATGATTCGATGGTGCACATCGAATTGATATATGATATGGTCATGAAAGAATTTGATTATATGGTGTGATGTACATTTCTTAGTGGGACTGCCTTCACCCACTTTGAAATGTAATCAGTCGCTGATAAATTGAAGTAATGATCCCTTGAAGAAGGAGGGTCAATTGGCCTGATCATATCCATGCCCCAAATTTTAAAGGGAGATGAAGCTATCGTGGGGTGCAACACGTTAGGCGGCTGATGTAAAACCACACCATGTACCTGGCACTAATGACAACACTTAATAATTTTCATGCAATCGTTAATCATCGTAGGCCAGTAGTAACCAAGTCTTTTAATTTTCATTTTCATCTTTGGATCTGATTAATGAGCACCACATAGTCTAGCATGGACTTTATTAATAATCTTTAGGGCTACTCATTTATCTAAATAATCGAGCCACATCTGATCGAATGATCTATGGTACAATATATCATTGACTAGTGCATATGATAGGGTATATTTCTTGATTTAATTGGTAAGTGAGCTATAGTGGGGGAGCATTCCTTCTTGAAGGTATTTGATTATTGGTTGTCTTTAATTATCTTCTTCATCAACTAATGAAGAAGCTGAAAGGACCTAGGGAGATCATTTGTTGAGGTGCTCCAAGTCTATAGGAGATAGGACTTGATGATCCTACACTTCTATAGGCATGAAGTATTCTTTTGGACAAGAAAATTCCTTTGTAAGCTTTGCTAGGGCATCCGCCCAAGAATTACTCCTAAGGGGAATCCTATACATAGTTACAACAGAAATTTGCTCGAGTAAGTGCATTGTGTATTGGTAGTACTTCACTAGTTTAGGATTAAAAACCTTATAGATCCCTACAATCTAGTTGATCACTATTTGAGAGTCACCAAAGATCTTAATCTCTTTAATTTCCATTAGGATTATAAGTTCCAAGCCAGTTATCAGATCTTTATAGTTAGCCTCATTGATTGTGTAAGGCTCTAATAAGTGGTAGGAAAAGTGCATCATTTTCTTATCCGGTGTTATGAAAACCAGGCCAACTACAGCTTTTCCAGAAATAGTATGTTTATGTATTTTTCCCTGCTGGGAGGATACTGCACCATCAAAATATAGTTCCCAAGTTTGAGTATTAATTCCTCAAAACTCATGATTTTCTCATCAGGTAAATCATCATCTAGAGTACATTTCACCGGCAGCAGGTGTGCTACTAGGAAGTCGGCGACGGCCTGTCCTTTCACGGCATCCAGGGAAATAAAAGTGATTTCAAATTGAAGCAATATCATAGAACAATAAGCTAAACATCCTAATAATATAGACTGGGTCATAAGATATTGCAGGGGCTTAACACTGGAAATTAAATTGACTTGATGAAAAAGCATGTAATGCCTTAGTTTTTATGCTACAAAGACTAAAGCAAGATAATGTTTCTCAATTGACGATTATCAAATTTTTGTTGGAAGAAGCCTCCGACTTAGGTATTAGAGAGCATTCTCTTTCCCCTCGTCATTGACTTGAGGTAGCAGTGCCGCAAGAGACTCGTCAAGGGCCACAGTGTAAAGGATTAAAGGTCTCCCCAAAATAGGGGCTACCAAAATTGGTGGATTTATTAGGTATTGCTTGATATTCTCAAAGGCAGATTAACATTTCTCATCCTAAATGAATTTGACATCCTTTTTAGCCATGACAGAGAATGGTTGACATCTTCTGAAAGGTTAGAAATGAATCTTCTTATATACTCCAACCTACCCTAAAGAGACTTTAATTGAGTAAGGCTTTTGGGAGGCGGCACATTTAAGATAGCTTCGATTTTGGCAGGATCAATTTCAATTCCGCGGTATCTCACTATGAAGCCTAGAAATTTTCCTGACGTGATGCTAAAAGTGCACTTCAAGGGATTCATCTTAAGGTCATAGCGGCGTAACCGCTTGAAGATGGTTCTAAAGTCTTAAAGATAAGCCTCTTTCACTTTGCTCTTGAAAACTAAATGGTCGATGTAGCACTCGACTTGATTGTGTATTAAGTCTTCAAAGATGTGAGTCATGGCCCGCTGGTAAGTTGCACCGATATTTTTAAGGCCAAAGGGCATCACTTTATAATAAAAGATGTCTATAGGACTTCTGAATGCAATGTTTCTCTTAACTTCTGGGGCCATATTGATTTGGTTATAACCCAACGAGCTATCCATAAAGGGGAAAATGACATGAGAAGTGGCAATGTCCACCATGAGTTCTGGAATTGGCAAAGAAACTTCATCCTTAGGACATGTTTTATTCATGTCTCTATAGTCAACATAGACTCAAATTTGATCATTTTTCTTTCAAACAGTCACAATGCTGGCTACCCAAGAGGGGCCAACTTGACTTCAAAAATAACTTATTGTTTGATCTCCAAACACATGGATCTAGGAGCTTGCTTGACAGAAATGGCATCATGCTAGATTCCAAGTTTATAGACTGCTACATTAGTGGATAAACCAGGTATTTCATTGTATGTCCAAGCAAAGCAATCCTTAAACTTGAAAAGAAGTTGAATTAGATCCGTAAGCTCATCCTCACTCAATAAAGAACTTATGAAGGTAGGGCGAGGGTCATCCTCTATTCCAAGGTTAATTTCTTTGAGTTCATCAACTATCGATTTAATTTCTTCTTTGAATTCAATGGGTCTACCTTGAACCTGAAGTTTGTTAGAATCTTCTAAAGTCTCCAAACAAAGTCTATCGAGTGAGTCGATGACTTTAGTAGGGACATTATCAGATTTAGGACTATTAGTTATCTTCAAATAATATTCATCATCGGTAAATGAACTAATGATGCCAATGCCGATACCACTTATCTAATTTTTCTTAAATTTTGAATTCCAAATATTTTTGTGGTATCTAGCTTGACCCTTAGTCCATTGACTCAGAGCAAAACCTTTAGAGATAAGAGTTTTAACACCAATAAGAAAGTAGCCAAAAGGTAATTCTATTAATTCATTAAATCTACCCCCTCTATTATTACATCATCTTCATTCCTTGAGGAGGAGGAGCCAGGGAAAAACTTTTGGACATTCCATACTTCTTGATCAAAATTAGGGGCATCCTTAATTACTCACAACCCTATCGGTAGATAGTGGGGTTAAGGTTAAGGATTCAACTGCCCTATTAAGCTTTTCATATAGACTTAATTCTGGCTCGTCACTTTATATAATATGCAATAGTGCATCATAGGCTGGTAACAGGCAAGGTGTTTCGATGGCTAGGGTTTCTCTATGACTCCTTCCTCGCTCCATAGCCGCCTTATGGGTAATCCTCTTCGTTTCTTCATAATTTCTCTCATTTTTCTTTTGATTTTCTACCTTTGATCTTTCTTCAGTTGAAATGGCAGTTAATCAGCTGATTGATCCTGGGTTTTTGGATAGCAAGTCGAAATCACGCTCCTTTAGGGAAGTTCTGTCCGGGGCTTCATCCCAGCCAGCATTTTCTGACCTTAAAATCACCACTTTCCATGGTTTACCTTCTCTTTTGATTTCTGATGACAGAATGTTGGCCTTGGCAGCTCCGTTTGAGCTTTTTTTGGTGGGGAAATTCACCAGTTGTCGTCCGTCACTTGATGCTATCAGTAATTTTTTTTCCAGCTTAAGTTAAATGGCAATTTTTTTGTCATTGTGCTCAACTCTAAGAACATTTTGATTAAGCTAATGACTGACCTAGATTACTGTAGGGTTTTCTCTTATCGTTCCTATTTTGTTAGGAATTATTATATGAAGTTATTTAAATAGACACCACATTTTGACATTTCTATTGAATCTCCTGTCATCCCTATTTGGGTTTCCTTCCCAAATCTCCATTCACATCTTTTCTCTCCTTGTGTACTTTATGGGCTTGGATCTTTATTTGGCTGACCTTTGAAAATCGATAATGCTACCTCTAATGGCACAAGGCCCTCGGTTGCCTATATTTATGTAAAGTTAGATATTACTAAGCGATACCCCAACCAAATTTGGCTTGGTTCTGAAAATACAGGCTATATTCAACAATTGAAATGGAAGATTTTCCTTTTTATTGTGCTCATTACAAATTTTTGGGTCATTCAAAGGCTGATTATCTAATTTTGTATCCCAATTTAGTTGATTGTCCCGCCCCTTCTATTGGTAATGTGGAAATTTTAGCTGAGCTGCCTAGGCATGATATTGCAGGTAATTAGAATCCTGCTCTTACGGGTGAGTTAATTCCTTTTGAATCATTGCATGAAAATATTGCTCCCGTTGTTGAGGCGAGTTTACCAGTTGGGCATGAGCTTCTGAACATGGATTTGGTTGATCCTATGAATTGTGTTGTTACTGAGGTTTTTGATGGTGCTTCTCACTTAGCAAGTTTGGATGGTCCTGATGCTTTGGGTGATTGTGATATTCAATATGATCATTCACCTAGGGGTGATTTTGCACCTATGGTTATGAAACATCCGGAATCACCTCAAGCGTCTATTGATTTGGCTTTGACGACAATGCATGTGGGTTAGATTACGACTGAATCTCTTATTTCTAAGGAGTTGGATCCTTCTATTACTTCTCTTGTGATGCATACTGATCAGGTTGTGTCGGTCCCCTCTGTGGGATTGGGAATGTATGAACAGCTTGTTGATGTCCTAGTTGCTTTACTTTATGCTAATGCCTTGTATGCCCATGTGGGCATCAGATCAGAAGAAAGTGTTAAGATGCAAATTAATTAGCTTGAAGGATCTTCATCTTCTTTTTCTGAGGTCGATGAAGAGGAATTTTTTAAACAATAAGGTGTTTTGCGAGATACTACCATTTGGCTGGGTAAACATAGAAAGAGGAAATCTAAAAAATAGCAATTTTTGGGGGTTGGCTTGGTGGCTGCTGACTTGGTTTTCAGTGTTTTCTGTGGCTATCGACCGTTCAAATTTTTTCTGGATGTGTTTGTTTCCCTTTTGGTTGATTTGTGCTTATGGGGGTGTGCTTTGTGGTTGTAGCTATCATTTTTGGGTTATGATGTGGCCTTTGGCTCACCCTTTGGATATGTGGCTTGTTGGCAACCATTGGTGGTGCATCTTCTTCTTGTTTTTGGTTGGTTTATTTCGAATGGTGACTATTGTTTGGATTTTTGGTGGGTTATTGCTCTTTCCCTCCTCTGGATGGTCCATGCCTAGCATATGAGTGGTTGGAAACCTATGCCAAATACTGAGCCCAGTTAGCTTTTTTGCCTTCTTTATCTTCAAGGCTCGTCAATTCCACTCTTATCTTATTTTCTCTCTTTGTGTTTATTTAGTCTTAGTTATAACATTTATCTTTTGATGGAATAATAAAATTTTTCGTTCAAAAAAAAATTCAGGCTCATCACTTTGAATTTTTGATTTGGTACCCTCCTTGTCACTATCTGATTCTAAAGTGAGATCAACTTCAGAGGAGGATTTATTTTTCGATAGTCAAAAGCAATTAGGGCACCCCTCTTTATTAATTCTTCATTAGAACTTGACTCAAGTTCGATATATATTGGGGGATTTTATTTTTCAACTGAAGGGCGGCCTCGACCACATGCTCTTTGAGCCATCCTCCCACCTCTTTGAGGTAAACTGTTTGGATGCCTAAAGACCACATGCTTGATGTCATCTTCGCTACTAGAATTTTGTCTCTTTTGTTATTTGACTTTTTCTTTTCTCAAAATTTTAATTTCTTTTGAGCTTTGACTTTCTGCTTTCTCCTCTTTAACATTGATCTCTATCTTAGAATAGGCAATGGACCCTTTGGGTACGTAGTACGCAACAACCTCATTGATCTCGACCTCATGAATAAAGAATGGTTTCAGATCACCCTTGATTCTAAACTCAACGCCATCTCGTTGGTATTTAATACATTGATATAGGGTAGAAGGAACCATCTTATACTCATTGAACAAGGGCCTACCTAGGAGTGCATTAAAGGAAGTCACTGTATCATTTATATGAAATTTTACTTAAGTTTTCAACTCTGATATCTCTAGAAGAAGGGTGATTGAACCTAAATCCTTCTCGCCTTTTTTATTGAACCCACGAAGCACCAACTTGTCTGTTGAGAGCATGCTAGTATCGATTCTAAGGTATGTGATAGTCTTTTTGTTCATCATGTTGATCGATGCACCCGGATTAATGAGAACTATTGATTTGAGGAGTAAATCTTCATCAAAGAAGGTAACTCTGAGAATTTCCTTGAAGTATAAAGCTTCTTCTTCAGAAATCAAAGCTAATTGAGCTAAGAAAATTTATAGGTTGAGAAGTTCTTTGATTAGAGTCTGCCTCATCTCTTTTGAAAGGATGAGGGCATCATGGATGCTTAACTTAGCAGGCAACTTCCTAAGATGAGCTAAGACAATGTAATCGACACTTGAAATATTGACATCAGCACTCGGTGGATTTGAAAGAGAGTTTGATTATTTAGCATGGATTTTAATCGAATCATTAGAGGAAACTTGCTTGCCCTTTTCTTGGGGAGGAAGCTAAGGAGGTAAAACCTTACCACTACATAGCTATACTTACACAATCTTATCGAAAGAATGAACTAGTGGGGGGAGGGGGTCTACGCTCTCTTGGGATGATTGATTGTCATTTTTTGAGTGGGAGTTTGAATCTGAGAAATCTATCATGATGATACTCCATTAAAAGTTAATTTTAGGGGTATCACCATCTGATAAGACATTAGATTCATTTATCCCTTGAAGAGTCAAATCTGGAAAGCTGAGAGTTTGAACTTCTTGATTAATCTCAGCTAATTCTTGATTATTTTTAATAGAAGAGTCAACTTGATTTACATTACCAAGAATAATCACAAAAATTTGAGCAGAAGGATTATTCTTTTTATTTTATTTTTAACCCTTTACCTTTGATGGGACAAAGTAAAAGTCAGATAACATTAATGGGGATAGTGGTTTTGAGCCTGTTGTAAATCTGGTTTTGATGATGACAAACATGTTTGTATTCTATTTTGCTTGGCTAATCCATTTCAGGTACAAAAGATCAAAAGCAACTCAAGCCAACTTAAGATAGAGTCCAAGTGTGTCTAAATGTACTATTTTCTTTTTTTGAGTCAATTATAATGTAATTGATCCCCTAGCAAAGTAACCTTGCACACACACACTCAGGGAGAGAGCTTGAGTGAATTAGAGTTTTTATTCAAGTTTTTATTCAGATCATCCTGGACGATATTCACATCATCCTGGATGATCAAGTAAAAAATAGAAACCCTAATTATGGTGACCAAGTTAAGTTTGTCTGATTAAGCCGATCGTCCTGGACTATCACTATATCGTATGGGATGATAGGCTCAAATCAGAAATTCTCAGCCGCCAGATCAAGTTAGGCAAGTTTTTATTTTAAGATATTTGGTCTGAACATCTCGGACGATCCAGTACAATCTTGCCTAAATTAGTCTGGTGATAAAGGAAAGAAATTAATATTTAATTGATACGATCATATCGTACTGGATGATCACAGGATCGTTCAGGATGATCATGATCATCTAGTGTGTTTCAGCTGTACGTCCAGAGCGGTTATCAGGACGATTTTGGCACTTTTTGAACTAATCATACAGGACGATATCCATATTGTCCTGGACGATCAAGTCATTTTTGGGTTGTCCAGCATAAGTTTCTCTGGATGACCAGAGTGGTCTTCTGGATGTAATTCCTGAATTTACACTAATCGTCCCGGATGATCGTAGTATCGTACGGGATGATCTAAACAACTTTTTCCACTAATCGTCCAGAAGAGCCAGATCGTCCAGGCTAAAATAGCTGATTTTGAACTGATCGTATAGGATGATCTTTCGATCATCCTGGATGATCTAGGCTGACCAGTTGAGATTTAGGGCAAATTTTGAGCCCTCCTATAAAAGATCTTTTTCTTTCAACAAGAAAAATCTTTTGCCACTTTCCTTTACAGAGAAACCCTAGAGAGAGAGAGAGTTTGGGAGAGAGAGAGAGGATCTTATGAGGGGGAGTTTGTGAGGGATTCATGAAGGTTGCTCCAAGCAAGAATCAGAGTCGTCTTCTCCGTTCATCGTCTCTCGTCTTGTTGGTGTTCTTTCTGAGAGGATCGTTCACAAGAAATCCGAGTTCTCTGCCCGCTTCAGGAGAAGCAAAAGGAGTTCAGGTTCTCTGCCTGCTTCAGGAGGAAGTGAAAGGAGTCCAAGGTTCTCTGCCTGCTTTAGGAGGAAGCGAAAGGAGGTTAGGTTCTCTGCCTCACCGTGTCGGTGGAAAGGAGTTTTTGTACAGGCTTCTCCACCTTGCTGTGGGAGCAGAAGGAGAGTCACTTTGATTTAGTGCAATACCCAGAGGGGATGCTCTGAGGAGTGGACGTAGGTCAAGTTGATCGAACCACTATAAAAATCTGGTGTGTTCTTTCTGATTACTTTCTACACTTTAGTTTTTTGTGATTATATGCTTGGGTGAAATCTGTTTTAAATCTTTTCGTTTGAAGTATTTATTTGTTTTCACTGCAAATCATCGAAAAGATTTTTTACTATTGCTCTTAAATTTTTAAATAACCAATTCACCCCCCCTCTTGGTTAGCCTCGGGACTAGTTCATCAGGGCTTAACATCCCTATCGAACTTTCAAGTGGTATCAGAATGGGATTCATAAAATCTAGTTTTAAAAAACTTTTGAATTTGATCCATGGCTAACTTTGGTAATCGTAATACTACTAAGATTATTCAATTACACGACCGCCATTATTTGATAACATACCTTTTGATTCTTGGAAAACTCGCATGTCCACATTTCTTCAATCAATTGACTATCGCATGTGGATGCTTGTTCAGGATGGATACGAACCACCTTTTAGAATGATTAACAATGTTAAAACTGAACTGCCCTTTACTGATTGGACTTTTGATGATCATGACTTAGCAAAATTAAATGCCAAATGTTTGAACTATTTTTTCTATGCGCTAAAATTTGAGGATTACATGTGTGTTTCTACTTATAAACTAGAAAAGAGATTTGTGATAGATTGTGCATCACTTATGAAGGTACAACTGAAGTCAAACAGTCTAGGCTAAACATATTGCTTCATAACTACAAACTTTTTTGCATAAAACCTACTGAATCCATTTCTGAAATGTGTACGAGATTCACTCAAATCATCACTTCTTTGCATGCCTTAGGTAGAGAACTTACAAACTATGAAAGAGTGAACACAATTCTTAGATGTTTACCTTCTTCATATGATGCTAAGATAATTGTAATCACTGAATCTAAAGATTTGAATACTTACTCTATTGATAGCTTACTTGGATCACTCATTGCTTACGAGCAAGGGGTGAACCAAAGACAGCTTGATGCAGGTGAGAAGAAGAAGAAGAAAATAGTGGCACTGAAGGCCAACAAGAGTGATACTAGTTCTTTCGGGTCTGATAGCAATGATGTTTCCTTGATCAGTAGGCAATTCAAAAGCTTTCTAAGGAAGAAACACAAGAACTTTCAGAAGTGGAACAAGGGTAAGTCAATAAAAATTTTAAGGGTTCAACTGAAACTGTCTGTTTTGAATGCAGGAAGCTTGGACACATTAAGGCTGATTGCCCTACACTTAAAGCTCACCCAAGCAAGGAGAAGGGTGAGGAGAAACACAAGTTTAGAAAGGACAAGAAGCAAATTTAGAAGGCATTCTGGGTAGATTTTGCATCCGACTCCTCTGAGACTAAAGCTGAAGAGGAGGAAACAAACCTTTGTCTGATGGCTGATGATCATCCTGGTCAGTCTGACCAGGAAGAGGTATGTGAGCTTACTTACAATTAATTATTTAAAATATTGAAAGCCTTCATCCATTGTATAGGAAGCTTAAGAAAACTCATGCTAGCCTGGAACTAGAATTTTTGAATTTACAAAAAGAGCATGATTCTGTAGTTAATGATCATTCCACACTTGAGTGTAATCACATGTCTTTACTTGATGAGTTTGATGAGTTGAACAAAAAATATTCTGATTTTGTTATTGAGCATGATTCATTAAAAACCTCACATGTTGATTTAGAAAGAGTTTTTAAAGAATTAGACAATCTAGGATGTGAAGTGGAGAGTAGCAATGGTTCATTAAAATTTGAAATTGCAAGTCTTAAAAAGGAGAATAAATTTTTGAAAGTTAAAATCAATACTTTTGAGAAAAATGAAACACCTTCTACCTTTGCACAGTTTTATGCACCTCCACCTTTTGAAGAATCTATGTCAAAATCATCAAAGCATGTTTCATACAAACCTAGGAAGAGGCACTATCACCCACGTATATTAGTTAACCCTTTTCCTGGTGTTAGATGTTTTTCATGTGGCATGCTAGGACATATTTCTAGACCTGTACTGTTCACCGTAGTACACATTGGGCATGGAGGCCCAAATTGCCTGTTTCACAGCATAGCACACATGCATTGCATTCTTCTTTTTATAAGAAGGAAACCAAACCTTTTTAGGTTCCTAAATCTGACGTTTGATAATTTTGTAGGTGTGCTCTCACACAAGACCTCGTAAGAGCATGTGGTACCTGGATAGCGGATATTCAAGACACTTGACTGGAGATGCAAATCAGTTTATTTTACTGGAGGCCAGGGCTGGAGGCAAGGTTACACTTGGAGATAACACCACCAGGAAGGTGGTAGGTATAAGTATAATTGGTGATTCAAAGAATTTTATGATTGATAATATTTTGCTTGTAGATGGACTGAAACACAATTTGCTGAGCATCAGTCAACTCTGTGACAAAGGATACAGCATTAAATTCCTATCCACTTGTTGCATTTTAAGCTTAAAAGATAAAATTATTTTGCAGGGACAAAGGATCAACAATGTCTACAAGCTGGATGTAAGTTGCATTAAAGCTGAAAATTCAATTTGCTTAAAAATTGCTGCTGATGAGTCTTGGTTGTGGCATAGGAGATTGTGTCAAGCTAGTATGAAAACCCTTAGGAGAGTCACCTAAAAGGACTTAGTTAGAGGTGTGCCCAAGTTTAAGTTCATTAAGAACCACCTGTGTGATGCCTGTCAATTAGGGAAGCAAGTCCAGTCCTCCTTTCACTCTATTAAGGACATTAGCACCTCTAGACCATTAGAAGTCCTTCACATAGATCTCTTTGGACCCATTAGCACTGCCAGCTTAGGGGGAAAAGTCAATAGTTTTGTGATTGTTGATGACTACTCGAGGTTCACTTGGATTAAATTTTTGTCACATAAATCTGAGACATTTGATGAATTTAAGTCCTTCTCCACTTGGATTCAGAGGAAGTTAGGTTGTGAGATCTTGACTATTCAGAGTGATCATGGTAGAGAGTTTGAAATAGTAAAGTTTGGAAGTTTCTGTGAGGAGCAAGGGATTAGTCACAACTTTTCAGCTCCTAGGACCCCTCAGCAGAATGGGGTAGCTGAAAGGAAGAACAGGACCTTAATGGAAGCCACTAGAGCCATGCTTGTTGAGTATTCACTTCCAAAATACTTTTGGGCTGAAGCGGTGAATACTGCCTGTTATGTGCTGAATAGGGTGAATGTAAGATCAAATATGAATAAAACACCTTATGAGATCATCAAGGGT
The DNA here is from genome assembly GCA_019925795.1 of Dendrobium chrysotoxum. Classification (NCBI taxonomy): domain Eukaryota; kingdom Viridiplantae; phylum Streptophyta; class Magnoliopsida; order Asparagales; family Orchidaceae; genus Dendrobium; species Dendrobium chrysotoxum. Next base: position 57,008,998 of record CM034302.1, read on the forward strand.
AGAAATCCAAACCTGTCCCACCTCCATGTCTTTGGCTGTAAGGTTTTCATTATGAACAACGGAAAATCATCCTTAGGAAAGTTTGACCCCAAATCTAATGAAGGAGTGTTCTTAGGCTATTCTAGTGTGGGGAAATTCTTTAGGGTGTTCAATAAGAGGACTTTGGTGGTGGAAGAGACAACTCGTTTGGTATTTGATGAATCTGATCCTAAGGTGACTAGAGTTAAGGAAGAAGAAGAGGTAGAGGAGATTACCCAAAGGATAGAAAATGCAAATCTGGAGGAAAGGCTAGAACCTCAAACCACATTGCCTAGATATGTGAGATATTCTTCGAGTCATCCTAAAGAACTGATCTTAAGAGACCCCTCTGAAGGTGTTAGTGTTGCAAATCTGGTTTTGATGATGACAAACATGTTTCCAGTGTGTTTTGCTTGGTTAATCTGTTTCAGGCACAAAAGACCGCGAGCCACTCAAGCCAACTCAAGATCGGGTCCAAGTGTGTCAAATATATGATTTTTCTTTTTATTGAGTCAATTGTAATGTAACTGATTCCCTAGCTAAGTAACCTTGCACACACACACTCAGGGAGAGAGATTGAGTGAATTAGAGTTTCTGTTAAAATTTTGTTCAGATCGTCCTGGACGATCTCCACATCGTCCTGGACGATCTCCACATCGTCCTGGATGATCCAGTTAAAATAGAAATCCTAATTAGGGCGACTAAGTTAAGAGGGTCTGATTGAGCAGATCGTCCTAGACGATCTCAGGATCGTACGGGACGATATGCCCAAATCAGAAATTCTCAGCCGCCAGATCAAGTTAGGCAAGTTCTTATTTTTAGATACTTGGTCTGATCGTCCCGGACGATACGTGTATCGTCCCGGACGATCCAGTACAATCATGCCTAATTTAATCTGGTAATTAAGGAAAGTAATTTATTTTTGGTTGATACGATCATATCATCCTGGACGATCGCAGGATCGTCCTGGACGATCATGATCGTTTAGTGCATTTCAGCTGTACGACCCGAACTGTATTCAGGATGATTTGGGGCCTTCTTGAACTAATCGTACAGGATGATGACCCCATCGTCCTGGACGATCAAGTCATTTTTTGGTCGTCCAGCACAGATTTCTCTGGACGACCCGAACTGTCTTCTGGACGATTTTCCTCAATTTGCACTAATCGTCCCGGACGATCGTAGCATCGTACGGGACGATATGAACAATTTTTTCTACTGATCGTCCAGAAGAGCCAGATCGTCCAGGCTGAAACAGCTGAATTTGAACTGATCGTACAGGACGATCTACCGATCGTCCTGGACGATCTACCGATCGTCCTGGACGATCTTGGCCGACCAGTTGAGATTTAGGGCAAATTTTAAGCCCTCCTTTAAAAGAACTTTTTCCAATTTTTGGAAAAATCTTTTGCTGCCTTCCTTCCCTGAGAAACCTTAGAGAGAGAGAGAGAGAGTTGGGAGAGAGAGAGAAGATCTTGTGAGGGGGAGTTAGTGAGGGATTCACTAAGGTTGCTCCGAGCACGGATCAGAGTCATCTTCTCCGCTCGTCGTCTTTCGTCTAATCGGTGTTCGTCGTGGGAGGATCGTTTGCAAGAAGATCCGGGGTTCTCTGCCCGCTTCAGGTGGAAGCAAAAGGAGTTCGTAGGTTCTCTGCCTGCTTCAGGAGGAAGCGAAAGGAGTTCGAAGGTTCTCTGCCTGCTTCAGGAGGAAGCGAAAGGAGGTCGGGTTCTCTGCCTCACCGTGTGGTGAAAAGGAGGTTTTTGTACAGGCTTCTCCGCCTTGCTGTGGGAGCAAAAGGAGAGACACTTTTGTTTAGTGCAATACCCGGAGGGGAGGCTCCGGGGAGTGGACGTAGGTCAAGTTGACCGAACCACTATAAAATCTGGTTTGCTTTTCTGATTCAATTCTGCACTTTAATTTTTTCTGATATTAACTGCTTGGGTGAATATCTGTGGTTGATCTTTTTATCGGTGTTTTAATTCATTTCTGCTGCACGTTATAAAAAGATTTTCATAGTTATCGTGAAATTTTTAAATAACCAATTCACCCCCCCCCTCTTGGTTAGCCTCGGGACTAGTTCACTAGGGCTTAACATCCCTATCGAACTTTCAGTTAGGACTAGGCATGGACTTAGGAAGGAAGTAAACCACTCTGCCTTTATCTCAATGACTAAACCAACCAACATCAATCAAGCCATTTCTGATGAGTTTTAGATCTCAGCTATGCAAGAAAAATTAAATTAATTTATAAGGAATGATGTTTGGGAGTTAGTAGAAAGACCTAGAAATCAAAGTATAGTGGGAACCAAGTAGGTCTTTAAGAATAAGATGAATGATCCTAGTGTAGTGGTTAGGAATAAGGCAAGATTGGTGGCTAAGGGGTATAATCAGATTGAAGGAATTGATTTTGAGGAGACATTTGCCCCTGTAGCTAGATTGAAAGCCATTAGAGTGCTACTAGCCTTTGCTTGTTATAAGGGATTTAAGTTATTTCAAATGGATGTCAAGAGTGCCTTTTTAAATGTGGTAATAAAAGAGGATATTTTTGTAGAACAACCCCCAGGTTTTGAGAGTTTCCAATATCCTAATCATGTTTACAAATTAAAAAAGGCCTTATAAGGATTGAAATAGGCACCCAGAGCTTGGTATGAGAGGCTTAGCACATTCCTGTTAGAAAGAGAGTTTATTAAGGGGAGCGTAGACACCACTCTTTTTCTGAGGAGAATAGGAGATGACTTACTCATTATCCAGATCTATGTTGATGATATAATTTTTGGATCTTCTAATAAATATTTATGTGATGAGTTTTTTAAAATAATGAGTAAGGAGTTTAAGATGCGTATGATGGGAGAATTGACCTACCTTTTGGGGTTTAGCATAAGGCAAATGGATGATGGAACCTTTCTAAATCAATCTAAATGCACTAAGGACATTTAGAAGAAATATGAAATAGACAAAGCTAAGCCAATTAACACTCCCATGAGCTCCTCTGTTCAGTTAGATAAGGATTCAAGTGGAAAATCTATTGATCAGAAGAAGTATAGAGGAATAATTGGATCACTGCTTTACCTGACTGTTAGTCGACCTGATATCATGTTTAGTGTTTATCTTTGTGCTAGATTTCAGGCTGATCCTAAAGAGTCCCACCTAAGTGATGTTAAGAGAATTCTTAGATATCTTTTAGGGACCCAAAACCTAGGAATCTGGTACCCTAGGCACAACACCTCTTTTGAGATTATTGGATATTCTGATTCTGACTTTGCAGGATGTAGGGTGGATAGAAAGAGCACTTCTGAAACTTGTCAATTCATAGGACAGTCATTAGTCTCTTGGTCTAGTAGAAAATAGAACTCAGTTGCGATTTCCACTACTGAAGCTGAGTACATTGCCTTAGGAGGTTGTGTGGCCCAAGTTCTTTGGTTGAAGCAACAAGTCTTAGATTTAGGATTACCTGTGGGCACAATTTATATTATGTGTGATAATACTAGTGCCATATGTATCTCTAAGAATCCAATCCAACATTCTAGAACCAAATATATTGATATAAGGAATCACTTCATTAGGGACCATGTTATAAAAGGGGACATTGAGCTACATCATGTAGCAACTAAAAATCGGCTGGCTGACATATTTACTAAACCACTAGCCTTTAACTCATTCAGCATTTTGAGGACGAGATTAGGAGTGATTGATATAAATGCTTGATTCTAATGAATACTGATTTCTGATTTATCATTTTTATTCTGTTTCTAATAGTTAGGTGTTTGATTTGATTATTTTCTTTCCGTTATTTTTATTTTTTCTGCTGATTTTTATTTTAGCCTTGGTGTTAGTTTGATTTGAGTATTTATTTTGATGTGATTTTCTACCCGTCTTTACTGGTTCATCTCTTTTATTTACTGTGTTATGCTTTTCAAAATCCGATCACTGCTCACTACTTCTGATAAACTGGATTTCTGACTGAGAGTTTTACCTTATTTTTATTTGGAAGCTGGTAAGCAGTGATTGATTCCACTGGATCTGTTAAAGGGAAGAAACATTGATGATTATTTCTCTTCCTTTAACTCCTTTACTGGTGTATTATTTCTTTTGGATAAAAATCTTCTTCAAAATTAAAATATTAGTTTTTGAAATAGAGATTTATTTTATCTTCCTACAGTAATCTACCTCATATAAATAGTGTTTTCAAAGTCTTGAGTCATTATTATGATTTTCTAAACCAAGTGATTGCACTTATCATATGACGTATAGTTTTTATTTTGTGAATTACTCTTCCTTATTGTGGAGAGCGTCTCCTATGTCTGGAAGGTAATTTTACAGCTGAGATCCTTTAACGATTTTGAGAGGGAGAAAGCTTACAAAAGATGCGCAGTGCGCCAAACAAATTGAAAAGAGGCATAAAATGAGCCCAAAGCTGAAAAGATGTGAAATATCGCCAAACTAATAGATACACAAAGTGTATCAAAAATGAAAAGATGCGCAAAGAGCCAAATAAATTGAAAAAGAGGCACAAAATGAGCCCAAATCAAGCTTTCTTCCCTTTCAGATCACTAAATGTCTTAGAAAAATCTGTGTGCCACTTAATATGTTCAAAAGCTTGAGTTTGAAAATCTTGATTTTTGATTTATTACTTTGCAACACTATTATATCAAATATTTTTCTGGAACGAGGCTTGAAAGGATCTCTTTTCGAATCTAATTTCTTTTCTTCTGAATTGGATTTTTATCTTGAAAGGGATTTGCATCTACAAGGTGTCCGAGGTGGGAGTTATAAAAGTCGATTTTCCAACTTTTTCTGGATTTCAGCGCTGTCAATCGTCTTCTTATTGGTTTTTGGATTTAAAATCAAGGAAAAATTTTGATTTACTATAGCAGATTGATCCCAAAAAAAAATCATTATTTTTTGTATTCTCGTTTCAAGTTTTATTTACTTTGGTTTTGTTTTTCATTTTACTATTTATGTTTTTGGGATCCCTAATCTATCATCTCCATCCTCCATCTTTTTCCTGTTTCCTTTACATCATCCTGGATGATACCCACATCATCCTGGACGATCTTCTTCATCCTCGATGATCCATTAATCGTCCTGAACGATCCAATCAAATCATCCCCACTTTTATCATGCTGCTAAAAAATGCCAATTATTGGTGATTGTCCTGGACATCCTTAAATCATCCTGGATGATATGATCCATATCTTCGTGATCTAATTGAATGGTTGAGAATGCGCCAATTATTGGTCATCATCCTGGATGATCCACCACATCATCTCAGACGATCCACATGTCAGCAGTTGGATGATTCAAATTTGGTCCGTCCAACACATTTATTGCATATCATCCTGGATGATCCACCTAATCATCCTGGATGATACTTTTCATTAGCGGTCGTCCAGGTTGATTCCTCGGGATGATCGCCTGTGTTTAATCATCCTGGATGATCCGACCGCCTTTTTGACCGATCGTCCTAGCCGTCATAAATTCTCATATCATCCTGGATGATCCTGTGATTGTACGGGTCGATCTGGCCGATTTCTATTTAAACATCCAATTTCTTCAGTTTTTTCCACACATCTCCTTCCACTCTCCCTCACTTGTGCTTTCTAATGGCTGGGATGAAGCGTTCTAGGCAAAAGGGTGCGAGCTCCTCACGGGGGAATATTGATCCCCGCTTTCCCAATGCAGCCGATCAGGCTGCCTTCAAGCGATATCTAGAGGTGGGCATCACTCAATCAAAAATCATAAACCCCCACACCCTTACCTATCCTGTCCTCAATCTTTTTGCACACACCTCACTCACTTTCATCCTCACACTCGCCTTCCCTTTTAGCACCGAACTTCTTTGAGTCTTCTTCGCCAATCTTCGTATCTCTGCTGACTATTCCACCCTCCGCTCCTATGTGAATCAACATCCTGTAGAACTCACTACCCAGGACTTTCATAATATCCTTCAGCTCTCTGTGACTGGCGATAAAATCCACACTCTTATTACTGATCCTGACTAAGATTGGAGTGTCATCAATCACTTTCTTAGAAATACAAATGCACCCTACCACGATAATGCTTGCACTTCCCTCTTTAAGGATGCACGGACCATTCAGCATGCCCTTCTTTCCTCCATCATCCCAAAGGCTGTGGATCGAATTCACATCACCCCATTACTGTCTCTGACCACCTATTACATCTTGGCCCACCGAGACTTCAATGCCACTGACCTTCTTATCAGATATATCGAGCACCTCACCACTATTAGGGATCCGGGCTATAGACGTCATCCAAATCTGGCTTTAGCATATATCATTGCATATGCCTTGGAAACCAAATATAACCTGCAGTATCCAGTCCCTCCCAATATTCCTCCTTCCTTCTTCACCAATAATTCATTCCATGTACTCTACAGCACCCGACTACATCCGGAGCCCGCCCCGGATGTTAAGGAGGAAGAGGAAGAAGCTGTTTCATTCCTGCTGCACCTGATGCACCTGATCCCCTTCGCATTGCTTCCCCGTTCGATCATCTGGTGTAGCGGTTCGATCAGTTGGAGGCTAGATTTGATTATTATGTTGCTGCCTAGGAGCAGCAGCACACTGAGAATCTGCAGCGCTTTACTAACTATGCTGCTCAGCAACAATAGCAGCACGACCAGGATATTTCTTGAATTGGAGCACACTTTGCCTCCATCCATAATTACATTGCACCACCACAGCCACCTCCTCCTTCTGATCAGGATCCGCCTCCATTTTATTTTTATTTTTTGTGCTATTTTTTCTATTTATACTATTGTTTCTAATTTTCTGTTTGTCCTCCTCCTTTTTGTGATGTCAAAAGGGGGAGTCAGTTGTAGTAGCTTTTGTTTTATGCAGTTATCTTTTCTTGTAGTGTTTAATTCATTTGTAGTTGTTTTCCTGTACTGCTCTAATTATTCAATAAATTTTATTTTTTGATGTGCGTTGGTTAACTCCTAATTCTTTTATTTTAAACTACTGCACTAATATTTTCCATCATCAAAAAGGGGGAGATTATTGCAAATCTGGTTTTGATGATGACAAACGTGTTTGTATTCTGTTTTGCTTGGCTAATTCAGTTTAGGTACAAAAGATTAAAAGTAACTCAAGCCAACTTAAGATCAAGTTCAAGTGTGTCTAAATGTACTATTTTCTTTTTCTTGAGTCAATTATAATATAATTGATCCCCTAGCTAAGCAACCTTGCACACACACACTCAGGGGAAGAGCTTGAGTGAATTAGAGTTTCTGTTCAAGTTTTTGTTTAGATCGTCCTAAATGATATTCACATCATCCTGGATGATCAAGTAAAAAACAGAAACCCTAATTAGGGTGACCAAGTTAAGTTTGTCTAATTAAGTCGATCGTCCTGGACGATCACTGTTGAAATCCAGGATCTCGAGCACTTAATTTTGATGGTGACAACTAATACTTACTGAATCCATATAGACTTCCTTCAGATTATAAATGCTTAATCCTTGTATATGAGCACTAACATTTCAGGTCAGATGCACACTGCTCAAGATTACTGGAGACTCAAACCGGGTAGAATAGGATGTTGAAAAGTCTGTAATTTTTATTTCTTTAGTTTTATTTTCTTGAGTCTGCCACAGAAGCATGCATGTGAAAGGAGCAACCATACACACACACAGGGGGAGAATTGTTTTAAATGTTTTAAAATTTTTTTTAAGAAAATTATACTGTATGATTTCGTATCGTACTGTACGATTAATTAAAAATACTCAGGCTAACGCCTAATTTTCAAATGATTAAGTTTATAAACTAATCATACTGTACGATACATATCGTACTATATGATAAGATATAATTGAGAAACCCTAGCTGCCAGAATAAGTTTGGTAAGTTCTTAATTTTGATTTCCTGAACTGATCGTACTGTACGATGATTATCGTACTGTACGATTAATTAATACTTACCAAAATTATCTCCCTAATCAGGAAATAAACATTGGTTTCTAATTTAAAAGTCGATCGTACTGTACGATCATATATCGTTCTGTACGACTGATAGAGACGATTTCATTCGTCCCAGAGATCGTACCAGACGAAACCAAGGTTTTTTGTTCTATTCGTCCTGGATGATATTCATATCGTACAGGACGATATCATGAAAAACACTAATCATACTGTACGACTGAAGGAGTGCTGGACGACTGACAGAGACGAATTCTTTCATCCCAAGGATCGTCCCACAGTTCGTCCTGTACGAACAGTACGAATCAACAGTATCGTCCTGTACGATATACATATCGTACAATACGATATGTATAAAATTCGATAACTGTTCGTCTGTACTCGTATTGGACGGAGCTGTAATTGAACTGATCGTATTGTATGATTATAGATCGTACTGTACGAACAGAAATGCAAAAGTTGAAACTTTTAGGGTTTTCTGAAGCCGGATATAAAAATAACTTAAAATTATTTTTAAGGAGTTGTTGATCTATCCTCTTGCTGTGAGAGACTTGGAGAAAAGAAGGGGATTTGTTAGAGAGAAGTTTTTGGAGAGATCCAGGGCTTGAGAGAGGAAGGTGAAGGTGAGCTTGAGCGTGAGGGAGAAGTAGTGTGAGGGGATCACACGGTGGCTCCAAGCTAGCTGAATGCTTTGCTCCTCTTATGGCTTTGGGAAGCTTCAAGAAAGTTCTCGAGGGAAGAGTCTCTTCAAGATCAACATCACCAAGGTACTCTGCCATCTCCAGGAGGGAGAAAAAGGAGAAGGTCCGCTGCCGTCACCTGGAGGGTGACATAGCATTTGGTATTCCGCCGCACCAAGGGAGGTGAAAGTGAGTATTGTAAAGGCTTCTCCGCCTTGCTGTGGGGGCAAAAGGAGAGTCAACTTTTACTAGTGCAAATCCCAGAGTAGAGGACTCCGGGGAGTGGACGTAGGTCAAGTGACCGAACCACTATAAAAATCTCTGGTGTGTTTTTTCCTGTTTACCGTACTTTACTTTTCATGCTTTTAATTAGTACGTTAAATTGCTTGGTAAAAATCATGATTTAAATCTTGTGTTGTAAAATCTAAAATTGAATTATCAATATCATCGTTGTGAACGTTATATTTGCTTTCGCACATTATTCGTTGAGTTATATTTTAAAAATACACAAAAAATTAGAACTCTCGTGTAGGGTTAAATTTTTTAAAATACCAATTCACCCCCCCTCTTGGCGCATCTCGTACTTTCAATCACTATATCGTACGGGACGATAGGCTCAAATCAAAAATTCAAAGCCGCCAGATCAAGTTAGGCAAGTTTTTATTTTAAGATATTTAGTCTGATCATCCTGAATGATACGTGTATCATCCTGGATGATCCATCATGCCTAAATTAGTCTAGTGATTAAGGAAAGTAATTAATATTTAATTAATATGATCATATCGTACTGGATGATCGCAGGATCATTCAGGATGATCATGATCATATAGTGTGTTTCAGCTGTACGTCCAGAGCGATGATCAAGATGATTTTGGCACTTTTTGAACTAATCGTACAGGATGATATTCGTATCATCCTGGACGATCAAGTCATTTTTGGGTCATCCAGCACAAGTTTCTCTGGACGACCAGAGCGGTCTTCTGGACGAAATTCCTGAATTTACACTAATCGTCCCGGGTGATTGCAGAATCGTACGGGACGATCTGAACAACTTTTTCCACTGATCGTCCAGAAGAGCCTGATCGTCCAGGCTGAAACAGCTGATTTTGAACTGATCGTATAGAACGATCTTTCGATCGTCTTGGACGATCTAGGCCGACCAATTGAGATTTAGGGCAAATTTTGAGCCCTCCTATAAAAGATCTTTTTCTTTCAACAAGAAAAATCTTTTGCCACTTTCCTTTACAGATAAACCCTAGAGAGAGAGTTTGGGAGAGAGAGAGAGAGGATCTTGTGAGGGGGAGTTTATGAGGGATTCACGAAGGTTGCTCCAAGAAAGGATCAGAGTCATCTTCTCCGTTCGTCATCTCTCATCTTGTTGGTGTTCTTTGTGAGAGGATCATTCGCAAGAAGATCTGGGTTCTCTGCCCACTTCAGGAGGAAGCGAAAGGAGTTCAGGTTCTCTGCCTGCTTCAGGAGGAAGCGAAAGGAGTCCGAGGTTCTCTGCCTGCTTCAGGAGGAAGCGAAAGGAGGTTAGGTTCTCTACCTCACCGTGTCAATGGAAAGGAATTTTTGTACAGGCTTCTCCACCTTGCTGTGGGAGCAGAAGGAGAGTCACTTTGGTTTAGTTCAATACCCGGAGGGGAGGCTCCGGGGAGTGGACGTAGGTCAAGTTGACCAAACCACTAAAAAAATATGGTGTGTTCTTTCTGATTACTTTATATACATTAGTTTTCTGTGATTATATGCTTTGGTGAAATTTGTGTTTAATCTTTTTGTTTGAAGTATTTACTTATTTTTGCTGCAAATCATTGAAAAGATTTTTTACTGTTGCTCTCAAATTTTTAAATAACCAATTCACCCCCCTCTTGGTTCGCCTCGAGACTAGTTCATCAAGGCTTAACATCCCTATCAAACTTTCAGAGCCACCATCCACCAGTTATACACATCTCTCATCAATAATTTTTCTCTCTACAAAAGGTGCACTCTTTTAATTTTTATTAAGTACAGTAGTTCCTATAATTACTAGAGAGCAAACTATCCCAACGTCCTCCTGCAAAGTCTCTAGGTCAACCTCTCATATCAGGCCCGAGGCACTCATCAGTAACTATTGAGAAACATGAAAAGATTTGTTAATCAATTTTTTAAATGCCCGAGATAGTGCTACATCCCAACTATCTTTAATAGATAGAGAAAAGTTTAAATTTTTACTTGAAATTGATTTGATAACCCATGATCAAGATCGACCAGGTACTCCTTTGGAATTATAATGTTACCTTGATAAACATTTTCTTGAGCCAGTCCTTGAAGATGATACTGTCCTCAATTATATGGCTCAATATGAGGTAGTAGTAGCAAAAAGTTAGATTATCCTTCTTATTTGCCTCTTTTAGCTTCTTGGCCTCTAGAAATCAAAAGTTAGGTTTCTTTTGAAGCCTTTTGAAGATCTTTCTCATCGACTCCCTTTTAAATGGATACAGATTAGCCAATCTCTCTTTAAAAGTAGTCGGGTGAGATTCCATGGTAGGTTGAGAAGTTACCTGTAAAGGTTGAGATTTCTGAGTTTATTAATCTAGAGGATTACTTGATTGAGTATTGATTGGTTTCTTCCCTTTATCAATAGCTGAAATCATTAATGTTCTTTTTTCAAAGAACTTTAAAGGTTTACTAGCTTTCTTTTCTTCAGTAGAATCCTTCAGGAATGACATTCTAGAAGCCTCTTCCTGTAGATTATTAGCTTTATTAAGAAGTTTTTTGAAGGTTATGATTATAAACACCTTTAGCAAAAATGCAATAGGCCCATGGATATTCTTTAAAATAATCTCCACTGCATGTTGCTCATGTAGCTAGGCTTCACATTTCATCGAGAGATTTTTCCACCTCAAGATGTACTCAATAAAAGACTCGCCCATTTTTGTTTTTTGATGATGAGATCACCAACAATTACACGTTATTGAGCTCCCAAGAATCTCTTTAAAAATAGACCCTTGAGCTCTATAAAAGTTTTCACTGAAGCATTTAGAAAATCTACATCCATTCAAAAGCAATACCGGACAGACTACTCACAAACTAGCGAAAGAGTAAAGTATCTGACCCTCCTACATTACAACAGTTAGCTCGAAAGTGGGCCAGGTGCTATCTCGGGTTTTTTAAACCACTAAAAACTTTAAAAGAAGGTGGCACAAAGCCCTTCAGATAAAGAACTAAATCATACTCCTTAGGGTAGGGTCTACCCTTTGGAATAGATATGGTCCCTTGAGAGTGGGCTAGGGCCTCCCTTACTTAGGTCTCAATCATGAGATGAATATCCTTATCTATTGGAGACACTAGGGAAGTAACCTTTGGAATCCTGGGGTTTGAATCTGTCTTCCTACTGTGCTCACCCACTATGTAAACTGTAGGTTGCAACTGCTCAGGTTGAGATAGTTCTGTCTTGAACAACTAATTCTGTATTTATTCCATCTTTAGCATCATTTATTCAATCTTCTTTTCTAGACTCTTCATGTACTCATCCTATTCCTTTAGCTTAATGAAATTATCTAAGTATGAGTCAACTACTGCTGATTCCCCCTCTTTACCAAATCGGTGCTTTAAAGGCTCAGCATCCTTGGTTGATACTAAAGTCTTAACCATGCAAATATTATTTGCTTAATCTTCCTCTATCATTAAATCATCAATATCTGGATTAAAAGCTTCAATAGCTTACTTCTTAAGAATGTCCCAGATTTCTTGAACTACCTCATTGATCGGTCTACCATCAATTGACTCAATATCGATGAGTAGGTACCCTTTGTAATCCAACATCTCCTCAAACTCCTCCTTATCTTACTTAACAAGAATAGGTTGAATCTTCAGATCATCTGTAGAAGGTTCTACCACCAACTAATCTAATAATTTTTTATCAAGATCTGGGACTGTCCTCTCCCATCTGATCGTCCTGAGGTCAGTAGTCATAAGGGTGACATCCTCCATGGGGTGAGGGATATCCAACTTAACAGGTGACGAAGGCATTTAGCAAGTAGGAACTCGAACATCAATGAGAATAATTTCCTCACATCCCTAGATGGGGAGTCGGGGGACATCAACTGGTAGTAAATAAAAATCATCTGGAATCTATATTCCTATAAATTTACTCAGCTTGTTGGGTACATAGGGTTTTTCTGGCAACAAGGGCCACTTGCCCTTAAGATTCACTAGTCTCAAATCCTCAATAATCTGTTTTGACTTGAATATCACAGGGGCCAACTTAGAAAATGTTGAAGGGGAAACTAGTGGTTTACTGCTGAAAGGGCTACCCTTACCAGATCCGATGAAAACTATCTCCTTCTTTACAGATGGGAGGCGAGGCACCTAGTGATATCTGTCCACTAGAACTGAGGTAACAAGCTGCTTAACAAATTTCTTATTCCTCCTCACTAGTTGAGAATTCAAATTTCTTTCTTAAGATTTTTGTTCTTTTAATACTTCCTTCTCAAGTTTATGTAAGATCACCTCTATAGGTGTCTCATGTATTATTTCTTAGTCTGGCCTGCCTGAGCAGCACAGGTGTGAATGATATTTCTCAGCATTCTAGTTCTCAATGTCTGCTTTTCCTTAGGAGTCCTCTTAATAGAATAATATGCTGGGCACGGAGAAGTGCTAGCTATTCTGGTGACTCTCTCCTCCCCTGCAGCAGCTGTGAGGGGGTGGAAATGACTCCCTTTCAGGAGTGGAGAAGAGGCAGGGATTGGTAGCTCCTCAGCAGCCTCAGGTTCAACTTTTGTTAAGGCCTTCTACTTAGCCATCTTCTTTGACTTGATGATCTTCTTCCTCACCCTCTCAAATAATTCTTCCTAACATTCTTGCTACCAAAGAGGGTTTCAGAGCTAAAGGATCCCTTCTCAAATACAGTCTGGACTCCAGTATCATCTGATATCTATTCCTTGTCCTCCTAAGCAGAGGGTATAATATGTACTAGGGTGACAACATCCTCAATTTTAATAAAGAGAGGGGCATCAGTCGCCGTCCTTACTGCTAGCTCAACTATAAGATCATCTTTATCTCCATCAGCGGTGAGGTTTATTATTGTCCCACCACTCACTGACAGCCTTAGGGACTTAAAACCCATCCCAAATTGGATCGTGTTGTATTGGATTAGCTCTTCAACATAAAGGACTCGGTCAATTGAAAATAGAAGCTTTTCATCCATTTCAAAAAATCGATTTATCTGAGATTTGAAAAGAGAAAATTTGAATCAAAATCTTAAATTTGAAATTTGAAAAGAAGTTCATATTTTATCATGTATACCAAATTATAAGAATTATAATCTGGCATGTGATGATAAAATATATAATTTGATTTTGATTTAAAAAAAACTTGAATTTTCATTGTACATATTTGACTACAAGATAATGTTGTAGAAAAATATATAACAATGATGATCTGGATTTGAATTTGACTGAATATAAAGAGGAGTTTGAATTTTGAGAGATTTTTATAGAATTTTGAAACTCAATATATTGGATTTGATTTCAACATGATGGTTTATAAATTTAAAGGAAAATCAGGAGAGTTAGACTCGGCTCTCTCACCCCACTGATTGACTCAGGGGTAGGATGTCAAAAACCATATTTGGTTTGAAGGAAAATTGGATTTTCATTACATATGTTCAACTACGATAGGATGTTATAGAAGACACATGGAAACGACAGTTGAAGTTGATTTGAGAGGATTTTGACAGGGTTTTGAATTTTTGAAACTTGGAAGATCTTTCCTGAACTTTGAAAGTCAACATGTTGAACGTGCATTCAACATGAAGGTTTACAAATTTGGAAAGAAAGATCAAAGAATTTTAGCTCGACTCTTTTACCTGAGTAATCAACTTAGGATAAAATGTCAGAGCCTAAATTTGACAGAAGAATTAGAATTTGATATTAATTTTTGGAAAAGAATGAATTTGCTTTGCCTATGTCAAACTACAAAAGGTGTTGTAGGAAAATATAGGATAACGATGTTCGAGTTGAATCATTGTAAAAAGAGATTCAAAAATTAAAAAATTTTGCAGCATCTCTCCTTATTTTAAAACTCAAGAGGTTGAATTCACTTTCAATCTAAAGGTTACAAATTTTGGGGGAGATTTTGAGGAATTGACATAACTCTTTCATCTCGATAAGTGATTCAGGAATGAAGTGTCAAAGATCAAATTTGACAAAAGGATCAATCTTTTGAATTGAATTGGAAAAGGACATTTATATTCAATCACATATATTGAAATATAAGAATTATAATCCAATATGTAGTGGTAAAATATATAGATCGATAAGAATTTTAAAGAGATTAAACTTCATTAAGAAATTTGAAAGTTTGATTTTTGGATTAAAAGGCCTTCTATAAGTTATGAAACTTAACACACTATTGATTGATTTGAGCATGCAATTTCTAACATTTATATGAGGATTTTGAAGGATTTGGCTTGACTCTTTCGCTCTACCAATGGACTTGAAGGCAAAATGTCAAAGCCCAACTTGGAAGGAGGTTTCCTATGCTTACCTCTCTTTTGACATGTTTTAATTGATGTTGGCCACACTCATCCAAGAAAGAAATGAGAAGAGGGGCTAACAGAAGAAAGCGTTGCAACTTAGGAATTAAGATTGAGATTTTTGATGATTACAAAATATTTTTTTTATTTTATTATTTCTCCTAGTATATATTAGATATGACTATTTATTTTTATGTGTGTACTAACATTTCAGGGAAAACATATACTACTCTAGATTGCTGAAGACTTTAAGACAAGTTAGATTAAGATTTTATGTAATAGAGTCTGTACTTTTTTTAATTATTTATTGAGTCTAAGCAAGTGTGATTGTAATTGAGTAATCATGCACACACACAAGAGGAGAGAGTTAAAATGAAAATAAAAAAAAACTAATCGTATTGTATGATATCCAATCGTACTGTATGATTTGACTTAGATTTCCTCCTAAATGTAGTTTCTTAAATCTGGGCTTCAATTTTTTAACTATTCATATAGTACGATGAAAATCGTACATATAATTGATAGTGTACAAAAATGTGTTCGTACCAGATCATGCCAAATAAATACCTAATTTTTGAACTGTTCATATAGTATGATATGAATTCGTACAGATGACTGACAGTGTACGAAAATGGGTTCATACCAGATCATACCAAATGAACACTCTGATTTTTGAACTGTTCGTACAGTATAATTTGAATTCATATAGATGATTGACATTATATGAAAATAGGTTCGTACCAAATCATACCAGATGAAACCCTATTTTTAAACTAATCACATGGGATGATCCATGACCATATAGTATGATCATATGTCACTTCACTTGAATTATAATTTTTGGATGGTTTTCATGTATTTTCTATATAAGGAGTTTTAAAAACTATCACTTAAGACCTTTGCTACAAATTTCTCTTGAGAGTGACCATTGAGTGTGAGTGTTTGGAAGAAATTATGAGAGTAATGTGTGAGAGATCAAGTGAGAGGGATTTGTGAGTGATTCATAAGGTTCCCAAAGCAAGGATCTCTTTGTCTTCTTCAAGTTTCTGCCTATCTCCTCTGGAGGCTCTTGAGAGAAGATCTTCAATATTGTGTCTAGGTTCTCTAGCTTCACCATGAGGGTGAAAAATGATGACGTTCTCTTCCTTCATTAGGAGGGTAAAAAAGTACGACTGATCTCTACCTTTAGCAAGAGGATTAAAAAGGATGACAGTTTTTTGCCTTCATCAGGAGGGTAAAAAAGGATGATGGTTCTCTGCCACACCGGATTGGTGGAAGAGAGTTTGTAAAGGCTTCTCCACCATGCTATGGGAGAAAAATGAGAGTCACTTTTGTTTAGTGCAATACTTGGAGAAGAAGTCTCTAGGGAGTGGACGTAGGTCAAGTTTTGAACGAACCACTATAAAATTTTGTATTCTTCTGTTCTCTTTAATTTTTTTGCTTTTTTATTTTCTGCACTTTAAATTTTTATGGTTGAAAAATCATTTATGTTAATCATATCTAAACAATTACATATTTTAAGATCAGTGATTTAATTATCTAAAAGATTAAAAGGTTTTCAAAAATCCAAGAAATTTTTTTATAACCAATTCACCCCCCTCTTGGTTAGCATTGGGACAGTTCTATAAGGTCTAACAACCTACATGAACTTTCAAGCATATCAGAGCCCATTTCAAAAATTAAGGTTTAGACTACTTTTTAAAAAATGATCATGGCTAGTTTTGGAAACCAAAATAGTACTAAGGATATTCGATCACTAAACCACCTTTATTCGATAATATTTCTTTTGATTTTTGGAAAACTAGCATGTCTACTTTTCTGTAATCACTTGACTATCACATATGGATGTTAATATAGGAAGGCTATAATGCCCTTACTCAAATTCTTGATGGCATTAGTGTTGAAACACCATTTATTGATTGGACTTTAGAAGAAAGAGAATTAGCCCAATTAGATACAAAATATTTAAACTATTTTTTTTATGCTTTGAAATTTGAGGATTATATGCATGTTTCTACTTACAAAACTGGAAAAGAGATATGGGATAAACTTTGCATAACTTATGAAGGAACAAATGAGGATAAATAATCTAGGTTGAACATTTTACTACACGACTATGAACTATTTCATGTGAAACAAAAAGAGTCAATTTTTTATGTGTATATAAGATTTATACAGATTGTTATCTCATTACATGCTTTAGGTAGAGTACTTACAAATTCAGAGAAAGTTAATAAAATTATACATTGTTTACCTAATATTTATGATGCAAAGACAACTGTCATAATTGAATCTAAAGATCTGAACATATATTCTATTGACAATCTGCTTGGATCACTAATTGCTTACGAGCAAGTAGTGAATCAAAGATAGATTGATATAGGAGACAAACAAGAAGAGAAGAATATAGCTTTGAAAGATGATGATTTAGAGATTGATTAATCAATATTAGAGGATGAAGAAGATATTTCTCTATGACTAGGCAATTCAAAAAATTTCTTAAGAGAAAGCAATAATGATGTCAGTATTGGAACAAAGGTAAGTTCCAAAAGAATCCAAAAGTTTCTAATGAAGTCATTTGTTATGAATGCAAAAAGCCTGGACATTCAAAGATAGATTGCCCAAATCTCAAAACTAATCCTAACAAGGAGAAAGTTGAGGAGAAAATTAACATTAGGAAGGGCAAGAAAAGAATGCAATGAGCTTTCTAGGCTAACTCAGCTTCAGACTCTTCAAAAATAGAAGCATAAGAGGAGGTAACAAATTTATGCTTAATGGCAGATAAACTTAATCATTCAGATCAAGAGGAGGTATGTGACCTATCCTACAATGAACTATTTGAAGATTCTGGGAAAATTTATAATGCATATAAGAAACATAAAAAATTGCATGCTACTCTTAGTATTGAGTATTTGAATTTACAAAAGGAGCATGAAAATATTAAGAATGAACTTGCAAATATTGATAGCAATCACTTGACTCTGTTAGATGAATTTAATGATTTGAATATGAAGCATGAACTATTGAAAACATCTTATACTGAGCTTGAAAATGAATGTAAAGAATTTATAAATGAATCTGATCAAAGGGTACATGAGTTAAAAATTGAGAATTTGATTTTGGAAAGTGCAAACTCATATCTAGAAATAACATTGAAAGATATTATTGAAAATAAACCAGTACCCACACTTGAATAATTACACAATCCTAACTAAAAGCATTCAAGTTTAAATCCTAGGAAAAGACATTATAAATCATATAGATTAGTAAATCTTTTTCCTGGTGTTAAATATTTTACATGTAGAATATTGGGAAGTATTTCCCATACTTGTACTATTTATAGTAGAACACATTTAGTGTGGAGACTTATAATTTCAAATTTCAAATAATGCTCACTACTATTTAAGTAACATGCCGTGGTGTCTAGTTCTTTAAAAGCTCTTTCTAAATCAACATGCGATGTTTTCAATGAATCATGCTCAATAATTAATTTAGAATGCTTTTTATTCAACCCATCAAATTTATCAAGTAATGACATATGATTACTATCAAGTGTAGAATGATCAATCAAAACTTCACGCTCTTTTTCCAAGTTAAAGAATTCCAATTTCAAGCTAGCATGCATTTTCTTAAGTTTCCTATATGATGAATGGATTTTTTAAGAAACTTCAAGTAATTGATCGTAGGTTAGCTCACATACCTCTTCTTGGTCAGACTGACCAGGATGATCATCCGCCATCAAACACAAGTTTATAGTCTTCTCTTCAGCTTCAGTCTCAGAGGAGTCATATGTTGAATCCGCCTAGAAAGGCTTTTGGATCTTCTTCTTATCCTTCTTGAACTTGGGTTTCTCCTCACCCTTCTTTTTGCTTGGGTGAGCCTTAAGTGTAGGATAATTAACCTTTATATATGCAGACTTCCTGCATTCAAAACAAACTGTATCAGAAGAACCTTTAAAATTTTTGCTACTCTTACCTTTGTTCCACTTCTGAAAGTTCTTGTGTTTCTTCCTTAGAAGGCTTTTGAATTACCTAGTGATTAAAGCAACATCATCGCTATCAGACCTAGAAGTATCAGTATCTGTATCATTGGCCTTAAGCACCACAATTTTCTCTTTCTTCTTCTCACCTGCATTAAGCTATCTTTGGTTCACCACTTGCACATAAGCAATGAGTGATCCAAGTAAGTTATCAATAGAATAAGTGTTCAAATCCTTAGATTTAGTGCTTGTAGTTATCTTGGCATCATAGGAAGAAGTCAAACATCTCAAAATCTTGTTAGCATTCTCATGATTAGTAAGATCTCTTCCTAAGGCATGCAGGGAGGTGACAATTTAAGTGAACCTAGTGTATATTTCAGATATTGACTCACTAGGTTTCACGTGAAGGAGTTCATAGTCATGAAGGAGTATGTTTTACCAAAGTTAGCCATTTATCAAATTCAAAAGTTTTTCAAAACTAGATTTTATGAATCCCTCTCTCATACCACTTGAAATTTTGTTAGGAAAGTTAAGCAATTATGAACTAGCCCGAGGCTAACCAAGAGGGGGGTGAATTGGTAATTTTAAAAATTCATGAGCGAATATGATTTAGAAAATCTTTTTGATTGTTTTAAAATATTTACAGTTTTGCGATGATGTGTAGATGTTCAACAATAACAAAATAATAATCATAATCACATGATCATCAACAAAAAAATAAATATGAAAAATAATCAGAAAGAATACACCAGATTTTATAGTGGTTCGATCAACTTGACCTACGTCCACTCCCCAGAGCCTCCCCTCTGGGTATTGTACTAACACTAAGTGACTCTTCTTCTGCTCCCACAGCAAGGCAGAGAAGCTTGTACAAAAACTCCTTTCCACCAACCTAGTGAGGTAGAGAACCCGGACTCCTTTCGCTTCCTCCTGAAGCAAACAGAGAATCTTACCTCCTTTTACTTCCTCCTGAAGTAGGCAGAGAACCTTGATCTTCTTGCAGACGATCCTTCCACGGAGACACTAAGGATAAGAGACGACGACCGGAGAAGATGACTTAGATCCTTGCTTGGAGCAACCTTTGTGAACACCTCACAAACTCCACCTCACAAGATCTTCTATCTCTCTCTCCCAAGTTATCTCTCTCTCCTTCTCAAAGCTCTCATAAGAAAGGACAGTGGCAAATGATCTCAATAATAGAAGTCAAGAGATCTTAAATAAAAGGGCTCAAAAATTGCCCTAAATTTCAACTTGTCGTCAAAGATCGTCCAGGATAATTGGTAGATTGTCATGTACAATCAGTGTAAATCAGACCCTTTTGGCCTGGATGATCTGGTTCTTCTGGACGATTAGAAGAAAATTCTTTTCATATTGTCCGGCGTGATTCTACGATCGTCCGGGACAATTAGTTCAAACCATGAATATCCACCAAAAGACATCGCGGGATGTCTAGGAGAAAAGCCTCGATGATTTAAAGAAAAAGACATGATCATCTAGGACGATATGTATATCATCTTGTACAATTAGTTTAAAAAGACAAAAAATTGTCCAGCAGATTCCTTGAGTCGTATAGCCAAACCATGTTGAACGATTACAAAATGACCTGATCGTCTAGGATGATATTTCTATCGTCACGTACAATTAGTTCAAAAATGAGAATATCATCTAGAGAATTGTTCGAGTCATCCAGGTGAAATGCTCTGGATAGATAGGATTTCCAATTAATCATCCAAGATGATCTTGCTATCATCCAAGATGATATGATCGAATCACTCAAACCTTAATTACTTTCCTTAATCACCTGACTAATTTTGGCATGATTGTAATGGATCATCCAGGATGATTAGAGTAAATCTCTAAAAATAAAAACATGCCTAACTTGGTCGGGTGGTTGAGAATTATTTATTTGAGCATATCGTCATGTACTATGGGTGTACCGTCTAGGAGGATCTGCTTAATCAGCCGACTTAGCATGATTGCCCTAATTAGAGTTTTTATTTTTAATAGATCATCCAGGATGATTTGAACAAAATTTTAATAGAAACTCTAACTCACTAAAACTCTCCCCTTGAGTGTGTGTGTGCAAGGCTACTTAGCTTGGGGATCCGTTACATTATACTTGACTCAAAAAAGATGAAAAATTACATTGAACCTGAAAGCACAATCAGACTGACTCGATCTTGAGATGGCTTGAATTGCAATTGATCTTGTGCACCTAAAATGTTAAACACTTAAATAGAAACAAAAAAGGTTTGCTATCATCAAAATAATAGTCCTTGAATCCAGATTTATAATAATCTCCCCCTTTTTGATGATGGCAAACATCTATTAGTAATTCCAAAATCAATAAATAAATATTATGAACAATTATGATCCAAAAACTAATCATTTGAATATTGATAATTTAAAGCACTGAACTGAACATTTATAATGACCCACAACAGAAACTACTCCCCCTTCTGACATCTCAAAAAGGGGAAAACACAACATAAACACAGAAGAAAAGAAAATAGTACAAACAACAAATCAAGGAAGATCAGGGAGTCCCAAAAACACATAAAAAGGAAAAATAATCAAAGCAAATCAAGGAAAATATAAATGAGAAAACACTGTTAAAAACATTTTTTTTAATCGATCTGCTCCAGTAAATCAGAATTTCCTTAATTTTCAATTCAAAAGTTGATAAGAAGAAAATCAACAATGTTGAAATCTAGAAAAAGTTAGAAAATTAATTTTTGTAACTCCTACCTCGGACACCTTACAGGTTCAAATTCCTTTCAAATAAAAGCCTAGTTAAGTAGAAAAGAAATTCAATTCAAAAAGAGATCCTTCTAAGCCTTATTCCAGAAAAATATCTGATCAAATAGTATTACAAAGTAAGGAATCAAAAATCATGAATTTTAATCTCAAGTTTTTGAAAATATTAAGTGGCACATGGATTTTTCTAAGACACTTATAGATCTGAAAGGGAAGAAAGCTTATTTCTTTGTGGGCTTATTTTGTGCCTCTTTTTAAATTTATTTGGCATTCTTTGCACATCTTTTGATTTTTGATACACTTTGTATATCTTTTTAATTTGGCGTCACTACGCATCTTTTCAGCTTTGGGCTCATTTTGTGCCCCTTTTTTTCAAGCTTGCTTCCTTTCATAATCTCTAAATAATCTCAGTTGTGGAATTACCTTCCAGACATAAGAGAAGAGAAAACTCACTCTCTTCAGTAAGGAGAATTAACTCACAGAATAAAATCATACTCCATATGATAAGTACAATCACCTGATTAAGAAAAGCATAACAATGATTCAAAGATTTAAAAATACTATTCATATGAGGTAGATTACTGTAGGAAGATAAAATAGATCTCTATTTCAAAAATCAACTTTTTTTTATTTTGAAAAAGATTTTTATCCAAAAGAAATAATACACCATTAAAGGAGTTAGAGGAACAGAAATAATCATCAATATTTCTTCCCTTTAACAGATTCAGAGGAGTCAATCACTGCTTACAAGCTTCCAAACAAAAACAAGGCAAAAATCTCGGTCAGAAATCCAGTTTATCAGTGGTAGTGAGCAGTTATCTGATTCTGAAAAGAATAACCAGTAAATAAAAATAAGAAGAAAAATAAAAAAAAACAAAAATCAGCAAATGAAAATTAGCAGAAAAAAATTAAATCTGATAAGCAAATCAAACCAACTGAAATTAGCAGAAGAAAAAAGAAAAGAAATTCTAAAATGAAATAGACCATCAAATCAAACAAGAAACTAAATGAAAATAGAAAATTCAAAAATCAACAATCATCAGATTCATGCATTTATGTCAATCACACCTAATCTGGTCCTTAAAATGTTGAATGAGTCAAAGGCCAGTGGTTTATTAAAGATGTCAGCTAGTTGATTTTCAGTTGCTACATGGTGTAGCTCAATGTCCCCTTTTGTAACATGGTCCCTAATGAAGCGATGCCTTATATCAATATGTTTGGTTCTTGAATGTTGGATAGGATTCTTAGAGATGCAGATGGCACTAGTGTTATTATATAGAACTAAAATTATGCCAACAGGTAATCCTAAATCGAGAACTTGTTGCTTCAACCAAAGAACTTGGGCCACATAACTTCCTAAGGAACTCAGCTTCAGCAGTGGAAAGTGCTACAGAATTTTATTTTCTACTGGACCAGGAGACTAAAGATTATCCTATGAATTGGCAAGTTCCTGAAGTGTTCTTTCTATCGACCCTACACCTTACAAAATTAGAATCAAAATATCCAATAATCTCAAAAGAAGTGTTGTACCTAGGATACCAGATTCTTAAGTTTGGGGTCCCTAAGAGATATATATCTGAGGATTCTCTTAACTACAGTCAGGTGGGATTCCATAGGATCAACTTGAAATCTAGCACAGAGATAAACACTAAACATGATATCAGGTCGGTAAGCAGTCAGGTAAAGCAATGATCCAATTATTCCTCTAAACTTCTTCTGATCAATAGATTTTCCATTTAAATCCTTGTCTAATTGGACACTAGAACTCATGGAAGTGTTTATTGGCTTGGCTTTATCCATTTCATATATTCTTCATAATACCCTTAATATACTTTGATTGATTGATAAAAGTTCCATCATCCATTTGCCTTATGCTAAACCCTAAAAAATAGGATAATTCTCCCATCATACTCATCTCAAACTCCTTACTCATTATTTTAGAAAAATCATCACATAAGTTTTTATCAGAAGATCTAAAAAGTATATCATCAACATAGATCTGGACAATGAGTAAATTATCTCCTACTTTTCTTAGAAAAAGGGTGGTGTCTATGCTCCCCTTAAAAAACTCTCTTTCTAATAGGAATGTGCTAAGCCTCTCATACCAAGCTCTAGGTGCCTGTTTCAATCCATATAATGCCTTTTTTAATTTGTAAACATGATTAGGATATTGGGAACTCTTAAAACTTGGGGGTTGCTCTACAAAGACATCTTTCTTTATTATGCCATTTAAAAAGACACTCTTGACATCCATTTGAAAAAGCTTAAATCCCTTATAATAAGCAAAGGCTAGTAGCACCCTAATGGCTTCCAATCTAGCTACAAGGGCAAAGGTCTCCTCAAAATCAATCCCTTCTATTTGATTGTACCCCTTAGCCACCCATCTTTCCTTATTCATAACCACCACACCAGAATCATTCATTTTATTCTTAAAGACCCACTTGGTTCCTACCACACTTTGATCCTTAGGTCTTTCTACCAACTCCCAATATTATTTCTCACAAATTTTTTAAGTTCTTCTTGCATAACTAAGATACAAAATTTATCAGAAAGGGCTTGATTGATGTTGGTGGGTTCAGTCCATGCCTAGTTCTAACACCTTCAAAAGGGTCTCCTATGATTAATTCTTTAGGATGACTCGAAGAATATTTCCAATCTCTAGATAAGTTGCTTTTAGGTTCTACCCTTTCCTCCAGATTTAAAATTTCTACTCCTTCAGTAATCTCTCCTACTTCCTCTTCTTCATCAGCTCTAACCACTTTAGGATCCGATTCATCAAACACTACATGAGTAGTCTCCTCCACCATCAAATTCTTCTTGTTAAACACCCTAAAAGATTTTCCCATACTTGAATATCCTAACAACACTCTTTCATCAGATTTTGGGTCAAATATTCCTAAGGATGATTTCCCATTGTTAAGAATGAAAATCTTACAGCCAAAGACATAGAGGTGGGACAGGTTTGAAGTTCTACCCTTAATGATCTCATAGGGTGTCTTATTCAGATTGGATCTAACATTCACCCTATTCAACACACAATAGGTTGTATTCACCGCTTCTGCCCAAAAGTATTTTGGAAGTGAATACTCAGCAAGTATGGCTCTAACAGCTTCCACTAAGGTCCTGTTCTTCTATCCAACTACCCCATTCTACTAAGTGGTCCTAGGAGATGAAAAGTTATGGCTAATTCCTAACTCCTCACAGAAGATTCCAAATCTCACATTTTCAAATTCCCCACTATGTTCACTATGGTTGGTCAAGATCACATAACCTAACTTCTTCTGAATCCAAGTGGAGAAAGAGTTAAGTTCATCAAATGACTCAGATTTATGTGATAAAAATCTAATCCAAGTGAACCTCAAGTAGTCATCAATAATCACAAATCCATAGACTTTCCCCTCTAAGCTGGTAGTGCTAACGGGTCCAAAGAGATCCATGTGAAGAACTTCTAAAGGTCTAGAGGTGCTGATGTCCTTAATGGAGTGGAAAGAGGATTGGACTTGCTTCCCTAGCTGACAGCCATCACACAGGTGGTACTTAGTAAACTTAAGCTTGGGGACACCTCTAACTAAGTCCTTTTGGGTGACTCTTCTAAGTGAAAGTTCATTAGGGATGCTAAGCCCTTATGAACTAGCCCGAGGCTAACCAAAAGGAGGGGGGGGTGAATTGATAACTTTAAAAATTCATGAGCAATTTTAAATTTCAAATAATGCTCATTACTATTTAAGTCACATGCCATGGTGTTTAGTTCTTTAAAAGCTCTTTCTAAATAAACATGCGATGCTTTTAATGAATCATGCTCAATAATCAATTTAAAATGCTTTTTATTCAACTCATCAAATTCATCAAGTAATAACATGTGATTGCTATTAAGTGTCTAATGATCCTTAATCAAAACTTCATGCTCTTTTTCCAAGTTTAAGAATTTCAATTTCAGGCTAGCATGCATTTTCTTAAGTTTCTTATATGATGAATATATTTTTCAGAAACTTTAAGTAATTGATTATAGGTTAGCTCATATACCTCTTCTTGGTCAGACTGACCTGGATGATCATCCACCATCAAACACAAGTTTGTAGTCTACTCTTCAACTTCAGTCTCAGAGGAGTCAGATACTGAATCCGCCCAAAAAGCCTTTTGGATCTTCTTCTTGTCCTTCCTGAACTTGGGTTTCTCCACACCCTTCTCCTTGCTTGGGTGAGCCTTAAGTGAAGGACAATCAACCTTTATATGTCCAGGCTTCCTGCATTCAAAACAAACTGTATCAGAAGAACCTTTAAAATTTCTTCTACTCTTACCTTTGTTCCACTTATGAAAGTTCTTGTGTTTCTTCATTAGAAAGCTTTTGAATTGCCTAGTGATTAAGGCAACTTCATCACTATCAGACCCGGAAGTATCAGTATCTATATCGTTGGCCTTCAGCGCCACAGTTTTCTCTTTCTTCTTCTCACCTACATCAAGTTATCTTTGGTTCACCCCTTGCTCCTAAGTAATGAGTGATCCAAGTAAGTTATCAATAGAATAAATATTCAAATCCTTAGATTCAATGATCGTAGTTATCTTGGCATCATAGGAAGAAGGCAAACATCTCAAAATCTTGTTAACATTCTCATAATTAGAAAGATCTCTTCCTAAGGTATGCAGGGATGTGACAATTTAAGTGAACCTAGTGTAAATTTTAGATATTAACTCACTAGGTTTCATGTGAAAGAGTTCGTAGTCATGAAGTAGTATGTTTAACCTAGCCTGTTTAACTTCAAAAGTATTTTCATAAGTGATACACAATATTTCCCAGATTTCTTTACCAATTATATAAGTAGAGACACGCATGTAATCCTTAGATTTTACAGCACAGAAAAAAAAGTTTAAGTATTTTGCATTCAGCTGTGCTAAGTCACGATCTTTAAATGTCCATTCAGCAAAAGAAAGTTCAATTTTAATACCATTAACAAGTCTAAAAGGTGTTATATAGCCATCTTTAACAAGCATCCATATGCGATAATCAATAGATTACAAAAAGATGGACATGCGAGTTTTCCAAAAATCAAAAGGTATGTTATCAAATAAAGGTAGACGAGTAATGGAATAACCTTCAGCAGTATATCTATTACCAAAGTTAGCAATGGATCAAATTCAAAAGTTTTTCAAAACTAGATTTTATGAATCCCTATCTGATACCACTTGAATGTTCATTAGGGATGTTACGCCTTATGAACTAGCTTGAGGCTAACAAAGAGGGGGTGAATTGGTAATTTTAAAAATTCATGAGCAAAAATAATTTAGAAAATCTTTTTGAATGTTTTAAAATGTTTACATTTTCACGATGATGTGTAGAGTTTAACAATAACAAAATAATAATCACAATCACATGATCATCAATAGAAAAATAAATGTGGAAAATAATTAGAAAGAACACAACATATTTTATAGTGGTTTAGTCAACTTAACCTACATACACTCCCCGGAGCCTCCCCTTTATGTATTGCACTAACACTAAGTGACTCTCCTTCAGCACCCATAACAAGGAGGAGAAGCCTGTACAAAAACTCCTTTCCACCAACCCAATGAGGTAGAGAACTCAGACTCATTTTGCCTCCTCCTGAAGCAGGCAGAGAACTTTACCTCCTTTTGCTTCCTCTTGAAGTAGGTAGAGAACCTTGATCTTCTTGCAGATGATCCTTCCACGGAGACACTAAGGACAAGAGACGAGACCGGAGAAGATGACTCAGATCCTTACTTGGAGCAACCTTTATGAACACCTCACAAACTCCCCCTCACAAGATCTTCTCTCTCTCCCAAGCTCTCTCTCTCTCTCCTTCTCAAAGCTCTCAAAGGAAAGGACAATGGCAAAAGATCTCAATGATAGAAGATAAGAGATCTTAAATAATAGGGCTCAAAAATTGCTCTAAATTTCAACTAGTCGTCAAAGATCTTCCAGAACGATGAGTGTAAATAAGTCCCTTTTGGCCTGAATGACCTGGTTCTTCTAGATGATTACAAGATAATTCAGTTCATATCATCCGGGACGATTCTGCAATCATCCGAGATGATTAGTTCAAACAAAGAATATCATCCAGAAGATAGCTCGGAGCATCTAGGAGAAAAGCCTGGATAATCTAAAGAAAAATACTTGATCGTCTAGGATGATACGTATATCATCCTGTATGATTAGTTCAAAAAGACCAAAATTATCCAGCAGATTCTACGAGTCATACAACCAAACCATGCTGGATGATTACAAAATGACCTGATCATCCAGGATGATATTTCTATTATCCTGTATGATTAGTTTAAAAATGAGAATATTATCCAGAGGATTGTTTGGGTCGTCAAGGTCAAATGCTCTGGACGGACAGGATTTCCAATTGATCATCCAAGATGATCTTGTGATCATCCAGGATGATATGATCGAATCACTCAAACCTTAATTACTTTCTTTAATCACCTGACTAATTTAGACATGATTATAATAGATTGTCCAAAATTATACACGTATCATCCGGGATGATTAGAGCAAATCTCTAAAAATAAAAATTTGCCTAACTTGGTCT
Source organism: Dendrobium chrysotoxum (assembly GCA_019925795.1). Classification (NCBI taxonomy): domain Eukaryota; kingdom Viridiplantae; phylum Streptophyta; class Magnoliopsida; order Asparagales; family Orchidaceae; genus Dendrobium; species Dendrobium chrysotoxum. Next base: position 57,037,434 of record CM034302.1, read on the forward strand.
AGCAACTCAGAATTTTTGATTTGAGCATATCATCCTGTACAATGGGTGTATCATCTAGGACGATCTGCTTAATCAGACCAACTTAGCATGGTAACCCTAATTAGGGTTTCTATTTTCAATGGATCATCCAGGATGATGTGATTATCATCCAGGATGATTTGAACAAAAATTTAATAGAAACTCTAACTTACTAAAGCTCTCCCCCTGAGTGTGTATGTGTAAGGTTACTTTGCTTGGGTATCCATTACATTATACTTGACTAAAAAAAGATGAAAAATTATATTGAATCTGAAAGCACAACCGGATTAACTCGATCTTGAGCTAGCATGAATTGTAATTGATCTTATGTACCTGAAACATTGGACACTTAAATAGAAATGAAAAGGTTTACTATCATCAAAATCATAGTCTTCGAATCCATATTCACAACACAAAACATATGACTCAAGATGCAAATCAATTTATAACGTTGGAAGCTAGGAATGGAGGCAAAGTGACACTTTGAGATAACACCACTAAGAGAGTGGTAGGTTCAGGTATGATTGGTAAAATAAAAAATTTTCTGATTGAAAATGTTTTATTGGTTAAAGGCTTAAAACATAACTTACTAAGTATCTGTCTACTTTGTGATAAGGGTTTTAACATAAACTTTTTGCCTATAAGCTGCATTATAAGCTAAAATGGAGTTGATGTGTTACATGGAAATAGGGTAAATAATATATACATGCTTGATTTAAATTGTGTTAAAACTTCTAATGCTTTTTGTCTAAAATGTTGCAGATGAATCTTGTTATGGCATAGAAGACTTTGTCATGCAAGTATAAGAAATCTTAGAAAGATTACCCAAAAAGAATTGGTTAGAGGCATACCCAATATAGACTTCACTAAGGATCATCTATGTGATGCGTGTCAATTAGAAAAACAAGTCAAGTTCTCCTTTCATTTAATCAAAAATCCTAGAACTAGAATACCCTTAGAAATTCTTCACATGAATCTCTTTGGACCTATTAGCACTATAAGTCAAGGAGGGAAAGCTTTTGGGTATGTGATTGTTGATTATTATTTGAGATTCACTTGGATTAGATTGTTATCACATAAAAGTGAAACATTTGATGAGTTTAGAGATTTTTCTACTTGGATTTAGAGGAAGCTAGGTTATGAAATTCTTGCAATTCATAGTACCCATGGGGGAGAATTTGAAAATGAAAAATTTGAAGTTTTCTATAAAGAATAAGGGATAGATCACAACTTTTTAGCTCCTAGGACCCCTCAATAGAATGGGGTTGTTGAAAGAAAGAATAGAACTTTGATAGAAGTGACTAAAGCCATGTTGACTTAATATTCACTACCTAAATATTTTTGGGCTGAAGCGGTTAATACAGCTTGCTATTTTCTAAATAGGGTGAATATTAAATCTAAGTTGAATAAGACATCCTATGAACTCTTTCAGGCTAGAACACCCAACCTCTCATATCTACATATCTTTGGATGTAAAGTGTTCACTCATAATAATGGTAAAACTCTTTTAATAAAATTTGATCCTAAATCTAATGAGGGAATTTTTCTAGGATATTTTAGTGTTGGTGAATCTTATATAATTTTTAACAAAAGGATAATGGTAGTAAAGGAGACCACTCATGTTATTTATGATGAATCTGACATTACATAAGGACCTAAGTTGGAGGAAGAAGATGTTGAAGAAGTTACCCAAGGAATTAAAAATTTAAATCTTGAAGAAAGGGTTGAAATAGAAAATAAATTGCCTAGAGAATGGAAATATTCTAAAAGTCATCCTAAAGAATTAATTTTAGGAGACCTGAGTGAAGGTGTTAGAACTTGGCATAGATTAAGCAATGAAATGAAATATAAATCAAGCACTTTTTCATGAATTTTGGATTTTACCTAGGCAAGAAGAGTTGAATCAATTTGTTAGAAATGATGTTTGGGAGTTGGTAAAAAGACCTGAAAATCAAAGTGTTATTGGAACTAAGTGGGTTTTCAAAAATAAGATGAATGATTTAGGTGTAGTGGTTAGAAATAAGGCAAGATTGGTAGCCAAGTGGTATAATCGGATTGAAGGAATAGATTTTGAAGAGACTTTTGCCCCTGTAGTCAGACTTGAAATAATAAAGGTGCTACTAGACCTTGCCTATTTTAAAAGATTTAAATTATTTCAAATTGATTTAAAATGTGCCTTTCTTAATAGGGTGATAAAGAAAGATGTTTGTGTGGAGCAATCTCTAGGATTTGAAAATTCATAATTTTCTAATCATGTGTTTAAATTGAAAAAGGCATTGTATGGATTAAAACAGCCACCTAGGTCATGGTATAAAAGGCTAAGCATTTTCTTACTAGAAAGATCTTTTGTTAAAGGGAGTGTGAACATCACTCTCTTCATAAAAAGAGTAGGAGATGGCATTCTCATTGTTCAAATCTATGTTGATGATATCTTATTTGGATCCAAAAATATAATTCTTTGTAATGATATTTTAGAAGCGATGAGTAAGGAATTTGAAATGAGTTTGATGGGAGATTTGAGTTACTTTCTTGATTTTAGCATAAAGCAGAAAGAGGATGGGACTTTTCTTAGTTAGTCAAAATACATTAAAGACATTCCGAAGAAGTATAAAATGGATAAAGCTAAACCAATAAGTACTCTCATGAGTTTTCAGTTTAGTTAGATAAGGGCTCTAAAGGAAAATCTATAAATCAAAAGAAATTTAGAGGGATAATTAGATTTTTACTTTATTTAACCACTAGCATGCCTTATATAATGTTTAGTGTTTATATGTGTGCTAGATTTAAAGTTGATCCAAAAGAATCTCATTTGACTATTGTTAAAAAAATTCTTAGATATCTTTTAGGAACTCAAAACTTAGGTATTTGGTATCCTAAGCATAGCACCTCTTTTGAAATCATTGAATATTCTGATTCAGATTTTGCAGGGTGTAGGGTTGATTGAAAAAGTTCTTTTGAAACTTATCAATTCATAGGGAACTCTTTAGTTTCCTGGTCTAATAGAAAATAGAATTTAGTAGCCCTTTTTACTGATGAAGTAGAATATATAGCCTTAGGAAGTTGTATGGTACAAGTTCTTTGGTTAAAACAATAACTTATATACTTGGGTTTTTCAATTGGTACTATTCCAATTTTTTATGATAATACAAGTGCCCTATGTATTTCAAAGAATCCAATCCAACACTCAAGGACCAAGCATATAGATATAAGACATCACTTCATTAGAGACCATATCACCAAAAGAGAAATTGAGCTAAATCATGTGTCTACTAAAAATCAACTTGCAGTCATTTTTCGCAAAACCATTGGCTTTTGAAATTTGTAGTACCTTAAGAACAAGATCGGGTGTGATTGATATTCATGCTTAAGAATTATAAATTTGGAAAATGAAATTTTGTTGTATTTCTTTTCTATTTCAATTTGTGTTTTGGTCTCTATTTTTGGTCTTTCATGTTTGTACTTTCTATTTTTATTTTTAATTTATTTATTTTTATTTTTACTTTTATGTTTCATGGATCTTAGTTGGGTAATTTTAAGAAAATATCATGATATTCATACACAATTTCTGAAAATTCATTTCTAATCATCCTGTACGAACCAATGTTGTACTGTACATATTCTCGAAATTTTGTATGATTTCTTTTCTGATTGGAACAGATAAATTTTTTTGTCTGATTATAATGTATAAACATGTGTTCATCAATTTGAAGTTCATTAACTTATCTGTGCAAATATGGCGGGCTTTCTGAGAATGAATTTATTATTATTCATAGCGATAATTTTCAAAAGTCATCCCAGAAGAACATGTCATCGTCTGTATGATCGTGTTGTCAGTTATCATATGGATGACTTGAAATGGTTAGTACTATCAATATTGATAAATCATCCCGTACAAACACTTGTTCATCTGTATGATCAGGTTTGGTCAAACTTTATATGAAATGACTCATCGTAAAGGCAACTTTATGAAAAGACATTTCACTATAATAGCTGTTCTTAATTGTTTTTGTTCATATATACAAACTCAAGTTCTTACCGTATGAAGTTATGAATCATACGTATGATCGAAATATCGTACTATATAATCAAGCCCAATTTCTATAAATTGGAAGCCTTTCTTTGAATTTTATTCACAATCCATTCCACATTCACTCCCTTTCAATCCTTGTGTTCAACCTTCTCAAATGGCAAGCAGTAGCAAAAGATCACATCCTTCCAAGAGGGGTTCATCTCGTTCTGAATGAGATGACAATTTTCTTTCAAGGGAAAGTGAACAAGCTTATGATCGGTTTGTTCAAGCTAAGATTACTCCCTCTCATCTTCTTATTCAAAAGATATAAATTACCCAATTATGCATCTTTTTTACTCCACTCAGTTTTCATTCATTCTCACTTTGATATATGCTTTTCATTCTGACACCTTTTACTATTTTCTTGCCAATTTGAGAATGAGAGAAAATAACACCATTATGTCCTTTTATGTCTTTCATCAATGTGTTAAAATCACTAAAGATGATTTGGGGACCTTTTTACATCTTATAACTGAAGGAGTTAGGGCTCATCCTTTCTAGAAGTGATTTTTAATGGACTGATGTTAATCAAATTCTTAGGGGCATTCCTTCAATACAACATTTACCCTTTGTTTAGACTATGAATCAAAAAGCAAGGATCATCTAGCATGTCTTAAGAACCTCTATTATTCCTAAAGCTGGTGATCAAATCAACATCACTCCTTTGCTTAGCATAGTCACATATTATATCATGTTAAACACTCTATTTGATGAAGCCCAGTTGATTATGGACTACATTCAAAATCTTATTGATATTAGGCTCACTGCCACTAGAAGGAAGAGGAATATGGCTTTAGGATATTTGATTGCCTATTTTCTTGAAAAGAAATACAATCTTATCCATCCCGATCCTCCAAATAATCTTCCTTGCTATTTTACCGATGCTTCATTTTATATTTATTCCCATTAGGATCAAGGCGAAGAGGGAGAAGAATTTGGTAAAGAAGGAGGACCTGCAACAGCTCCAGTACCTACACCTGCTCCTACTCCTAGACCTAAGCATAATTTATTTCAAGAAATGGTCTAACAAAATTGATCATCTTGAGTCTCATTTTGATCAACGATTTGATCACATTGAGACTTGTTTAAACTAGCAGGATTATCGATACAACGAAGATATGGGCTGGGTTAGATGATAGTTTGATTCACTCAACACTCAAGTAGCTACCATCAATAGCTATTTTACTCACTTTTGTCCTCCACAACCTCCTATAGAACAAGATCCCCTAAAGTATTAGATTGTTTGTTGTTATTATATCTTTTGATATTTTTAGTTTTTATTTATGATGTTGCTTATAGATGTTTCTGTTATAGATCAATTTTACATGTTTTCTATGTTAGTCTGTGTTTTTAAAAAAAAAATTGTTGCTTTTAATGTATGTTCTATTGGCTAATCTCAAAATGTTGATCTAAGGGATGAAAATTTTAGTTTTTGCATTACAATGTTATTTCCTTAGAATTTTTGTTACTCTACCTTTAAATCAAATTATAAACTTGATTTAGAAAATAAGATCATCTTCATGTTCTAATAGATATTTATCTAATGTTATAATTATTACAAAAATGTGACTTATTTTGTTTTATTTTCTGGTTCAATATGTTGATTTTATTCTTATTTATTGGGATTTATTTTGTGGGTTAATCTTCCTTACATGAGAATTTTTTTTTCTTTTGTTTGGAAGATAATCACACAAGCTAAGATTTACTACTTTAAGTTGTGGAAAGAATAAAATGTTAAAAGATGCACAAAGTGTGCCAAATTTGAAAAGAGGCACAAAATTATCCCAGCATGGAAAGATGCACAATGTTTGCCAATATTTGCTAAGCAAAAATTCTTGTTGATAAGGAGGCATAAAATGAGCCCACGCTTCATTTAGTTGTTTCATCTATATCTCTAATTCTTAAAAAAATTCATGCATTAAACGATAATTTTAACTATTGAATTTGAAAATATTTGATTTTTATTTATTAATTTTTGTAATAATTATTCTATTCGATATTTCTGCTTTCTAGAGCGAACATTAAACTTGGTCAACTATTCTTATCTTATTTGTTCTTTGAGTTAAACTATGAGTTTTCGCATTAGGAAACTAATGTTGTTTTTGCAAAATGAGCCCACGCTTCATTTAGTTGTTTCATCTATATCTCTAATTCTTAAAAAAATTCATGCATTAAACGATAATTTTAACTATTGAATTTGAAAATATTTGATTTTTATTTATTAATTTTTGTAATAATTATTCTATTCGATATTTCTGCTTTCTAGAGCGAACATTAAACTTGGTCAACTATTCTTATCTTATTTGTTCTTTGAGTTAAACTATGAGTTTTCGCATTAGGAAACTAATGTTGTTTTTGCAAAATGAGCCCACGCTTCATTTAGTTGTTTCATCTATATCTCTAATTCTTAAAAAAATTCATGCATTAAACGATAATTTTAACTATTGAATTTGAAAATATTTGATTTTTATTTATTAATTTTTGTAATAATTATTCTATTCGATATTTCTACTTTCTAGAGCGAACATTAAACTTGGTCAACTATTCTTATCTTATTTGTTCTTTGAGTTAAACTATGAGTTTTCGCATTAGGAAACTAATGTTGTTTTTGCAAAATGTTAACATTCTTTTCCTTATCAACTTTTAGATTTGTCCATAGCATCATACATATTTTTTTTAGGATTTCTATATTTCTAATTTTTGTTTTCACCTTTCTTTTTTTTTTATGTCAAAAAGAATGGAGGTAGTTTGTGTTTGTTTTTGTTTGAATAGTGTTTATTTTGTGTATTTCTTATTTTGTGTAGTTTGTGTTTGTTTTTGTTTGAATAGTGTTTATTTTGTGTATTTCTTATTTTGTGTAGTTTGTGTTTGTTTTTGTTTGAATAGTGTTTATTTTGTGTATTTCTTGTTTTGTGTAGTTTGTGTTTGTTTTTGTTTGAATAGTGTTTATTTTGTGTATTTCTTATTTTGTGTTGTTTAGTTTTACAAAATTCAAATTATAAAAATAAACAAAAAAAGAGAGAGGATGATGATTTTTTATTAATCCCCATCTTCTTTATTTTTATCATTCATTGAGGGGGAGCTTAGGAGAAAAGAACTTTAAGTTGTAATTCAAATAATAATGGTTTTTGTCATCATCAAAAAGGAGGAGATTGTTGCAACTTAGGAATTAAGATTATGATTTTTTATGATTATAATTTTTATTTTATTTTATTATTTCTCCTAATATATATTGGATATGTTTATTTATTTTTTTTGTGTACTAAAATTTTAGGGAAATCATATACTACTCCAGATTGCTGAAGACTTCAAGTCAAGTTAGAATAGGAATTCAAGTAATATAGTATGTATATTTTTTTATTATTTCTTGAGTCTGAGCAAGTGTGATTGTAAATAGGTAACCGTGCACACACACACAGGGAGAGAGTTGAAATGTAAATTTTTTTTAAAAAAACTAATTGTAATGTATGATATCCAATCGTATTGTATGATTTAACTTAGATTTCCTCCTAAATGAAATTTCTTAAATCTGGGCTTCAATTTCTTAACTGTTCTTATAGTATGATGAAAGTCATACAGACGACTAACAGTGTATGAAAATGCATTTGTACCAGATCATACCAAATAAACACACTAATTTTTGAACTATTTATATAGTACAATCTAAATTCATACAGATGACTAATAATGTTTGAAAATGGGTTCATACCAGATTGTACCAAATAAACACCCAAATTTTTAAACTGTTTGTGCAGTACGATATGAATTCATAGAAACAACTGATAATATATGAAAATAGGTTCATAATAGATCATACCAGATGAAGACCTATTATTGAACTGATCGTATGAGATGATCCACAATCGTACAGTATGATGGTATGTTGGTTCACTTGAATTTTTTAGTTTTTAGACAATTTTCATGCATATTCTATATAAGGAGTCCAAAAAACTATCACTTAAGACCTTTGTTGCGAATTTCTCTTGAGAGTGACCATTGAGTGTGAGTGTTTGGGAGAAATTATGAGAGTGAAGTGTGAGAGATCAAGT